>OZ057404.1:41007907-41288273 GCA_964056735.1 Allodiplogaster pararmata | reverse complement strand
GTAATTAAATGATAATGCAATGCTAAATGATAATGTTCACGTTTGAATATCATCCAGTTCACTATTCTGTGCTGATAAATTAGAAACTGAGTACATTATTGAGTAAGGAAATCTTCATGACCATCAAGTTTATTGTACATCATGACCATCAAGTTCATTGTATTATTGTTGCATCGAAGTGTCATCAGCATCATCAAGAAATTTTCTTTCAGTTAGATGAAGCCGGGTTAGTCATCTTAAGTGGGTAATGAGTGATGAATGAGAGGATTTTGCTGAGTTTTGAGAACAATCGCTATCAACTCTATAAGAAAATAACAGGTGAAAAGTGGAAAGCGAGTGTCTACATAAGATTCGGATCCTGTTTAGAGGGGTAACACGACACCTTGCAGAGCGACTTTCTTGGCCTTCAACAAAGTGTACACCCTACGGCCTGGCTCAATTAATTAGTATTCTTTTTCTTTCTCTTTTTTACTTTTTCTCTTTCTTTTTTCTTACTTGTTCTCTTACTTTCTTTTAAAAGTTGTCTTTATAAATTTTTATTTTTACATCAGAAAATTATTTTTCATTAAAAAACGCTTAGGCTTAGTAAAAAGTTGTCTTTAATCTACTTTAGCCGTCCAAAGATTTTTTCTCAGAGAGAGATTTTATTCATGAAAACTCCCTTCCCCCCTTTCTCCTTAGGGCCCCCTTCCCCCCTTTAGGGCCCCCCTTCCCCCTCCCCCTAGGGCCCCCTACCCCCTTTTCGTAGGTAGGGCCCTCTTCCTCCCCCTTCCCCCTTTAGGGCCCCCCTTCCCCCTCCCCCCCTAGGCCCCTACCCCCTTTGCTTAGGTAGGGCCCTCTTCCTCCCCCTTTCCCCTTTAGGACCCCCCCCTCCCTTCCCTGCTTAGGTAAACCCCCCTCCCCCTCCCCTCTTTCCTTTCCCCAAAATTTTTAAAGAAAATTTTTTTAAAAAAGGAAAAGAAAGAGAAAGAAAAAAGAAAGAGAAAAAAATAAAAAAGGAAGAAAGAGAACAAGAAAGAAAAATTGATCCAGGCCGTTTTTTAAGTTGAGGCCGTGTTTTAGGGGAGCAAAGGGTGTGAAGGCAAAGGATGTACACTTTGTTAAAGGCTCTGCAAGGTGTCTCTCTGCAAAGTGACCGGTGCAAGGTGATGCTCTGCAAGGTGTCGCTCTGCAAAGTGCGCGGTGCAAGGTGTCGCTCTGCAAGATGTCATGGAACCGTTTAGAGGGTATTGAATGTACATTTTTCGGTTCGATGATTTTTCGGAACGGTGATTGGACGATGATTCGGAAGAGTATAGTAGTCTACAAAATTTAGTTTCATTCACGGCTCAAGCTTGTCTCCAACAACAAAGAACTCGATGATGAATAGAAAATTGGTCCTTGGAAAACTACGCAACATGAAGCCGGTCTATGATTAATAAAAGGCACGGGCAGAAGCTTAACGGGAGAGAGAGCGCGCGTTACCTTAACACTGCCGAGGACGCACTGCTTTTCCGTGCTATATGAGAGGCTGAATGGCTCATAGCCGATTCTGTTCCCTTTCGCTACATTAACATCACTAAAGAAACTAAAAGAATATTATATCATCAAGTGTGTAAATTGCAACTAAAATGAAGAAAAAAATATACTTCTTCTACATTGCTTTTTTGACCGGTAATTTCAAGGTTCTTAGAATTTCAAAGCTTTTTATATTTTCCAGCAATGCAACATCTTATGTTTCCACACCCCGTCACACAATGGAGGAAGGAGGAATTAAGTTTGCACGCAATTTTTATTACTTCAAACGATCCCGCCTTAAAGTAGCTAAAAAGGCGGCGGATTTGAAAATAATTTTAAAACACGCTGCGCGTGCGCACGTGCGTGTGCACACGCGTGTGCGTGCGAGCGCGCACGAGCGCGCTTTTCAAAAAAAAAATCGATAAGGGCCGTTTTTTCACTTTTTTGTTTGCGATTCGCAAAGCATATGCATATGCATTGGGCAAGTACCATTTTATGCTGGTTAAATGTAACTTTAAGCGTAGTGAGTTAGACAGAGAGATAAAGAGAGCGAGAGACAACACTGACCAGTTAGACAGAGAGAAAAAAGAGAGAACACACTAACCAGAGAGAGTGCAGGCGAGTAGAGCATACATGAATTGACATGAATTCTCTCACCCTCGAAAGAGTACCAGAGTGCGTCTTACGTGCACGACTGCGTCTCGCGTGCGTGCCTGCGCATCCTTATCAAAATTTTGCGTGCTGGCCTAGTCTATCGAAAGTGGTCGTCTGACGGGGGGTGTGTTTCGAAAAATGGACAGAAAGAGTTGAAAAAATACTAGAAAAGAATAAAAAATAATTCAGGAAACATCAATTGTGTTATGTTATACATTAGTAAAGGGCTTTTTCATTCACATTCTAATTTTTGTAAACAATCTGAACAAGTTTTTTAAAATTGGTTTTTTTTTATGATGGAAAAGTACTGAGTCTTCAACTATTCTGTAAAAGGTTTCCTGTAAGCGCATTATATTCTCTTCATTGTTTCTTATCAACCTTTTTTGTAGCTACAAATTTCGAAATCGTGTTTGCTCTCTCTCTCTCTCTCTCTCTCTATCTCTCTCTCTCTCTCTCTCTTTCAGGGCGTTTCTTAGCACCCGCACAACTTTTTTCGAGCGCATAGATTTTTTAAAGTTTCAGAGTTAAGCTTTTGAATGTTCCGATGACTTGGAGTTTTCCTAGGTAAAAACAGAGAAAAAAATTTTCCAAGCGCATAGATTACAATGTTTTTCGGGGTTTTTGGAGAAGGTATAGATTTTTTTAAACCCGCGGTGAGGGTCAGAGAAACACCGTGCTCTCTTTTCGTTCAAGTGCTATAACTCTTGGTAATCAGAACTCATTTGAATAAACTCAGCATTTAGATTCAATCATTTGAATCTACAAATTTACTGCAAGTTCCTTTAAATGTTCCCGAGAAGAGCTTTTTTTCAAAAAATCTAAACTGTAATCACTCTTCTTATAGACTTCTCTCGTTTACATCTTATTTCATCAATTTCTATTCTTCTGTAAATTTTATTTTCTCGGTCGTTTCAATTAGTTGATAAGCTATAGGCCAGGCCGTCTCTTATCATACTTGCAAAAATAGGCTTGCATTTTTTGAGTTTATGACTTTTTTTATTACAAATTTTGAAAGACAGTTGACTTTTGAAATCGATTGGAAAATGCGAAAAAATGTTTTAGTGCTGTTGAGAGAAAAGTGATAAAACAACGAGAAAAGAATCTCATTTTAACTTTTCTCTCCAACTCTCTCTTTCTCTCTCTCTATTTCTCTTGCTGTGTCTGTCTGTAGATGTGTCTCGCTTTCGTTTTGTATTACTTTCTGAAAAATTTTTTTTCGAGCACTGTCTGAAAATGAAATCAGAGATTGTCACCCGCATTGGATGTGCTTTGAATGAGAGTTCTGATTTAGTAAAAAAAATCAAATGAGCAAATACATCATCAAGAAAGCTCCTACCAGAGTTCAACATATTTCAGACTAAGTTAAACTCAACAAACATTGAGGAATCAATTGTAGTTCGGTGATTTTTGAAGATTTGGCATCAAGTCTGATATGACTTCGTAAAATTTGATATACACGCCAGATGTGGCGTAAATTATCACGTCAAAGGCTTTAGCACCCTTTCAAGTACCTTCCACAGCCTAGCCGATAGCATTTCCTGTGAGGTCATGAGGGCGATTGGCATGGGCGTTGATAAACAGCACTTGTCAATGAAACTGCTGCTGATTCGGGCAAAGTTTTGAGAAGATGAATATTTCTCCATGACGGACCGTCTACGTCGGGAAAAAAACCACCTTCTGGTGACCAAGACAGGCATCCTGAGCAATGAATTCGATCAAAATCACTATCGGCCCTCATCAGCGTCTCTGCTCTAGTGATAGTACGCGTGAAACAAAACCTAGGTTCCCCAAAGATCTGGGTACTGTACCGTGTGCACGAAAAGAATCGCGAAGAAGTTGAATAAGAGGAAGAAGTACAGAGAAACGTAAGGATGAGCAAAATTAGGAGTAAGTGAGGCCTTGTATGAAAGACCCGCCATCAGTAGTTATTAGCACACCGAAATTGAAGAGCCTCCGTTTCGAACTTCTGCACGTCTCTGTTTTCATTCGGAGGGTTAAACACTCCAGTGAAGTCCCACAATTCTCAATAAAACTACCTTTTTGCAACCCGCGGTTCCCTATGCAGGCGGTTCCCTATGCAGGCGGTTCCCTATGCATTCGGTTCCCTATGCAGGCGGTTCCCTATGCAGGCGGTTCCCTATGCAGGCGGTTCCCTATGCAGGTGGTTCCCTATGCAGGCGGTTCCCTATGCAGGCGGTTCCCTATGCAGGCGGTTCCCTATGCAGGTGGTTCCCTATGCAGGTGGTTCCCTATGCAGGCGGTTCCCTATGCAGGTGGTCCCCTATGCAGGCGGTTCCCTATGCAGGCGGTTCCCTATGCAGGCGGTTCCCTATGTAGGCGGTTCCCTATGCAGGCTATTGTTTTTTTTTTAGGTGTTAGTTATTTTCAGACGCATTATAAAACGCCTGCCCGCTTCGAAAATTCTTTCGCGTATGGGTAACAAGTGGAGGAGACGTGGATAAGTAATCGGATAGGGTACGGGAAGGGAGCGCTCTAGATACTGCTTCGTGACCTGTTGGTATGATAGTTAAATTCTTGTCTGCGATGAGTATTCTTTTGAAAGTCTCCTCTTAAGTTCAGTAGTCCCGTAAGAGAAGCTTGTAGGTTAATAAATACTGATCATAAGGAAGCGGCAAACTTCGAGGAGAGATCAAGAGCGTGCGATCAGGGGGTTTTTAGTGTGCAAGAAAAGGGTACAGACGCCCGCCTAAGGCGGGAAAAATTTTCTCACATAAGGGTCCCCCTCTATTATAAAAAAAAAACAGAGGCCCGCGTTTAGAAAAAGTTTTTGTTTAACATAAGGGTCCCCCCTTATGATTTGGAGAAACAGAGGCCCGCCGACAGATGGTCTGACATGACTATTTAACCTCTGCGAGCGATTGAAGATATACGTTATACAAAAAGAGAATTCATCTCCTTAGCTTTTCGAGCGTATAAATTTTACCTGCACTGTGAATGAGATTCTGTACATTATTTCTCATTTCCATGTCTTCGTTTAGCGTACACTAAACAGAATAGTGAATACAAAGTAAAAGATATGTATACTAGATGACGAGCATTGCTTCAGGAAATGAACAACGTCTTCGCGGTGTACGGCATCGAAGTAAACAAGAGACACCTTTCACTTACGGCGGACTATGTCACATTCATGGGGCACATCTCACCTTTCAACAGGGGTCACTGCTTCTTTCATTCCCGTGGGGTCTTCCCGATGGTTACACTCTTTCCTTTTCTGTGTCCCGTGTCCGATAAAGATCAAAATGAAGAAGATCGTTGACCCTCTATTTTCTGGTCTGCTTGTCTCACGTGTGATATTACGTTCCGCATTCTTTCAACAGCAGAAAAAATGAACAATCATAAATCTCACAGTTCTCCGATGTCCTTTTTCTCTTTTCTTTTTAATCTTGCTTTTTTCTCTCCCTTACTCTAAATTTCATTCTCGCTTTCACTTCTCACCTGCATTTGATCTGATACCGTAACTTTTCCGCTCCAGGAGCCATGGCCGCCTCGGCAAGTCCTCTACAGAAGATGACCTTTGAAACAACAATATCCTTTTTGAGGGAAGCCCTAACTTCAGGTGAAATTTTTATTTCTTCAAAAGCGCCCTATTATTGAAAAGAAGAAGGCTCTTTTTGTTTTGATAGTATGATTTAGACGTTTCTCTGAGAATCAAAAAATGGTAAGAAACAAAGTTTTGAAAGAAAAACTTAGTTGGAAATATCAGCGAGTCTTAAAAGCTTGTGTTTAACTGATCTTAGTGTCCTCAATTGCGCAGCCTCTCTGTCTTCCTCTTCTTCGCTGTATTCTTTCTAAATCGGCACCGCTTGCACGGGCGTTGCAACCTCCTCGCTAATCCTTGAATGTTGTCATTTCACTGTCTCATCGACTCATAAAATGCACTTTGGTCAAGAAAACAATCTCTGCTGACGTCAGCAAGGCACAGAGAACGTAGCGCGAAATTCGCTTTTTGTTGTGTTTTTCGAAACGAAGGCTCTTAATGTCGACTTTTGTGATTTATAGCTGTGAGTAACCCACAATAATCAACGCAAGAGTCTGCTGAGAGGAGAATACTTTTTGAGCATCTTTCGTGATGATATGTTTTCTGTTTGGCGTTTCTGCTGCTAGCAATCTCTGTAACTCTCTCTCTCTTTCTCTCTCTCTCTCTCTCTCCCCTTTTTATTTTCCCTCTCTCTTTCTTTCCTTGATTAGTGTTATATGTTGTAACTAAAAGGCCATAATTACTATGTCTGTTTTGTTTTCTTAGCTCTCTTCATCCAATATCTTCTATCACTTTTCTGCTCATTTCCAGATATTTAACTTCTTTTGGTTCCCTATTATATTTTATTACTTTGCTACCTTCTTCTCGTAGAGTTCTTTTTTGTATAGGCCTTAAAATGTGCATTTATCATGTGTGCGTGTGTAGCTCAGTGGGGAGAGCATTCGCCCGGAACGCGAAAGGTCACGGGTTCGGTTCCCGTCACACCACACGATTTTTGCTCATGTTTCTGCGAACAATCCGCTCCTCTGCTCGGTATAAAAATCCGTTGCTTGAGATGAACGAGGAGTAGGAAATACTCTTATTTACACTTTTCTCTTATGCATTGGTTCTCGGTTTTCTGTGATCCTCTTCATATCCCTGTCGTTCTTTTAATTTGTCAAATTATGATTTCCTTTGTCAGAAAACTTTTTAATATTTTCTTCCAGAATCACGACAGACGTTTTAAATTATAATGGGGCAGAGGTAAGCTACTCAAAGTACTGTTAATGGAATGACTGTCCTTCTATCATCTTCTACTCAAAGTACTGTTAATGGAATGACTGTCCTTCTATCATCTTCTACTCAAAGTACTGTTAATGGAATGACTGTCCTTCTATCATCTTCTACTCAAAGTACTGTTAATGGAATGACTGTCCTTCTATCATCTTCTCAAACTGATTTGTTTGTGTTTTGTCGTTAATTTTATCTCTGGGTTTACTTCAACTATTTTGTCTGATTTTTTAAATCTCAATCTCCTTTCTCTCTCTATCTTTATCTTCCTCTCTCTGTTTTTTTCTCATCCCCCTCTCTCTATCTGTCTCTCTCTCTCTCTCTCTCTCTCTCTCTCTCTCTCTCTCTCTCTCTCTCTCTCTCTCTCTCTCTCTCTCTCTCTCTCTCATGGTCTGCAAATTAATTAGATGCCATGAACCCTTATGTGTTGATCTGAGTTACTCGCATCTTGAAGTTCTTGAATAATGTGTTTTCTGTGTTGAGTCGTTGAAAAGATGCAGTTTGGTTAGTCGTTTATTGGACGTTTCGGCTATAAAGCCATCATCAGCAATTACCTCAAAATACGGAATAAAAACATGAAATAAAATAAATACCGGCTATGGCAAGAGAAAAAAAAACAATTGATTGTGATGTAGGAAAATGAAAGAGGATGATACCGGTAAGAGAGCGAGTTGGATAATTGATTGTAAGAGAAAGAGAGAGGTTGAAACCAGGGGTTAAATAGTGACCGGATCGGTCCCGTCGGCGGATACATGTACACGCACTATTGACAAAAAACTCCCTCTCTTTTCTCACCCTTTTCCTTCATCCCCTTTTCTTTTTTCCTCCATACTTTGAGCGGCGGATACATGTAAACCCAGATTGGGCGACTCCATTTAACCCCTGGTTGAAACCTATGAGTGGGAGGAAGAGGAGAGAGAGAAATAAGTCATATACTCCCCTCATAACCCTCATGTACTTATTTCTCTCTCTCCTCTTCCTCCCACTCATAGGTTTCAACCTCTCTCTTTCTCTTACAATCAATTATCCAACTCGCTCTCTTACCGGTATCATCCTCTTTCATTTTCCTACATCACAATCAATTGTTTTTTTCTCTTACCATAGCCCGTATTTATTTTATTTCATGTTTTTATTCCGTATTTTTGAGGTAATTGCTGATGATGGCTTTATAGCCGAAACGTCCAATAAACGACTAACCAAACTGCATCTTTTCAACGACTCAACACAGAAAACACATTATTCATGAACCCTTATCTTGATAAAATTTCAAGAGGAAAGGGCAGAGTCCCTCCTTTTCCGGAACTCGAAAACCAGTCGTCGAACACCAAACTTCAAATGATAAAACTGACTGAATCCGGTAGACATGTTTTCTACCTCCTTTTTCAACATTTTGCAATCAGAGCGCTCACTGGAAAAATATACTTTGATTCGATCAAGAAGAAGTCATTTTAAAACTGGATAAGAAAGATTGAAAGAGTCAAAACAACCTCGAAACCATAAGTGTCTTTTCCTCCGTAATCGTTTCGGGTGACCAGATTGTGGATCGCACGTGCAAAAAGCAAGTCTTGTCCTTTGTGATAGTGCACAAAATACAAAACGCCCATCATTTAAGGTCTTTTTTCTTCCTTCGAGGTCGATATTTAGGGGAGTGCACCGTAATACAGATTGAAGCCAATTTTAGATCCCAGGTCATCACTTTGTACTTGCAGGTGAAGAAGATGTGCTTAGTTCTCCCTCTGCTCGCCTGGTGATGGGAGCTTTGAATCGAGGAGGAACAGGCTCATTCGACCTCTTCGTTGACCCGGAGAAAGTGCGACCAGATAGCCTTCTTGATTAAATCTTCAATAATGAGCTGTGATGGCTATGAAAGTTCAGAGACATCACTAGATATTCTTTGAGTGCGGGATTTCTTTGTATCGAAACATGTTCTTGTTGTCGTTTTCTTGCAAAAGGGCAATGAACAAAAACTTTATGTTTGATTTTTTAATAAGGATAAATTGTATAGAAAAGGCGAATAAAGCAAAAGAGAGATATGTTTCTAGTTTTGTTGGTATTGTTGAACTTTTGTTGTTGATCTTGTTATTCCTTTCTTGTTATCTTTTGATTGTTGAGCATGTTAAATCTTGAAGAAGTTTAAACTATTCGTCCAGAAGATAAGCAGTTATCATGATGGTTAATTGGAACCACTATCACCTCGTGAGATTTGTATCTACGCCCATGATAAAGAGAACACACCACTCAGTCACCTGATTGACCATTGAATGCACGAGAGGGTCGATGAGGTTGCATGTGGAAAACATAAGCAAATGATCATTTCGGGTAGAGAACATCGGTTCCTTACAAGTGCTTTGAACAGAGAATGTCTGCTTGGCTTGAAAAGGCAACACTTAGATGATAGTTGAACAAAAAAACGACTTTTTGATTATGATTTTTGGTGGACCTCTATCGAAGCAGCGTGTTCAACATGTAAGCCGAAGGAGCTTCTATATTCCTTTATGTTTGTCAACCCAATAGCGTTCTACGAAGCCTAGGGCGGTGATGACTACAACTATTCGGTTTAATACAAACCTGAGCGAGTAGTTGTAGAAAGCAAGAAGCGGTCGTTCTCTATCAAATATTTTTCTCAGCCTAGTCACAAGTGAACCATCTTTAACGCAATCTAGCTATAAGAGTTAGCGACTTGGAAACCAATTACTATCTAATGATTTTCAAGTTCCATTCATATGCTAGAAATATGAGCAGAAGATTTCGCTGAATGTTGAGCATAGCGCATTTTCAAGTACTATTTCGCGATGAATGAGAGTGTTCATGAAAAAAGAGAAGAAAGAAAGAGGGCACTAACTCAAAGCTGCTGTTGCAATAATGCAGATGATTTCTTGATGGTGTTCGAGAGGAGGAACGGTCAAGAATCCTTTCCTCTACTTAGTCCTAAGCCTAACTCCACTCAACTTAATTGAACTGTCGAAAGAGGTAGACTCTTTTCGCATAACGAGTTTTTAGTGAACAAGTTCAACTCCTCAAACCGGTATCTTCTGATCTGCCAAGTCTCTGTCAACCAGTTACAACTATCGCATTTTTCGTAATTTTGACTATATAAAGTATTTTAAATACAAGTGAAAGGAAGTTGAAAGGCGTTAAACTTTTGATTTCTTTCTGTTTCCTTCTCAATAAGTTGCCAAAAGTTCTCTTTGCTGATATACTTTTAAGAGAAGAAAAAATTATTACTATAATCATTTGTTACAGCGACTCTTTCATTATCTCTTCTCAGAGTGTTTCATTTAGTGGCACAATTCTTGTACGTTGTACCGTTTCGCTCTCTTGCAGGGAGCTTTAGACTTGATAGAAGTAAACGTTTTATGATCAAAGAGGTAGCCGAGAAGTTTGCATGAGATTCTCCGAAATCAAGAAAAATGACTACATTCACAATACAGATAAGTTTAGTTTTCCACGGAACTTGATCATAAAACCTAAATTTATACTTGAATTTGTTTGAAATTTCTTCTTAGAAATTTAACATTTGATCACATTGACGAAGGATTAAATACTAAAATTAAACCAGGCTCATCAAGCAAGCTACAGCAGTACACTAAAATACACCGGACTGAACAAACGCCAGCTCTTTCCGAAGTAATTCAATGAAACTCGAGCTCAGGCTCATCAACAAACTAGTTCTCGTTAAAGCTTTTGATAGAATGACTAGAATAAACATCGTTTTAAAATACATTTCAAAGTAAGAAAAACTGAGACTGAGAGTTTTCCGTAAATATAAAGACTAGTCAGGGTAGTTTGAAAGATAGTTTTCAAGTTAGTGTTCTATGAAACTTTGGTCGTCACAAAAACGCGCGATGAGTTTTAAGGACTTTCAATCGTTCTGAAGATAGGAGTCTATAATACATGCATGAAGATGACATAGGGGTTCTGGAATGCTGCCAATGATGTAACATGGTATTAATCTTTTTCGACCCTACAGTACATCCGAACTCGCTCAAGAAAATCTTTTTCGACCCTACAGTACATCCGTACTCGCTCAAGAAGGTCAGAGTGGCATAGTTGAAGGACGGGATGACCGTCGGTCTCTTCGTAGACGGCCGTCGATTTGTCTGTTTCGGTCGCATGTTCCGCCAAAGTTGACACAGCCATTCGCCTCGCCATGGGTGTCCAGAATGGGATGTACCCGGCTCAGAGAACTGTTGCTCACCGATGGAGACGCTCTGTTCGAAACCCATGTCACCTTTTTTGAGGGGAGACGAAGTGGCTGAAGTCTTCATCATTTTGGACGTGTTGTCTGAAAAAAAAGAAAAAGAAATTTCTGAAAAAAAAGAAAATGAAAAAAGTCTAATGAAATTGGAATCTTTTTCGGTTTGCTTTTGCAGACTATATCGGCAATGTTCAATGAGGTCGGAAAACTTTCTTTTTCACTCTTTCTTGATCACAATGTCTAGAGCGGTCGACTATCTACTTCCTCTGTCCTCGCCTCATTTCGTCTGATCGACAAGACACATAGAACCCATTTCTTTGTCAGGAATCGGACACCTTAGAAGATTATCGTCCAATGAATATCAACCTCTGCCACTCTTTAATTGCAACACTTGAAGTTATCTGAATTCCGAAGCCCCATGTCTTTAACATTTAGATGGAGCGTTTGAACTCGAAAAAACTTCCCAGTTAAGAAATGAAACATACCAATTGTTGTCCGAATTATCGGCAGTTGCTCTTGCTGTCAGTCGGCTGAATCGGGGTCTCTGCGGCCGTCTTTTGACGAACTCGAGGGTGTCTCTCGAAGGATGAATGATGCTGATCATATCGTGATCGAAATAGACTTCTCTTTTTTATTTGTGAAACGCACGGACTTAAGCTTCGATCGGATCGTCGGGAGCTTAGATCCGTCAGAAAAGTTGGGAGTAACTGAAAAAGCAGAGTGTGTGTTTAGCGGGGACGATAAGGGCGGGTCCACTCTTTTATACCCAGAGCAGGATGCCCGAGAAGCTCCGCCCCTCAGTTCGGCCCACGCTTCAGCACTACCTTTCATGTTCGCACTTAGAAACTTATTCAGACGTTTTTCGCCTTTTTCTTTCCCGGTCTCTTCCTATCTTACAAGGTACTTTCTCATTCTCTGATTGCCTGCATTCTCCGCCTTTCCCCTACTCCTTTCCTTTCTCTCTGCCTGTATGGCTTCTTTTGAAACAATCCTTTTTTCTGACTTCTTCTTTGGTATCTGCTCATTCATCGCCTCTCTCGTTGTCTACCCTCTCTGTTTTTCTCCGATCTTTTTAATTTTCTGTCTTCTCCGCTTTATTCATACTGGTTTGCGTTCTCTCTCATCTCGTAATCCTAATTTTTTTCTTAACTCTCTTTTCCTTAGCTAATTTCTAATTTCTATTCATGTCTGTATAATTTCTTCCCCAATATTCTTAGGCATTGGTCGCTTTTTCTCTTTGTCCTTAGCTTTGTATGCATTTTCTCGTTCAACCTCAACTTTACTCTCTCTCTCTCTCTCTCTCTCTCTCTCTCTCTCTTCTCTCTCTCTCTCTCTCTCTCTCTCTCTCTCTCTCTCTCTCTCTCTCTCTCTCTCTCTCTCTCTCTCTCTCTCTCTCTCTCCCTTTCTTTACCTATTTCTCTCCCAAACTCCTTCACTCTCATTATACTTACATCTCTTTATCTCTCTCTTTATCTTTCTTCCCTCTATTTATCACTCTCTCTCACTCACTCACTCAAAGCACTCGATCTCTTTGCTCGTTCTCTCATTTCTATCTACTCTTCATTCACTTCAATTACCACTCTCAAACTTCAACAATTGAGAGGATGAGAAGGAACATTCGAGCCGAAGATATGATGAATATGAAGACAGAAGCACGATTATCTTGTATACAGATTATAGAAGGAAAGACGCATAAGTGGGTGTCATCAAAGAAGAAAGGCAGGGAGAGAAAGAGAGAGAGAGATAGAGAGAGAGAGAGGGAGAGAGAGAGAGAGAGAGATAGGGGGAGAGAGAGAGAGGAAATAGAATTAGTGTGTGTTTGCAAGAGAAATAGTGTTAATAAAGCGAATAGTTGAGAAACGGTAATGAATCAAAAAATACTCGAATATCCACGTTTTTCTTTCACATTTATAATCAAAAAGTCTCAGAATGAGTTGTCATCTATCTAGCAGAGCCACGAGTGAAGTAAACCATTATTTCGACTACGGTTAGGCGAATAAATTAACGTTGATGAATTTTCGAGACCAGGAAAACAATATTTAATGAATATCAAATGCCTCTAAACATTCTGATAGCCTCTCAAGAGCACGATTAATGGCTTCGGAATGTTTACTCCGTGGTGATATGTAGTCGCTCTGTGAGCTCTTGTCACAATCGCAAGCCTCCAAATATTCTTAGTGACAGATTTTCATGGTTTGTAGAGTTTTCAATAGAAATTTTGCTTGAAACACGTAAAATTGATTATGTACTTTCTTCACGATTATCTTCATTTTTAATGGAAAAGTGAAATAAATGGAGAAGCCTTGTCTGTGTCTTTTTCATATTTGAAGCCTGAGTTACCGGAAAGGAATACTGATGAATATTTGTTAAGAGAGCGAGAAATAAAATTCGTGCTCAACTTAAGCATTTTGCGGGAACTATACAATAAAAAAGCCAATATCTCGGAAATTGCATGGCTTCTGCTTGTTTACTACTTGTGAATGACTATTCGTTCTATGAGCTCTCGTGGCCACTACAAGCCACCGAATATCCATTGTTACATAGTAAAAAAAGAAGCTTTTTATGGTTCACAAGCTTCTAGGAATTTGATTTCCTGTTCCCTCCCGAACTTATTTGATAACTTAATGAGAAGCTTTGTTGGTGTTTACCGGTTAAAGTCTAGCTTTACGCGATAAGATCGCTATTGAAACCATTGTAAACAGAGTAACAAACCATGCTCATAGCGAAATCGTGCATTAAACGGGTAACGAACCCGCGTTCCAGCGATGCTTTTCCAACTAAGCTACTAATGCAAGCAATCCACGGGCGAAGGCTCTTTGAAACCTTGTACAGAAAAATTAGATTCGTTTTAGCTAATAATCATCAGCGATTAATCCTGCGAGAATCCCCACCTACTACACACAGAAAAAATTTGATCACCAATAATAAGGTTCCACGCATATTTATCACATTTGAAACATTTTTGGTCGCGCTGAGAGCGCAGGAACTGAACAATATATATTTATTGTATTTTAATTTTAACAAGGATTATTTCGTGTTTTCGCACCAATTTCGTGTTTTTATTTCATTATGATTGAATCAGATAATTTATCCCTAGTTCAATGAAACATTAAAAAAAATTATTTCGAATCTTTTTTTCCAGATAATTGAGACGTCTCTAGATTATAAGACGTCAATGGGTTCCTGTGAAGTCAGTATTTGACCTTTTTTGTTGTTCTTGTCACATTGCTTGTTTTTTCCTATATGCTTGATCTCTATGAATTATAAGAAATAGTAACTTTTTAATACTTCCAAACGTTTTTTCTCGAAAGGTATCGTCGACATTAGTTAAATCCAAAGAGTTCGAAAATTTCAAGATTCCCTGTTCCCTGAGGAACAATATCCTACGCTACCCTTCAATCGATGAAGGTTTTATTCTTTTTTTAATTTCTCTGATTGCTAAGTTGTAAGCTTGTCTCCTAGTTTTTTCACTTTTACAATATAGTTGGTAAGCCAATTAACACTTGAAGAGTCTAATCGAATTTTGTTAAATTTTCAGATTTTAAAGAAAGGAAATAACTTGTGAAGAAGATGTCTACACTTCTAAAACTCCTCTCTCCGATGCTGTTTGTTAATTGAACTTGATATATGTGATGATTTGTTTTCGCAGTTTGAAATAGTTTCATTCACACTTACTTCTTGGTGTGATTCGGTCATTTCTGAAACACAGTCATTTGATGTTGAAGTGAAGGCTTAAACTTTTTTCAAACTGCGAAAAGAAACTTTTATCTTAAACTGTTGTCGCAGGATTTTTTTTTAAATTGTGACCTGTCATGCTTAACAAATTTCATTTAAACCAGTGTAATACAAAGAAAAGTGTAATTTTTTAATTCTGCTTCGACTCGTCTGTTTTGGTTTTTAGAGACTTAGAATCCTTTCCTTTCGTTATTTCGACAATGATCGGATCATGCTTATGAAATTCAAAAATAATCAGTCTATTACAGAGAACCTTGAAAAATTTTACTTCTGCTCTTACTCTTCTGTGTTGGTTTGTCGAGATCATGATGAAATATTTCTCTTCGGTTATTCCGATAACGATCACATCATGCTTGTTGATAAAAATGTTTTTGATTTAAGTGTTCATTACATTCCATAAAAACGCACAATTTTTTCCACTTGGAACAAAAAAGTCAAGAAAGGCTCTGCAAAAAAGAACGAAATAGCTCGCAAGTTATTGGCGAGGTTTAATACTGCACACTTTTTTGCAAGTGAACAATATTATTGACCACAAGTAAACAGTTTCGCAGTTCGCGAGTCAAGGGGGAGTTTGGGCGAGTTTTACTACAGATTGAACAATATAAAGAACATTAACCACATCGTCCCCTTTATATTGTTCAGAAAATGTATCAAAAGTGATCAATTTTTCTCTGTGTGTACACCCACAACCTGCCAGTTTCCTTTCTAAGGGTTTCATAGCCAAAGAAATCATGCAGAATCGAATATTTTTTTCCAGCTTTTGAAGATCACATAAAACTTTTAACGCATTTTTCAAACCAATTGGATGAAGTCAAGATGATATGGTAAATTCAAAATAATGGAGCGTAAAAATTCCAAAAAGAATTTTTAGTGTGAGATTGCTCAAATTTAAACATCTGCGCGCTGATCTCGAAACTAATAGCCAAGAGAATGTACAATACCGTTTTTTTAATAGTTTTTTCCTAAGTGCTTATTTAAAAATTCAAACCAAAAAATGGAAAATACCGTATGTCAATCTGAATCTCATGGCTATTCGTGTCGAGACAAATCAGTGCACAGGTGTTTCGGCAATCAATCTAATCCTAAAAAAGACCTTTTTTGAATTCCAACGCTTCATGACTTACAATTTCCTGTTTTATTTTTTTTTGCAAAATATAATTTGAAAAGGGATGAATAATCAAGTAATAATTGTTTTGAGAAGGTTGCTGGCTAGTCAGAAACTGACCTGTGGTATCGGAAACTTTTATCAAATCTTTCAAAATTTCGTCAGAGAGCTTTTGTTTTGAAGTTTGAGGTTCCGCTAATTCTTTTAAAAAGATTTCGTAAGTTGATTTGGTGTATATCCTTGAAGCGAGTTCATGTGAGACTCAAGAGGGAACTGAATCTTATTATCGATAAAAAACATTGTAAAAATAAAAACAATTTGTAATATTTCGTCTCTAGCAGGATTTGGACCCATTTAGGCCGTATCGTCCGAACCATGATCGAGATTCCAGTCTGCGTCCCATGCTCTCATACCATCAGTCAAGAACAGGGTTGTTTAATGCGGAATTGTTCGATATAATGGCGCTTCATACATATATATAAATTTATATATATTTTATCGACATTTTACAATGCAAGGTTATGTTGCGACATATTGTAAATGATACATACATAAGTGTGGCGACAGGTAAGGCAAATTTCTAAATGCTACTGGTTATTCTACAGTGCACTTAGCACATTCTCGTTACGGAGACGACTTATGAACTGCTCTACTGTACCTCAATTCAATATTCCACTCGAAATTCTGTGAAATATTCTTGAAACCCGTTAACCAAAATAATAGAATCTACATAGAAGTGGAAGAAGTACATTCAATTGCAATACCATTTATATTTGTACGAGTAGGGGAGGTGCGCTTGAAAATGCGGGATTCTTCAATAATAAACTTATCATTGAAGATCTTCCAACCCATTTTGACATCTGCAATCACCCTTCTTTCAGCTAAAGTACTTAGGCCAAATATATTCAGACGATCTCTATAAAATGGAAGGCTGAGAGGGTACGAACGGGGGTTCAGTTCACTACAGTTCACTTAGCACATTCTCGTTACGGAGACGACTTATGAACTGCTCTACTGTACCTCAATTCAATATTCCACTCGAGATTCCGTGAAATATTCTTGAAACCCGTTAACCAAAATAATAGAATCTACATAGAAGTGGAAGAAGTACATTCAATTGCAATACCATTTATATTTGTACGAGTAGGGGAGGTGCGCTTGAAAATGCGGGATTCTTCAATAATAAACTTATCATTGAAGATCTTCCAACCCATTTTGACATCTGCAATCACCCTTCTTTCAGATAAAGTACTTAGGCCAAATATATTCAGACGATCTCTATAACATGGAAGGCTGAGAGGGTACGAACGGGGGGTGTGGCTGTGGGAAACGTCGATAAAAGAGAATTCTGGAAAAGATCTCAAAACCTTCTCTAGGAGATCAGAATCCTTCCGGTATATTGGATTCCATAGACAAGAGGCAAATTCCAGATGAGGTAGAACATATGTATTGAAACACTTAACAAGTACTTGGGAGTCATTGATAGTTATAGAGCGGAGCATAGCGTACATCGCTTTAGTAGCCTTCATAGTTCGTTCAAGAATTGCGTCATGTCCGCGAAGAGATGGAACTAGTTGGGCTCCAAGGTCTCTCACTTGAGTAGATACTTCTAGAACATTGTTGTTCAGGTGGTAATTGAAAACACGAAAGTTTTGCCCAAGCGTAGATGATAATTCTTGTTCGAAGATAAAGAAAGATGGTTGGCTACGCTCCAAGTACAAACAGCATCTAGACAATTCTGCATTTCGAGAGTTCGTTCAGTTATATTGTGAGCACTGTGAGATACATATAATTTGATATCGTTTGCGTATGCTTGATAACGTACATTCGGATAAGGGCTAAGCACGTAATTCAATTCGCTAATGTATAGGGAAAAGAAAAGCGGTCCTAATACGGAACCCTGCGGCCTGCCAGATGTCACAGGCTGGGGAGCAGACATTGTCTTGCCCATTCGTAAAGAAAAATTACGACCATTAAGAAAGGATTCTAGCCAAGACATCAAAGATGGAGACAAACCGAAACGCGCTAGCTTTGTCAATAATTTAGATATACTTATCGTGTCGAAAGCCTTAGTAAAGTCTAGATAAATCACATCGACTGATAAGACCCTACTGATATCTTGTGTCCAGTCATCTTCACAGACTAAAAGATTGGTAACAACAGAAGCACGGGAGCGAAAACCATGTTGATTTTCGGGTAACAATTTGAATTTCGCTAAATGGTCGTCGATAATCGCTCTTATCAAACGTTCCATGACTTTAGAAGCAGGGGAAAGAATGGATATTGGTCGATACGAAGACGGTAGGGCAGAGTCTTTCGCTGGCTTAGGGATAGCAGTAATCAGATAATGTTTCCATACAGAAGGGGTCTTACCAAGCCATAAAGATAAATTGTAAATGTGAGAGAGCGGAAGAGCGAGTGATTTGGTACACTTTTTGAAGACTATCTGGGGAATTCGATCAGCACCGACGCTACCAGTAGGTTTGAGCTTGGAGAGAATTCGGTAGACATTGCATGGCAAGAACAAATGATAATCTGGTTGAGAAGGAATAGAATCACCGTATATGGGAGGAGGAAGGCCATCGTCTTTAGTGAGAGAAGATGCAAACTCGGAAGCTAATAAATTACATTTCGAGAGAGAGAGTCAACAACAGTACAGGGTGACCATAAATTACCTAGACAAATTTTCAACGTGCTCTATTGCGCGACACAGTTGACCGATTTTGTTTTCTTTTCTCCATGATAATGCTCTGAGACTGGTTGTTTTTGTTTGAAGTTTCATGACTCTAGCTTTATTTGTACAGTTATGCTGCAATCAAGTCCTCTTCGTGCTGCGATCATTGCACTGCACAACTCCGGTCACACGAGAGCGGACATCGCGCGACGACTCAATGCTCCACGAACAACTGTTTACGCCACCATCGATCGTCTTAGGGAGACAGCCGATGGCAAGGACCGTGCAGGAAGAGCTCGTCCACCGACATCCGACATGCCCCAGATTAGGAGCATTCTCCGGAAACGCATCGCACGCAATCCTCGACAATCCATGAGGAAGCTCGCTTCGTCGGTCGGTATCTTCCCTGAATCAACACGACTGATAATCAAACACCGTCTCGGGATGCACCCCTACAGGATGCAGAAACGACATGGATTGGATGCTCGACAGAAGCTTCTTCGACATCAACGGTGCAAAGATCTGTTGCAACGATGTACGCGGGCCGAGCGTTTCCGTACGCTGTGAACTGATGAAAAAATATTCACCATTGAGATGTCGGTGAATTTTTAAAACGACATAATACTTGCTCACGATCGTAATGGAGCAGCTGAGCATGAAATCACAGTCGGAAGAAGCAGCCACTCCAAGTACCTCATGGTTTGGGGAGGTGTTTGCGCAACGGGCAAAACGCCGTTGGTTTTCGTCAACCCTGGTGTGAAGATAAATGTTAACTTCTACGTAAAGAAGATCCTCGAAAACGTGGTAGAGCGTTGGAGTAGGACACACTATAATGGAGCTGATTGGACCTTTAAACAGGACTCGGCACCTGCCCACAAGTCCAAAATCGCACAAGAGTGGTTGCGCACACACACCCCAAACTTCATAAGCACTTCCTAATGGCCATCGAATTCTCCCGACCTGAACCCGCTCGACTTCAGCGTCTGGGGCGTCATGCAGGCAAAGGTTGGAGCTATCCACCACCACAATCTCGATTCTCTGCGTGCCGCCCTTCTGAATGGCATGGGACGAACTCGACAACGACTACCTGCGGTCACTGGCGATCATACAGATCATCAATATCATGAAAATTCAAAACTGTTCTCCCATTCTATACTTGAAAAAAAATTCATTCAGTGTTTCATAATCAGCTCTAGCGAAATCAAGAACAACATCGCTTTCAGAAAATGCAAAAGAAAATCGCAAGATGAACTGAATTACAGAGTGATCACATGAATAAAAGGGAGGAATGATGCGAAGACTAGATACAAGAATCTTCTCAGTTGTCAACAGCCAGTCTATACACTTGGTATGGCGAGTCGGATCATTAAGCATAAAATTATAGCCAGCAGTATCTAGGAAAGACCGTAAAATAGTATCAGAAACAGTTGAAGGATCAGTTAGAGAGTCGCTGTTGAAGTCTCCTACTACGATAGTTGGGAAGTTACAAGATGATGTTAAGTCTACTAACAAATCGCACAATGTAGTAGTTAGTTCAGCGTTGTAATTTGGAGGACGGTAGGAGACTATTATACGACAGAATGATTCTGCTAATATCAAAGCAACACCTCCTCCTCTAGAGTCTCTATCGTATCTAATCACATTGTAAGGAAGAAGACCGGTTATTTCTGAATCAGATACTCTAGAGTTAAGCCAGGTTTCACAAAGTGCTACTACATCAGGTTGCTCAATTTCGATAAAGGAACGGAACAAAGAAAGTTTTTTTTAAAAAGTGAACCAATATTGAAATAGAAAGCTTTCAGACTGGTACATGATCTCAGTTTAACGTCTTCGGCATAGGATTCGTCTGGCTTTGATTGAGGGCGCTGCTTACTCGTGTCGACTTCGGAGGTCTTACTGTTATGTTCTGAATGCTTCGAACATTTGGAGGGGCAGAGTAGCGGGGCAGTGTTCGAGATCGTCGTTTTTGATCGGCTGCAGTCCGAGGCATCAGTTTACCATCAAAGATAACGTAGTCTTTTCCTTCTGACAATAACTTACGCTTTTCTTGTCTCAGTAAGTACTCTCTTTCTCTTTGCTCTTTAGTAAGACTGGATCGGACATTGATTCCTTTGAAATGATTGTTCTTGTGTAGTAAATCACTCTTTGAAAGAAACAGTCTTTGATGTCCTTTGGTGGGGAACATGACTTTGAGAAGTCTAGACGAACTCGTTTCTGGCGTGATCGGAGGATTTCCCATTCTTAAGTAAGAGATTCCACCGACGGCGATAACAGATGCGTCTAGAAGACTGGTGATGAGTTGAGAATCGTGTTGAGTTTGCGCGGACGGACGAGAATCGGTGTTTTCAGGAGCCCTCTCGATTACGACGGAGCGAAGCCTTTTCTCCTCATCGATCTCCTTTCGGATGACCTCTTGGCTGATGGAGCTTGTGTAGAACTTGTCGAGGAGAGCGTTGCATGTTTTCAAGAAAAGTAAAACGTGGGGTGGAAGACAAGGTGTCTTCTCTTCGGCGTTAAGAAAGTCTTTCAAAAATTTTTGTAGAAGAGCTGCATCTTCATTTGTTTCGTGGCCGCCATTCCTGCGAAAAGACAGTGAAAATGGAAATGGAAATAAACTGGAGCAAGTAGAAAGGGCACCACTCGATATTGAGAATAGAGCGGGAAGTGAAAAGCGGAAAAAATTGAGAACATGTTATATAAGATTGATAATGAAGCGTTTGAATATAATATGATACATAATTCCATAAATTCTCAGTTTGTTAGTGCACTCGCGTTCCCAACGAGAGGTATTGAGATTCCTGGCTCTGATTCCGTCCGTTGAACTAGTTTCTTTCTATGTTACAGTTCAATCATGTTCCATAGTATCATTATTTTTTATATTGCCATTGTGTATTTGATCAAAACGATGATTTTTAGGGATTATTTGCTCAAGTTTTTGAAGAGCTTCTTCTACTCTCACCTTGTGAATTACTCAAGTAAGGCTAGACTCTTCTCGAATCTACTGTGGAGCATGTGACAAGAGCTTCGAATCGTCTGGCCTAGGACTCAAATCTGATATCTTCACAGAGTAATTATTTTTTTAATTTTAAAAAATTAGAAGTCACAAAGAGGATATCAGGTTCAGAGAGCTGAGAGATATCTGAGCGAATTCGAGGTATTTTAAATCTGAGAAAAAAATTTCATTACTTTGTCCGAAAGCATTATTGTATAAAATATATTTGATTCTGGTAAAATTTACCATAAACAAGATTTTACTAGTCGAAACTCATCGAAAAACCTTTTTGGAGGGAACAAAATTCTTGTTTTTGGATTTTCGGTTTGCATTTCTGCATTCCTAATCCTGTGTATTAAACGAATTGCTGAAATGAGATTGCAAACAGGATTTATTTACTTGCAAGAACATGTTGTGTTAATCTAGTTCCCGTAAATCTTGTTTAGTTACAATACATCTCCACGTTCTCATTCGATCATTCAAGATCCGAATTTCTAAATACAGTTTCTTCTAAACAATGAAGCTTCATGTCCTCTGACATCAATAAAAAAGCCTTTGAACATTAATTTTGAACTATGCGCTGATAGCGAAAAAAACTCCTCTTTGCAATATTTTGTTTTTAGCACTTCAAAACCATGACTTTGTTCGGCTTGAGAAAAACTGAGGTAAAAGGTCAGTATATTTTAGCGAGTTTATCATACTTTTATTGAAATCTATTCAAACATAAAAAAAATCCCTCTTCTCCATCGTGTACCAGTGATTTGTCTTATGTAAATATCCAGGTAATGGCTGGCTTATAAAGTTATAATTTGTATACATATATTGGCTGTCCCAAAAGTTTTGTAAAATTTTCAGTGTTTTTTCTGAACGTTTTATCTTTATTTATTAATAAGCTCAGTCGACAATATAAACACGATTATTAGTCACAACATTCATCCATTGAATAGGAAGGGTTTCGATTTCTTTCCTCCAAAATTCCACTGGGCGCGAATCAAAGAAGTCGTATAATGTTCTTTTGAGTTCTTCGAAGTTCGCGAACTTTTTGTCTTTAAGGGCAGCCTTCAGAGGGCGGAAAAGATGATAGTCGGAGGGTGCGAGGTCAGGATAAAAGGGTGGATGGGGAAGGGTTTCCCATGCCAGCTCCTCTAGCTTCTTCTGGGTGGACTTGGCCACATGTGATCTGGCGTTGTTGTGCAGGAAGATGACTTTTGCCCTTCTCCTGCGCTTTTCGAACTGCTTGGGCCAGGGCAACCAGTTAACTCATGTATACAGAAGCTGAAACAGTGTTGCCTTGCTGGATGAGGTCGCAGTAGAGTCGAAGTTGAGGTCGAGTTAAATCTTCCATTACTGGATGCCTTTCGCACAGCAGGGGATATTTATACCCTCCTCAGAGAAGGTTCTAGAACATTCTCGAACCTTCCAGACCCCACTCGGTTAATCGATGTTTTTTCAAATCGAAAAAAATCTAGAAAACTTACAAAACTTTTGGGACAGCCTAATATACATATATATACTTTGTTTTCTACTCTGATTAGTAGTTTTACTTTAAAATATTGAAGCTTATGTTGTGAACTGAAGCTCCACGGCCTTTACAACTCCAGGTTATCATACTGGGGATTAAAAAGAAACCATATGTTGAAAGGAGAATGCTGATTGGATTCTCGTGGAAGGCTTACAGATTTACCACCCCCCTTTCTATCCTTGATCCAATCCAATACTTGGCAAATGAATCTCATTTGCGGAGAAGTTTTCAGCAATTTTTTTGTGGAGGAACTAAATAAATTTGTTTAGCCCAGATTTTTATTATGGAGAAAAAAAGACTAGCAAAAAATACTTGCTTCTGCTTTTCATATTATTTTTATTCTTCCCTAAAAAATATACTTCATAAATCATAATTGAAGACACCAACACAATTGAGTAAATGAAGAGAAAAAAAGCGAAAAACTCAATTTTTTGTAACACTTTTTATCCGAAGATCAAGTAGATATCAAACTGGAGAGTAGTTTCGAGCTCCTCTCGGGATTAGTTGTGCTCGATGTTAAATTGCAACCACAGAGTATTAAGAGTTCTGCGCACAATATTCGAGGTTTTCAGGACTGGCGAGGACAGATTAAATGTGAGTTTTGGTTGTTATTTGAAGGCGCCGTGGTCGTTAGAATCTATTTATATTATAAAATCTTTTCAAATAGCACATATTGAAAAAGTGAAACTCCCTAACTGAATAGAAGCTTCAAGTATTTTGTACTTGTTTCAATAACGTAAAAGAGCTAGAAGAACTTGATTCCGACATCCGTTGTTTAAAAAGCTTTTTTTTTTTTTTTTAAAAAACGCCTTATAAATTATCATCAATGCAGCCGAATTTAGATTGACAGGTAAAGTTACGCTATATAATCATTATTAAAGCCTTGAACAAATACATCCTCGTACTCGATAAAGATTGGAGATAAACACAACGGAGTATTTGATGAAGCTGGAAAATAAAAGACATACAAGTCCTCTTTTCTTCTTATTCCTATCTATCCTTCATCCGCTATACAGCACGTTCTACTTTTAATATATTGAGTTATCATTTAATCTAGAATGTAGTGTTGGAGAGCATAATAGGAAGGCTCAAGTACATAATTCCTATCACGAGCGAATCGTAGAGAGCGGAGCTCTGCCCAAGAAGCTCTGCAGAACTACGATTGGAGGCGTTCTTGGAAGTATTCCTCGAATTATAGGGAGAGAGGCTTTGATTAGGGGCGGGGCTGCTGATAAGTATTTATAAGGCCTCATATTAATACATTCAATCGCGCGGCTCATATAAAAGGAGTCTTCCACCAAGGATCACCTTCTTTTCCCGAGCATCTCTTTGTTGAGAAGTTGAAGTTCGCTATCTAGAAAATGATCAGCATCATTCACCCCACGAAAGATGATCTTGAGTTCGTGAAGAGGCAGCGACAGAAACCCAGATTTGGCAGACTCATCGCGAAGTCTTCTGGCGAGAAATCAGATGATAAATGGTATGTTCCTTTTTTTGTTCAACATGTCAAAATACTTCTCCATTAAAGTTATTTCCAAAAATTGAACAAACCAAAGATCTCAATAGAGCTATAATCTCCGTGAATAAGTTCCACTTCTTCCAGACTACCATCGGGAATAACAGGGACCTCAGCCTCTTCATCATTTACTCTGCGAGAAGCTGAGTTAGGTCTCCAGCAGAATTTCTTCATCAGCGAACTCTACTGCAGCGAGCCGGGTCCATCCCATTATCAAGAAATTCATCAAAGCGATTGGTCTCGTTGCTTGCAGCGATGGTTACCAGAAGAGCTACGGCGGTACCTGAGCACAACAGCTGTGGCGATACCCCACCACTGTATCACCCATTACGGATATTCTATAAGGTCTCACGTCGATACTCGACCTATTCTAAAGGAACTTCTCAACACCCATATTTCACGTTCATTCAATTATCATAGGCCTTATCGGTTGCAGAGGCGAAAGAATAATCGTGAACCCTAAAAATTCTTGACCTCCTATCCAAATACCTAAATGCTTTCGACTTTAGTATAGCCTGATAATTTACATCCTGATACATGCGCGAGGCGAAGATTATTAGGCATTAAGTAGTTATGGATGTAGACACGTTTTTTCGCACGCTAAGCGTAAGCTTTTCCTTTTCTCTCTAGAGATAGAAGCTTCTGTCATTTCTTAATTTATTTATTTCGTCATCCATTTCTTCAGTCATACATGTGAACTTTATGAATCGTTTGTTAAATCTTTCTATGTGATTTTCGACAGGGACGACGTTTACGTGTGTGTTTTTTAATCATCGACTGCACTAATATAGTGTTCTTCTGAGAAAAAAAAATTGTGTGTGAATTTTTTCCAGCTTTTATCGGTACTAATCAGAACCAATGAATCTAGGGGAAATAATAGAATCATAAATCTTAGTTTGAGCGGGCATTTTCGATTGAAACATGAAGTAAAGAATTATATCAGAACAAATACATTTCTGAGATCTTTAAAAATGCTCAAAAACTGGATTGAAATGCAATTACTCCAAATACAATAAATCTGGTTATATCGTTTCATCTGATCAAAATTACTGAAACGCCGAACAATTTACAGTTCATGCAAGTTCATGCAAGTTCATACAAGTTCGAAATCTGCCTGGGGAGATAGGTCAAATATAAAATTTACTATAAATTTAGGGAGGAATAAACTTAGTTTTGTCGACTATCTGATTTTCTCTACTATCTGATTCGCAATGATAATCTACTTTCTATTGGTATCATGAGATTGTTCTTCCAAGATGTCGAAACCAAAGAAGACTTTGGTTTTATACACTTTGCTACCTGGTGCCGTACAGCAAAAAACAATTGAAAACCTGCTAGCAGTCGAGACACTTAGAGATGAAAAAGAGTAGAAAGGTTGCTCATGTCTTAATTTATGATTTATGAAGTATATTTTGTAAGGGAAGAATAAAAATAATATGAAAAGCAGAAGCAAGTATTTTTTTGAAATGAGGGGTTTGAAAGTGGTTTGGTGTACAAGGAGGAATGGGGTTCAATTGTACATAGATAAAACGCTCAGAAGGCTCAAGACTCACGTGTTTCGTTTGTATCATATGTTCTTTCATTAGCTGGTAATGTAAGAAAGCTCTAAACCTCATGACAAAGATGCGGAGGCCTCGATGTTTGTTTTGTTTGGGCGGGTTCCATGATGAATTTTTTTAATGCAATTCTTCAACCTGTTTACAGAAAAACAAAAAAGTTTGACTTATCTGATCGCTTTCTATGTTTCCATCTTCTCTCATTTTTTTCTCTCTCTCTATTACCTCGCTCATTCCCGATTTTTTTTCTCTATTCTCTCTCACACTCTCTCATTTTTCTCTCCGTCTAATGCTCTGCCTCTATTCTTTCTCTAACCCCATTCCCTCTCTCCATTCTGCAATTTAGCGAGCTGAGCATTCAATTTCCTCATTTGGTAATCTCTGATCGTCGTCGCCTACTCATTCATCTAATTGAAAGGTGAAAGTCTGCTTTAAATCAAAGCCACAAAATATGAAGCCTGATTGACGAATAACTAAGAGCTTTTTGAGAGAGAGAGAGAGAGAGAGAGAGAGAGAGAGAGAGAGAGAGAGAGAGAGAGAGAGAGAGAGAGAGAGAGAAAGCGATAGGAAGAAAGAAGGAGTTTGAGAGAGAAATTTATGCTAAGGGTAAACACAAAAAGAAAAAAATTCGTGAGATAATAGAAAACAGTATGAGAAAGACTTACTGAGCGGTGAGGTTAAATACTGCTCCCATATCGATTTCCATTGCCCATATTTTTCCGTCTACAGGGTGCGGCAAAAGTCCAGGTGGACAACTTTGTCACTTTGCATCTTTTTTGTTTGGTGTAGCAGTCCTGTGATTTTTTGCTTGTATCTTATTCATAATGTTGCTAACATACCCTGAAAAAATCAGAATGATAACTATTTTTGTTTTCCGGTAATGCTCTCTGATATGGACCGAGGCTACATTCTGCGCTTGAGCCAGTCCGGGCACATTCAAAAGCACATCGCCAGAACCACTGGATTCTCCCGTAGGACCATTGAAAACACAATACGTCGCTTTCTTGAGACTGGTACAACAAATGACCGTCCCAGGAGTGGCAGACCAGTGACCGCGACCACTTCCTTCAACGTGAGAAGCATCCGAGACAAGATTCGATATAACCCCAAGCGGAGTCTCAGGAAACTCGCGAAGGAGCTGAATATCTCGGCGAGTTCTGTTCAGATGATCGTCAAATCCCGCATTGGACTTCGCCCCATCAAGCTGCAGAAGACTCACGCATTGACGGACCAGATGAAGGCGACCCGTCTTCGGAGATGTCGTGAACTGTCAAAGCGGTTCAAGCCGGTGGACTGTTTGGATATTCTTTTCACCGATGAGAAGTTGTTCAATATTGAGCAGTCCTTCAACCACCAGAACGATAGGATTTGGTCGAAATCGGTCAAAGATGCCAATGAGAGTGGCCGTTACGTCTCGAGAAAGGGCCATCCCGCTTCTGTCATGGTCTGGGCCGGGATTTGCGCGACTGGCAAGACTCCGCTCGTTTTCGTCGAGCAGGGAGTCAAAATGAATGCCAATAACTACCTGAACGACATTCTCATGAAGGAAGTACTTCCCTGGAGCCAGGCTCACTTCGCGGGACGCAAGTGGACGTTCCAGCAGGACTCTGCGCCCGCCCACAAGGCTAAAGTGGTGCAAGACTGGTGCAAGAGCAATTTCCCCTCCATGATCACATCCGCCGAATGGCCTCCGTACTCACCTGATTTGAATCCTCTGGACTTCTCTGTGTGGTCAGTCCTTGAGAGCAAGGCCTGTGCTTTCCAACACAAGAATTTGGAAAGTTTGAAGCGCGCCCTACAGAAGGCGTGGGATGATCTTGACGTCGCTTACCTGTCCACCACGGTGGGTGCCTTCCACAAGCGACTCTGCGCCTGTGTCAAGGAGTAAGGAGAGCTGTTTGAAATTTGAAAAAGCAGTTATATCCCAAACTATTTGAATAAACTTTGATGAAAATTTTGTTTGATTTGCTTAATCCGTTAAGTTTTTATCGAAAAAAATACTGTCCACCTGGACTTTTGCCGCACCCTGTATAATCACGTACGATTATGCCTGGACCATCTTCCCAATCAAACTCCGATGTCAAAACTCTGATTGAAGCCGTCAATCGCCAAAGTGAGCAGATATCTCAGTTGTTGACCGCTGTCAGCTCCATGATGAACTCTCTTTCTTCCATCATTCCATTACTTTCTAAGATGACTTCCCAAACACTGGCCCCTTCCTACAGCACAGTCACCTCTTCCAATCTGCAACCAGAATTGATTGCGTACGATGCCGTCAGAAGAGTAATACAGGAGGACAGAACACTCCTAGAAGAGAAGTCACATAACCTTGTCATCGTTGGCATTCCGGAACAAGAGAGAGAAGAGGATACTGATCAGCAAGACGGTCAGTTATTAAACTCTCTCGTTACTGAGCTCAGTATTCCTTCTCTCACTGATGCACTCAATCAGAACTGTATCACTCATCGTCGTTTCGGGAACAAAGATACCAAGAAGAGGATTTTGAAAATCCACTTTCCCTCTCCCTCGATCCGAACAGAAGTCCTTTGATCGCTACGAGCTCGTCGTCCTGCTGTCTTCCGCAATTTTCCTCATGCATATGGAAGAGAAGATCTCACGAGAGAAGGGCTTTTGCTGGAGAGAGACTGCAAGAAAGTTGCCAAGGATCGGAACGAGCAAGCTGGTGCGATGGAGTGGGGAGTTCGAGGGACAAGGCTGATCCGTTTCTCTCATCCCAGGCCTCTCTACAACTCGAGCAACAATGAAGGGCTGCAGAACGTGACGATTCAACAGCCTAGCAGCCCGGCAATCGTGTCTGCTCCTCCGCCTACGATGACGAAGACGATCTCATCGAAGCAGCTCTCCCAGGCAGCTCGCGCATTCAACTGACGGGACAAACAACGGTCAATTTCTATTTCTAGTTTGAATTGTGTTAATTTGAGTTGCTGTGATAAGAATTCTCTTTCTTGTTATTTAGTCAATTTTCGCTCATTGCCTTTCAAGTTAGACATTCTCACTTTTTTCTTAGAGTCTCATAATGTTGACATTCTATGTATAACTGAGAGCTGGGGCTCCCCAGATAGATTACTTGACTCCATGTTAACTAATGGAGGTCTTTATACTGTTCATCGTTGTGATAGGGTTAGGGATTTTCCGGGAGGGGGTGTTTTAGTATTGATTTCTTCCCGTGTTACTTCCACGCTCATTTCCTCTCAATCTTTCTCAGCGTATTGTCAAATGATAACATGTGAAATCAAGTGTAAGCCAGTTCCTTTCTTGTTGTCGGTAGTGTATAGAAGCCCTTCGTGTGATTTAGAATCGTTTTCCGAATGTCTTTCAGTTCTTAGTGATTCATTCGCTACCTCGTCTTCCCCATTTATCCTATGCGGTGATTTCAATTGCAAAGAGATAGACTGGTCGAATAACAAGTTGTATGTTCCTGTGTCAGAATCCCACCCTTCTTCAGTTCTTCTTTCTTTTGCTCTATCAGCTGATCTATTCCAGAAAGTTAGTGAACCAACAAGAGGTTCGATTCTGCTTGACCTGGTATTCAGTAGTGACCCTTTCATCATTTCTTCATGTATTGTTGATCCTCCTCTCCCTACATTAGATCACTGCTTAGTTCGTTTTTCGATTTCATCTGCTTCAGATCCTAAGTAAAAGCTTTATTATTTAGACTATAAGAAAACAAACTTTGAGCTTGCTGTTTATCTGATTTCATCTTATGATTGGACCCAACTTCTCTCCTTTTCCGCTGACCCTAACATTCTTTATGATACCTTTCTTTCAATAATGCTTGACATTATAGGTCAAACAGTGCCTAGACGTTGTGTTCCATCTAAGAAGACTTGTTATTCTCAAGAGATAGTTGCATTGTTGCGTAAATGCCGTAAGCTTTATAAACGTGCTTCCAAAATAGGTTATCGTTCATATTTCAAACACTCAATCAAGTTACGTTATGCTATTCGCAAGTTTCAAGCCAAACAAGAATCTGAGATTGCCTTATCGAAGAACAAAAAGCGATTCTTTTCTTTTGTGAATAATAAACTTAAACCATCATCTTCTGTTGGACCTATAAAAGACCCATTGAATGGAATGATAGTTGAGACAGACCTCGAAAATGCCGAAGTACTCGCTAGAATGAATGAAATCCATCGCACGGGCAAAAATCTGGCAAAAAAAATTGATCTACTCGCTAGAATGTTCTCATCCTCTTTCACCGAGAAACCGCATAGGGAAGTGAACAGTCCCATCTCCTACACCGAAGCCACTATTGATTATATAGAGATAACTCCATCGATTGTTTATCATGTCTTGTCTAAGCTCAAAAATGTCAATTCTATGTCCCCTGACCATCTTCCGTACTCATTTTTGAAAGGATCGGCCCAAGCTATAGCTACAACTCTTTCAATTCTCTTCAATAGTTTTCTTCTTCATGCAAATTGTCCTGATATTTGGCGGCAGGCTTTCGTGAAACCGTTGTATAAACGTAAGGGTTCCGTACAGGATGCAGCTAAATATAGACCTATTTCGTTGACTTGTTGCTGCAGCAAAGTATTTGAGAGAATATTGAGCACGTCACTGCACACTTACCTCGAGGCCAATGCTCTCTTAAGTCCTCACCAACATGGTTTCCGTTCTAGAAAGTCCTGCTCTTCCGCTCTTTTGACTTCCTTGTCTGTTTGGTACAAAGCACTCGATGTATCTTCTTCTGCCTATGTTTCTTGTGTTTTTATCGACTATAGCAAAGCGTTTGATACAGTACCTTTGAACCGTCTAATGCAGAAGTTGTCAGCCTATGGTGGTTGTCTTTATAAATTCATTTTTTCTTATCTTTCTAACAGGAGTCAGTGTTTAGTTGTTAACGATTCATTCTCTAGTAGTTATTTAGTCAGATGTGGGGTCCCGCAGGGATCTGTGTTGGGTCCATTGCTTTTCTTGCTTTATATAAATGATTTACCCAGTGCTTTACCGAAAGATGTTTATTGCACGTTGTATGCTGACGACGCTAAGCTTTTCACACTTAACAATTCTGGTCTACTGCAGACAGCTTTGGATTCAGTATCTCAGTGGTCTGATGAATGGGGACTTACTATATCGAGCAGTAAGACAATTGCTATGCAAATAGAAAGGGATCATCCAAATGTCAACTTTAATCTCTATTCCTCTCCGATTTCGTTCACTTCATCATTTCGTGATTTAGGAGTAACTATCTCCAACGATCTCTATTTTAAGGAACATGTGAATCATATCTGTAATAAGGCTTTTTCTATTTCTTATCTCATTCTGAGATCTTTTCGTACAAAAAATGTTGCAATTCTCATGAAGCTATTTTGTACTTACGTTAGACCTATCCTGGAGTACTCCAGTGAAGTCTGGAATACTATTGACTTAACGCTAAGTAAGAAAGTAGAGTCTGTCCAAAGAAGATTTACTAAGCGTATTTTTAATAGAGCAGGAATTAGTTTATCTTACGAAGGAAGACTGAATTGGCTTGGCTGTGAAACTCTTCAAAGACGCAGACTTATTAACGATGTGTTCACTTTGCATAGAATAGTGTTTAAAAGATTAGATATCACTTGCCCAGTTCTCTTACCAATGTCTCACTGTACTAGGACTAGAGGACATCATTGGAAGCTTTTGTTGCCTTTGTGCCGCACAAACCGATACAAGAAATTCTTCACAAATAGAGTTGTGAATGATTGGAATTCTCTTCCTTCTTATTTTTTCAATATGAATGCATTGTCAGCTAAGAAGTTTCTATTCCAGTACTTAAATTAGAATCCTGATCATTTATTGGCTGTTGTTCATTTTAATTTATTGATTACCATGTTGTAATCTCTCACCATCCGTTGTATGTCTGAACCATTACAACTGGAATAAAGAATAAAGAAAAGAAACATGGCAGAAAATAAAAAGATGTGCGAAGGCACTATTTCTCTAAAAGATAATATTGCGAGAAATTCGGAGAAAGAGCGAAGTGAAAAGAAAACTGGTAAGATCTCAGTCAAAGTTCACTATAATGCGCACCAAAACACAAACATAGGCCATGTTCACCTGAATTATACATACATTTTATTATTCTGGCTTTTATTATTGTTAACGGAAAGAAGCTCAAGCTGAGTGTACTCAGCTTAAGCTAAGTTTAACAGTTTGAGCTAAGTTCACTCAGCTTAAGCTAAGTTTAACAGCTTGAGCTAAGTTCACTCAGCTTAAGCTAAGTTTAACAGCTTGAGCTATGTTCACTCAGCTTGAGCTAAGTTCACTCAGCTTAAGCTAAGTTCACTCAGCTTAAGCTAAGTTCACTCAGCTTGAGCTAAGTTCACACAGTTTGAGCTAAGTTCACTCAGCTTATGCTAAGTTCCCTCAGCTTGAGCTAAATTCCCTCAGCTTGAGCTAAGTTCACTCAGCTTGAGCTAAGTTCACTCAGCTTGAGCTAAGTTCACTCAGCTTAAGCTAAGTTCACTCAGCTTCAATTCAATTCACTTTATTCGCCAAAGGTATGCTTGTTGTCGCATACACTTATAAGGTAGGAATTAAACAACAAAAACGAGAAAAGAAATTACAAGAACAAAAATTTAAAAAAAGGGGACACAACAGGCACTGACTAGGAAAGAAAGAAGAAAAAAACACAATCTAGTGGGTGTCAAAGAGAATCAAAGTTTCCTAGAGTAGATATCCAGGTAAAGTCATGAACGGGACTAAAGAACAATTCTTAACATTCTTAATGAATTCTTCGATCGTAACGTCGTCGGGGAACCGATCGCAGAGTTTGTTCCAGAGGGTAATGGCTCGAGTAAAAAAAAAGAAGTTGCCGTTGCGATAATTTCTTTCTTGCAGCAATCGAAGAGGAATTGTTCTAGATGACGTTCTCAGATCACTGTTCGCCCTGTATTTCACATGAGATCTGCAGACCTGGCACTCTAAAGTTCCATAAAGTAGCCTGAACAGAAATAATTGATCGTATTTAGCGCGCCTTGTTATTAAAGGCTCGATAGCAAACTTATTCAATCTGTCAGGGTAATTGCTAGAAGGTATTAAGCATCGCCTCAGTACCTTTTTCGAAAAATTCTTTGAGGGTATTCTAGTCTTCTAGCTAGCTCGCTACACGATTTTGGTGAGAATACTACAGTGGCGTATTCTAAAAGGGGTCGGATGTAAGACAGATAGACGCGTTTGTAGCCTTCAAAATCGAGGAATCTAAAGACTTTAAAAATTTGAGAAATCTTGCTCAAAGCTCTAGCTCTTATCATCTCTATATGCCGGTCAAATTTCAGGGAGGAATCGATTAACACACCAAGATCTCTTATTACACTTTTGGAACTAAGAACCTCATCACCGATAAAGTAAAGAGAGTTAACATTGTTTCGGCCAAGGTGTAGTACGTTAATTTTGTGCTTGGCAAGTGGAAGAGACCATTCTATAGACCAGTTATGAACATTGACTACACATTGCTGGAGAGATTGAGCGTTCGAACTATATACTTTGAGGTCATCTGCATAAAGAGAGAATTTGACATCAGGAGGGATGCAAATTTCGCTGTCATTAATAAAAAAACAGAAATAGAAGAGGTCCGATGACTGTACCTTGCGGAACGCCGCTTAGCACAGGGAAAGAATCGGAGTATTCCCCGTCTACGCGAACTTTATAGGTCCGATTCGTCAGGAAGTTTGATATCCATCTCACAATGTCTATCGGAAAATTGAGTCTTTCCAGTTTGGTTATTAGTTTTTCATGAGGGACCTTATCAAAAGCACGCGAAAAATCGAAGTAAACTACGTCGACATCCTTTTTGTTTCTCAAGTCGACTTCCCACTCACAAATGGTTTTAAGTAGTTGGAGCTCGCAGCTACGTCTAGAGATAAATCCATACTGAGACTTACAGAGAATGTTGCGAAAACCATTCTTTAGATGGTTACATAAGATTCCTTCGAAGATGCGGCAGAACACAGAGGTTATAGTTATAGGTCGATAATTATCGGCTTGAGATTTGTCGCCCGATCTTTTGTAAACAGGAACCACTTCACCGCGTTTCCATTCGATAGGAATTTCGCTAGTAAGTAGAGAATAGGAGAAGAGCCTAGAAAGAGGTAGCGCAAGAGATAAGGCGCAATTTTTGACTAAGAAATTATTGATATTATCAGAATAGACGGAAAATTTGTTAGAAAGCTTCTGTAGAACATTGAACAGAAAATGAGGAGAGAAATCGACATCTGAGACTAACGAAGATGTGGTGCTAGGCATAGAGCATACGATGGGATCCCAGCTAGAGTAATTCATAGCAAACTCTTCGGCAAAGACTGTAGCTTTCTCTTTAGAATCGAAAATGAACTGACAGTATTTTTTGATCACGGGAATGTCGGAATGAGGCTTTAAAATAGTCCTAATCCAATGGTGTATTCCATTAGGTACTTGCAATGCTTCAAGTTCTTGACTTCTCAAATAATCTGATTTCTCCTTCAATATGGACTTCTTCACTTCTTTGTACTCTGAACAAAAATTAGAATTCGATTGTCTTGAGCGCCAGAGAAGTTTCTTTTGTTTTAGAAGTTTCGCCATGGCCTTGGAAGGACGGTAATTGGTCCTAGAGCGACAAGGTTTGATGGGACAGAAGAGATATATGGCGTCATGAATCGTTGACAGAAGAAAACTGTACTTGTTCTGTATATCAGAAAATGAATCAAAGCAATTCCGCCAGTGAATGTTTGCTAGGAAGATGTTCATGGACTCATAGTCACCATTTCGAAAATCTATGTAGACATCTGAATCCCGATTACGACAAGACCTTCTATCAGCTGGAGCACTTAGTAATGAGTTTATTCTGAATGATATAGTAACGTGATCAGAATTCAACAATGGTGGATGTTCTGATACATCAGTGATGGAAGAAGTTCTGTCAGTCAGTATTACATCGAGAAGAGAAGCATCGTGATTACCGTCATGTCTAGTGGGAAAAAAGACCATCTGGTTGAGTAGATACGTAGAAACAAAATTAGACAGCAGTTTTCCGAGTGGGGCCCTAGACAAATAAATATGATCCCAGTCAATGTCGGACGCATTTAAGTCACCAAGGACAATATTGTGACTGGGCAGTAAATGACAACTGATGATTCAGTGACTCGAAAGCGGAAAGAGATAGAGAAGGAGGCCGATACAAAAGAAAGCATCTAACCATTCTAGACTTCCCATTGTATATATCAAGAGCTTATAGTTCGATGCCGTCATCTATAGAAATATCGAGTTCTACACGGGAGATTCTCAATGAGTTTCGATAGATGACTAATAACTCGCCACCACGCTGATTACTTCTTCTGTCGAGACGAATAATCGAATACTTGGAGTTTTGAAAAAAGAATCAGGCGTGTTGTCATTTAGCCAGCTTTCTGTTAAAAAGCAAACATGTACATTTTCCAGTTCAATCAAATCAAAAACTTCCGCGATTTTCGCTAAGCTGTTAATGCTTCGAATATTACTTAAGAAGCATTTCAAAGATCGTTGAGGTATTGAATTAGAAGAATATTTTGGACTGCTAACAGAAGAGTTTGGTGGATCATTGGTTACATTTATAGTGGTTTTCGAAGGAGAATGAAAATTGAACGTTTGAATGTCAACATCAATCCCATAACGTCTAACCTCATCAAGAGGAAGTGTCAGTGTATCCTGTCTGTCCTAGAAAGCGAGGAGTAAGGGCGCTGATGGAGTTGGAGAAGAAGAAATGTCCATTTCCTTGAGGCTGCCCGCTATTGGTCTGGGGTTACTTCTCTCTAAGATACACAGATTCCGATAAGCGAATCTGTGGCAACCTGAGAATTCGTTCATCTCCACCACTTTGGCTCGCATCTCCGACTGCAACACTAGTTGTTCATGTGACATGTCTGGTCTGCAGAATGGTTTACGAGGAGACCCGGCGAAGTTTTCGGGGAGAGAGGCTGAAAAGCGGTGTAGTAAAAAGTCCCTGGTATTCCTGTTTGTCACTTTCACCTTGAGAACTCTTGGACGCTCATCTTTTTTCAAACCATGACGCCAGACTTTAGAAACAGTTTCACTCCTCATTCCTCCTTTGCTTAGAATGGCTTGAACAGTTTTCAGGTCCTGTGACACTTCTTCACATTCAGGTAATCGTTCTATAACAACATTCTCACTCTTGTCTGCACTCTGTACACACCAAAGTCTTCTAGCTCTACGCTCGAGTGAGCTCCAAATCCAAAGGATTTTGAGAATTCTTTTCTCTGAGAAGACTACCATTGGTATTTATGTCTAAATTAGTTGGCCTACTGCTCAAAGATGTCATTTTAGTTTCCAACTCTTCTAATCGTTTTCTCAGTGAGACATTTTCCTCAGTTAGAGCTCTCATTGACTTTTCTAAAGTGCTGGTCACTATACTATCGATAGCAGATGCTAGAGAGCTTGTGATGGAATCAGTGATGAATTGCTTCAAATTGGAAATAATACCTGCGCCGAGAAGAGCTTCGATAGATGCTGTATCCAGTTGACTTGGTTTGTCTTCTCTGACGTCTTTCGTCGCATCATGAGTCCGACCGGGAGTTGATGTAGTAGACTTCTTCTTCAGCTTGCTTCTTGTTTCGACCATGACCAGATACACCAGAGAATAACAGAGGAGAGAGGTAAGCAATTAGCGAGCTAGAGGAAGCGAAAGGTTTTCGTTCGTTTGATCTATTGAACGCAGTTCAATATGAACGATTGATAGGAAGATGAGACAGAATTGAGAGAGTGAGAGAGAAGAGAGCGAAGAGGGCTCTCATATGTGTACTACACTCCCCTATCTGCGAATTTGGAAACTTTCGAACGTTTGTTCACAGAGTGTCGAGTGTCACAAAGCCTCTCAAAATCCAAGGTTGGGCCTATGAAGTTAGGCCGAAACCCCCCTGGAGAGAGAAATCAACTCAACAATCAGCGAAAAAACGCGTAAACACAAAAAAAGAAAATATTGAAAGACAAAGTGGAGAGCCAGCCGCACTTTTTGAGCCAGCCGCACTTTTTGAAACTCACTCAGCTTGAGCTAAGTTCACACAGTTTGAGCTAAGTTCACTCAGCTTAAGCTAATTTCACTCAGCTTCAGCTAAGTTTACTCAGCTTGAGCTCAACAAGAAACAGGTTAGGAGCATCAGCCAATGTGTTTTCCAATGAACGTTAAAATATTAATTCTGGCAATCAAAATTTCTCTCTTTATTTCGGACCAACTCCCGGAGGAATAGCTTTCAAAAAAGAAGTATTGAAAAAGATGAGAAAAAATTGAAGATTTTCTTACAATCCTTGGAATTACTTGAAAACTTACAAATTTTCATTTCTGTGACAAGAATGAATTTTTAAAACTCGAAGGATTTATTATATGACACAATCCAGCAGAAAGTAGGAAAACAAGTCAGTTAGTTGACTGAGCCAAAAATGCTTGAAGCATAACATTGGAAAGAAATTTATCTCGATTTAGAGTATTGTAAAGCTATTGAGGAAAAGTGAACTCTCTGATAAGTTATTATGAAGTCTCTTGATGAAGATTGCAACTTTATCAGCCGATTGTGATTGATTATGTTTACTATTGTAGTGGTTATGATGCATTTTGTGAACTTTATATAGTGAGGGTAAACGTGCTTTGCCCATGGAAATGCCCCCGAAGACAAACAGTTTAGTCATTGATCAGTTTATTGCGGTATAAATATGACATTACATAATGGCAATTAAACAACGCACAAAAAGGGGTTCTAAAGCAAAGAGCAAGGTCTTAAGGACCTTGCCGAGTTGGGTCTCCTCTTACTCTCTTCTCTCTCTCTCTCTCTTTCTCTTACTCGCTCCGCCCAATATCCTGGCTTATATAGTGGTCATGTGGGTGTGGCTTTCATGTCTCCTCCTCCTCCGTGATTAATCGTATAGGACGATGATGTAATATAATAGGTCGATCATCTCACGCCCTCAGGCGTAACAGGTAAACGTGCTTTGCCCATGGAAATGCCCCCGAAGACAAACAGTTTAGTCATTGATCAGTTTATTGCGGTATAAATATGACATTACATAATGGCAATTAAACAACGCACAAAAAGGGGTTCTAAAGCAAAGAGCAAGGTCTTAAGGACCTTGCCGAGTTGGGTCTCCTCTTACTCTCTTCTCTCTCTCTCTCTTTCTCTTACTCGCTCCGCCCAATATCCTGGCTTATATAGTGGTCATGTGGGTGTGGCTTTCATGTCTCCTCCTCCTCCGTGATTAATCGTATAGGACGATGATGTAATATAATAGGTCGATCATCTCACGCCCTCAGGCGTAACACCTCCTTCCCTCGGGAAAAGTCCGCCCCGGACTTCTTACATATTTATACACAGCGTCCCGAGCCGGTGGTTATTTCTTTTCATACCGTAGATTCCTCCTTTTTCCCTTTCTTCCACAAACATTAAGGAGTTGTTGATAAATTACATATGTGCGTACTTCTTCTCCTTTTTCTGAACCTTATTTACCGCTTAGGTTCCATCTTAGCCTTGTCCTTAGGTGATCATTTTTTTAAATCTCCAGCCCGCTTCTCGTACATGTCGCTTCCCTCATCCTGCAATCAGAAAGTTTTATTATGGGAAGACGAAATAAGCTTGTGCAATTGTTATAAGAAATAACCTGAGCCGGTCTATTCTTCACGGCCTCGCACTCTCGTTTCGATGTTCTCTCGATTCTGCTCCTCCTTATTTTCTTTTCCTTGATTCGTCCGCCTCGAGAAGTCCGCGGCCAGCGAGGAGTTTTTTTTTTTTTTTTTTTTTTTTAGGTGACGGTGGGTGTTGTTTTCGAATCCTCTCCTCCTTACAGTGCCGGGAACTCGTCCTTATACATCCTGTCGTTGAGGGTGTATAACTGATCCTCATCGATGACCAGTTGAAACGCTTTTGCGAATCGGATCACCTCCCTCCAATTTTCCAATCTTTCCAGGACGTTTACGTACCCCAGTATAACGATGCCCTGTCTGGCCCTCGTTATGGACACGTTCAGTCGTCTCGGGTCTGTTAGGAGTCCCTCCTTGTGCTCGTCGCTCCGCGTCGTCAAGATGATTGACAGCTCACATTCTCTTCCTTGAACCGAATCCGCGGTTACTACCTCAATTTGAGGGTTTCTCTCTGCTACTTCCCTCTGTTGTTCCTTGTAGAAGGTGGTAATGAACATTTCTTTGTCCATGAACCCTGCTTCCTTGAAGAGGCTTGCCAATGCGATGGCTACTTCTGCTTCATGAGCATTTAGGTAGCTTTTTGATGGCGCCTTCACCGATTCTCCTACTTTGAGCGCGACGAACACGAACGGAATCTTCTGATTTGGGAGCCGGATTCTGGTTGTCATCAGACTCCTTTCCTCTTCCGTGCATCCATTTTTCAGCAATCCTTCGTAGAATAGTTGAGAAGGAAGTCGATTCAATTCCGGATGAGTTCGGAATGTCAGCGTCAAAGCTGTCTTCACCACTTGCTTACTCCTTGCCAAAGTGTCGAGTAGACCTTGCGCTGCCGTTAGCGACGCTAAGCTGTCCTTAGGGAGCCGGCAGAATGGGGAGAGTTGCTTCGTGTCACCTACGGCTCTTATCTTTGCGTAAGGCAGGCGCGATAAGATGGCGATCAGCGCGGGCTCAGGAATTGTCGAGGCTTCGTCGACAATGACCATCACTTTACTCTTTTCTGCAGGAAACACCGATCGCAGTGTCCCTTTGGCGCTTGACGCGTTGAGGAACGCCGAAACGGTCGCGATTACGACCCTCGGCCGATATGCTTCGATTGCGGCCCTTATCAGCTTCGCTCCTCGGTTACTTGTCGCTTTCTCTGTGACTCGGAAGAACTCTTGCTGCTCCTCTGTCAACTCGTGCAGTTTTCCGGCCTTCTTAAGGTCCGCGATGATTCTGCGGTTTTTACAGAAGGTTTTCAACTGTTCCTGAATCGCTTTGTCCATCCGCTCACTGTCTTGCATGCTTTCTAAGATATCAGCCAAGTCATAAGATGTTGCAAGCGAATTTTCCACTGCCATATCGCCTGCGAAGCGTAGTGGGGCTATGTGGTTTTCCGAATGATCCTCTGCTAAGATTCTCTCAATCGTTTTCCCGAACTGTCCGCAAGCGTGGTTTGTTACGCAGAGCACTAGGATGAGTTGTTCTTGCTTCGCTGCTTCAACTGCCAATACACCGCTGGTCCACGTCTTGCCCGTTCCGTATGCGGCCTGCACCATGGCGATGGGTGTGCTCGACAGTCCTACCTGACAATTAATTCATTGGTGTAACTTCGGACTTATTTGAACCTCGTTTTCACTTAATCTAATGAGGCTACTTTATTACTAGAATTTTTTTTTTTTTTTTTTTTTAAAACTTGTACATCTCTCTTTTCCTACATTCGCTCCTCTTCATTTCCCACTCGTTCAAAGGAGTTGCTATTAATCGAAGCTTCTCACCTGTACTGCTAATCTCTGTTCGTCCGTGAGTATTCTTCCGTAGTCACCGGTCCATTTATTTTCTGCTTCTTTCATGTTCTCTGGCAATGATGTCAAGAAGACTGTGTCTTTTGTAGTCATGTTCATGTCAGTGTAAACTTGTTCTAATATGGCTCCTGCTGACGAGATTGGTGAAATTTGCTTCAATGGCATCTTGCAGATAATCTTGAAAGCCGGGTCGAGTGCGTCCGAAACTTTCACCAGCGTTAGACTTGCCGAAACGCTTTCCTTGCCCCTTATCGTTCGATAAATGCGGTAGCTGTTCCACGCTGTGGTCTGCAGCTGCACCGTTAGTTCATGGGTCTGCCTGTTTAGGAAGGATTCTGATATCAACAGGTTCTCTAAACCATTTGCTCCTGCAAGGGCCGCTCTCACTTGCCTGTTCCCGTTCCATCCATTCTCTTGTATCACTTCTTTTCTGGTCCATTCAAATGTCGTTGTGAATTTCGTGGAATGGAGGACTTTGAGTTGAACTCGGTGCCAGTCATAATCTTCCATCGTCATTGCTGCATGGGTTATCAGTGTGGCTCCGAGCTTGAACGCATGGCTCATCGTTTCGATGGCTTGTGGACGATTCTCTTGAAATCCTTTGAACTTGGCGACTCGGTCTTTGAAGAGTCCCAATTCTTCTTCGGATGCCTTTTGGATTTGGGTAGGCTTCACTCCGGATCTGATCAGGACAGGCCACTCCATTTCGATTTCCTGCGCCAAAAATTGAAATGCTTCGATTGAGACGGGCATCTCCGAGAAAAAGGTGGCCGAAGTTGTCACTTCCCTTGCCCTAGCCTTCAGCAAGACGTCAGTTAGTTGTTCCTGGTCGAAGACGAAGTCACATGCCTCCTGTTCTAGGGTGACTGGAGTCGGGTCGCCTGCCAAGACGACGACTGCTCTTGGTGGTACGCGATGTTTCCAGTCCTTTGATTTGTTATCTTTCTTGTGACCCGTTCTGAAGTCGACAAGACAAGCGTAACTGTCCGCTAGCTGCGTGTTAGCGGGAACTGCGATGTATTTTTCGACGATCCAGAATGTTGGAGGGGTCTTGTGTTGTATCGAGGGACTACTCGCCTTGTCGAACGTTTTTTCCAGCTTTCGAGGATGATTTGCAGCGCTTGATGGTCCGACTGCGTAGACCCACACATAATCTCTCACTGAGAATTCGTTGAGGTTGAAGCCGGACACCTTTGTGGCTATGTCCTCGCTCGTGTTGTCCAACCTTATGACTCTCAAATCTGGTCTGTCTGGTTTGGAAATGAACCAGTCCTTTGACTCGAGTAGCATATCCGTCTCCCTTATCTCGAATATCTGATACAACACTGGGTAGTTTTTGCCCGTTTGCAATGGTGGCCTGACATGTTTCTCATGCTTCTGGTCTCCAACGTGGGGGAGCTTTGACGTTCTCTTTTCCCAAATAGTGTGACCGTTGATGATTTCGTCGCTTTTCGCTTTTCTACATAGCTCCTGATACTTTTCTTGTGACTCCCTCCTGATATGGATAGCTCCTTCGATCCTCATGAAATCTCTCGCCGTCAATTGGTCAGACATTGTTGAACTTTCAAGGCGCTTGAAGAGCTTGCGTACATACTCGGGCCTCTGATAGTTGGTTTGCGGTACTGGCTTTCCTGGACTTCTAACGGATAATCTTTTCGCCTTCACCGCATTTTGCCAGTCGTTATCGCTGTTCCTCAACAAATCTGCGTATGGGTGCTGTCCCGTCCATTTGCTTTGGTAACCTTTCGGAGTGGCTTTCGCAAGCTCACTTCTCGCTGTTCGCGCTTTCTTTAGATCGAGCGTATCTCTGTTATACTTGACTCTTTTCCTCTGCTGTTGGAAGGGTATTTCCGTTCTCGTTTCCTCAGTGTCGCTCGTTTGCTGTTGCATTGCTTGGTGCAGTTTATTCAATTGCCTTTCTGCTTCTGCCTGCTCTGCCACGAGTAGTTGCTCTTCGAAGTAGTTCACGAATTCAAGGTGATCGTTCTCGTGTAGGGCCATTTGCTCCAATGAGACGGTGACTCCTGTATGGGTGGCCTCCGTCTCGGGGTCTGATTCCATCGCTTCGATGAGCTCGCTTTGACAGTCCTGTGGAGCTTCCTCTTTCCCATCTTCACGGTCTTGGTGCGGGTTTATGTTTTTGAAAGTTGTCGATACCGCTCGTAGAGCGGGATCAGTGCTCGTATCTTCTGAAGCGTCTGCTTCGAAGGCGTTTATATTCTTGAAAGTTGTCGATACCGCTCGTAGAGCGGGATCAGTGCTCGTAGCTTCTGAAGTGTCTGCTTCGAAGGCGTTTATATTCTTGAAAGTTGTCGATACCGCTCGTAGAGCGGGATCAGTGCTCGTAGCTTCTGAAGTGTCTGCTTCAAAGGCGTTTATATTCTTGAAAGTTGTCGATACCGCTCGTAGAGCGGGATCAGTGCTCGTAGCTTCTGAAGTGTCTGCTTCAAAGGCTGTTCTCCTCCCGGCTTCCTGCGACTCCTCCCGTGGGGAGCTGTCTCTTTCGGTCTCCTCGAGCCGGTGTTTCCTTGGTCTTCCTTTCTTCTTCTTCATCTCGTTTTCTCTCTTAGCCATCCTGCCAATACCAACTTTTAAGCTGATTTTAATTTTCAAAACATAATCGGCGAAAAAAAATGTTGCATTGCGTTGCAACTATAAGAAATTGCGCCGCGGCGAACTCGGAAAACCGCGTACATCTTATATATGACATCAATGTGTAAAAAGAGGGAAGTCAACGCTTGAGAATAAATGAAGAGTGTGCTGTCGAAATAATCGGACTGGGTTATAATGCCGCTCAACTAGAATGAGGAATCAAGGAGAATATATACGCATATGCATAGAGAGGAGAGAGGAGAGAGATCAAAAATGAATAATACTTTGCTTGCTACATTTCGAATGAATTAGACTCAAAAAGGAAATTGAAGAGAAAGACATGTTATTGTTCGAAAAAAATTCTAATCCTTTTGTTTGCTTGTCTTATGAAATTTCTATTTTAAGCAATTAGCTTGACGCCCTGTGGAACGTAGATTGTAACTATGGGTCTGCTTTTGTGGTGCCCCTACTGGTTCTTTGTTCAATTGTTTCCCATGATCGTACCCTACTGGTTTTGATACGGGAACGATGTCATTTTCTTCCAACGTAGGGCTCCATTTTTCGGTTAGCGCCGGACCTGACGGTTCAAAACATTTCTTGACTTGGTCTTTGTGAACCCTTTTCAATCCCGTTTGAGGTGCTGCTATGCTCGATATTATAAGGTGGGGGTGATCAATTTTCACAACTCTGTATTGCCCTGTCCAAGGCATGGTTAATTTTTTGGACATGCCTTCTTTGGATGAGTAGTTTCTGAGAAATACTCTTTCTCCTATTTTGATATCAAGCGGGCGTAGGTGGGTATTGCGCTCGGTTGAGTTCCTCATTTGTACTGTTCTAGCCCTGTTTCTTGCATCTGCTAAGCTCCATGCTGAATGAAGGTTTGAAATAAGGCTGGCTTTATAGATGTCCATATCTTCAAAACCTGGTACATGTCTTTCATCGTGATATTTCAGTAGAAGATCGATATTGAAAATTGGGTCTCTTCCAAACATGAGAAAGAAGGGTGTTTCTCCTGTCGAATCATGCACTGTAGTGTTGTAGGCGAAGGTGATAGCGGAGACGTGCTCGTCCCAATCTAACTGGTTGCTGCTCGTATAGCTGCGAAGTAGGGGATGAAATGATCCAAATATTCGTTCACAGATTCCGTTTCCCTGGTGAAAATTTGGGGTAGTGTAATACCTGTTGATGCTCATCAACCTACCTAACTCTTCGGCTAACGAGCTTTTGAAGTAGGAGGCATTGTCAGAGATCAAATCGGTCATCGCTCCGTACCTCAATATGCATTCGTTCATTAGCGCCCTAGCCAGTGTCACTGACTTAGTATCTTCTAAGGGTACTGTTGTTACGTATCTTGTAAACCCGCAAATAGCCGCTAGGATGTACTTATTTTTCCTAGAGGTTTCATGGAGGGGTCCTGTTACGTCTATATGAACTTTATGGAAGGTTGCTCCTGCTATTATTGGTGTTAGCAGCTCTTTATTTCTAGCGTTCGCCCTTTTCCGCTGACAAGTTTCGCAGTATCTCACCTTGTTCCAGATTTCTTCTTTCATTCCTTGCCAGTAAAACTTCCGCTGTATTTTGGAAAGTGTCTTTTTCCAATTGAAGTGACCTCCAGAGGAACTATTCTCGTGAAATGCCAAAAAGATAGGGATTTTGATGCTATTTGGTACCAGTAGTTGTTCCTTCTTTAGAACTTCATCTCTCTCATTTCTTCTTCTGTAAATACAATCATTTTCCCGTATGTCGCATGAATCGGCAAGTTGTAGTGCTTTTTCATTCGTTTCGTCGCCTATTTCCTCTTGGGATTTCCCTCTTGTTATCAAGTCTCTCACAGCTCTACAAAGAGGGTCTTTCAACTGTTCCTTCAGAACATCATATGGTCTTATTCGTGTGTATCCCTTATCTCGCATCGGTGGGCTGATGCTAAGGCACACAGGAAATTCTATGATGTCCTGCGAGTCTTCATTTTCGCCTCCCTTGCTGGCCTCATGTTCTATTCTGGAGAGACAGTCGGCCACTCTGTTTTGCGGTCCCTGCAAATACTCAATGGAAATATCATAGCTTTGAAGTTCGATCATCCAACGCGCGATGCTTTCGTGTGTTTTGTTGTGCTTCAACAGAAATGTTAGCGGCTTGTGATCCGATTGAATCTTCGTATGTTGCCCATATATGGTGTCTTTGAAGTAACGTAAGGCGCTAACCATTGCGTATAGTTCTATGTGGGTTGGTGCCCATCGTCTCTGTGTTTCGGTCAAAGATTTGCTGTAGTAACCAATCGCCGCCTTCGACTTGTCGTTATTCGCTTCAGCTTGCAAGAGTACCGCACCGACCGCGATTCCACTTCCATCTGTTTGGAGTATGAATGGACCATCGCGGGGGAATGCTAGGCATGGTTTTTCTACTAGCCTTTTCTTGATGGCTTCTAGCGATTGCTCCTGTTTGTCTGTCCAACAGAACTTTGTTTTTCCTTTACTTAGTTCATTCAAGGGAGCAGCTAACGTCGCGAAATTGGCGATAAATTTTCGGAAGAAGTTAGCCATCCCTATGAATCTTTTGACTTCTCGTATCGTCTTTGGTCTTGGAAATTCTTGAATGGCTCGCAGGTTTTTGTCTGCTGGTGTATAGTTTTCAGATGTAAGCTCATGTCCCAAGAAAGTGATACGGGATCTTGCTATGCTAACCAGCTTCTTACCTGCTGCTTTAAGATTGAAATCCCTGAACCTCTGTAATACTTTTCTTAGAGCAAATAGATGTTGTTCGAAGTTGTTATTGAAAATGACTATGTCATCCAAGTATGCAATGCAACAATCATCCAGGCCTACCAGCGCTTTCGCCATTGCTCTCGAAAAATATGCTCCTGCATTTTTTAATCCGAACGGGAGGTACACGAATTCGTACACACCTCTGTGTGTATACCAACCACATTTCCCTTGACTTTCGGGGTCTAACAGTAACTGCATATATCCACTGGCCAAGTCAATCGTCGTGTAGTAGCGATTTCCTGCGACTTTCTCCAGTATCTGCTCTATTCTTGGCAGGGGGTAATAGTCAGGGACTGTCAGTTCATTCAGGGGCCGGAAATCCAGGCATACTCTAAGGGATCCGTCCGATTTCTTCACTAACACTGTATTATGTACCCAAGGCGTGTCGCTCTCGCGAATCCTACCAGATTTTATTAGTTTGTTGATATGGTCATCTAACTCCTTTTGGAATTTAATTGGTATTCTTGGTGGGCGTGGGCGGTAGTTTGGAAGGTCAGTTGTGGTCCTGATATGTATAGGTGATGCTTCGTAAGAGCCCAAGTCATAGCTTGATGAGGAAATTCGGTCTTTGAATTCCGTGAACAATTTTCTTAACTGTTCTTTCTGTTCATCGTTGACCTCAGCTTGGGTGAGGTCAACCTGTAACTCTTTCTCGTCGTTCGGCTCACTAGTCGGATCCCCCGTGGTGTTTCGTTCTTGACCTCTTTGATCTGCCCATGTAACTTTTTTCTTACCTTTCCTGAGTTCTGCTTTCGCTTCCAAACTGTGTAGGGGGACCTCTGTCAGTTCTTGATCTTCTGTGAATGTACCTTGAACCTCATAAACTGCAATTGCTGTTGTTAGACTTTGTCCTCTGTGAATAACTTTCTCTACCCCGGTCGGGTTCGTAATAAGTAACTTCAAGGTCGGTTTCTGTAATAGTGCCGGGGCTATAAATATTCCTTGTTCTGAAAGCCTTTCATCGGGAACCCCAGTGGCCAGCATCGTACACTTTGTAATCGATGCGTAACAGTCTACGAATATTTCCTGGTTCGGTGGGCACAAGATTGTTTCCCTTGCTCTAAGAGTGATCTCTTCTGCTCCTTTCCGTTTGCTAAGGCTGTTAATGAATGCTATATTCTCCATTCCCATTTCGAAAGTCCCTCTTTCGTAGTCAATTGACCATTTCGGAAGTAACCTCAGGGTATCATTTCCCAGTATGATGTTATATCTCTTTGGTGAAGAGGGGATGCAATTGTTGCTAGCAAAGTGAACGGTAGTGATGACCGTAGAATCTCCTATCTTTATTCTGACATTTGCTTCCCCTTCGAATGGAATAGTTGCTCCTGAAATTCCGGAGGCATAGGGAGATGAGGGCTTTTCTAACCTGATTATGCCTGGTAGCCTCAACATGTCTGTACTCATAGCCGTTAGTCCAGCTCCTGTGTCTAGTAGTCCCAACATTTTTACTCCGTTTACGTAAACTGGGATTTGAGCGGTGAAGAACTTACCGTTATTACGAACCTTTAACGTATTCATTTTGATGGAGGAACCAAACTTAGGCATTTTGATTGAGCTCCTCAGCCTTTTATTTCGATGTCCTGTGTTCATTGTCACCTCTATGAACTCGTTTCTTTCACATCCTTTTTTGTTCGTTTTTTCTGAATTCTGTCTTAAACTGGTGCTTTTCTCTAGCAGATATCCGAGGGGTAGTGGTCTGGCCATTCTCTTTATATATTCCTTGAGGATAACATGGAACAATCTAGCAGTTACCATCAAGGAGCATGAGAGAACCCAAATATCGTATAGACTCCAAGAACCGAATATCAGTTTCAACCAGCTTAGTTGCTCCGTTGTGTCTGTGTCTTGCCCGTTGTGTCGTTCAAACCCTTGATTCACCTCTGCGTGACCCTGGAACTTCGCAAAGTCTTGGGACTCCCATGCTTCGTGCCACTTTGTGTCGCTAACGATGTCGGATATGTTTGTTAATACCAGGTTATGAAATATTGTCAAAGTTGGTGACTTTTTGTCTAAGGTCGAGCTGGCTGGGTTGATTTTGGTTACCTGACTCTCGGAGATTTCGTTTCGCTTTCCGCTCATGGGGTCGTATACAGTGAAGCGATCTTTCTCCCTCCAGTAGGCCTTCCTTGCGTCTCTACAAGGTACCACGTCCGCCTTTTCGTATATTATACCTGTCTCTGGTTCTATGAACGTTGACATAATTTTTCCGTTTGGCATGGTGATCTGAGCCTTTGGCATTGAGTAGCAGCTTTCATTGAACGGGAGTAATTTCACTGCCATTTCAGGAATCTCGAAACATGAGTGTACCTCTACTAAGCCTTGTCCAACATATCTTGCTTTGATATCAGCTCTTTTGGTTAACTTCCTTGTGATTAACGTGGCATCTTCGTTTAGTTTCATTTTGGTAAACCCCCTTAGTAGGTTGTACTGTTCGCACATGGCGCTAAGTGCTGTTCGTACCGTGGGTATTACAGCGTTAATGCTTGCCTTTTCGCTAGCTAGTAACTGCGCTGCCAATTGATTAGTTGATGTTAACCCAGCTTCCGCTTCCGATGGGATCACTCTCCTATTTCTACCTGCCTTCCTATTGACCACGACTCCATAGCCTTGATCTGAAATTGTCAATTCGTGATTACAGTCGTGAAGAAGTCGACTTTTGTTGTTCCATGATAGTGCTAACTCCTTATCGTCGCTGATAAATACCTGGTCTGTTCGTCTGCCTGTTAAGTTCATGACTGGTATAAAGTCACATTTCTCTTCTTTATTGACGGTCCAGGCCATCACTGTGCCATCATAGAGTATGCATTCTTCTTTTTCGTATTCACAGTGTCGCATGTTTCCTACTGCCGACTCTGGAAAACCGTCTGAGTGTCTCATGTTTATTGTTGTTTCTATCAAAACGCAATTTCGGATATGTGTAGTGTAGTTCCTACAGCAGCCGAATGGCCATTCGGGCCATTCAAATTGAGGTCTGTTTTGCGTTGACCAGAGTGACCCCTGCTTTTCCAATCGTCCGCTCGTACAGGTTTTGTGTTTTTCCATTCTTTTACATTCCTCTATGGTCATAGTATCTTGGCTGTCCTGGTAATAGGCGTATCTTCCTCCTAGAGGGCCCAAACTGAATGTTACTTTTTGGACAATGCTTTTGCATATCACTGCTGGTGAAGAGTATTTCATATGGTTTGGTTGGAACATAGTCAAGGAGATTGCATCTGATTCGGACGTAGCCCAAGGTTGCAAAGCTCTGCAATCCACGGGAGCTTCTAGGTAGATGAGTTTGGGCTCCTGTTGGGTTGTTGGACACAACCAAGTTTTCGCTTCTGTAACCGATATGCAGCTGCTCAAGCTAAGTATCGAAATTATCATGATAGTGTTGATGGAAGGTGAGTTACTCCTAACCCTGGATGACTCTATTTCGATTTCCTCGGGGTCCTGACGCCTTAGCAAAGCCTCGATTCTTTGCCTAGCAGCTAGGTTCTTGTTCTCACTAACCTGTAGTTGGCGACGAAGCTTACTAACTTCCTCCGGCCCTTCGGATTCCAGTTCCCTTCTATCTAGAGAATTCATTCCCGTGTCAGGGCTTCGTCGTTCGTTTCTCCTCTGTTCATAGGCAGTCGTGCTCCTGAATGGAAAAGAGTTAAATCGTTCGTTCGTAACGGATGCCCTATTTCTTGCAGAAAAGGGGCTGCGATTCCTGTTCATGGGAGCCGAGTATCGTTCGCTCTGTCTTGTAATTTCTAAATCACGTATGCGTGTGCGACAATCTCTGATTAGATGTCCCACCCTGTTACAGTAGTAGCATCTTACTTCGGAAGGAGTATTATTTCTGTTTCCAAACCTTCTAAATTCTCCTTGTCTCGAATTCCCGAAGTTGTTTCTGAATTCTCTGTTGATTCCCGGGTCTCCTCGGTTTCTTGAGTTTTCAAGCAGTTGAATGCCTGGGTTAAGTACTGCAGTTGTGGCGCGATCTTGAGCAATTTCCGCCAAAAGCATCTCGACTTTTTCCGCCTTTTTTAGAGCTTCGTCGAACGTTTGTGGTTCTGCCATGCTAAGCTGGTGCCTGAGCGGCGCAGAAACCCTGGATATTGATGAGGTCTTCAAATCTTCTGATCCATGACGAAAAGGCTATGCTTGTTTCGTTACCTGTGAATAAAGATAACCTCGATCCCAGAGGCTCTAGCGCCAGCATTGCCATGAGAGGTGACTCAGATTCCTCGGCTTCTGTCTCCGTTGCTAAGGCGATGTCTCGATTCGAGTTTCCATTTTCCTGCTCGTTTCTTTGTGTAGGTACTGTAACTGATGGGTTTGCATATACGGCATTTTCATCTTGGGCTTCTTTTCGCAAGAGCCCTTTCTCGTGGAGAAATTTCTCTAGGTCAGCACAGTAAGTTGTAAACTTTTGAGTAACTTTTCTAATCTCCTCTTTATTTTTGTCATGCGTATCTTCAATGGCTTGAGCAGTTCTGTCTCTGAGCTGTCTAGCTTGGCTCACCTTGAGGTAGTCTTCCCCTTTTGCTCTATAGAGTAATGTTCTTAGCTGTTTCGTGCACTCGTTTGCATCACTGAATGGGTTTTGATGGAGGCTTTCCGTAGAACCTCTTTCTAGCATTGAAATTCTGGGAAAGAATTGAACGGGTGTGCTTGGCTCAGTCTCATCGATGCTTCTGGCTTCTTCGGTAGCTTCCTCCGCGCTGGAAAAGTTGCTTCCTTCCCAAAAGTTTGCACTACTGTTGTCAACTGGCATAACTGGAATAGCGACTAGCCCCACTGAGAGCTGTTCTTCCATCCCTGAGTTGGCATCGTATTGAGAGTTTTCTGAGCTAGATTCACCCGTCAGGAGGGGCGTTCTCAATGTATGAGGGGAATCCTCTATAGTTTCCTCGTTTCCTACTTCGCTGGTTTCTTTTGGTTGGAGAGTAAGTATTTCGACTTTGTTCAAAAAACCTTCGTATTCAGTTGTGATCAACTTCGATTGTAGTTCGGCTATTACAGTTGCAATATCTGGGCTGTAAAGCATTTCTAATGATAATTCTGCTGACTCAGGTATCTTAAATGGGCATGATGCCGCATGGGATGTGTAATCCCAAGAGAGACCGTGATCAGACAAGTTTGTTTCTGCCGATGCAGGATATGGTTTGAGTATCGATTCATCACGAAGTGGTGAATCAGAGGTAAGACCAAGACTGATTGAAAGCTGTTCTGCACATGCAGGATATGGTTTGAGTGTCGATGCATCACGAAGTGGTGAATCAGAGGTAAGACCAAGACTGATTGAAAGCTGTTCTGCACATGCAGGATATGGTTTGAGTGTCGATGCATCACGAAGTGATGAATCAGAGGTAAGACCAAGACTGATTGAAAGCTGTTCTGCACATGCAGGATATGGTTTGAGTGTCGATGCATCACGAAGTGATGAATCAGAGGTAAGACCAAGACTGATTGAAAGCTGTTCTGCACATGCAGGATATGGTTTGAGTGTCGATGCATCACGAAGTGATGAATCAGAGGTAAGACCAAGACTGATTGAAAGCTGTTCTGCACATGCAGGATATGGTTTGAGTGTCGATGCATCACGAAGTGATGAATCAGAGGTAAGACCAAGACTGATTGAAAGCTGTTCTGCACATGCAGGATATGGTTTGAGTGTCGATGCATCACGAAGTGATGAATCGGAGGTAAGACCAAGACTGATTGAAAGCTGTTCTGCACATGCAGAGGTTTGGTTTGATTGCAGTTCCATACTGGGTAAGGGACTAATGTCGGGGAAGTAGAGGACCGGTTCGCCAGGTTCTGTAGAGGCAGCTTCGCTTCTACTTCTTGCGTTCAGAGACATCGCGCTTTGTACTTCTGATCTTGAGTTGGGTCCTTTTATACTTGGAGAAGAGATATCTCTAAGTTACATCTTAAGTGCTTGTCGCACATTCCAGAAAACTTACGTTTTGCCTTGGGATATTTACTTTGTCACCTCTTACTTGAACACGTTATTTGAACGTGATCCGCCCCTTTTTCAAATTCCTATTTCCCCCAGATTCTCCTTTTGTTCTTTTTTTTGTACTATTTTTGCGTTGAGGAATTCCACAGTAACCCCTTTTTGATCTAATGGATCTGCTTTCCCAGACAGGAAGTGATTTATCAGTGCCACTAATCTATCTGAATGTTTTGATTCTTTTTCTCTGTCTTAGTTGTCTCTTGCATTTTTCTTCTCTGACTTCCCCTTTTTTTTTTGCTTGTCTCACTCAAAATGACGACCTTTCCTTGAAGTTTTGTTGGTGAATCACAAAACTCTACTCTTTTTAACTTTCTCTCTCTCCGACTGCTCTCACTCTTCTATGTTTTTCTTTGCGTCTTTTTGCTTTTTCTCTCTTTTATGTTTCTCTCTTTTTGACTTTCGCTCTGCTCTGCTCTTTTTCGCTTTTTCTCTTTTATGTTTCTCTCTTTTTGACTTTTTATTCTGCTCTACTCTTTTTTGCTTTTTCTCTTTTATGTTTCTCTCTTTTTTTGACTTTCGCTCTGCTCTGCTCTTTTTTTGCTTTTTCTCTTTTATGTTTCTCTCTTTTTGACTTTTTATTCTCTTCTCGCTTTTTTGAATCATTGAATGTCCCTTTTGATGGGAAATGCCAACAAGAACAAAGAAAGGGTGTTAGCTCCAAATCATAGCGCTTTCAGAAGCTAAATGTGACAGGCCTCCAATCTCGCGCCTAGCCGAAAAGGTGTCAAGTTTCCTCCACAGATGACAGAGAGAAAAGATGCTCACTGTCCTCAAACCGAGGCTCATCGGCAAATAACAAAGACATAGCAAGAAAGATGAGGAGCGAAAGCCATACACATATGCTCAAGATCAAATAACGAACCCGGAAAACAAGAAATCGCCAATAGGCTTCAGACAGACTCGCGCAAACGAATATACAGTCGTCAAATGCATATTCGGAACATCCTGTCATAAATTCATAATTGCCTCCACATTAAACCAATTCAACTCTCATCTCGATCATCTCAACGTATGCTTACAATAGTCTTAGGGTATTAAGCAAGCTTACAAATCGGAAGTTTACGGCTTATAGAAATTTAAGTTTTCCATTGAAATTTTTACAATTAGTTTTATATCAAAAAGTAAGATCCCGAGCTATACTTGTAGAGTTTCAATGCACTTTGTGTGTTATTAATGCTACTTTGTGCAAACACGAGAGATTGTTGAGGACAACGAGAAAATATTGAGCGAAAATGTATTATAGTTCCGAAAAAAGAGAAAAGGATAGGATAGTCATAACGCAACAACATCAAAACATCGTTTGTTTTTTTGTTTTTTTTTAAACTTTGAGCATATATTCAACATGTCACGGTGAAGGTTGAGAGATGCGTGCCCTTACGGTATTCACAAAAAAGAAACCGAAAACAAGAAACTTAAGATTCTACAGTAATTCGTCGGAACACTACAAGTTTTCAACTTAACTTTTAAAAAAAAATAATTCCGTGGATCAGCAGAAAATTATCAAACTTAACCAGTTAGCGGCGACTATAGAGCTCGACCTGATGGATTACTCAAACTCAACTTGAGACACATGTTGCACTAAGCAATCCTCGAAAAGTGGTTCTTCAACCAGAATCTAAATCTAAATTTTAATGTATTATTACTGACCGGTTCTCCTTGAACTGACGGTCTTTCGATCGGCTCTCGGGCGGGACTCTGCCGCTTCTCCCTTCATGGGGTATCTCTTCAGTGCCGCCGGGTGACTAGAGCCTCTTTGGCTCTTCGGTTGCTTCCTTTTAAACATCTTAAAACTCTTATTTTTCCCCCGGAGACCGGTGGACAGTCGGTCTCCATCTATTTCCAATTTTTTTTAAGAAAAAAAAACTTTATTATAATAATTTATTTATTTATTATATTTTTTTTTTAAGAAAAGAGAGAAAAGCAAAATTTCTGTTGAACGGCTTAATAACCAAGTGTTCGATCATTCGTTCACTAATTCTATGGCGAGCTGTAAGAACTGATGATTGTCTGATTTCTTGAAAGATCTAAATAATTTCATATCTTCTGCGTACCACATTATTCGACGATCTAAGTCAATAATTGGTTTTTTTTTGTGTATAATTCGTTTATTTTGTAAAAGAAAGAGAAAAAAATCAAGAAATGCCTTCTTAAATATTATTGCATCGTCGAATACTCTTTTCTTTCCTTTTTCTTTTCTTTTTTAAAAGGCAGCCAGGCCTTGAAAGATATTCGGTTGGGTTGTCGTAACCATGCGGAGCATGGGTACCAGATAGACAGACTCGAGACATGAATGCAATTCAGAGAAAAGAAAAAAAAATAAATATAATACCACGCCTTAAAACTTGCCAGTGGACTCTCACTGACCTGACGATTCTGCCGTCGTCGCTTCTCTCCTCAATTGACGTTTCACTTGGGAAACCTTATATTTGCTAACCGGAACTGTTCCGTTCTCCTTCGGTCGGTTCTCCTCGGGCGGGTACTGTGCCGCATCTTCAGCCATTGCTGGGTTTTTCTTCGACCGGGAAACTACGTCGACGGGGCTTCGGTGCCCTCGTGATACTTCTGAATTGAACCTTTTCTCTTTTTCCTTAAAACTGACCGGTTTATCCTAACTCGCGGTCCTTCGGTTCGATTTACGTCGACCGGATCACTTCTCTGACGGGAGGGCCCTGCCAGCGCGCTGACTAAAGCTCTGCTGGCTCTTCTACTGCTTCCTTTAACAAGCGTATCCCTACTTTTCCCCCGGGAGACCGGTGATCAGTCGGTCTCCCTTTTTTTGTTGTTGTTGTTTTTTTTTGTTGTTTTTTTTTAAAAACATATTAATAACATCATAGCATTGAATGACTTAAGCATATTAACGAAAAACAAAAAAAAACAACGGAGCAGCAATCAAATGAGACTTTAGAGTATGGAGATTTCTGACAGGAGAGAAGAGAAAACGAAAAAAGAAACAGTGACTTGGAACCGAGGAAGAGTCTGAGAAAAAAAAAGGGGGGTTGGAAGAGAAAGAGGCGGTGATTGACCTATTCCGGACTAGGTCAGCCACTCGCTGCTACCAGTGAGGGTAAACGTGCTTTGCCCATGGAAATGCCCCCGAAGACAAACAGTTTAGTCATTGATCAGTTTATTGCGGTATAAATATGACATTACATAATGGCAATTAAACAACGCACAAAAAGGGGTTCTAAAGCAAAGAGCAAGGTCTTAAGGACCTTGCCGAGTTGGGTCTCCTCTTACTCTCTTCTCTCTCTCTCTCTTTCTCTTACTCGCTCCGCCCAATATCCTGGCTTATATAGTGGTCATGTGGGTGTGGCTTTCATGTCTCCTCCTCCTCCGTGATTAATCGTATAGGACGATGATGTAATATAATAGGTCGATCATCTCACGCCCTCAGGCGTAACAATATTATAAACTTTCAATAAGAGATGCGCCCGTTTATAAACTGTCTTTTTGTCATAGACTAGACCGAAAAAATCTATTTTAGGAAAAACATTAGGAAAAATTTTACATTAGGAAAAACATGTTTAAATAACTATAGGTTGCAGAATTGGAAATGAATTCTTGCCTCAGCAATGAACAACTTGATAGATTACACGACGTATACTAGATTTAAAAAATAAGCGGGAAAAAAAGAATTTTCAATCAAGTTTAAAAAATTTTTTTTTTGGCAAATTAGTGGGCTGAATCCCAAACACTACTCAGAGCGCATTTTTGGAAATTTTTTTCACAAAAGTTATTTAAAAAATGCTTCGTTTTTCTCTGTTTTTTTCTTAAAAGATCGCAAAACTGAGCTGATATTCTGTGCCTTCTAATACAGTATTAAATTCATAATTAGTATTGTTCTAGTGTAAGATAACGAGAGTTTCAGATTCTTTCGCTGATTTGTCTCACCACGAGTTGCCGTTAAATGCGGATGGACTCAGCGTATTTTTACTTACCGGTACTTACGAGAAAAAAGGCTGTATTATCCGAAACATGAACAAATCATAGTGTGATTCATTCTGAAAGTTCTTTCATGTTTTCTTATGCTACAGTCTGGTATGGACGCAATTCTCACGATTTTAAAGACGAGAACAACTGACGTGTTCAGAGCGCAGTTGTTCATGTTCTCTCTCGGAAAATATTCTCGAAATATTTATCTTCTCTGGTGATAGTCGTTCGTGTTTAATTGTTTGCGATCGTATGAACGAGAGAACCTTGAAAAGAGAGTTTTCGAAAGCGAGAGAGAGAGAGAGAGAGAGAGAGAGAGAGAGAGAGAGAGAGAGAGAGAGAGAGAGTGAGAGAGATAAAGTGAGAGAGAGAAAAAGAGAGATAGAGAGGTAAAGAGGATCTGGGATCTGAATTTTAGACAAAAAAAGAGAGTAAAAGAATGTAGAAATTGGAGGGGAGTTGGAGGTATGATCAAAGAGCGAAGTAGATTCAAAAATATGAGAATGTTCACTAGAATGCGCTCGATCAACAACATCAGCTTACCTAGATCAGCTGAAATCTGTTACGTCGTTCTTTGGTTTTGATATTTTGTGACCCCATTTCTAACCTTTACACTCAACATTTTTCTTGTATTTCCCTGAACTCGAACTTCACAAACAGCACGAATGCTATAGTTAAAAAAATAGCGATCCTATGAATACTATATGATATTTACCTTCATTTTTTGTTGTTATAAACAAAATTGTAGAGAAACTTGTGTCGCAATGAACGCAAAATTGAGAAAAAATTGAAGTCTTTTTTCACAGTTGAAACTTTTAATTTCAAAAAAAACATAACAAACCATAGTTTAATGATGTCATAGTTCGTTTAACACAAATTAATTGCCATAGTTTGTCTAATACCGCGATGATTCGAAAATACTAACTTAGACGGTGTCGCTACAGTATATCACACGATACAAATAGGCCGAAACGAAATAATCAGTTGAGTTCGGCCAAAAGCTACGAAATATAGCAATGAAAAGTAAATTCTCAAGGTTCTTAGTGAGAGTAGTGAGAGTAATGTAACGAAATCATAGGAAACTAAACTTTCCGAATAGAAAGGAAATCACGTTTTCGATGAAGGTAGCCAGCCATACATATTCTTAACGAATAGTGATTGATGATGTGTTCCTTTTTTAATGATTTTGATGCATCTCGCCAACTTGACATTGTATCATAAAAAGATGCACTTTTTCATATGTCGCACTAGTGGACGTGTCTGGCGTGGACTTCGGTGTCACCAGCAAAAGAAACATTGCTTAAACAACCGCTTTATTTCTTATAAACAAAAATTTACTTATTCTAAAATACACCTTGTTTAAATAATGAGTAATAAAATTATTAGAAACCAAGAACAATAAGAAAATCTCTTTTTCTGTCACTAACACGAAGCCTGTGTAACACTGATTGAAGCCAATCATTCCATTTTTTTCGAACGAAAAGAAAAACACGCAATTTTTTCAAGAAGGATTTAGCTGAGTTTTTATTTATTGACTGATTGATCAGAGGTCTTTCATTCAATTTTTTTCTGAACTTGGAAGATATCCTAGATTATTAAGGATCAGTTTCACAGATCGGCACTCTTTCAAAAAATATTACAATCTGAAAGAACTTCTCTCCATGACCCGCAAATAAACCGACATCAAACGCGCCTTCGCACCCAAACTGCGCCAATCAAATCTCTCTCCGATTCTCTCCGCGGGCTTCCTGGTATCCTAGCAGCATATTTTCATTGATAAGGTGTAACAGAGTCTGCCAAGCTCTGCAAAACACGCAGTTGACATATCTGTTCACATTCAACAGCACTAATGAATAGACACGGTCCAAGAAATTTAGGTTGTACAAAGAAGATCATGTCATACTAATCATTAAAGATTTCACCAACTTATAAAACTTAATTTAATAACATTTCTATGAGCCGATATTTTTTTTTGATTCGCATCAATATTTGTTTCATATTCTTAGTCGGTGTTAAAATGAGAAGGTATCAATTGAATTTTCGCTCATCAACTGGTTTATAAATCAACATTTTCAAAGTTAAAATACTTGAAAATGAATTTGTTTGTTCAAGAAGGTTTTATGTTTATGAATTTTCCTATCGATTGATTTCTCACCTTAGATCTTCTCGATCGATGCGTCCGGAGTCCTCGAGTTCTTCCAGCATAGCGAGAGTGAACTCGTCCCAATACACCAGCTGATTAAAGAAAAGAAGAAAAAATAGTAGAAGTTTTCAGAAACAGCTAACAAATTTTTTTCAATGTTTTTTTCATTACTAAAAGTTTTTGAAATTAGTATAAACTTCATAAGAACAAAGTTATTGTTGGTACTGATAAAGCGTTTTAATATGACTTTATACAGAGATGTCTTACCGCTCTACAGTCCCATAGCCCCGCCCCGTTTCGTGTTTCTCACAGTGCTCTCGCCTGTCTGGCTTTCTGAACCCCTCTATCTAGACCAATATCCGCTTAAGCTTATTAAGCATGTTTACGCTTGCGGGGACGTATGTCTCAGTAACGAAACCGTATAGAACAAATTCTCATGTTTCAGAAATTAATCATGCATAATATCATTTTTAAAGCGCCAGTCAGACGAGAACCCGGCTGGAGACGCAATATGAGGCTCTGAGAAAGAAGACTATTTTTCAATTTAGTGTTCCACTCTTTTCTCTATTTACGCTCACTTTGAAAGTTTCAGTAGAAAAGTCTGCATGCTGCTTTCCCATTGTGTAGCAAGCCTTCTTAAGCTCCGCCATGTTTGACAGACACTCTTCCTCAATTTAACTCACGTCGTTTGTCGATTAGTTTGTCAATGACACAATGGCTCCGAACCTTTCATTCATTCGACTTCTCTCTCGAAAACTGAGTTGAGTTTGTAAACCTAATTTTTTTCCCAATATGGAGGCTCCTAAAACTTGATACTAATTTGTAGAGCAAGTTTGTATACATTTTTTACAGCATTCTTATATAGCTCCTGAAAAAATATCTTGGTATTTCGTCTCATCCAGTCGTGACTGCTTTCTAACTTTGTGATAATGCTTTTAAAAAATTAATAATTTTGTCTCCATAGTTAATGCTTTCACCATAGATAAACAAAGGAGAATAGTGGAACACTGGTACCGAAACAATCAAGCTGAAGAATGTTGTGATGCGTTCTGCCAGAAGACCGAGCACGAAATCAGCTTCTGCCTCCGTAGCTAGATGGCCTCTGAAACGCTTCAGATTATTTTTTGCATTTCGAGTTTTGAGTGGGTAACTCAATCTCTATATATATGAACCTTTTAAAATTGAATAAAAATTTAGTATGTATAGAATTTTGTTCGTCAATGAAAATGTTGATTCAAATTTTGAAGCTATGAAAAGGTCTGGAAGTTTATAAAATTAGACTTCAGATTTTTTCTGAAGTTTCGAACTTTTAGTTATACATATGTATATCAGACAAGCGTTAAGTGAGGCATTCCTCTTCGAAAAGTTTGCGTTTGTGTTATAGTTTAATGTTATAGTTTGTTAATATAGATCGAGTTTAATGCTTCAACTTCTCGTCTTAGAATTAATTTAAAAAGAATAAAATTAATTCTGCAAGTTCAAAAAAAATTAGTTCGGAACAGTTTTTGTTGTACAGTAAAATGTTCCTCTCAAGTATGAAAATGTACTCATTCATGTAATGTCTACAAAAAGTAAATTTATGCAGCCTGATGCCTCATAACGAGTCTGCTTAAAGCGTCGAAGAGACCTGTTCAAGAGGATGTCCTTTATGGCTTCGTCCCGCGCACAGACATTCCGAACCACATGAACAAGACATTATGATCGCGTGGAGAAGCTGATTCGCAAATCGGGATAAAAATCCAGCCGTTTTTCTCTATTTGTCTCTCTCTTTTTCTCTCCTCTCTCTTCTCCCCTCTTTCTTTTATTTTTTTAGTAACCAAGTTATATTTTACTCAGTATCAAGTAAACATTTTTTGCTGGTTTAACAAAATAGTTGCAAGAACATGGAACAGATAATTTTCTCGAAAAATTTCAGTAATTTCCGCTTGAGTAGTCGAATTTATATTAAGTTTTGAAAAAAGAATGGAAGTGATGGAGTCTTAACTAAATTTTTACAGAAATTAAGTTTATTTTGAGAACAGTGATGGTCTCCAAATTGATGTTGTTTTTTTTTAAACTGTCGTTCAGAAAAAATCAAAAGTATGTAGTCTCACGTCACCGAACAAAAAGTTACTATTCTAGTTCAGGTTGTCTATAATTTTATTGAAATTATTCAGCATTTAATAACCTTTTTTCTGATTATAGAAAGGAGTTTTTTTAGAGCCTACAATTTTTTTCGGTAGAAATTCATAAAAGAACTATTGACTAATAAAACAAGACTTATAACTTTATTTAAAAAAAATATAACATAATATAACATGACTCATTCATTGTAAAATTATTTTAACCTGTGTTATTGTATTTACTCGAAAGCCTGGGGAAGCGAAACTCATTCATAATACTCGATATACAGAAAGAGTTATTGGAAGTGCAAGGAAACAGAAAAACCTTGTGAAAGTAATCCGAGTGACACGAAATGTACGAGTTCCAGACCGTCTTAATTCGTATGGGATAGATGCGTGGTCGACCTCGGAGACGATCAAGCAGAGCTCCCATTACGTACCGATCCAAACCAAAAGTTTCTCAAAGTTCAAACGGGAATGCTCTGATTCGATGTGTCTATTTTAATTACATTTGGCAGTTTTACTCATCAAACGGCATATAAAAAATTGACCTATGCAACAAACACATGATTTTTCAACATGTATAACTCCTTTTAAAGCTTCAAAAATACAGTACAGGTTTTTAAACAAAGTTTGTTTGTTATTAAGTTTTATAGATTTTTGAGAAAAATTTAAAATTAACATTATACAGCGCTCGTCACATTTATGTGGAAACCCCTAATTTTTAAGGTTTCAGAAAAACTGCGAGCAAAATCAAGCTGTGAAAGGTTTCATATTTTCCCATATTGTGTTTGATGAGCTTGCTGAAAATTTGGTCTGAAACAGCATTGAAAATTTGAAATTTTTTTCTCATTTACAGGCAAACTCATAATTATGCGGACGCATCAATTAAGTGGACAATCCTGATATTTCATCCAGTCTTCAATAATGAATTGGGTCACCAGAGGCTTGAATTACATCAAAAACACAATTAGGCGTAGATGCCACGAGGTTATGAATGATTTTCTGATCGAGAGACAGCCATGATAAAAGTAGAGCATCTGTGAGCTATTGAACAGTCACGAACTGTTTTCTATCCTCGTTTATCAGACGCGCAATGATTCCTCAAATATCTTGAGATCAGGGGCCGTATTCAGAGACAAAAATTCATACTAAACTTTATGGTAAACTTTATACTAAGTTGTAGTTTCGCCAAAATGGAATTCAGAGAGTAAACTTTAGGATAAACTTTATACTAAAGTTTAGTAGGAAAGCTGAGACGCTCTCACCCGTCTTGTCTCTGAATACAGAACTGAGTTGAACTTAGGTCTACAACATACTAGGGTAAAATTTACCCCTGAGTTCATCTTAGATCTCTGAATACGGCTCCAGGACTGCATCTTAGATCTCTGAATACGGCTCCAGGACATTCCGATAGGATTGAGATCAGCCGCACATTTAATCTATTTGAGGTGACCTCAATAGTCACCTCAGAAAAAAAGGTCGTAGACCATTTTGAAAATCATCGACCTGAGATTCTTACACAGAATTTCCTTTCATCAATTTGGTGTAAGACGAAAACTCGGCAAGTGTCAAATGGAGGACAAAGAAAGGAGTCTAAAGGCCGTGAGGCCGAAAGGTAAAAAACACACTGATAACACACTTTTACTATTTAATACTATGGACAACACTTTCAGTGTTAATGGCAGCTATATTGAAAATTACTGTGTTATAAGTGTGTTGCTTGTTTGGTACAAATAACAAAAGGCCTTTTGACTTCTCTTACCATTGTACGAGATGCTACAAATTACGGACTGTTACCACATTGCACATTAATCGTTATAAAAGTAGGCTAGCATATGAAATCTCTACTTCTCCGAGTCAATTGTCTATTTTTCATTCTCTCGCACCGCTCTTTGTTTACGTCGTAGTTTTAAACTAAGCTCGTAAAGGAAACAATGAGCTCACGCTCTTTTGTGTGACCTTCCAACTTTTTATGTGTTATGAACACTAAGAAAAACAAAATGTGTCAGACAACAAGCTAAGTGGCCGGTCCACGACCGGTCACCTAGCTAAATTAGAGATTGAACGTGCGGCAGGACTGCAGACCGGCCATTCCAATAGGATTGAGATCAAGACTGCAGACGGGTCATTCCATTAACAAGACGCGTTTAGTTGAAAACCGATTTTTAAAGGAGCTGCGGACGTAAATGGCTGCATTGACATGCTGGAGTGTGTAGCAGAGTGCACCAAAAGTCCTGGTGGAAAGTATTTTCCGATAAAAAAACTTAACGGGTAGAGCAAATCAAACAAAATTTTCATCAAAGTTTATTCAAATAGTTTGGGATATAACTGCGTTTTCATTTTTCAAACAGCCCTCCTTTCTTCTTGAAAGTCGCTGGTGGAAGGCACCCACCGTGGTGGACAGGTAAGCGACGTCAAAATCATCTCACGCCTTCTGTAGGGCGCGATTAAGACTTTCCAACTTCTTGTTTGGGGAAGCACAGGCCTTGCTCTCAAGGACCGAGCTTACAGAGAAGTCCAGGGGATTCACATCAGGTGAGTACGAGGGTCATTCGGCGGAGGTGATCATGGAGGGGAAATTGGTCTTGCACCAGTCTTGCACCACTTTAGCCTTGTGGGCGGGCGTAGAATCCTGCTGGAACGTCCATTTGCGTCCCACGAAGTGAGCCTGGCTCCAGGAAAGTACTTCCTTCACGAGAATGAAATTCAGGTACTTATTGGCATCGTTTTGACTCCCTGCTCGACGAAAAAGAGTGAAGTCTTGCCAGTCGCGCAAATTCCGGCCCAGACCATGACAGAAGCGGGATGGCCCTTTCTCGAGATGTAACGGCCACTCTTATTAGCCTCGTTGACCGATAGCGACACATTCCTATCGTTCTGGTGGTTGAAGGACGGCTCTATATTGAACAACTTCTCAACGGTGGAGAGAATTTCCAAACAGTCCACCGGTTTGAACCGCTTTGACAGTTCTAGACATCTCCGAAGACGGGTCGCCTTCATCTGGTCCGTCAATGCGTGACTCTTCTGCAGCTTGATGGGGCGAAATCCCATGCGAGATTTGACGATCCTACGAACAGAACTATTCGAGATTTAGCTCCATTGTGAGTTTTCTGAGACTCCGCTTGGAGTTATATAGAATCTTGTCTCGTATGCTTCTCACGTTGAAAGAAGTTGTCGCGGTCACTGGTCTGCCGCATCTGTGACGGTCATTCGTCGTACCAGTCTCACGAAAGCGACGTATTGTGTTTTCAATAATCCTGCGGGAGAATCCAGTGGTTCTGACGATGTGATTTTGAGTGTGACCGGACTGGTTCAAGCGCAGAATGTAGCCTCGGTCCATATCAAAGAGCATTACCGGAAAACGAAAAAAGTTATCATTCTGATTTTTTCAGGGTATGTTAGCAACATTATAAATAAGATACAAGCAAAAAATCACATGACCGCTACACCAAACAAAAAATATACGAAGTGACAAATTCATCCACCTGGATTTTTGGTGCACTCTGTACACATACGCGATCATGGAGGAATGGAACCAAACAAGTTCCGAAACGCTGCTGATTAATGTGAGTGGAATTGAAATCTAGGGTCACAAAAAGCCACTGTCATAAAAAATATTATCAAACCATGACTGTTCCATCGCCGAAATTTCGCTTCGAGAAGCAGAGTGGATTCTTGCGAAAATTCCGCCAGTAGTGTGAAAACTCATCCCTACCGTCCTGATTGAACTTTTTTCATTAAAAAAATTACCTGGACGATCAAAACTCTTAGTAAGGGACAAAACTCCGAAAACATCGAAAAAATTTCAGTTAAACTTTATCCAGTTACGAACCATGTTATCCTTGGCAATTTTTAGACGCTTGTGGCAATCTGTCATACGAGGTGCACACTTGCGTTTCGCAGAGACGAGATGGTCAGACTCAAGAATCGTCCGAGCTGTGGTGAACTCGCTGACGGAAACGTTCCCATGAGCTCCGATTTAGAAACCATCTTCATGGAATTCGATGCGACCCTGTCAATAATTCATATCAACTTTTTTCTAAACAGAAAAAATTGTTTTACCTGCAGATATTATATGTCTTTGAACACGTTCAGATGACTTTTTTGGCCGTTCGGGATGTTTCTTGGTTCCGCGGTTTGTCGGATTTTTTGCTTCGTCCAACTTGATGCGCGATCGATCTTCCGGAAACTCTAATGTCGTGCAGTGGATAAAGCTGTTTTTTCCGTTACAGAAAGCATCGAGGAGCTTGATTGACATAATGACTTCGACCAGTACAGAGATCATTTGTGAATAAAAATGTAAGTGTCTGCATAATTATGAGTTTGCGTGAAAACACCAAAAAGTTTGTAAAGAACTCAAAAGTTGAGTAAAATTTCATATCAGAACGTCAAGATTTTCTTTAAATGCAATATGGAAAAGGATAAAAAAATTTCAGCTTGATTCTTTTCACATTTTTTCGAAAATCCAAAAAATAGAAGTGTCTGCAAAATTGTGGCGAGAACTGTTTTATTATAGTTAAACGAACAAAACAGTGATGTGATGACTTAATGGATTCATGAAAAAACAAGGAAAAACTGTAGAATACACAAGTTTCAAGATTCCGATAGCAAAGTGGGAACACAAATTCACAAACTTCTGGGAAATTGACGATAGCATTACGAATGGGTAACGGGGCATTGCAGCTACATAATAGTGCCCTTTTTACTCATCCTCTTTTTTTTTATCTTTCTTTCCTTCTCTCTAACTCCCTCTCTCTCTCTTTTTCATCTTATTCATCTCTCCCTCTCTTAGTTTTTTCGAAATTATATATTTCTCTCTCTCTCTCTCTCTCGTATTCTTAATCTCTCATATTCTTCCAAAACTATTTGGCTGTCTTTCTCCTTTCTCACTTCTCGACCTTTCACACTGAGAAGTCAAGAGTTTGACCGAAGCACTCTGAACCGAGTTGTACAAGAATTAGTCAAGTCAAAAGCAATTCTTGAATAGGAAGGCAAAAAGTGTACATTTAGAAAAAAAACCGAGAAGGAAGAGGAATTTTTGTGTGAAAACCTTGGCCCTGGCAGGCCCCTAATCTACGAGAAAGAGGGGAAAGGGTCGAAAAGAGAGGGGGGAGGAGAAAGAGGAGAAGGGTCGAAAAGAGAGGGGGGAGGAGAAAGAGGGGAAAGGGTCGAAAAGAGAGGAGGGAGGAGAAAGAGGGGAAAGGGTCGAAAAGATAGGGGGGAGGAGAAAGAGGGGAAAGGGTCGAAAAGAGAGGGGGGAGGAGAAAGAGGGGAAAGGGTCGAAAAGAGGGGGGGGGGAGAAAAAGGGGAAAGGGTCGAAAAGAGAGGGGGGAGGAGAAAAAGGGAAGAGATAAAAAAGTTCACTAAATTTTTTGCTTTAACATTATCTAATTAAGACTCTCAGGTACATGCAGTTTTTTTTAGAAAATTTATATTCCTTTCTCGACCGATCATAACACGAATCGAATACGAAAGCTTTTTCAGCCCATTTATTCAGACTTCGAAATCCGCAGAATTCTGTGGATACTTTGTGGCATTTTTGCTCTCCTCAATTCAAATTTAAACAAAGATCAATCTGACTTCTAACAGACACCTTAAAGCTGCATTGACCTAGTCAAAGATGCTTATCCATTTCTACGTGCTGATTCAGCTGCCGATCTGAAAATTTTCTGAGTCATGCGTGACTAAAAAATTTCCATTCCACATTTCAAGCACTGCAAAGCTGTTTATGAAATATGAGATGGAACATTAGGCAGTGTTCAAAAATCAGGGAAAAAAGATTTTAATAACCGCTACGTTAATTTATAAAATTTTGTTTTGTCATGGCCTATACAGAGTTTGATACTCTATGGGTTATGTTGAAGAAAATATATATATATAGAGAGAGATAGAAAACCAAAAGAAAACGAAAGAAAGAGAGAGAGTTATCGCAGACCTGATAGAATTTCCGGGTTCTTACGCAACACAGATTCATTTCTTCCTATTATATAAACTCATTCTTTCTTCTATCAGAGGTGCAGAACGGTCGCCTAATCTTGAGGTTTATTCAACAATCAAAACACTTCGTGGCCTTTCTTCAACTGGCTTTCCGTTCGAATGTTTCACAGAACATTGAAATTTTTTTTAAAACGGATTAATCATTTTCTCTGAAAGAAAGTAATATATTATTTTTAAAAAAAGAAAAACAAGTACTTTTGGCACTTTTGCACTTTAGGTCCCTTCAATAGGTCAGATGAGAGTGGCATTTTTTTATTATAAGGTCTCGTTAGCCTAAGTCGTAAGGCCTCGTTAGTGTAAACTTTTTCTAAGCCTGAGCTTTTTTTTTTAATTTAAAAACATTTTTTTAATGTAAAAATAATTTTTTTGTAAATGTAAATAAGTCAGACGTAAATGTAAATAAGTCATGACCCATGGAACCTCTGGTAAGGGGGGAGTACTAAACTGCAAAAGTGCCGTACTTTTCAAGTTTGACTATAATGTATTTTGTAGCAGTATAAAGCACTAGTAAGTTTATTTCACATGACAACCTTGTATGGGTGGCCATTAGGTTTTGTAGCTCAAAACCTAGAATGAACTTACAGGATATGACTCAACGAACCTCGAATGCTACTACAGCTATAAACGTTGCCAGTGTGCAAGATAAAGTCGATGAAGTTGAGGTGAGAAGAATCATGGAGCAACAAGAAAACACTTTATAGAGAGATAGGAAGAAAGGCGTGAAAATTTGCAGTCCAACATCGGCGTGGTTCAAGTGGTTACGGTACTCCAAGTGTGTCATATATTTGTCTTTCTTCTTATCGCTAGAAAAGGCTACATGTTTTTTCTTTAATTTTATATTGGATTCATTTTTCCTCCCCCCTTAGCCCCCCTCTTCGCCTAGGTAGGAGCCCTCCCCTTCCCCCTTTATGGCCCCCTTCCTTCCCTGCTTCGGTAAACCCCCCTTCCCCCTTTATGGCCCTCTTCCTTCCCTGCTTCGGTAAACCAGGATAGAGAGATAGGAAGAAAGGCGTGAAAATTTGCAGTCCGACATCGGCGTGGTTCAAGTGGTTACGGTACTCCAAGTGTGTCATATATCTCTTAGTCACGCATGCTCATGAAGCGAAAGCGTCGTGAATAACTCCAGATTTCACAATTAAGACAGAAGAGAGGTCGAAGATGGATGATAAATCTTCAAATGCTCAGTTACACAGTTTTAAGGCAGTGACGCCTGGTAGAGAAGACAAATTGATCAAACCACCGCACGGAAAAAAGCTAGTCACCGAGGGGACTCGAACCCATGCAACCATCTCTCCTCTATCCGGGAGCGAGCGTGTTAAAGAGAACGAGGCAATTGAGCCTTTAATAAGCACTATCGCACGGAATAGCAATGTGTCACCGTGGTGTAATGGTTAACACGCTCGCTCCCGGATAGAGGAGAGATGGTTGCATGGGTTCGAGTCCCCCCGGTGACTAGCTTTTTTTCCGTGCGGTGGTTTGATCACTTCGAAACATAATAAAGGTGATATAAGAATAAATACAAATGTAAAACACACTTCGAAAAAAGCTATCGTAACCACTTCAAGTAGGCAGACGTCGGACCGCAAATCTCTGCACGTGAAAGAAAGCCACTGGTATAAGTGTTGAAGAATTTTAAAGAAGTTCGATGTACATTTGACTACAGTATAGTGAGCCTATAATTTGATAATCCAAAAAAAAATAAAAATTTTCCTTTTGTTATTCAAAACAGCAAACTTACAAGGTTGTTTTAATTTCCTTTAAATATTGTGAAAAAATATGTGCTCAAAGATATTCTTTGAATCAACGCGGGAATGTGTGGCTTCCTACTCACTGCACCTTAGCAGACTGGTCGCCCCCACAAAAACGACATCGAACGCCATGGGAGCCTTGGGTGAAGATACACTCGCAGTGAGACCATTTCTATTTCTCTTTTTTTTGTTCTTCGCTTTTTTTCTGGAAGTAATGGAGCAAAAAAATTTTTAGAAAAAATACTTTTCTGGTGAAAGATGAAGGCAGCGCTTATTTCTAGCTTCTTCATTCTCACCCCGTGAAATGCGAATGAATTACTTTTTGAACGAAGCTATGACTTTCCAACCAGTGGTAACAATACAAAACACCGTAACATTCAGAGGCACACAAGAATGACAATAAAAACCGTTTATTGACATTCGGAGGTAATTCGTGGTGATACTAAAGAAGGTACGAAATTAAGGCTGTATTTATCTTTTTCAGAAAAATAGTTTTCGAATTTTGAGGCTCTATGAGACTTGCACTCAGACATTTTAGTGTTGAGTTAGATGCAAAGCTTAAGTGAGTTTACTTTAAAAAGTTCAAAATTAAAAAAAAACAACATAACCTCTATCCGAGCGGGGGATTCCGGAATAAGGAGCAGCGATCTAGAGGCAGAAAATGAAGAGCTCAAAGAACGGTATTTTTCTAATTCTCAACAAAGCTGATGACCTACGGCCCGATGGCCCGTCGCCATGTCTCTCTAAGCTTTCCACTACCTCTTGGTCTTCCACCCTGGATTTCTATGTTAAAGGCAGACTTAGGAACGGAGTCTGGATTGGATCTCAGCATGTGTCCGTACCACCTGAGCCTGGACTCTCTGAGTGTATCGGGGCGATTACTAGACGAGCTCTATTGGTTTTGTTGCGAACCATGTCTTTTCGGGTTACTCCGAGGCTCCATAACAACATCTTCATTTCCAACACATGGAGCATCTGCTGGATCTCTGCTGTTGAAGGAGAGCATTCGATTCCGTATAAAGCAACTGATCAGACGACTGATTTGTAGCCCTCACTTTTCAGTCAATCAGGTATGCGACTGTCACATAGGATACGTTTCTCTCCATTTGCACTGAAAGCGGCTGTTGAGTCCTCGTCTGTTGATATTTGGGAGCACAGGTATTTTAAGTCATCGACTTCACGTAGCTCAGTGTTGCCTACTTTTATGGAGCATGGGTTTTGAACTGTACTCGATGTTTCAGCTTCAAAATATTCCGTCTTAAACACAATGAGTCCTAGTCCGTACTCGATCGTAAATTTTCCCACTTGGAGATCGAGATGTTTTTTTTTCGTTTCCGAGCATAAGACGATGTCATCGGCGTAGAAGAGTGTCTCCCGTGAGATTATTGTGTCCAAAATTAGAATAAAGAGTACAGGCGTGAGTGTGGGTCCTTGATGAACTCCGATAGAAATACGGAAAGGCTCATAATTCTTTGCTGGTGATATGACGACGGATTGGTATACATAAGTTTTATACATCTGATGTTTTTCTTGTTACAAAATGATCACGAAGAGAAAACCATATGAGATCATGGGGAACTATTTCGAAGGCCTTTTCCATGTCCAAGAAAGCACTGTGGACAGATGTCGCAAGATAGCATCTGCCGTTCCACTTCTTTTGACAAAGTCACAAGGATTGAACTTGCGTTTATTCTCTCATGTAAACGCGCTTCAATGATCTTCTCCAGAAGTATATGTAGTTGTGTGAGGCCTATGTCTGATGAGACGGTGATTGGCGCAGTCCGTAACATCTCCCTTGCATTTGTAGATTGGAATGATTCTTGAATGCTCCAATCTTCAGGATACTCCAGAAGAATTTTAGCTTACTGGAATAGCTCGACGAGGTGGGAAACTCGACAGTCTCCTACTAGTTTCCATGCCACATATGAGACAAAGTCTGGCCCACAGTCTTTTCCTGGCTTCAGTCTTTTCAGTGCTTTTCTCACCTCTTGATCATGGGAACTGGTCTTACTAATGGGAGAGATGAAGGAATTGGTGGATGAACGAACTCAATGTTGGATGTTTGTTCAACATATCCCTTATAACGCTGATATGTACATATGTCCCTATTCAAATGCAGAAGTTTTCCGTTCTGGTCCCTGATGAGTTTGACGTGGGTGATTTCCTTCGCTGCTGTACCTCTAGCTTTGCAAATGTGAAAGATTTCTTACTTTCCTTGTGGCGTGTCAAGCTTGTATATATCGATAGATCGAGCTTTAGCTACGCTTCTCTTAGCATCTCTTTTTGCAGAGAATCGTCTGACCTGGAAATGTTCTAATGCTTATTGAAAAGACTGAACCAGGAAACCCGAGAAGAAAAAAACATTAATATGATAAAGAAGTAAAAACATTTGATTCATCCAAAAAAAAATCCAAAATTCAATCATTTCTATTGACCCGAATAATGATGACAAATCGCTTCCATTTTCAGTCATTCATGAAGATGAATCGGTCGATTAGGGCTGGCATGTCCCTTAATCTTCTCAGTCTTCTTCAATCACTCGCTCATCTCTGATTATATGTTCTCACTCTAAAAAAAAAAACTAAACGCTTACTCTCAACTTCTCTTTTCTCTCTACCTCTTTTGCTCTCATTTCCTATATTTTTTGAGTTTCTTGCAATCCCAATTTTTCCAAGACCAGCCTGCGAGTTAGCGGTTCTCATCAAGCTCTTCTGAACAAACTTCAAGAAATTTTCAAGGACTGGAGCGAGCGTGAAGTATGAATTGAATTGATGTTCTGTTATATCTGATTAAAGTTTAATTAAAATTCATTAAAAGTTTCCTGCTAAATTTAAACTTATTTTATTGATTTGATTTTTTTGTGGGAATTGAATTCTTAAGGTAGCAGGCATATGTGAGAATATATAAGAACGATCACTCTTTTAAATGGGATGTAAAATAATAAGAAGAGAGATGAATAGAAAGCGCACAGAAGAAACGGAGAGATTGGAAAATTCAAGAGGTCAAGAACGGGAAAGCCAGTTATTCTATGAACCGCTTAAATGAGGGTTTTTTCACAAGCGCAAGTCTTCTGTGCTGAACAAAAAAAAATTTGGCAATCGCTTTGACAAATTTTCAAAGGTGCTTTTTCATCAACATGCTTTTGTCATTAGACATTTTTTTTTATTATTTTGAGTTAGGTGAAACTTTAAGGCCGAGGTTTGACTTTGTTGGTACGGAGCAGCGTCGGTAAAACTAAATATATTTTAACCAAGGTTCTTCTCTAAAGATTAACTCAAGCGCAGGCAATCGTTTGCTCCTATATACACTTGAAAAGCTTTTCTTCGAAATACAACCGCACGAACAAAATATAATATGTATATTAGGTAGTTTAAAAACCAGCCACCTCTCTTTTCCGTGAAGCTTTCCTCTCCCTCTACACATCCACCAAAAACTTTTACAGAACGATCATTACTGGAAGATGGTTGAGCATCTCAACCCCATTCATACTTGGCTACAAACCATCGGTCAACCGCTATATCAGGTATGAGGAAACAGTGAACCTTTATTTATTTCTTCGCAACGGGAAGAGTTCGGTTGAAAGAGATGGTTGAAGATTTCGGCCCATGCGTATCATGTTGTATGAACTTTGGGGCTTCATTTTATGAAAATAAGCATTATATGTACCATCAAAAACGTCCAGGATGAGTTTTGAGCTTCCTATAAATCAATATGCGAGTACAGAATTCTTTGAATGTTATTCCACAGCTTTTTATTTTTGTTGAAGTTACTCATATTATGTAGAAAATATAGTGATATTGAAAATTTACATATTGTGTAGAAAAATTAGTAATAAACCTATAAGTAACTTTCTTGAGACCCGGTATGTGCTTCACTGAATGTAGAGACCGGTAGAACCAGTAAAATATGTAGTGGTAGTATATATGTTTAACAAATGGGAGAGTAAGAATCGTAAAAGTTCTACCGACTTGTCTTTTAAAACACCAATTGGTTCGCATGGATCCTCGCAGGAACTTGGGCTCATAAACACTGATCTCACATCGTGACAGTTATCCGTTGTACGTTTTAACCATGAACAATTGGAATAAAGAATGAATGAATAAACAATATTTGGTTTTTTTTCAAAAATGATTCAAACGGAAACAGATGCAAAAATATTAATGGAGACACAGAAATGAAAGTCATGACTGCAGGAAGCAGCAGAACTCGTTGCCGTCGCTGAAATGAGCGACACGTACACAAGCAAATGCGACAAGAGTCCAACGTCTAAGAAGAAAAAGAAAGTTGGGTAATAACGAGGAAGTAATAAACCGATTTCAACATATATTGAACTTGATAATGTGCGCTTATTGTTCTGCGAAGCATCGCGTATTCAACTCAAACCCTACATTGTCTACCACGTTAGGCTTGTCCTTTTTGGCAAAGGACACTGGTACGAGGCGGAAACCATAGCAAGAAAGGTTGCTGAACTGGTCATTTATTTGCAGACGTTTTGTGAAATAATAAGGCAAACTCGCAATCTTCAGAACTACACTGTTTTAAAAAAATCAAGGGTGGGGGCCCAGAATATTGAGAAGGCGGTTAAGAATATTAATTTTTTTACTTACTAAGATTTTCTTACTTTCTCACACTGAACTTACGCCCGCGACAGCATTCTATGATTTTATCTTAATTTTATACGCAAGGAGAAAATAATGATTGAAAATACTACATTTTACAAAGAGAGCGAGAGATTGTGAGGTAAGAAGTGGGCGAGAAGTAAATTATAAAACACAGAATCTCTTTGGACGACGAGAATTCTCTCTTAAGGCGGAGGCTCGATTACTTATCTTCGAAGCAGTCAAAGCGAGATTTGACGAGAAAGCCGCCCAGTTACCCGCAACCTATGAGAGTCATAAAAATGCTCTTTTTGGACTTGTCAAAGAGCAGGCGAGTTCGACTAGTTCTCTGTAGAGTTTGATGGAGTGTTAGAATTCAACTTTTCATTTCCTCAGCGTAATCTCTGCTAAGTGTTCTCGTTGAACGGTCCAATGTCTCAACACGAATTGCCGTGAGAATGAAAATAAACGACGGTATTTTTTTATATTTTAACTTTTACTTTTAGACGTAAAAATAAAACTACCGTAGTCAATTTTTATTCTCACGGCAATTCGTGGTGAGACATTCGAGCGTTCAACGAGAACACTCAGCAAAGATTACATTGAGAGTGAAACGTTGAATTCTAACGCTCCATAAGTTTGTGTTTAAAGGATGTGAAGCTAAGGTTTTTTGAAGGTTATTTACACAAATAAAATTAGATTAGTCTTCACTTACTCACCGAGAGTTGAAGCCCGTTAAAATCTACACTTTATAGGACATACATGCTAATCCATGTTGGTTTCAGCTATTGTTCCATCGAGAGTGTAAAGTAGCTGCACGAAATCGTTTCACGGAAGCGCTGCGCTCGCTGAAAAAAATGAAAGGATCGAAGCCCTTTTGTCACCCGGATGTTGGTTTTTGTCATTAATATCAAATAGACTCCTTATAAAAAAATTGGTCTTCTAATGCAGTGTTTTTATTTGCGAAAACATAATGAAACATAACGACATCTCGTTTTTTTCGTATAGCGTCAACGTCTAGTTCTAACCTAAGATTTGTACAATTAGTGAGAGAGATATAACGCAAGAAACATGAGCAGTGATGTATTTTTTTCTCGCAGCGAGATAGTACAAAAAAATTTACAAATTTTAAGTTAGAACATGACGTTCACGCAATACGAAATGTCGTCATGTTTCATTATTTTTTCGTAAATAAAAACACTGCATTAGTCTACTGTGCGAGCGATGTGTAATTTTATATCTTTTACAAATTCATAGGTATGAATCTCATTTATTTGAGAATGAAATGTCGACGATGAGGAGAAAGAATTTAGAAATTGGGCGGGGCTAGAAAAAGAAACAAAGCCTGCTAGGGTGTAACCGGCCGAAAAGGGCAAGAGTTTGGAAAAAACGGAGTGAAAGACTGCGAAGAGATGCGAGCCAGGTAAGAGAAGAATGAGAACCGGAATAAATCGGAAATTTGTATATGAAATATGACTTCTGCTACTTACTCTTTCATCATTACCCCGACGAATCCACTTGAAAAAGATTCCCGAATTTTGTGATTAAAAAAGAAGCTAAAGAAAACTATGATATCTTTTAAAGTTTTTTTCAGAATCGCGAAAAAAGTTTTCGAAACATTTTTTTGATTGTGAAAACTTCATCAATTCAAAAGTTCGCGTAAGTACATCAAATACCGAATGGTTCGCGCAAAAATACTTTTTGGTAGTATAGAAGTTCGAATCTCTATGATAAAAAAATTCAATACATATCTAGGTTTTCATCAGTCATTTATAAATTAGTTCAATGATTCGTTTTGTCTTCATTATTCATTAAGCACTTCTATGCACAATTAAATCGTTCTATGACCTTTCAGAATCTGCTGGACATCGAAAAGAGTGAACCGTTCACCAAAATCACAAAAAAGGTGCGGTTAAATTGTACTTTAAGCCACTCTTTCCTCCCTCCCCCCCACCAGTGTGGTACAAGAGCCCGCCCCCCCCCCCACCCCATACAAGCGGGGGTGCAAGTAGAAGATCAACAAAAACTTCAAAAAATGGAGGGGGGAGAAAGTAAAACATCGATGTTTTATAATAATAAAAAAAGCCCGCTATAGAAAATGGGGGCTAAAACCCACACCCCGGCAATCTTTTACTTAAACCCCCCTTAGGATGATTTTCTAAGCAAAAAGTGTGTTTTACAAACCCCACAACTATTTTTTTAAATTCTAACCACCCACTTTCTCTGGATGGGGGCATACTTATACAGTATTAATATTTAATTTGAATCCCCCCTTAGCAAAATTTTTAAAAAGTAATTGCCGGGGGTGAAAACTCGTAAATTCAAACAGGTCAAATAACAAAATTGTTTATTCTTCATGGCGAAGTTAGACAAATTCACAGCGAGGCTGAACATGAGGTGATTCAAAAGAAGTGAACTGAAAATACAATTTAGCAAGAAAATTTCACAAAAGCCGGACGGCCTCGTTAGCGTAAAACGGTCTCGTTAGCCTAAGGCGGACGGCCTCATTAACGTAAAATTACTATGCTAAGCGTATTTTAATGTTAAATTTTTTTAGCATTAAAAAAGCTTTATGCATAAAGCAAGCTAAATGTATAAAGAAAAACTTGAAAAAACATGAATTTAACAACATACGAAATGAAACAAAAGTCAAAAACAGAAACAAAAAGTCTACGTTATATTGACTCCTTCTGTCGTAAACTCCAACCGTCGTCTTTTATAACCTCTGTTTAAATACACTCGCCTTAGAGGTATTCAACCTTTAATCATCATCATCATCTTTTTCTCGTGATCATTACAGATGTTACAAAAAATCACAAAGTATCCAGCAAAAGGCATTGCACTCACATTGTTTCCGTATATAAATAAAAATGAATGAAATGAAATGAAATTCCAATTAAGTTTGTTTAACTGAAAAAAAGAAAAAACTCAAAAAGAAACAAAATCTTATCTCAAAACACTGACGTGGAATTATCAACAATACACGGTTAGAGAATGATTCAGAAGAAATGCTAAGAATGCTATCATCCATATTGTTGACTTGCATACGTACGATTAGAAAACGAATAAGCAGTAATGTTGTCACTAGCTTTAACAAGCGGGAAAAGCTTATTTGAAAGACCACGAGTATTTGATTCTTTGATAGAGAAAAACTCAGTGATCAAAACATCGGATGAGCCAATCAAAATAGAATGTAAAAATAATTTTTTTTAAAAGTTGATATTTGTCTTCTACCCAGTAAAGATTGCAAATCGAACATTTCATCCATGGTATATTGCAGCGTAAGAGCAGAAGAAACAGATAATGGTCATTTTCTAGCATGCGCTTTTCGTATAACAAGTGTGGATCATATACATGGGAAGCATACTCTAAAGTAGAACGTATGTAAGCTTTATAAACATGTGTAAAAACTACCTTTTCCGCAGTGAACAAACCATGAGGCGGTTTAACGTTTTATTCGTGCATACGATAACCGCATTGAACAAACCACGTGGTCATTCTGTACAACTGAATAACAATCAAGCTATTTCAATTCAAATCTTTGTTCCTTGACAAACATTCGTATGACACAAAGGATGGTTTGTGATATATTTACATTTATCAATAAATTGAAGGCAACGTAAGTTTGAACTCGGAGTGATGAGTTCTTGAGGAAGTGCTAGTAGTAGATGGCGAGTCCGTTCCTCCACGTGATGCCATCGGAAACTGCTAACTCGTAAGAGTGAGCTAAGCTGAACGCGGACACCGACGCCAGGCCCGAGCGACAGGCCGGTCGGCAAATTCTTGTCGCAACTACATGGATCAAACATCTCCATGCTACAGGGCGTCTCCCGGAAGCGACGCATGTTGGCCATGCCCCACCAACGTGAATAAAATTGGCCGACAGACGACCAAATCTCATATCGAGAAAAGTCCGATTCGCCACCCTAAACATCGGCACACTGACCGGACGCTGCCGTGAGCTAGCGGGCCTTCTCAAACGCCGCGGAATCGATATCGCATGCGTTCAGGAGACGAGATGGAAAGGGCAAAAGTCACGAAACATCGGTGAAGGATATAAGCTAATCTATCATGGAATGACGAAGCTCAACGGGGTCGCCATCGTAGTGAGTGAAGATCTTCAAAGCCGAGTAGCCGAAGTTCAACGTCACTCTGACCGCCTGATGTCTATTTCCATTGATGCCGACAACCGCCGTATCCAGATTTTCTCCGCATACGCCCCACAAACTGGATGTGATGAAGAGGATAAGGACAAGTTCTGGCAGGATCTACACGACCACGTTATGAACTGCCCCGCAGAAGATCTTCTGTTACTTGTAGGAGATCTCAACGGACATGTCGGAGTAGAAAGCAGCGGATACAGTTGTCACGGTGGAAAAGGATATGGGAATAGGAACAGCGATGGATGCCGAATCCTCGACTTCGCAGAAGCAGCTGGTCTTGTCATATCCAACACCTTCTTCAAGAAGAGAACGAGCCAGATGATCACGTATTCCAGCGGCCTCAACACAAGCCAAATAGACTTCATGCTGTTACGAAAACGAGACTTCCCGGCAGTGATCGACAGGCCCCTCAACACAAGCTGGTCATAACTGACCTGCGTGTCAACGTGAAGAAGAGAGTACAAGTAACTGGCCCGGCAACCATCAAATGGTGGAAGCTTCAGGAATATAAATCAGCCGTCTTCACTGGTTTAACCTTCCCTGAAATCGATCCGGAAGACATAAACAGGACATGGGCCTCGCTTCGAGATTCTGCAACCGCCAACGCGAGAAGTGTTCTAGGAACGACGAAACCTGGACGCCGAAGAATCGACAAGCAGATATGGCTTTGGACAGACGAAGTGCAGCATGCAGTTCGAGCAAAGAAAGCGGCTTACAAGAAATGGTTCATCGAGAAGACAGACGAGAACTGGGAGGAGTACAAGGCTGCGAAAAAAGAAGCAAAGCGAACCGTAGCCTCCGCACGCTCTGAACATCATCGTGAACTCTACGAACGCTTGGACACGAAGGAAGGAGAGAAGACCATATATCGGCTAGCGAAAGCGAGGAAAAAGGCGACTCTTGACATCGAGCACTACAAATGTGTCAAGAAGAAAGACGGGCGAAGGCTGCAGAATACTACAGAGATCCTCCGACGCTGGCAACAGCACTTCGAAAAGATTTCAAATGTAGAATTCCCACACCCGGATGTTCCAGAAGGCCCGAAATTAGCTGGCCCAGTCTCCCGTATCACTTTTGCCGAAGTCTCGAAAGCCTTTTGCGCTATGAAGAGTTCCAAAGCCACAGGTCCAGACGAGCTACCAGCCGACTTATGGAAGCTCAAGGAACTACGAGACTCCGCGATCTCCTAGAGAAAGCATTTGACCGTGTACCACACGAGCTCATCATGTACGCCCTTCGGGACCACGAAGTGCCTGAACTTCTAATTGATTGGGTCCGGCTACTCTACGTAGATGCCACGAGCAACGTTAGGTGCCCGGCGGAATCTCGGATAGTTTTCCAGTGAGTGTGGGCGTACATAAAGAATCAGCGCTATCGCCATTCCTCTTCATTCTTGTCATGGACACTATTACTCGTGACCTACAGGGTGACCGTGCATGGACCATCCTGTACGCGGATGACGTGTTCCTGGCAGCTAAAACGAGAGAGGAGCTTCAGCAAAAAGTGCAGGCTTGGAGCAGCCGACTCAGTCAGTTTGGACTACGTCTGAATACCTCAAAGACGGAGTACTTGGAAACAATACCATCCGAAGACACCATCAAGGTAAACGGCGAAGAATTGACGAAGTCCACCTGCTTCCGCTACCTTGGATCGAACATCCAGACCAGCGGAGGCATCGACTCTGACGTGTCAACGGAGCATGGATGAAATGGAGAGATCTCACAGGCGTACTATGCGACCGAAAGATGACTCTGCGCCTCAAGTCAAAGATATATCGGACAGTAGTGCGCCCCGTAGCTTTGTATGGAACCGAGTGCTGGCCAACTACGAGAACAGTTGAGCGACGTCTACAAACTATGGAAATGCGCATGATTCGTTGGATCATGAGAATCTCTCTCCGCGAGCACCTACCAAATGAGACCATAAGGAGAAGATTTGGCGTCACCCCCATCGACGAGAAGATGCGCGAAAATCGGCTGAGATGGTTCGACCATGTCACCAGAGCATCACCGGAAACTGTAGCCAGCACAGCCTACAATCTCGAAGTGGACGGCCGGCGACCGAGAGGGCGACCGAAGCAGCGATGGCAAGACACCATCAATGCGGACTTGAAAGCCAGTCATCTAAGCCCGAAAGATGCCCTCGATCGGGACAAGTGGAGAAAGAAGATCCACAAAGCGGACCCTGCCATCGCGGGATAACGCTAGGAAGAAGAAGAAGAAAAAAAGCGGCTAAGGTTATGAATCATATTGATTAGTAAACAAAATGCTGAGAATGAAACGAGCGATTGAAGAGAAGTTTTTTTTTTAAACGGAAAATTTTAAACACAACGCTTTGCATAGCTTTGGCCATAACATACAGCACTTGTCGAAAAACCTTAGGGACCACCGCGACTCCAACACCGTCACTGAACCTCTCCACTATGCTTCTTATTGGCTTGCCTGGCCTTACCCTTATTACAGAAATTTTCAACGACTATGTTTTCAGCAAAAACACGATCTTTTGCTTCCACCAAAGAATGAAGAAATTACTCGCTATTTGAATGATATCAAGCAGCCTTCAGACAGATGAAGTCTCCATACTCTACATCGCCTGTTCAGTCCCTTGCTGGCATGGGACTGAACAGGCGATGTAGAACAAAGGGGCTACCACCTTTTTGAGAGAAAAAAATTTCTCTGACTTCTGAAAATTCTGGAGCTATATTTAGTCCATATTCAAAGACTTCGTCGATAGTTTGTTTCAGAATTTCGGAGACAAAGAGGCTGACGAGCAGGACACTTCCAAGCAAGTAACTCAGCATATATGAAACTTTTTTGATAAATGATATCCAGCAATATTCCGAAAGAGCATTTAAAAAAGAATTTTTTCACACGATGAGTATTAATACGTTGAAGTTACACTGAGCCCCGCTTCATAAGAATTTTCTCAGCGAACTTTTCGTTTTGGGTTCCTGATTGACTTTTTATAAATTGAGCAATTGGAAAGTGTTTGTGAACAAGAAAATTGTATCACTTGGCAGACTCAATCGGTGAAGCACGAAACAGCGAAAATAAAAATAGTGAATCCGCAAGTTTTGTTTTTTTTTTCTCTCGACGAAGTAAAAAATCTTTTTTTCACAAATACTGTTTTCTTCTTCTACCTGAGGTTTTTTGCCCAAACATTTCATTTAGGACTTTTTTGTGAGAAGTTTTAAAATAATGGGAACATGAATTCTTTACGAGAGAGTCCCGCAAGTATGGAATATATTTGCTGACCAGTGTGCGAGGGTTGATTGTTGATTCTGGGCATCAGAGGACTTAGATACATTTATTCAAAACACAGTATAAATGCTCGAAGATGGACTTTTATCTAGACTTGAATGTCAAAAATACAAACCTGCAACAGCGGAAAAAAAATCAATGCTTTCAAAAAAATATCAAAATTCGCAGACAAAAAAAAACAGAATCTGTTGAGATATAAATAGTTCTATTTCTATTCGTGAAGGAAATGTGAAAAACTGTGGCAAAAGTTCGTAGCACTCTTTCGTTTTCTTTCTTCATCTTTCTCTCTCTGTCACTCGTGCGACCAAAAGAACGTCCAAAAATTCCACCTCCATAGCCGACGACCAAACTGACTCGAAGAAAAGCGTTCGCCTGAATGTATAAGTCAAGTAACAATAATTGTATTCACTCCAAATCACACTTTATAACGATCAAATTACACGTAATGCATCATTCCTTTGTTCCTCTTATCCTCTAAATTTATATTTACTTCAATGATTCATTTGTTCAAAGTTCCGTTGTATGTCGGGTAGCCGAAATTTTCTTTAAATCTAGATCCTTTTTCCCATACCCGTCTCTCAGTCTATTATTCTGCAACCGCTCTAATACATCCCTCCCGAGAGTCTTCGTTTAGTTAGAATGTTTTCTCTCATTCCAGCCGTCGGTATTGAAGAAAGCATACTATAGAGCCATTAAGAGTGCCATTAGCTCGGTATACTAGACGACAATGTTATTCAGTGAAACTTTATACAAATACGAGAATTTAAGAGAACAAAGGTTGTAGAGACACTACAATACAAAAAAATCCCTCGTTCGAGTTTTCATTGAACCTCGTATTCCAAGGCAGGTTACTCAAAGTCAGATTCAGAACTCGGCAGTAAGACTTTTTCGAGGTGGAAGAGGACGACGAGGGGAAGAAGATGACGATTAAAAAAGATTCGCCACTTTTTGAGTAAAAATTACCGTTGATTTCTTGAGATTCTAGTAGAGCGAATGTACGAGAGGGATGACTCTATGACAGTTTAATTCGGTAAATTTTTTTCAAATACTATTTCTTTCTCTTCCTCTTTGTCTCACATAATGTTTCTTTCTCTTTCTTTGTGTCTCACGTACTATTTATTTTTCTTTCTCTATGTCTTACGTTCTTTTTCTTTCTCTATGTCTCACATACTTTCTTTTTCGAGTTTGTGTTTTTCGTGTTCGTATGCAGAAGTTCTTTCTTTTGAGCTATAAATGACGACTCTATATAATGTTTGGGCATTTTTTCATTTCTTCATTCCATGCACAGTAAAATTAAAATAAAAAAGGTGATACAATTTCGAAATAATATATTACTTAATGCATGAACCTGTTGGCAGATTGTGCTGCCCTAACCCTAACGAGAGTAGATCAATGGCTAGGTAGTCAAGTAAAATAAATAGAGATAGAAAAAGGTGAAACAACCATTCAATCTTCCACAGTTCGATGTGAAACCACATGAGAAAGTTGAAGGTTCTTGAGACTAGCAGCAAAAAAAAAATTGTTGTGGATACTTATATTAGGAGGTAAATTATTCCAGACATTGTTATAGAAATTCAAAATACACACATAAAAGTTCTTAGTTGCTCTTGAATCATGGTTTAACCCGGATAGCTGGTCGGTATATAATCATGGTTTAACCCGGATAGCTGGTCGGTATATAATCATGGTTTAACCCGGATAGCTGGTCGGTATATAATCATGGTTTAACCCGGATAGCTGGTCGGTATAAATCATGGTTTAACCCGGATAGCTGGTCGGTATATAATCATGGTTTAACCCGGATAGCTGGTCGGTATATAAGTTTTATCATTTCGATTTTGTGTTAATCATGTTCGTTCGCAAAAGTTATTTCTTTCAAACTCTAAATTACGACTCTACATCATGTTTGGACATTGTTACAGAATCTCAAATATGCCCAAATCAATGCTCTTTGTTGCTTATGAACCATGGTGTAACCCAGATGGCTGGTCGGTATGCAAGTTTTAACATCTCAAAATTGTGTTTTTCGTGTTTGGATGCAAAAATTCTTTCTTTCAAGCTATAAATGACGACTCTACTTGATGTTTGGCATTTAAGAAATGTATGCTTGAAATGAAAACCTTTAAAAAGTACTTAAAGCTTTTGAAACACACTGTTTGCACACAAAAAATAGTGTCATGTGGGCTGCTGAAAATTAAGATTACGAGTGTGGGTTCAAGTCAAACAACCACCTTCTTTGTTCATATCGTTGTTTAAAACAACTTAGTTCACATCTCTTCCCATAGTACCCTAGCAAGGATATGCACAAACAAAATGTTCAGTTTGAAACATATTGAAACTTCCAATGATCTTGTTCAAAAAAATATCCGCGTTCAGCTTGGCAGCACTCTCGCGAGTGTGCAGTATCCAGTGGCACCACGAGGAGGAACGGATTCGCCACCATATTTTTTGTTTTTCTAGTTTTTTGTCTTACTAAATCATCCAATGTGGAGTAAATTTTAAATATCAGCCAGAACATAAACAATTTTTTTGTTGATAAGTTGGAATAGGACTAGTCTTGAAATTCTTCAAACTGGCCATGATTGGAAAAGTACAAGAGCTGAAGGCGCTTCGTATTGTTGAGAATCACGGAGCGAATAAAGATAATAGTAATAATGTTATAATAATAATAATGATGATATTAATGAAGTGGACGGTACTTTCTGTCCACATTTTTTCAAGGTACCAAGCAACCAGTGGAATTGAAAAACCTTCTATTAACCTTCGACTACTTCATCAAAATTACTTGAAAAAGATACGGTGATCAATGGCTTTTAGCAACGCAGTCGACCTGACTCCTTGTCAACTGTTCTCTGCAACAACACCGAAAGTATCCACTTTCTACGATTCACACCCCACGTCAGACGACCACTTTCGATAGACAAGGCCGGCCCGCAATATTTTGAATAAGATGCGCATGCACGCACACGCGTACGTACACGCATGGTTTCAAAATGAAAATTGCATGCATGCAAGGATCAGGAGCGTCGAAGCGTACGCGTCGCGGCTGACGCTTTGAATGTGCAATATTGCATTGCGATCGCAAACAAAAAAGTTAAAAAATGGCCCTTATCGAGTTTTCACTAAACATTTAAAATGCGCGCATTAATTTCGAAATCCGCGCTCGCGCATTTCAAAATTCTTTTCAAATCCGCCGCCTTTTTAGCTACTTTAAGGCAAGACCGTTTGAAGTAATGAAAATTGCGTCCAAACTTAATTCCTCCTTCCTCCATTGTGTGACGGGGTGTGGATTCACTATCTTTTCTACTTTTTATGGCTCAAAAAACTTACTACCAAACTACACCGAAAGTCGAATTTCATGTGGTTCATTGAAAAAAAGTTCGCGATTTATTAATTTGAGTCAAGGAGGCAGGGCGTTCGCGTTGTTAAAGGCCTGCTCACTACAACTCTTTTTGAAATGTTCAGCAACTTCTCAAAGAAGCCTATTTGGGTTGATATTCGTTCCTGTGTAGTTTTTTTTCTCACTGACCTGCTGCTTTGGATCCGTAGAGAATACTCGAAAGGCGGAGCAGCTCCGTCGCCTCATCCGATCTGCTGTGGCGCTGTTTTTTACGCTCGCCTGCCAGAGCGAGTTCTCTCGCAAGTCTCAGCTCTCTTTCCTGCAACAGCCGGTTTCGCTCTTTTTTATTATACTGCTCCAAACGATCATATAACACAGCTATCAACTGATTTTCTATGGCGTCGATGCAAAAGTCGCGTTTCTTCTCCACCATCCTCTTTCGGCGCTTCTGCTCCACGATCTCAAGAAGATCCCTCGCTAATGCTTCTTCGAAGGAAGACTCGATGCTCATCGTAGACTGAAACAATGGCAAAACTTTTCAAAACTAATTAGGTCAAAACATTAATAAGCTCAGAGAGCACAACCACACTCGACCGAATCAAAAAGAATAAACTGAAGAAATGGGCGGTCCAAACTACTCCCGGCATGCGTCCTCATCTTTTCTTCTCTACTAGACAATTTGCCTCTCTCTTGCGTTCTTTCTGAGTATCTTTCCGTCTCCGCGCCTTTACCTCTCTCTCTCTCTCTCTCTCTCTTCGCTAACCTTCTGCTTTCCAGGTCACTGTATAGATTATTCACATTCACTATGCCTTGCTTCTAAGGTAGAGGGAGGGATGTGACGGTGCAAGATAACAAATTAGGTTAGAGAGTAGAGTGGACTGGAAGATATTTTCTTTCTATGTATAGTCGAATATAAAACATATGGGGCGGATGATGTAGAATAGTGGTCCTGCTAATTTTTTGTTGTATTTAGTTGAATAAAGGTTTTCCGACTCCTCATGAGTTTAATTATATCGAGAGCGGATAAAATCAATCCTTTCGAAAAATATCAAAATTCGCAGACAAAAAAAAACAGAATCTGTTGAGATATAAATAGTTCTATTTCTATTCGTGAAGGAAATGTGAAAAACTGTGGCAAAAGTTCGTAGCACTCTTTCGTTTTGTTTCTTCATCTTGCTATCTCTGTCACTCGTGCGACAAAAAGAACGTCCAAAAATTCCACCTCCATAGCCGACGACCAAACTGACTCGAAGAAAAGCGTTCGCCTGAATGTATAAGTCAAGTAACAATAATTGTATTCACTCAAAATCACACTTTATAACGATCAAATTACACGTAATGCATCATTCCTTTGTTCCTCTTATCCTCTAAATTTATATTTACTTCAATGATTCATTTGTTCAAAGTTCCGTTGTATGTCGGGTAGCCGTAATTTTCTTTAAATCTAGATCCTTTTTCCCATACCCGTCTCTCAGTCTATTATTCTGCAACCGCTCTAATACATCCCTCCCGAGAGTGTCAAGCAGTTCATAGACTTTCTCTCTATGCATTTTTCTTCATTCCCGACCATCATTTGTCAAGACCTCAACCGCCTAACATTGACAGTCCAAAGTTACCAGACCCTACTGAATACCACGACTCAAACTCCTTACATTTCTTTCTTAATAGACATAGCAATTGTGTCCCAACTCATCCCTTCTCGACGAGTCACTACCTTTCTCTGACTTTCTCTCTCTACATGTCTTCGTTTAGTTAGAATGTTTTCTCTCATTCCAGACGTCCGGTATTGAAGAAAGCATACTATAGAGCCATTAAGAGTGCCATTAGCTCGGTATACTAGACGACAATGTTATTCGGTGAAACTTTATACAGATACGAGAATTTAAGAGAACAAAGGTTGTAGAGACACTAAAATACAAAAAAAATCCCTCGTTCGAGTTTTCATTGAACCTCGTATTCCAAGGCAGGTTACTCAAAGTCAGATTCAGAACTCGGCAGTAAGACTTTTTCGAGGTGGAAGAGGACGACGAGGGGAAGAAGATGACGATTAAAAAAGATTCGCCACTTTTTGAATAAAAATTACCGTTGATTTCTTGAGATTCTAGTAGAGCGAATGTACGAGAGGAATGACTCTATGACAGTTTAATTCGGTAAATTTTTTCAAATACTATTTCTTTCTCTTCCTCTTCGTCTCGCATACTGTTTCTTTCTCTTTCTTTGTGTCTCACGTACTATTTATTTTTCTTTCTCTATGTCTTACGTTCTTTTTCTTTCTCTATGTCTCACATACTTTCTTTTTCGAGTTTGTGTTTTTCGTGTTCGTATGCAGAAGTTCTTTCTTTTGAGCTATAAATGACGACTCTATATAATGTTTGGGCATTTTTTTTCATTTCTTCATTCCATGCACAGTAAAATTAAAATAAAAAAGGTGATACAATTTCGAAATAATATATTACTTAATGCATGAACCTGTTCGCAGATTGTGCTGCCCTAACCCTAACGAGAGTAGATCAATGGCTAGGTAGTCAAGTAAATGTGTTGATCTGAGTTACTCGCATCTTGAAGTTCTTGAATAATGTGTTTTCTGTGTTGAGTCGTTGAAAAGATGCAGTTTGGTTAGTCGTTTATTGGACGTTTCGGCTATAAAGCCATCATCAGCAATTACCTCAAAAATACGGAATAAAAACATGAAATAAAATAAATACGGGCTATGTAGCTATCGCTACCTTAGTTAACTCGTTGTTTAACTTTTGTTGTTTAGTAGTTTGTAGTTTGTTAATGTAATTCAAATTCCCTCTCTTCCCTGATCAAGCCGCAGCCGCGACGCGTTAGCGTGCATGTTCATAGTGTGATAAGGGGAGGGGAATAATCGAGCAGAGTGATCGGCTTCTCTACACCGCCCAGCACCGTCCAAAACGACACTTCGCCAGAAGGTCGCAGGAGCGGGTTTGTGTTAGTATTTATTGTTAAAGTGTTAATATTTGTTAGTAATTCAGTTAATTATATTCTCTTTCCGTGTTACTGTTAATTTGTGTGGCCTTTCGATCATAAAGAGTTTTGCATTAAAACCTTTATCTTCCGCGTGGCAGGCAATCAATCAAAAGGGAACTTTCCCTAAAATTACCTATATGGTGCATCGGCCACATGGACACCACTAGCACAGAACCATTTTTGGCCCCATTAATGGAAGAAGAGACGGCCGAGGCTCTAGCTAAAGACCTCGAGCATACACTGAATGAAGCTAATGAAGTACTTAACAAGCCTTTAACGGATACAAATGCAGTCGTTCGACTGGCTAGAGAGCAGATAAAACTACTCCAGCTTGATTTGAAGCATTTCAAACATGCAATTGATTCATGGCTGGAAGCGATTCCAAAACTTGAAAAGCACAAAGCTGAAGAAAAAAGAGCCTATAAAGAGAAATGGTGCATTTGGACTAAAGCTGACCCCGAGAAAAGAAATACGGCTAGGGTTGAGAGAAAAGTTGAGAGATGCATAGCTAGACTGGAAGCATTCATTGAAAGTGTGCAAGAGTTGAACAGCCCTGTTCCAAAGGTCGAAAACATCAGCACTGATGTCCGACTTTCCAGATCCGAGACGCACGTGAGCCCGAGACTCCCAGCACTCCCCACACCAACACTGCCGGCATTCGCAGGTAAACCGGGAGAATTCGGTGCTTGGTGGGAACAATACAATGAGTTGGTACATGATCGAGACGACATTTCTAGAATCGAAAAAATGTCCTACTTAAGACAGTCTCTAAGGGAAACAGCTAAGCTCACTCTTGATCAATTCCCATGCACCTCCGCAGCTTACGACGATGCAATCGCTCTCTTGAAAGATTGTTTTTCTAGCAAAAAAGGAGACGACAGAGCAGTGCTGACTGAATTAGAGAACATAGTCCCCTCTAGTGATGGATGGCAAGATCTACTGCACATGACCCTCTCACTGAAAGCTTGTATGTCAAGGATGGGTAGAATGCATACTGAGGCCCAAGAGGACATTGTTTTGCAGCAACTCCTTCTCAAAAAATTCCCCAATTTTATAAGAGAAAAGCTTTATCGCCAAGTTTATAATGCTGAGCGGGCCACCGTCAGACTCATTCTAGACAACGCGGAAAACATGATAAAAGAAGAGCTATTTCTCATGAATATGGGTTCGAATACCAGCAAAATGCAGAAATCAATCCTAAGGCACTCTGTTAATGTGGCGAACGAGAATAGCGACGGTAGTTTTGAGAGAGACAAATACCATGCGAGGGAGGAAAGGATAGCGAAATTTGGTGAGAGAGACATTTGTGTTTTCTGCGGAAAACACAAGCTATCCCACGCTTGTAGGACTGTCCCGCTCCTGAAAGATCGACTAATGAAAGTCAGAAATATGGGTCTCTGCACAGCCTGTTTGCTACCCGGGGGCACTGCACATCAATGCTCTCCTACATGTTCTTTCTGCATGGAAAAACATCACTTGTCTCTCTGCGCAGAATTCATGGAAATGTTCCAAGCGAAGGCCAGACAGCCCTTCCCGAAGAAGAAAGGGCCTCCTCCACAATCGCATCCCTTTCCTAAAAGGAGAAATGAAAGAGCTCAAGAACGCCCGCGGGTGGTAGGAGTTCTTCAAGAAGAACAACAAGTTGTGAACGCTTCCAACACGTCTTCATTTGTCAAGCTCCAGACCGGGCAACTAATGATACAGAACGGTTCCCGAAGCAGGAAAGTGGATTTCCTTCTGGACTCTGGCTCCTCCGTGAGTCTAATTTCGAATTCTCTGGCGAAGGAAATGCAACTAAAGAAAGTGGAAGAAGTCAGAAGTTCCCTTACCGGCATCGGAGGGAGCTCAACTGGTGTCAAGCTGTACCCTATCTTCCACGTATCCTTGAGAGGAACCCATGGGAGAGAGATGATTGTGAAGGCCATGGGATACGACGAGCCATTGATCGAATCCCTCGAAAGCTCTCCCTTACCCGCCGAAGATGTCGCATTGATCCAGAATAGAAGACTGACGATGGCGGACGAAATCGTACGATCAATACCCGTGCAGCCGCGGATTCTCATCGGTGGCAAAGACTACACCCATGCCATATCATGGAAAAAGGCTCCCATTCCATTGCCAAGTGGTTTGGCACTCATCCCATCGGTTTTCGGCTGGCTGGTGACGGGAGAAACCAACCTGACAGTACACAGAAGCTTATTGGTCGCCCATCTATCCGAAAGAAGGGATGAACAAAGGACCCTCAACCTGTCCATACAGTCATTTCTAGCTCTAGAAGACTCTGTAAATCCCATTGAGGTCAGCGAGAAGGCAGAGGATGAAAAGGTGATGAAATTTTTCAACAGCAACGTTGAAAGGGTGGGAGGTCACATACAAGCAAAGTACTGCATCAAAGATGGAATGGAAACCAAATTGTCCGCCAACGACAAAAGCTCAGTAGCACGACTGCGAAATGTCGTTCTGAGCCTGAAACGTCACGGGAAGCTTGATCACTACGACAGCGTCATAAGAGAATACATGGCCAAGGGATATGTGGAGAACGCGCTATCCTCTCCCGAGAAAAGCGGTCCCATCGTGTATCTTCCTCATCACGCAGTATATCGATTGGATAAACCACAGAAACCAATCCGGATTGTCTTCGACGCTTCTGCTAAGGAGCGAGGCAAGACCTCTTTGAACGAAGCGATGTACACCGGTCCTATTACCCTCGAACGCATCCCAGCTTTGATAATACGAAGCCGCTTGGCTCACAGCATCATTCTCAGCGACGTTGAATCTGCCTTCCTGCAAGTCGGTATACATCCAGAACAGAGAGACCTCCTCAGATTTCTGTGGCTGAAAGACCCGCAAAAGCCAGTGTCAGACGCAAACATCATGCATTGTAGATTTCGAGTTGCCCCATTCGGAGTTGCGCAGAGTCCCTTCCTCCTTGAAGCGGCGATTCGATACCACGTGCTAGAGCTCTCAAAACAGCAGTCAAATCAGGACTACTGTTGGGTGTTGAAACAACTCCTGCAAAATCTCTACGTGGATAACGTTTTGTTTGAGTGCGACAGTACAGTGAACAAAGAGAATGTATACAGAGCAGCCAAAAACGTTTTTGCCGGAATAAGCATGAACTTGAGAGAGTTTAGCTCTAATGACACTTCATTCGTGGAAGCCATCCCGGAAATCGACCGAGGAAAAGTTGGGAAGCAGAAAGTTCTGGGACTGCAGTGGTGCTCTGTGAAGGACAATTTTCCTTTGAACGTCAGAATTCCTGAAGTAGAAGGAGGATTGACTAAAAGAAAGGTTCTCCAAAAACTCGCAACACCCTTCGATCCCATGGGATGGCTCACTCCCCTCTTACTTCCCGCGAAAGTTTTTGTTCAAAGACTTTGGACAAAGGACTATGGTTGGGATACGGAAATGTCCCCCGAAGATTCGTCCGAATGGCTCAGTTTGGAGAAGGATCTAGAGAGGTTTTCGATCACCCTTCCACGCCAGATCTGGCGCAAGAAATCTCATGTACATCTCATGACGTTTGCCGACGCATCGTGCAAGGCTATGGGCGCTGCCATCTACTTGGTAGACGAGGACCGATCGAACCTGTTACTGGCGAGATCTCAGCTGGCCCCTATAAAGAACAAGCAAACTATTCCAAAACTGGAATTGCGCGCCGTTCTGCTCGCTTGTCAAATGCTTCTCTTCACAGTTCAAAGTATGAAGAAGTCTTATGCCGATACGACTTACCAATGCAGAGTTCACACAGACAGCGAGATTGCGCTATATTGGATTGCAAATCAGATCAACGGCTCGAACAGAGTGGCGATCAACACAACACGAAAAATAACTTCGTTGTGCAAGCAGATTTGCGAAGAAGTACACCCGAAATGCGCTGAACCAGGAAAGTGCATCACTTTCGACCACGTCCGCTCGGAAGAGAATCCTGCTGATGTAGCAAGCCGAGGATGCACCAGCCAAGCGATTGGGAGCAAGGACCACATTTGGTGGAGCGGCCCCGATTGGTTGACTGAAGAAGGAATCAAAATGAGACAGATATGGAATCCCGAGTCTATGCCGGAGTCGGAAAGAATTGAAGCAAGTTCAAAGGACCGTCGTCATCAGCTCTTGACTACTGTCGTCAAAGACTCGATGAAGCAAGTTGTGGAAATCGCTCGATTCTCCAAACTAGAAAGACTGAGAAGGACTGTGGCGTACGTTCGGAGATATCTACGAATGACATTTAAAAACTCACCCGCTGTTCAAAAAATAGCGGGAGACGGACCTCTGCAAGGAGTTCTCACAGCTAAAGAAGTGATGGATGCTGAAATGTGTGTCGCTAAACTGCATCAGATTGCGATGACCAGGCAGTTGACTGACAGAGGAAACCGATTGCTAGAGCTTTTCCAAGACAAGAATGGAGTCTACAGATGCGGCCATTGTCGCCTCAGCAATTCAAACCTATCGTATGGAGAGAAATTCCCTATTTTCTTGCCTGGAAAGAGCGAAGACCCGCTGGTTAAAATGATCATTCGTCACGCACATGCCCAAGCAATGCATTCAGGCGAAAACCACACGTTAGACAAACTTCGCTCCAAATACTGGCTACCAAAGGCGCGCAGAGCAGTTCAAAGAGTTTTACGAACATGCGTTCCCTGTAGAAGATCACTAGCGAAGCCCTACGTCTACCCCAGCGCACCCGAACTTCCAGAAGACCGAGTGCGATGCATAAGACCCTTCCAAAGCATTGGCATAGACTTTGCGGGCCCCTTTACCACTAAAGATGGAAAGGCACCTCCTTCATACGACAAAATGTACGTTCTCTTAATCACGTGCCTCTCGACACGTGCAGTGCACATTGAAACGACAGAGAGTTTGTCTTCAAACTCGTTCTTCGCAGCCTTCCGCAGGTTCGCGGCACGGAGAGGCTTTCCAAAGCAAGTAATCTCAGACAATGCGCCTGCATTTCATGCAGTGAACCTCTTCACTAAAGAGAACGAGAACAGAAGCGAACTGTTCTCCTCATATCTCGCGACGAATGGAATTTCCTGGAAATTCACGGCTCCACACGCACCTTGGCAAGGAGGAATATATGAGAGGCTAGTCGCGATCATGAAAAATTGCCTGAAACGCACTTATGGGAGAAAAACTCTTCTCAAGGAAGAGTTCACCACAGTAATGGCTGAAGTCGAGGCGGTGATGAACAGCCGCCCCCTCATCCATTTGTCCAACGACCTGAAAGACCAGGAAAGAATCTTGCGTCCATCAGACTTCCTGTCCCCGGGCGCAGCACTGGGAACGAAACTGGGGAACGTTCCAGGAGAAGAAGATGATGGACCTGGCTTCCTGAGCAGTTCAGCAAACCTAAAAAAGCAATACGAGTCAACAGAAAGAATACTGCAAAAATATTGGGATATTTTTGTTGAATCCTACTTGCATTCACTCAGAAGCAGAGAGAGGGCTTCCGTGAAGAACCAGAGAGTCCCTGACAAAAAACCCAAAACTGGTGAAGTGGTATTGATAGCTAATGAGGACACCCCGCGAGGAACCTGGCCGTTAGGGCACATTACCGAGGTCGGAGAGCATCACGCCTCTGTGTTTACAGGCACGGGCAGAATCCTGAAAAGACCTTATAATCTGCTGGTCCCCTTAGAAGTAAGTTCCCACGAAGCGGATTTCCATAATGCAGCTTTGCCAGAGAAATCGGGGGATAAACCAGGAGGAGGGCAAGAAGCGCGTCCAATAAGAAATTGCAAGTCATTAGGGCGGAATCAGGAATTTTGGCGGGCGAATTTGTAAAGCCCCCCCCCCCAGTCTCACATACGTGACCTTATTCACGTGCATAAAATCGCATGTATCAGAGTATGTTTTATATTTTAATCTTATTGGCAAAAAGCTCTTTTTGCTGCAGTATGAGCGACCAAGATGAGCCTAACTCAGAGCGTCCTGATGCGCTCACGCGGCAAGAAGAAGAAGAGCTGCTCGGAGAACATACCGAGGTGGGCCCCCACTTTCTTTTCAGGTTCGTTTCTTGTCGGTAGCAGAGTGGTTGAGCTCCCGTATCGTTCCTGCTACCCCTTATTCAGCGATACTGTTCCTGGTCCCATTTCGGGGACTCAGTGTCTGCTTTTTGGGGGTGTTATACAGAGAGGTTGGAAATATTTCATTCTCTGCAGGCGCGAGAGGGACAGTTCTTCCCCAACGCAAACGACGAGGAGTCTAGAATGTACTCCTTCTTGGAGGAAAGAGTGACCGACCTCTTCGAGAGTCACGCATCCCGAATGGAGACATGGATCCAAGAAATAAAGCATTCAATTAGAATGCTTGAGGCCAAAATAGATATCGGGCTAAGCAAAATCCAGCGCAGCCTCAATCAATCTTCTTCCGCTGAAAACCACCCCAGCGCCGACTTGCGAGAGTCGCCCCCGGGATCGAAACGACCCGCCGCTAAGCACCGCTCTCCTGCTATGGACGTTCCGCATCGCAGCAGACAGCCCACGTTCCCCCAGAAAAGAGCCGCCGGCGAAACCTCGCATAACCCGAAGAGAGGAAGGCCGGCGGAAACTTGGAACCAATCGAGATCCAAGCAGCCATGCCTCTTCTGCGCGAGCGTCGTTCATCACGCGATGGGTTGCGATGCCGTGCCCTTGATTCAAACTCGAAGGCTGATTATTAAGGGTGCGGGCAGATGCGAAAGATGCCTCTGCTTCGCACATCCGCATAGGCCATGCAGAGTAGGCTCCTGCCCATTTTGTTCCCAGGCACACCATGGGGCCCTGTGTGGAGCTAACCCTATGCTCAAAGGGGGTAGCTCTGCCTGAATTTCGCTTGCCGCCGCCCCCAGTGTAGCTATCGCTACCTTAGTTAACTCGTTGTTTAACTTTTGTTGTTTAGTAGTTTGTAGTTTGTTAATGTAATTCAAATTCCCTCTCTTCCCTGATCAAGCCGCAGCCGCGACGCGTTAGCGTGCATGTTCATAGTGTGATAAGGGGAGGGGAATAATCGAGCAGAGTGATCGGCTTCTCTACACCGCCCAGCACCGTCCAAAACGACACTTCGCCAGAAGGTCGCAGGAGCGGGTTTGTGTTAGTATTTATTGTTAAAGTGTTAATATTTGTTAGTAATTCAGTTAATTATATTCTCTTTCCGTGTTACTGTTAATTTGTGTGGCCTTTCGATCATAAAGAGTTTTGCATTAAAACCTTTATCTTCCGCGTGGCAGGCAATCAATCAAAAGGGAACTTTCCCTAAAATTACCTATAGGCTATGGCAAGAGAAAAAAAAACAATTGATTGTGATGTAGGAAAATGAAAGAGGATGATACCGGTAAGAGAGCGAGTTGGATAATTGATTGTAAGAGAAAGAGAGAGGTTGAAACCTATGAGTGGGAGGAAGAGGAGAGAGAGAAATAAGTACATGAGGGTTATATTGTGAGAGAGAGAAGAGAGAGTTGTGCACGCTCTTCTGCCATTTCAGTCCTGTTATTTATTGATGGTTCATGAGACTGAATGAGAAGGGCTTCGGCGATGCGACGTCTGATTATATTGGGTTCAATGGTGAGGATTGTACCGGTGAGGGTAATAGGGGTGCTGTTGTGTACTGATTTATAATGTTGGGCAAATGTATTGGATGAATAAGATGGGAGTTGGGGTTTTCGTGATGCACGGATATGTTCCGTCATTCTATCATAGAGGGGTCTGCCCGTATGCCCTATGTACGATGAGCCACAATCATTACATTTGATACAATAAACAGCACCTATTACATTACAGGGTGGCCCATAAATAGTGTTACAAATGTTTGAGAACATTTCCTGAGGAAGTGACCGCACGTAGCGGTCACTTTTCTTGTTTTTTCCGATTCCCCGTAATTTTTTATACGTGTCAAGTGAGTTTCGATTGAATCCATCGATGTTTAGGGTAATGACAGCGTCGAATCGCTTGCGAACTGCGATCATTCGCCTACACACTCTTGGCCACGCCCCTGCTCGCATTGCTGAAACGCTTCGCCTGCCTCGCATGACAGTGTATCGAGCGATCAAACGATTCGAGGAGCTTGGCACATCTTTGGACCGTCCAAGGCGAGGTCGTCCTCGCACTGCTCGCACGACACAACTCATCGAAACCGTTCGGAGTCGGATCAACCGAAATGCACGACGAAGCATCAGACAGATGGCGCAGCAGCTCCCGATGAGTCGAACTTCATTGAGTCGAATAGTCACGGAGGAGCTGGGACTCAGGTCGTATCGTACACGGAAGGCCGCTTTTCTGTCGGCTCGCAACAAGTCGGAAAGAGTCAAAAGATGTCGCGACCTTCTTCGTCGTACGCAACAAGGCGAACATTTCAATATGGTGTTCTCTGACGAAAAGCTGTTCACCGTGGAAGAAGTCCACAACTCCCAAAACGTCAGAGTGCTTGCGAAGGACGCAGAGCAAGCCGATAGCAAGGGTAGAACGGTCCAACGCAGTGCACATCCAACTCAAGTCATGGTCTGGGCGGGGATCTGCGCAACAGGAAAAACACCGCTTGTTTTCGTCGAGAAAGGCGTCAAGATCGACACGGAATACTATCTGAAACATGTTCTGCAAGACGTGCTCCATCCATGGTCTCAATCGCATTTCAATCAGAGGACATGGACCTTTCAACAAGACTCAGCACCAGCCCACAAAGCTAAAAAGGTTCAAACGTGGTGCAAGGAAAATTTTCCCGGCTTCATCACAACAGCAGAATGGCCGGCCTCATCACCCGACCTGAACCCGCTCGATTATTCCGTTTGGGCCTACTTGGAGTCCAAGGTAAACTCTCGCTCCCACCCAAATATTGATTCCCTGAAGAATGCCCTTCAGGCAGAATGGGACAACATCGGAGTCGAATACCTTCGTACAGTGGTGGAGGCGTTCCCAAAGAGACTTCGAGCTGTAGTTCGGGCAAAAGGAGATCGTTTGAGCTGAACTTTTGCGTGAATGTTGACATTTATGTTGTTGATAAAATATGTTAATTTGAGATGATTTTCTCTGTTTTGAAAAAAGGTATAACAATTCCAATTTGTAACACTATTTATGGGCCACCCTGTACAACAACCATTCCTAGCATGAGGGCAGAAAATGCAGGCAGAGGGCTTAGAACAATTGTTATCATAACACCGGTTACGAGACAGGAGTTGAAGTAGGGATGTTGGTGATTGCTCTACTACTGAGATATTAAGACCTGAGGCTCGAACAATTGAACGAATATCTTGTGAAAATGCGTCAGATATGAAAGGTATTGAGAAATTTATATCGTCTTTGTTACGCACTTGGCGTATGCGGTTCCGCTCTGAGTGGTTTTGATTGGGAACCAAATAGCCATTTTGAGATAGAATTGAAAAGGCAAGTGCCTTGGATTCAGTGCGGAACTCAGACGATGAAACATTATGTGATGTATGAATGGTGTTAGTTACAATCGCGCGCTTGACATGAGAAGGATGGTGAGAAGATGCATGTAAGAGGACATTCTTATTCGATGGTTTACGGTACCACCGAGTTAGTATACGGTCACCGGAAGTGGTTAGTGCAACATTGAGAAATGGGAGAAATAAGTTGGAGGGTTTCTCCCTTGTTAGTTTAATCAAAGGTGCTTGATGATTGAGGTATTCAAAAACTGCATCAATACAAGTTTGATTTTTGCTAACAATAATATAATCATCAATGTAGCGACGAAATAGTGAGATATCTCGGTAAGGGGCATTATGTTCTAAACGGTGCATGTATGAAACAGCAAGGAGGGGGGCGAGGCGATTGCCCATGGCTAAACCTCTATTCTGGACATAAACTCTACCATCGAATGTGAACGAGTTGCAATTAAGACAAGCCTGGAGCAAATCCTCAATGTCTCTAATCGACATACCTAATAATGAAAAGCGAGAAGATTGTAGAATATCAATAACTGCATCTATAGCATCATTGTTGGAGACGTTAGTATATAAGCTTTCAACATCGAAACTTTCATAAAAATAAACATCGTGAGGAAGAGAATGCAAATGTGTTAAAAATGAAAAAATGGCTTTATAGCCGAAACGTCCAATAAACGACTAACCAAACTGCATCTTTTCAACGACTTAACACAGAAAACACATTAGTCAAGTAAAATAAATAGAGATAGAAAAAGGTGAAACAACCATTCAATCTTCCACAGTTCGATGTGAAACCACATGAGAAAGTTGAAGGTTCTTGAGACTAGCAGCAAAAAAAAATTGTTGTGGATACTTATATTAGGAGGTAAATTATTCCAGACATTGTTATAGAAATTCAAAATACACACATAAAAGTTCTTAGTTGCTCTTGAATCATGGTTTAACCCGGATAGCTGGTCGGTAGAAATCATGGTTTAACCCGGATAGCTGGTCGGTATATAATCATGGTTTAACCCGGATAGCTGGTCGGTATAAATCATGGTTTAACCCGGATAGCTGGTCGGTATATAATCATGGTTTAACCCGGATAGCTGGTCGGTATATAAGTTTTATCATTTCGATTTTGTGTTAATCATGTTCGTTCGCAAAAGTTATTTCTTTCAAGCTCTAAATTACGACTCTACATCATGTTTGGACATTGTTACAGAATCTCAAATATGCCCAAATCAATGCTCTTTGTTGCTTATGAACCATAATGTATCCCAGATGGCTGGTCGGTATGCAAGTTTTAACATCTCAAAATTGTGTTTTTCGTGTTTGGATGCAAAAATTCTTTCTTTCAAGCTATAAATGACGACTCTACTTGATGTTTGGCATTTAAGAAATGTATGCTTGAAATGAAAACCTTTAAAAAGTACTTAAAGCTTTTGAAACACACTGTTTGCACACAAAAAATAGTGTCATGTGGGCTGCTGAAAATTAAGATTACGAGTGTGGGTTCAAGTCAAACAACCACCTTCTTTGTTCATATCGTTGTTTAAAACAACTTAGTTCACATCTCTTCCCATAGTACCCTAGCAAGGATATGCACAAACAAAATGTTCAGTTTGAAACATATTGAAACTTCCAATGATCTTATTCAAAAAAATATCCGCGTTCAGCTTGGCAGCACTCTCGCGAGTGTGCAGTATCCAGTGGCACCACGAGGAGGAACGGATTCGCCACCATATTTTTTGTTTTTCTAGTTTTTTGTCTTACTAAATCATCCAATGTGGAGTAAATTTTAAATATCAGCCAGAACATAAACAATTTTTTTGTTGATAAGTTGGAATAGGACTAGTCTTGAAATTCTTCAAACTGGCCATGATTGGAAAAGTACAAGAACTGAAGGCGCTTCGTATTGTTGAGAATCACGGAGCGAATAAAGATAATAGTAATAATGTCATAATAATAATAATGATGATATTAATGAAGTGGACGGTACTTTCTGTCCACATTTTTTCAAGGTACCAAGCAACCAGTGGAATTGAAAAACCTTCTATTAACCTTCGACTACTTCATCAAAATTACTTGAAAAAGATACGGTGATCAATGGCTTTTAGCAACGCGGTCGACCTGACTCCTTGTCAACTGTTCTCTGCAACAACACCGAAAGTATCCACTTTCTACGATTCACACCCCACGTCAGACGACCACTTTCGATAGACAAGGCCGGCCCGCAATATTTTGAATAAGATGCGCATGCACGCACACGCGTACGTACACGCATGGTTTTTCAAAATGAAAATTGCATGCATGCAAGGATCAGGAGCGTCGAAGCGTACGCGTCGCGGCTGACGCTTTGAATGTGCAATATTGCATTGCGATCGCAAACAAAAAAGTTAAAAAATGGCCCTTATCGAGTTTTCACTAAACATTTAAAATGCGCGTATTAATTTCGAAATCCGCGCTCGCGCATTTCAAAATTCTTTTCAAATCCGCCGCCTTTTTAGCTACTTTAAGGCAAGACCGTTCGAAGTAATGAAAATTGCGTCCAAACTTAATTCCTCCTTCCTCCATTGTGTGACGGGGTGTGGATTCACTATCTTTTCTACTTTTTATGGCTCAAAAAACTTACTACCAAACTACACCGAAAGTCGAATTTCATGTGGTTCATTGAAAAAAAGTTCGCGATTTATTAATTTGAGTCAAGGAGGCAGGGCGTTCGCGTTGTTAAAGGCCTGCTCACTACAACTCTTTTTGAAATGTTCAGCAACTTCTCAAAGAAGCCTATTTGGGTTGATATTCGTTCCCGCGTAGTTTTTTTTCTCACTGACCTGCTGCTTTGGATCCGTAGAGAATACTCGAAAGGCGGAGCAGCTCCGTCGCCTCATCCGATCTGCTGTGGCGCTGTTTTTTACGCTCGCCTGCCAGAGCGAGTTCTCTCGCAAGTCTCAGCTCTCTTTCCTGCAACAGCCGGTTTCGCTCTTTTTTATTATACTGCTCCAAACGATCATATAACACAGCTATCAACTGATTTTCTATGGCGTCGATGCAAAAGTCGCGTTTCTTCTCCACCATCCTCTTTCGGCGCTTCTGCTCCACGATCTCAAGAAGATCCCTCGCTAATGCTTCTTCGAAGGAAGACTCGATGCTCATCGTAGACTGAAACAATGGCAAAACTTTTCAAAACTAATTAGGTCAAAACATTAATAAGCTCAGAGAGCACAACCACACTCGACCGAATCAAAAAGAATAAACTGAAGAAATGGGCGGTCCAAACTACTCCCGGCATGCGTCCTCATCTTTTCTTCTCTACTAGACAATTTGCCTCTCTCTTGCGTTCTTTCTGAGTATCTTTCCGTCTCCGCGCCTTTACCTCTCTCTCTCTCTCTCTTCGCTAACCTTCTGCTTTCCAGGTCACTGTAAGATTATTCACATTCACTATGCCTTGCTTCTAAGGTAGAGGGAGGGATGTGACGGTGCAAGATAACAAATTAGGTTAGAGAGTAGAGTGGACTGGAAGATATTTTCATTCTATGTATAGTCGAATATAAAACAAATGGGGCGGATGATGTAGAATAGTGGTCCTGCTAATTTTTTGTTGTATTTAGTTGAATAAAGGTTTTCCGACTCCTCATGAGTTTAATTATATCGAGAGCGGATAAAATCAATCCTTTCGAAAAATATCAAAATTCGCAGACAAAAAAAAACAGAATCTGTTGAGATATAAATAGTTCTATTTCTATTCGTGAAGGAAATGTGAAAAACTGTGGCAAAAGTTCGTAGCACTCTTTCGTTTTGTTTCTTCATCTTGCTATCTCTGTCACTCGTGCGACAAAAAGAACGTCCAAAAATTCCACCTCCATAGCCGACGACCAAACTGACTCGAAGAAAAGCGTTCGCCTGAATGTATAAGTCAAGTAACAATAATTGTATTCACTCAAAATCACACTTTATAACGATCAAATTACACGTAATGCATCATTCCTTTGTTCCTCTTATCCTCTAAATTTATATTTACTTCAATGATTCATTTGTTCAAAGTTCCGTTGTATGTCGGGTAGCCGAAATTTTCTTTAAATCTAGATCCTTTTTCCCATACCCGTCTCTCAGTCTATTATTCTGCAACCGCTCTAATACATCCCTCCCGAGAGTGTCAAGCAGTTCATAGACTTTCTCTCTATGCATTTTTCTTCATTCCCGACCATCATTTGTCAAGACCTCAACCGCCTAACATTGACAGTCCAAAGTTACCAGACGCTACTGAATACCACGACTCAAACTCCTTACATTTCTTTCTTAATAGACATAGCAATTGTGGGACACATCCCTTCTCGACGAGTCACTACCTTTCTCTGACTTTCTCTCTCTACATGTCTTCGTTTAGTTAGAATGTTTTCTCTCATTCCAGCCGTCCGGTATTGAAGAAAGCATACTATAGAGCCATTAAGAGTGCCATTAGCTCGGTATACTAGACGACAATGTTATTCAGTGAAACTTTATACAGATACGAGAATTTGAGAGAACAAAGGTTGTAGAGACACTACAATACAAAAAAAATCCCTCGTTCGAGTTTTCATTGAACCTCGTATTCCAAGGCAGGTTACTCAAAGTCAGATTCAGAACTCGGCAGTAAGACTTTTTCGAGGTGGAAGAGGACGACGAGGGGAAGAAGATGACGATTAAAAAAGATTCGCCACTTTTTGAGTAAAAATTACCGTTGATTTCTTGAGATTCTAGTAGAGCGAATGTACGAGAGGGATGACTCTATGACAGTTTAATTAGGTAAATTTTTTTCAAATACTATTTCTTTCTCTTCCTCTTTGTCTCACATACTGTTTCTTTCTCTTTCTTTGTGTCTCACGTACTATTTATTTTTCTTTCTCTATGTCTTACGTTCTTTTTCTTTCTCTATATCTCACATACTTTCTTTTTCGAGTTTTCGTGTTCGTATGCAGAAGTTCTTTCTTTTGAGCTATAAATGACGACTCTATATAATGTTTGGGCATTTTTTCATTTCTTCATTCTATGCACAGTAAAATTAAAATAAAAAAGGTGATACAATTTCGAAATAATATATTACTTAATGCATGAACCTGTTGACAGATTGTGCTGCCCTAACCCTAACGAGAGTAGATCAATGGCTAGGTAGTCAAGTAAAATAAATAGAGATAGAAAAAGGTGAAACAACCATTCAATCTTCCACAGTTCGATGTGAAACCACATGAGAAAGTTGAAGGTTCTTGAGACTAGCAGCAAAAAAAAAATTGTTGTGGATACTTATATTAGGAGGTAAATTATTCCAGACATTGTTATAGAAATTCAAAATACACACATAAAAGTTCTTAGTTGCTCTTGAATCATGGTTTAACCCGGATAGCTGGTCGGTATATAATCATGGTTTAACCCGGATAGCTGGTCGGTATATAATCATGGTTTAACCCGGATAGCTGGTCGGTATATAATCATGGTTTAACCCGGATAGCTGGTCGGTATAAATCATGGTTTAACCCGGATAGCTGGTCGGTATATAATCATGGTTTAACCCGGATAGCTGGTCGGTATATAAGTTTTATCATTTCGATTTTGTGTTAATCATGTTCGTTCGCAAAAGTTATTTCTTTCAAGCTCTAAATTACGACTCTACATCATGTTTGGACATTGTTACAGAATCTCAAATATGCCCAAATCAATGCTCTTTGTTGCTTATGAACCATGGTGTAACCCAGATGGCTGGTCGGTATGCAAGTTTTAACATCTCAAAATTGTGTTTTTCGTGTTTGGATGCAAAAATTCTTTCTTTCAAGCTATAAATGACGACTCTACTTGATGTTTGGCATTTAAGAAATGTATGCTTGAAATGAAAACCTTTAAAAAGTACTTAAAGCTTTTGAAACACACTGTTTGCACACGAAAAATAGTGTCATGTGGGCTGCTGAAAATTAAGATTACGAGTGTGGGTTCAAGTCAAACAACCACCTTCTTTTTTCATATCGTTGTTTAAAACAACTTAGTTCACATCTCTTCCCATAGTACCCTAGCAAGGATATGCACAAACAAAATGTTCAGTTTGAAACATATTGAAACTTCCAATGATTTTGTTCAAAAAAATATCCGCGTTCAGCTTGGCAGCACTCTCGCGAGTGTGCAGTATCCAGTGGCACCACGAGGAGGAACGGATTCGCCACCATTTTTTGTTTTTGGTTTTCTAGTTTTTTGTCTTACTAAATCATCCAATGTGGAGTAAATTTTAAATATCAGCCAGAACATAAACAATTTTTTTGATAAGTTGGAATAGGACTAGTCTTGAAATTCTTCAAACTGGCCATGATTGGAAAAGTACAAGAACTGAAGGCGCTTCGTATTGTTGAGAATCACGGAGCGAATAAAGATAATAGTAATAATGTCATAATAATAATAATGATGATATTAATGAAGTGGACGGTACTTTCTGTCCACATTTTTTCAAGGTACCAAGCAACCAGTGGAATTGAAAAACCTTCTATTAACCTTCAACTACTTCATCAAAATTACTTGAAAAAGATACGGTGATCAATGGCTTTTAGCAACGCGGTCGACCTGACTCCTTGTCAACTGTTCTCTGCAACAACACCGAAAGTATCCACTTTCTACGATTCACACCCCACGTCAGACGACCACTTTCGATAGACAAGGCCGGCCCGCAATATTTTGAATAAGATGCGCATGCACGCACACGCGTACGTACACGCATGGTTTCAAAATGAAAATTGCATGCATGCAAGGATCAGGAGCGTCGAAACGTACGCGTCGCGGCTGACGCGGGCGCTTTGAATGTGCAATATTGCATTGCGATCGCAAACAAAAAGTTAAAAATGGCCCTTATCGAGTTTTCACTAAACATTTAAAATGCGCGCATTAATTTCGAAATCCGCGCTCGCGCATTTCAAAATTCTTTTCAAATCCGCCGCCTTTTTAGCTACTTTAAGGCAAGACCGTTTGAAGTAATGAAAATTGCGTCCAAACTTAATTCCTCCTTCCTCCATTGTGTGACGGGGTGTGGATTCACTATCTTTTCTACTTTTTATGGCTCAAAAAACTTACTACCAAACTACACCGAAAGTCGAATTTCATGTGGTTCATTGAAAAAAGTTCGCGATTTATTAATTTGAGTCAAGGAGGCAGGGCGTTCGCGTTGTTAAAGGCCTGCTCACTACAACTCTTTTTGAAATGTTCAGCAACTTCTCAAAGAATCCTATTTGGGTTGATATTCGTTCCCGTGTAGTTTTTTTTCTCACTGACCTGTTGCTTTGGATCCGTAGAGAATACTCGAAAGGCGGAGCAGCTCCGTCGCCTCATCCGATCTGCTGTGGCGCTGTTTTTTACGCTCGCCTGCCAGAGCGAGTTCTCTCGCAAGTCTCAGCTCTCTTTCCTGCAACAGCCGGTTTCGCTCTTTTTTATTATACTGCTCCAAACGATCATATAACACAGCTATCAACTGATTTTCTATGGCGTCGATGCAAAAGTCGCGTTTCTTCTCCACCATCCTCTTTCGGCGCTTCTGCTCCACGATCTCAAGAAGATCCCTCGCTAATGCTTCTTCGAAGGAAGACTCGATGCTCATCGTAGACTGAAACAATGGCAAAACTTTTCAAAACTAATTAAGTCAAAACATTAATAAGCTCAGAGAGCACAACCACATTCGACCGAATCAAAAAGAATAAACTGAAGAAATGGGCGGTCCAAACTACTCCCGGCATGCGTCCTCATCTTTTCTTCTCTACTAGACAATTTGCCTCTCTCTTGCGTTCTTTCTGAGTATCTTTCCGTCTCCGCGCCTTTACCTCTCTCTCTCTCTCTCTTCGCTAACCTTCTGCTTTCCACGTCACTGTATAGATTATTCACATTCACTATGCCTTGCTTCTAAGGTAGAGGGAGGGATGTGACGGTGCAAGATAACAAATTAGGTTAGAGAGTAGAGTGGACTGGAAGATATTTTCATTCTATGTATAGTCGAATATAAAACAAATGGGGCGGATGATGTAGAATAGTGGTCCTGCTAATTTTTTGTTGTATTTAGTTGAATAAAGGTTTTCCGACTCCTCATGAGTTTAATTATATCGAGAGCGGATAAAATCAATCCTTTCGAAAAATATCAAAATTCGCAGACAAAAAGAGAACACAATCTGTTGAGACATAATTTGTTCTTTTTCTATTCGTGAAGGAAATCTGAAAAACTGTAGCAAAAGTTTGTAGTACTCTTTCGTTTTCTTTCTTCAACTTTCTCTCTCTGTCACTCATGCGACCAAAAGAACGTCCAAAAATTCCACCTCCATAGCCGAAGACCAAACTGACTCGAAGGAAAGCGTTCGCCTGAATGTATAAGTCAAGTAACAATAATTGTCTTCACTCCAAATTACACTTTATAACGATCAAGTTACACGTAATGCATCATTTCTTTGTTTCTCTTATCCTCTACATCAACATATGAGGCCATTACTAAACTACATCACGCCTCTCACGCCCGTTCATTACTAATCCACGCCCCTAATACACTGCTCAATTTTAGTCTTTTCCGCAATGTATTCCCTGTTTTGGGAGTTTGTTGAGTTCCGAGAAATCGAAAAAACTGTGTTCTTGAGCACTTTTTTTCACAGAATCGTCTTATTCGCTTATGGCTTCTCGCTAATCACTCAACTACCGAAATACTTTTGTTTCTTGTACTATGAAATCGTAGTTTTTGGAAGAGTTGCTTTATTTGTTTTGATCAAAATTTCCTTTAAATAGAACAATAGTGAAATGAAAAAAAAACAAAAAACTAAACAATGTAATTTTTGCTTTCGAGACTCACTCATTGTTTTGGTTTTCGTAAACTAAAAATAATAAAATATTTCAGAAGTCATTTGAGTAATAATTCTAATCTACTTAGTGGTCTAACGAGATGGATACGTAAGTAACACAAATTGTGACAATTTTTGAAAACAAGAGGCATCTGGAGAATCAAAAAAAAATGAATAGAAGCGAGAAATTCGATATTCTGATGAGAAATGTGACAATTCTAGCTCTCAAAAAAGTACAGTAATGAAATCGACTGAAGGATAATTTTTTTCTGAATTCTGTTTCCAGTTCACATTCGGTGAAAAAAAATTCATTTTTGGCTTCAAATAGTTAAATTTAAAACATACTATGTATGTTAAAGAATATCAGAAACCACAGGGTATTGAAATTTGGCTTGACATTGCACGCTTCGAAATCGAAGGTTAGAACGAAAAAAAAATTTTAAACACGTGCCTAATTTGGTTGGGTTAGTATTCGAAGCTGACTCTTTGATGTACATACACAAATTTACAAAAAATCAAAAAGTATTACTTAAAACTCTACTCACATGAATTCGTGAGACAGAAAAAGGGAATGGTTTCAAACTCCAAAAAGTATCTACAATAACTCGATGACTGCGACCTTGTCAGATGAATGGATTTCACAGCACAAGTCCCCCCATGCGTCCCTTGGGTCTTTCCTCTTTAGGAATAAAAACAAGCTCCTGTTTCGGACGGAGAGGGCAGTACCTGAAGTCAATTGGTCTTAACGTGACTTTGGCAAAAGAGGCAATATTTAGATAAACTTGAAAATCAGTTTTTTGCATTAGTTTACAAGATGTTCTGGCCGTGAGTGAGCTTGCTGCAAGCTAAAAAAACACGATAGAGAAAGCGTTGAATGTTCTGAACCTTGTTTTCTGGACTGACATGATCGTATGGTTGTGTTTGCCCGCTGCTCCACATAACTCGCATGGATTGAGCCGGGCCAGTATCGGGCATTCTTCCACCGAGTGGCTTTCGCAGGGGAGACATATCGACTTACAGTAGCGGCAATCCTGGAAGAGAAACGAATTTAGCCCTCTTACTACGGGGATTTGGAGACAAGAACCGAAACTCAGAGAGAATAACTTACCAATCGGTTTGTGTTGCATTGTCGATCCCCTCTGGGAACATGGGTTGATTCGCCACTGCTGGAAGTAGATTCCCTCCGAGGGCGGAGCTCAAATGTATGTAGTGGAAAGATGCTATTGGTTAAGAACGGAGGGGACAAAAGTTCCTCCAAAAAGCGCTAAAACAAACTTGGATTGACAGCAAGCTTTGCGGTTGTTGGCACTTTGCTCTGTCTCTTCTCTGGAAGGTTGCGAGGCTCCAACTCCCTTCTGCTGCCGTTCGCGGCTGATTCACATCATTCCTAAATCCACGCCCTGGGCGGAATGCTTGACGATTTTCTCCAACTGGCCCGAACGTTCCCGCGTTTGGATGAAGGGATGTTCCGTGGAATGGAATGACAGAGGAACTGTTAACAAAAAAGTTGAATAAGCAAACTTCTGATAATTTTATTCTGTCCGAAAGAAACTAATTAGGTTATTGAGCTTGAATCATGAGATTATCGACTACTAGGGACTGAAGTTACTCACAAATGAAAATCAATTAGAGTCACCAGAAGTCAAAATCGTTCTTCTCAATTATTTCAAGTTAGGAAAATTGTTTCACTCAAGATACCGATTGTGGGCGCCGCCAACGCCGCGATGGAAGTTCGACCGCATCACAAAGTTCTGTGGATTGGCTGCTGTCACTTGATGCGAGGAGACGGAGAGTTCACTCTTCAGTCGGGCGACCAACTCTCGTTCCTAGGTGTTCCATAATCATAGTTCATTAAAGGTCTAGTGTAACTGTTGAATGTTTTTTCAAGAACGACCGCTCTATGAGCGGGGGAGTCTTAAATAATTAGAAGAGAGCTAAAAGTGAAGAGCGGAGAAGCAAGTGTTAGTCATTATTCTAGACCGCATCGCTCAAAGCACGACCGTTTTCCAAAAACCTCAATAGTGCTTATGACCTATGTTCATCATACATATATAACAGGCTCGTTCAATTATCATCCGATGCAAATGGGAACTCACGTAAGCTACTTGAAAAAAAGCAACCCGTTACGCCGGGGGTTTGTGTTTCTCCATGCTTGCCATAGAGCTGGTGCTTAAACCTTTAGGGGAGTAGGGGAAGATATGATAAGTAGAGAATAATGTAATGTATGTACATATATGTATATGTAGAAGGAAAGGTACATGAAGCTTATCGAGTAAGTGAAAGAAGTGAAAATTGGATGAACTGCGTGCAATCGATGAGAGAAAAAAAGTGTACAAACAAGTAAACATGTAAATAGGAATTTTTAAAACTATTTTTCTCTTTTTATATCTTTATCTGGCATTTTTCGCGTTTAGTGCCCCTTCCACTCCTACCAGAGGTTCAAATGGGTCATACGTCTGACTTATTTACATTTACAAATAATTATTTTTACATTAAAAAATTATTTTTACATCAAAATATTTTTTTACATTAAAACGCTTAGTCTTAGGCAAAAGTTTACGTTAACGAGGCCGTATGGCTTAGGCTAACGAGAACGTATCAAAAATGCCACTCTCATCTGACCCATGTTAACCTCTGGTAGGGGAGGTCCACTAAACGCAAAAAATGCCCTTTTTCTACACATGTGAAGGTCGGAGGATAGTTAATTCATTAAGTTTCTTTCAAGGGTGTCAAGCGGTATTTGCCCGAACTCACCTCGGCGATCGCTATTTCAGTGAGTGGGGTGGCCGGCCTTGAAAGCGGCCCTCCGATTGACTCCTCGGTAACGTTCGATAGTCTCGACGAGAAGGACTGAGCACTAAAAACACATGAGAACTTGAACTAGTACTTCAATATTTTCCGATGATACAAAATAAATGAACCGAACTGAATGCTTGAGTAGTAGTTCGCTGCTCGCGAAGAAGACGACATAGAGAATGTTAGTCCTTGGAACGCTGCCTGAAACTAACAAATATCATCATGTGCCCGATGAATTCCAATGAATTCATGGGTCACTGTAGGATCTCAATTTCAAAAGAAAATAACGAATGGTTTGAAGCGTTGTTGAAACTCAGAAAAACCTTGGTTAAGACAAAAACGATATCAAAAATCATGGCCACCTGCAAATTGGCGTTTGATTCAGAATTACGGAAGTTCCAAGGAAACATCTTGGAGCGTACAGAGCTTGTAATCCTGAATTTGAGCTCAATATTACAAAAATGATAAATAAAACTTTTAATGGGTTACAAAAGTTTAAAAATCTGTGATTTTTTCTAACTAAACCAAGTACTCAAACATTATTTTACATCAACAAAGTTCCTATATTTCTCAGCTCTTCAAGAATTAACAAAGCTACTGACATACTTAAACTCCCGAGGTTTCTGATTGCTCAAAGTTTTTGAATTTCACTCAAAAAAACAAATGCATTCATTATTGTTTTCATAATTGAATACTGAGGAAGTTAGAAGTGAACACACCTATCAGGAAGCAGAGACGATTGAGAGTATGAGGCTCGTCTATCAATACAGATGTTTTATCTGGAAGAAGACTGACTCTCTTTTCTCGATCACACGCCTTATGAGAGATCGGAGATAAAGCAGAGGCACCAGACAGTCTCAACGGCACCTGGGCCAGCTAAGAGACTCTTTTAGGAGATGTATCATGGGACCAAGAAGTGCTCGCGCAGTCTGGAGACTGCTCTCTGATCATGTATTGTCTATTAGATTATTCTCGTCGTCTGAAATCTATTGTTCTTCTGCCTGCCCACTGATTTTCTGTCTCTTCTCTACGCTCACCACATTTGTTTTGTTCTGCTCTCCCATTAGTGGAACAGTCGTAGTCAACGTCCTCGTGATTGGTGTAAGACACAGCAAAAGCAGCATGTATATGGGCATAATAATCTTGTTCTGATATTTTGCTGGCTCCTGTGGTTTTTCACCTATCAAGAGACTCACTTGTACAAAGATTTATTATGGTATCAGGGATCACAGAATGCTTGCCAAGCGGTTTGGAGATTGCTGCTTTTATAATTATGTATATTGGATCAGATTACTCTAGTCGCCTGAAGTCTATCATTTTTCTCCTTTTCTACTCATCATGTGCCTTTTCCGTCTATTCTATACTCTTATCACATCTGACTTGTTCTGCTCTCCCATTAGTGAAACATCCTCGTCTTTGTTGTTGGACACAGAAAAGGCTGGCTTGAAGTTGTTGTTCTTATATGCTGCTTCTCATTGGCACCTGTGGTTTACGACCCCACTTTCTTATAAAGAGATGAATCACAGGATCATATATCAGGGAAAGCTTGTGCAGCGAGATGGGCAGAGTATTGTGAGAAGAGTGCTGTTTCTATGTCTTCTCTAATAACCTAATGTCTATAAGATAAGTCTCTTATCCTGGAGTCTGCTGTTATGCCACAGTCCTCATCAGGTGCCTTTCCCGACTCGTCTCTACTTTTATCACACTCTTCAAGCTCCTCTCAACCACACATTAGTGAAGTTAACGCCATCTTCTTCACTGTTAGACAGGGTTAGAGATTATACTTGCCAAAGGAAGTAGAATTAGCATAACAAAAGTACTAAAATGTTGCTTTTCACTGGTACCTGCGTTTCAAAATCAGTTTGCCTTTTTCAGAATGAAATGTAGCATAAAATCAGAGAACATCCAGAGTTTTATGTAAAACAAAAAAGTGTATAAATAAGCTTCTTCTCAAAACCATCGTGTATCGCTGTACTTTCCATTCCGCTTCTTTTCCATCTTTTTAAATGCCTTTCCTTTTTATAATCACTTAGATCACACTCGCAATAGCACTCATTCTTCACTCTTGTTCCCGTGAGTTTTGAAAAATCTAACATCTAACGCCGAAAAACAGAGGCGAGAACATGGTTTGGATTAATTGACCCCAAGTGTTCAAGACTTGTTAAGGGCAATATAAATCTTGGACTATCAGATCGAGGAGCGAGAGGAAACACGACACCGTTTGGCCTCGGCTGAATAAATGAATGACAACGGCAGAATGAGTATGAGAAAATGCATTAAAGAAAAACTAAGAAAAAACGTTGAGAAGTTTTAGGAAATCGTGTGCACTGCCAGACGTTGATCGAATTCTTTGTCGATTGGGGCAGCAATGTTGTGGCACTTCGGATGTGTCAGGGTTTTTTGATGCAATTCGAAATTTGAAAAAACTTTGGTACTTCCTACCTATCACTCTCTGTGTCACACGCCCTCTCTCTTTCCTTCTTTCTTCTCGACTATCTCCTTTTAAGATCTCTCTCTCTGTCTCTCTCTCTCTCTGTCTCTCTCTCTCTGTCTCTCTCTCTCTGTCTCTCTGTCTCTTTGTCTCTCTGTCTCTCTGTCTCTCTCTCTCTCTTCTCTCTCTCTCTCTCTCTCTCTCTCTCTCTCTCTCTCTCTCTCTCTCTCCCTCCCTCCCTCCCTCCCTCTTTCCTGCTTTCTCACTCCCTCTCATACACGTTCTCTTACTGATTCGCTCCATTTTTTTCTCACTTCCTCTCTTTCCCCTCTCTCACTCTTCATTCTCAGATACTATTTTCTCTGATTCCCTCTCTAACACCTCCACACTCATTCTCGTTCCCTAACAAATCACTTCCTCTCTCGAATTATCTCTCCTTAGCTTCCTTTCTCACTCACTCTCTCGCTCCTTCTCTCTCCCATTCTCTATCAATCTCTCAAACTCACTTTCTCTCTCAATTACTCTCTCTAATCTCCTTCCCCCGATGTTAAATGATATCAGGGACCTTTCTTGAAAGAAGACGTATCAGGTAATGCATGTATGTATTATATGAGAATTTTTTCGTATTTATATAAGATAATTCCAGCTTAATGGAGAAGACACTTCTTAACAACAAAAAAAGATCTAGATATTATTGTAGTTGGTGACGTGTTGGTCAACTGACCTATAGACTCTCTTACTTGGAGATGTACAATATCATAATTTCAGGGAATTTTAGCGCATTGAGAGAGACTGAAGATAGGGATAGATATTTATAGCTTAGCCATAGATAATTCTTTTTGGACGGTTGTTTAGGCATATCCCTCAAATATAGATCACACTTCTTGGACGGTTGTTTAGGCATATCCCTCAAATATAGATCACACTTCTTGGACGGTTGTTTAGGCATATCCCTCAAATATAGATCACACTTCTTGGACGGTTGTTTAGGCATATCCCTCAAATATAGATCACACTTCTTGGACGGTTGTTTAGGCATATCCCTCAAATATAGATCACACTTCTTGGACGGTTGTTTAGGCATATTCCTTCAAATATAGATCACACTTCTTGGACGGTTGTTTAGGCATATCCCTCAAATATAGATCACACTTCTTGGACGGTTGTTTAGGCATATCCCTCAAATATAGATCACACTTCTTGGACGGTTGTTTAGGCATATCCCTCAAATATAGATCACACTTCTTGGACGGTTGTTTAAAAATATCCCTCAAATATAGATCACACTTCTTGGGCGGCATAACAGCTTTTTAATGTATGACTAGGGGTTCAACCCATGCCTCCTCCATTCATAATCCCAACTCTCTCTCCCTCGTCTTTTACTCTGATCTCTCATTACTTTTATGCAGTCTTTATTTTCTCCCTACTATTTCCTGTCATGTTATCATCTTTCTCGGGCGTTGATTTATGCAAATACAACCCTTAATAGACGATGACTTAGGCATATAAGCTGAGGCGTAGATCACCTTTCTTTTACGGCATCGCAGCGTTTCTATCTAAAAACTAAGGTTTTGAGCCATGCATTTTTTATAATCCTTTTTGATGCTCTTTCCCTACTCTCTTGCTCTAGTTTGTCAGTCTGTACAGTTTCCATTATCATGTCACTACTAGAGACTTCTTGGCTTACCACGTACCACTGGTGAAACTTATATTGCTTCTCGTCTATGAATCTCTCAAGAAGCGTCTTACCACGGAGCGACCGCCTCTTACTGAGCAAAATTCTGTGTCATAACAGGCTACTACGTATCATCCTCTTAACCTTCCTTGAAGTTTTATGCTTTGGATTAATTTAATATCTTGCAGTTTTCTGTTCATAAACTGAAGCATTCATTTCGTTGTAGCGCTTCCGACTTCGAGCTTCATTTTAAGACTACTTGCTTTAACGGCTTCATGATGTATCTTGTTTCGAACGTCCCGGAGAATTCAGTTGGAGGGCCGCTTTCCAGGCCGACAACCCCACTGACTGAAATGGCAATTGTCCATGTGATTTTTAGCGAATATCGCTTTATGGTTTCAACAGGGCCTTCAGTAATTGAATATCATACGATCTAAACAAGTACAGAACCCATAAGGATAGTACGAAAGAATTATGGTCTTGTGAAACTCCTCAACTCTTCTTGCTTTGGATGTTTGCATCTTTCCTAGTTAACTTTTGTCCCTTGCTGATAGTAAGCTGTTCAATTCGGTATTCACCTCTTCTATATTTTTGCTCCGCTTTATCTATATTTTCTATACCCTCCCTAACGCTTTCTCATCATCATATTTTCTTTATATATTTAACACTCAACTTTCACAATTCACACTCAGAATTTGTGAATTCGGTAATTTAGGAACTAGCATTGCTCGGGCGACTGGAGAGTAAACTTCCCATCTCCTCCCATCAAGTGAAAGCAGCCGTTCCGCAAGAATTAGCGATTCGGTCCAACTTCACTCATGGAGAAGTCGACTTCGGCACCAGGTACCTATTTTTTACTTCTAAAGAGTTTGCTAAAAAAAACTTTCAAAACTTCAACTTAATTTCTGTTTCAGTGATAGTTCCTATAATTCGGAGACACTGTCCTGTTTCCTCATCGAAAAGGCATTGGCAGAGGTGAGTTCGGGCAACAACATACCTTTTCATGACCTTGGTAGTACTCGAATCACTAGAACATACCTGTAAAGACGCCAAAAAAGCTGGAGAGAGGAAGATAATCATGAAAAAATATGTTCTTCTTCACCTTGAATTTCTCAATCTGCATTTTTTTGACTCAACTTTCATCTTTCGCTCATTGCGATCTTCACCTTTCGGTTCACTTATTGGCTTTGCTCCATGTATATTTTATTCAAAATTTAATAACATTATTCATTTTTCCGAAATTCCTTTCATTCTCACTCTCCAAAGTATGAAAATCTGATCTAACATTTTTCTTCGTTGATGTTACCAACGCTCCTTCAAACTTGCTATAGTGATTTCTCATCTGTTCACAATCAGATAGGGAGGAGTTAATAGCAAAAAGATATGTGGTTTTAAAATACATAATTTAGGAGCGAAGAGTGCTGGTCCGAGTTAACGGCATTCTAGAAGTTTCCCCTGATCGAAACACAGCAGCCATTACGCTTGAAAACCAGAGTCAGGGCAACTTCTCCCACGACGGTGAAAACTTCTGCAACAGGTATCAGAACCAACTTTTCTCAGAGTTTAACTTATTAGAAAAAGATAAACATAAAAGAAATAAAAAGAAAATACCGTACACCTTTGAGTTATCATATCATTTCAGGGCTCGATTTTTTTCTTCGAGACTTTCTTCGGTCCCCGTGGAGTCAGTCAATCGAGTCAATCGAAGGACCGCTCTTAAAGCGGGTGATTCCAGAGACTGAAATGGCTATAATTCAGGTGAATTCTGGCAAATGCCGCTTGATGGTTACTTAAGCAACGCGAAGAAAATATTTTTCGGCCTTTAAGTGTATAAATTGGAAGTATAAAAAGATTTTTTAAAAACGAATATGTAAAACGCCGTTCTCTACTTAGCTTCGAATATCTCAATCTATTCGACTCATCTCAGTTCTCTATCCTGTTATATACTGTGTTTCCAGTTCTTTACATATTCCACTTACACATGTATTATACTTCCACTGCTTCATGCACCCCCCTCCCCGCCGTCTTTATTTCACACATAGCATTATCATTATGTAAAAAGTCTTTCCTCTAAGTGAGGGAAGTGTGTGTGTTTCGGCCCCAATGTGAATGTACCCCAGACACAAACAAAGTATTCAATGATCAATTTATTGCGTTATACATATTACATAACAAACTGGCATGAACACAACGCGCACAAAGGTTTTAAAGAGCAAGGTCTTAAGGACCTTGCAGAGTTGGGTCTCTTCTTCCTCTCTTCTCTCTATGCTCCGCCCAATATCCTAATTTATATAGTGATCATGTGGGTGTGGCTTTCCTGTCTCCTCCTCCTGCGTGATTAATCATATCAGACGATGATGTAATATAATGGGTCGACCATCTCACGCGCTCAGGCGTAACATCTACTTCTTGTCACACACTCCCACAAGAAAGACTACTCTCGTGCGTAAAGTTCTTATTTTTCTCAAAGTTGCTACCCAAGAAATTCTACATGTTCTAATTGATCATTCAAGAACAAGCGTTGGTTGCTCGATTGATGAGCCTTTTCTCTATTCTCTCGTGGCAAGAGCCAGCAGCCATTTCGCAGAACTCTGCGTTTCGCTCCAATTTCTCGTGCAACAGTAGCAACTTTCACAACAGGTATCTTTTTCACTGAAGAGAATGGTTCCGAGTTTATTCTTTCTAATATGTATCTCCGGATAATTCCCTTGTATCAGCTGGTCTCATAAATTCAGCATTGCTTTCCTAACTTTTCTCAGTGAATAGAAATTGATCCAAGTCTCGCCTCTAGCATTTGTGTTCTCAGGACTCCTTTCATTCCATTCCACGGAAGACGCCCTAATCCGAAAGCGTGCCCATTTAGAGCATTTGAAGGAAGTCGTGAAGCACTACGTCCAGGATATGGATTGTGCAATGTGGGGAATCCGCCGCGAGGGGCAGCGAAGGGGAGTTGGAGTTACGCAGGCTCTCGCAACAGAGGAAGGATCCAACCGCAGAACTCGCAGTTTATTCAGGTCTGCTCCAAACATTCCCTTTTGAATTTTTTCACCCGAACCGCTCTCAGGTTTCGAACCAATACATAGCATTTCTAAATACCATACATTGTAGCTCCGCTTATAAAGTGAATCCACACCCAACCGTATTTTTTTATTTGGAAAAACTGAATTCGATGGACCATTAAAAACCGCGAGAACATTACCTTCAGTCTTTTCGGTCGCCATCCATTTACTTTTTATGCATATTATATAATGCTGCTGGGTACATGCACACCTTTGATTTTTGTAAATGTTTCACTCCGAGTTTCCTTCAACATATGCCAAGCAATGGGACCAAATTACATCAGGTACTGCCCTCAACGTCCGAAAGAGGAACTTGGGTTCATTCCTAAAGACTACAGGCCCAAGAACCGAGGGGGAGGACTCAAGTAATGACTTTTCATTGTCTTGGTTTTCAAGGTCACATTCTTTGTGCACTTGTACGTTTTTTTGGGAACTAACTCACTAGTTAGAATGTCCACTCGTAGTTACTATGCCATCTATCGATTACATTTGGGTAGATGAAGTTGTCAGATAATACTTTTTTAAACTTCTTGTCAATGCTTCTACACCAGAAGTTGAGTTTCGTATACCAACTGGATGGTATTATCTACATGTGTCGCGTATAATCATCTCGTGATCTTATATGACTTTTTAGTTTGATACTTCAACAGCTCCATTAATTCGTGTATACTTAATGTCTAGAACTTGTCTTCGAAAAAAACTGTGAAAGTTCGAAGTAGTGCCCACTCCCAGTAACTCTCCACTCAAGTTCGTATTAACTCCACAGTTACCTTAGACACCTCTGCTCTAGAAAACCTTTCCTGTTGATCGTAAGTGGCAACTGAATAAAATCTGTTTTTTTAAAAACAACATCAAGTGAACTTGTTTTCCGAAATAAAGCCTTCGGGTGATTAATAAATGTATAGCTGTATTCTTTCTTTAGATTTGACGTTTGAAAACGAACTTCACTCCTACGGCGTACCGTAATTCAGTTTTCTTGAGAATCATGTCTTAATCATTCCATTGAACTTATGTTGAACTTTTCACCGCCAGTTCAAAACCTAAAATGAATACTCCATTTATATGTACATCACTAGATTAACAAAATAGAACTGTTGTGTTTGCGGAAGGCTCTCATTTTCACAACTTAGCCTGCCATTTTCAAACATCAAAACTTATATTCTTCATAAAACTTTTCTTTTCCGACTTCCAATGGTTTTTCTGAACACATTATGTTCTCATTCATAGAAATATATTGAAGTGTTCATTTTAATAAAAAGTTGTTGTACTAAAAACTTCGCTGATAAATCCACAGTGCATATTTTGCTAAGAAAACATTTGGAAACGGGATGCAACAAAGTTTACAAATAACGTTTAGGAAAATAAAGTATATGGGAATTAGGTTATTATAAATCATTGATTTAAAATGGAAAATTTAATAAAATCTCTTCTAGAGTTTTTTAAACGGGTTCTAATTTTTTGAAAAGTTTTGTTACTCAGAAGACATCCAATAGGAAAGATGTAACGAAGGTGAATTGCGAGTTATGTGACAGTTATGCGACAGAGGACCTTCTGATTGCTAAGTGCGTTATGCGATTCACGTTCTCTGTATAGGAAGGCGGAGCTTGGAGAAGGGAAAGAAGTAAAAGAGAGATGAGAAAAGAGACAAATAGAAAGACAGAAAAGAAGTCAGAGTCTGTGTGTGAGAAAGCGGATGGAGAAGATGTATTGAGAGTTATAAAGTGGAAGAACTATTTGGAAAGAGAGTAAGAGTGGGATTGACAGACGAAGTGAGAGAATGCGGTATCAATAAAGGGAAATGATAGGTAGTGAGAAAGAAGGAATAAGAGAACAAGATTGAAGAAGCAGTGAAAAAGAAGGAGTGAGCGAGGAGCAAAACAAAGAAGAAGAGAGAGGGTTCGAGGGACAGGATGTGAGAGAGGATTTTGAAAGAGAGGAAGTGAAGAAGAAGAGAGGAAGTAAGAGAGAAAAAGAGAGGGAGAAGAGTAAGACGATAATAGTGGGATACAGGGGCTGAGAGAGAAAAGAAAGAGTCGTGAATAAAGATAGGGATCGAGAAAGAGGGAGAGAGATATATTGTAGAAGAGATAAAAAGAGTAAGAGAGAGAGAGAGAAGGGAAAGCCCAATAATGTGGTTCTGAGAACATTCTCAGAATCCTTCAACCCATATTTGAAACTCTTCCTTCTCAAGTTTAAATTTGAATGTTGACTAAACCCATAGTAATTCAGACGATCGAGTAGACTACGGCCTTTTTTATAGTTGCGTCTTCGAATTAAAAAAACAACAGAATAAGTAGTCAAAAAACACAAGGATTTGTTATTGTTTTAAGATAAACATTTATGATAGAATTCTGATACCAGAATCTTGTCTGGGTAATCGGGAGCACTACAAAGGGTTTTTAACGTCTTTTTTCGTCTTGCATTGTTGTTCAAAGGGAAAAATTTACATTGCATGGAGGCCCCGAATCTTTTCCGAGTATGGAGTAAACAAGAAACAATTTGATTTCAATAAAAAAGTTGACAGAAAGCTGAAAAAGATTTGAAGAGTTCGGAAAATTTGGTCCTATGATGGTTATTTTATAACGAAGTCCTCGTACAAGCAGGCAAAAGGAGTGAGCAGAAAAAATCTGGAAAGAGCGGGTATGAAAGTTGATAGAACAATTTCAGTAACGAACAAGTGAAATAAAAAACCAGATTAGAACCGAAGAAAAGCGGGCATAATTATTTGAATCAAAAGGTCTGAAAGGTTCATGCAATTGAATAAAAGCATCAGGAAACTGATAACACAGGCTAACATTCAAACAAACGAACCGTGAAACACTGTCATTAAAAGACTGTGACCTGCTACATATATACTGTGCTGACTTCACTTCCCTTTTTACCAACCTCCCACATGACATAGTTAAGATCAACATAAAAAGAGTTATTAAAACTTGTTTCAAAAATAGTGGATTCCAAGCCATCAGAATTAAAGGTAAACAAACCAGTTACACTAATGAAACCAACAAAAGTAGAACTTACCTTCCCTTTCAAATATACAAAATGCTTACTTACATCTTAGACAATAGCTATGCCCTTTATAGTCAAATTATATATAAACAAAACAAGGGTATACCTCAAGGTAATAACGCGTCTCCTCAAATAGCTGACTTAACACTAGCTATGATGGAATTTCATTATATTAACCAAAACATAAAAGGAAATCACCCTTTAAGATTTTCACTTAATTGTACCTTCCGATACATTGATGATATAATTCATATATCAAACAAATTAAATGAGTTCATTTCTTTTACAAAAGAAGTATATCATAATTCTCTTACTTTAGAACAAACTAATCAACAGAGATACAAAGCTGAATTTCTTGACCTAGACATAGAAATCTTAGAAGATGGTACTACAAAGTTTAAACTATACAACAAAACCGATGCATACAACTTTAAGGTTATAAAATACCCCCCCCCCCCACTTTAGCTCTAATATACCCATCAACATTGGTCTTAACACCATATACAGTGAAACTTTTCGTTTTAGAAATAACTGTAAACACATAGAAGACTTTCTCAACAGAATCACTATGTTAATAGACTCTTACAGGTAAAATCAATTTCAAGATCATATAATATTAGGTAGATTAATTAAAACTATTACTAAAAACCCATCAATATCACTAAAATATAACAAAGTACACATCAATATCAATCAAAAAATCATTGAACAGTTCCAACATATTGAGTATCATCATTGATCACTCAATTCCCTTCCATCCCTATCTTTTTCTGTTATTAAATATCTCATCACTACTTCATACGCTATTGACCTTTCTTTTTTAAGAAAATTCCTTTTTGTTTTTTGTGATGTTATCGTTATTACAATTTAGTTTAATAATTTAAGTTTATTTTTTAAATTTTACTTATTATTTCTATATCACGGTCTCTCTGGGAACTCACTTCAATATCAATCAAAAGATCATTGAACAGTTCCAACATATTGAGTATCATCATTGATCACTCAATTCCTTTCCATCCCTATCTCTTTTTCTGTTATTAAATATCTCATCACTACTTCAAGTGCTATTGACCTTTCTTTTTTAAGAAAATTCCTTTTTTGTTTATGTTTTTTGTGATGTTATCGTTATTACAATTTAGTTTAATAAATTAAGTTTGTTTTTTTTAAAAAAATTTACTTATTATTACTATATCACGGTCTCTCTGGGAACTCACTGAAGAGCCCCGCCCAGAGAGAGCGAAAGTCTGTCTGGGCTCGGGGGCGAAACAGACTTTCGCATTTTTTATTCATAATTTAAAGCAGAACTTTATCTTTTAAATACTACGCAATTTATCTTTAAAAATAAACCCATTATGCACCTTCACAATGTTTCTCTACTCTAATTTATGTATGTATTGTGTTCTGAGCATATCAATCGTTTTGGTTAGAGTAAGAAAGCGTGTTAAAACGTCGCTTAATTACGCATAAAGTACATACTGTTTTGCTGAGAGAAAATGAGAGAATAATGGGGGAATACGACGATTAGTATAAATAGATGAATCACTCGTACATCCAATGCATTTTCTAGGAAATGAAAGCAATCTCGATCAGGCAAAGCATCTCGCTATTGAAAAAAAACCGCTGAATTCAGAGGATTTGATGGGTACCTGATAAACCCTAGAAGGATTCATCAGTTGAAATTGAAGAAGCGTGGTTCAACAACAAACTTGAGTGTACCAAATGTGACGGAAGTTGAATGCCGTATTGAGCGGGGTTAGCAAGTAGAAAAGCGTAGATGTAGAAGAGTATTCCGTAGGAGTATTGTATAAGCAAAACATTTTCCGTAAGAATTTGAGAATTATCTGTTATAAATAGCTTGATTGTTATTCAGTTTTACAGAATGACTTCATGATTTTTTGTCACTGCGATTATCATACGCACGAATGAAACGTTACAACACACTCATGGTTTCTTCACTGCGGGGAAAGCTTGAAGACTTCTAAGGCGAGTGTATTCAAACAGAGACGACGGATGGAGTTTACGATAGAAGGACTCAATATAATGTGTTTTATCAATTTCTTCATAGAATTAAATAAACTATTCATCTGAACTTTTCGGACTGAAGTTTACAAAAGATAAGAGTGATAAATGAGAAAGAAAGTGGGAGAGAGGAGTGAGAGATTAAGGAAAGGAGAAAAAAGAGATAGAAAGGGGAGATGTGAGGAAGAGAAGAAGAAGGAATGGGTGAGAAACATACAGAGTAAGGGACAGAGCCAACCCTACCTTTGTCTTTTATTCTCCCCAGAGGTTCCAAAGAGACAGGGAGAGGAATAAATGAGAATTAGAAGTTAGAGAAAAAGAGAGAAAGACCGCGGTACTGAGAAAGAGACAGCGAGAGAAAAGGAAAGAGAAACAGAGAGAGGCAGTGAGAGGGAAAACTGGAACGAGAAAGAAGAAGCAAGAGATCCGAATGAAGATGTAGAGACTAGTTGTAAGAAAGAATAACAAAGCCAATAAAGGCTCCAAGAGTCTCAAAAAATGGATGCTAAGTAAATTCTTGATAGGAGAAAATTTAGATTCCCGGTGTTTTAGAACAATTAGATCGTATGTGGCTATTAGTAAACCACGCCCCTCACGCCCGCTAATTACTAGTCAACGCCGCGGGAAAATTCTTAACTTCGCCCCATGCGCTTTATTTAGTTTTTCATTTTTTTCATGTTTTGTCTGCTTAGGCTTAGGCAAAAGTTTACGCTAGTGAGGCTAGCAAAACCGTTTCAAAAAAATTACGTAATAGTGCGTTAAACACTCTCTCTTTCCCGTGCAGTGGCGTGGATTAGTAATGAACGGGCGTGAGAGGCGTGAGGTAGTTTAGTAATGGCCTCATATGTTGATGTGTGACCTAATACACTGCTCAATTTTAGTCTTTTCCGAAATGTATTCCCTGTTTTGGGAGTTTGTTGAGTTCCAAGAAATCAAAAAAAAAACTGTGTTCTTCAGCACTTTTTTCACAGAAGCGTCTTATTCGCTTATGGCTTCTCGCTAGTGAGTCAACTACAGAATAATTTTTGTTTCTTGTACTATGAAATCGTAGTTTTTGGAAGAGTTGCTTTATTTGTTTTGATCAAAATTTCCTTCAAATAGAACAATAGTGCCATGGAAAAAAACTAAAAACTAAACAATGTAATTTTTGATTTCGAGACTCACTCACTGTTTTGGTTTTCGTAAACTAAAAATAATAAAATAATTCAGAAGTCATTTGAGTAATAATTCTAATCTATTCAGTGGTCTAACGAGCAGGATACGTAAGTAACACAAATTGTGACAATATTTGAGAACCCGAGGCTTCTGGAGAATCAAAAAAAAAATTAATAGAAGCGAGAAATTCGATATTCTGATGAGAAATGTGACAATTCTAGCTCTCACAAAAAAGTACAGTAATGAAATCGACGGAAGGATAATTTTTTTCGGAGTTCTGTTTCCAGTTCATATTCGGTGAAAAAAATTCATTTTGGCTTCAAATAGTTAAATTTAAAACATAGTATGTTAAAGAATATCAGAAACCGCAGGGTATTGAAAGTAGGCTTAACATTGCACGCTTCGAAATCAAAGGTTAGAACGAAAACAAAATAAATTTTAAAACACGTGCCTAAGTTGGTTGGGTTAGTATTCGAAGCTGACTCTTTGATGTACATACACATATTTACAAAAAAAATCAAAAAGTATTACTTAAAACTCTACTCACATGAATTCGTGAGACAGAAAAAGGGAATGGTTTTAAACTCCAAAAAGTATCTACAATAACTCGATGACTGCGACCTTGTCAGATGAATGGATTTCACAGCACAAGTCCCCCCATGCGTCCCTTGGGTCTTTCCTCTTTAGGAATAAAAACAAGCTCCTGTTTCGGACGGAGAGGGCAGTACCTGAAGTCAATTGGTCTTAACGTGACTTTGGCAAAAGAGGCAATATTTAGATAAACTTGAAAATCAGTTTTTTGCATTAGTTTACAAGATGTTCTGGCCGTGAGTGAGCTTGCTGCAAGCTAAAAAAACACGATAGAAAAAGCGTTGAATGTTCTGAAACCTTGTTTTCTGGACTGACATGATCGTATGGTTGTGTTTGCCCGCTGCTCCACATAACTCGCATGGATTGAGCCGGGCCAGTATCGGGCATTCTTCCACCGAGTGGCTTTCGCAGGGGAGACATATCGACTTACAGTAGCGGCAATCCTGGAAGAGAAACGAATTTAGCCCTCTTACTACGGAGATTTGGAGACAAGAACCGAAACTCAGAGAGAATAACTAACCAATCGGTTTGTGTTGTATTGTCGATCCCCTCTGGGAACATGGGTTGATTCGCCACTGCTGGAAGTAGATTCCCTCCGAGGGCGGAGCTCAAATGTATGTAGTGGAAAGATGCTATTGGTTAAGAACGGAGGGGACAAAAGTTCCTCCAAAAAGCGCTAAAACAAACTTGGATTGACAGCAAGCTTTGCGGTTGTTGGAACTTTGCTCTGTCTCTTCTCTGGAAGGTTGCGTGGCTCCAACTCCCTTCTGCTGCCGTTCGCGGCTGATTCACATCATTCCTAAATCCACGCCCTGGGCGGAATGCTTGACGATTTTCTCCAACTGGCCCGAACGTTCCCGCGTTTGGATGAAGGGATGTTCCGTGGAATGGAATGACAGAGGAACTGTAAACAAAAAAGTTGAATAAGCAAACTTCTGATAATTTTATTCTGTCCGAAAGAAACTAATTAGGTTATTGAGCTTGAATCATGAGATTATCGACTACTAGGGACTCAAGTTACTCACAAATGAAAATCAATTAGAGTCACCAGAAGTCAAAATCGTTCTTCTCAATTATTTCAAGTTAGGAAAATTGTTTCACTCAAGATACCGATTGTGGGCGCCGCCAACGCCGCGATGGAAGTTCGACCGCATCACAAAGTTCTGTGGATTGGCTGCTGTCACTTGATGCGAGGAGACGGAGAGTTCACTCTTCAGTCGGGCGACCAACTCTCGTTCCTAGGTGTTCCATAATCATAGTTCATTAAAGGTCTAGTGTAACTGTTGAATGTTTTTTCAAGAACGACCGCTCTATGAGCGGGGGAGTCTTAAATAATTAGAAGAGAGCTAAAAGTGAAGAGCGGAGAAGCAAGTGTTAGTCATTATTCTAGACCGCATCGCTCAAAGCACGACCGTTTTCCAAAAACCTCAATAGTGCTTATGACCTATGTTCATCATACATATATAACAGGCTCGTTCAATTATCATCCGATGCAAATGGGAACTCACGTAAGCTACTTGAAAAAAAGCAACCCGTTACGCCGAGGGTTTGTGTTTCTCCATGCTTGCCAAAGAGCTGGTGCTTAAACCTTTAGGGGAGTAGGGGAAGATATGATAAGTAGAGAATAATGTAATGTATGTACATCTATGTATGTATATGTAGAAGGAAAGGTACATGAAGCTTATCGAGTAAGTGAAAGAAGTGAAAATTGGATAAACTGCGTGCAATCGATGAGAGAAAAAAAGTGTACAAACAAGTAAACATGTAAATAGGAATTTTTAAAACTATTTTTCTCTTTTTATATCTTTATCTGGCATTTTTCGCGTTTAGTGCCCCCCCCCCCCACTCCTACCAGAGGTTCAAATGGGTCATACGTCTGACTTACTTACATTTACAAATAATTATTTTTACATTAAAAAATTATTTTTACATCAAAATATTTTTTTACATTAAAACGCTTAGTCTTAGGCAAAAGTTTACGTTAACGAGGCCGTATGGCTTTGGCTAACGAGAACGTATCAAAAAATGCCACTCTCATCTGACCCATTTTAACCTCTGGTAGGGGAGGTCCACTAAACGCAAAAAATGCCCTTTTTCTACACATGTGAAGGTCGGAGGATAGTTAATTCATTAAGTTTCTTTCAAGGGTGTCAAGCGGTATTTGCCCGAACTCACCTCGGCGATCGCTATTTCAGTGAGTGGGGTGGCCGGCCTTGAAAGCGGCCCTCCGATTGACTCCTCGGTAACGTTCGATAGTCTCGACGAGAAGGACTGAGCACTAAAAACACATGAGAACTTGAACTAGTACTTCAATATTTTCCGATGATACAAAATAAATGAACCGAACTGAATGCTTGAGTAGTAGTTCGCTGCTCGCGAAGAAGACGACATAGAGAATGTTAGTCCTTGGAACGCTGCCTGAAACTAACAAATATCATCATGTGCCCGATGAATTCCAATGAATTCAAGGGTCACTGTAGGATCTCAACTTCAAAAGAAAATAACGAATGGTTTGAAGCGTTGTTGAAACTCAGAAAAACCTTGGTTAAGACAAAAACGATATCAAAAATCATGGCCACCTGCAAATTGGCGTTTGATTCAGAATTACGGAAGTTCCAAGGAAACATCTTGGAGCGTACAGAGCTTGTAATCCTGAATTTGAGCTCAACATTACAAATATGATAAATAAAACTTTTAATGGGTTACAAAAGTTTAAAAATCTATGATTTTTTCTAACTAAACCGAGTACTCAAACATTATTTTACATCAACAAAGTTCCTATATTTCTCAGCTCTTCAAGAATTAACAAAGCTACTGACATACTTAAATTCCCGAGGTTTCTGATTGCTCAAAGTTTTTGAATTTCACTCAAAAAAACAAATGCATTCATTATTGTTTTCATAATTGAATACTGAGGAAGTTAGAAGTGAACACACCTATCAGGAAGCAGAGACGATTGAGAGTATGAGGCTCGTCTATCAATACAGATGTTTTATCTGGAAGAAGACGAACTCTCTTTTCTCGATCACACGCCTTATGAGAGATCGGAGATAAAGCAGAGGCACCAGACAGTCTCAACGGCACCTGGGCCAGCTAAGAGACTCTTTTAGGAGATGTATCATGGGACCAAGAAGTGCTCGCGCAGTCTGAAGACTGCTCTCTGATCATGTATTGTCTATTAGATTATTCTCGTCGTCTGAAGTCTATTGTTCTTCTGCCTGCCTACTGATCAGGCGCCTTTTCTGTCTCTTCTCTACGCTCATCACATTTGTTTTGTTCTGCTCTCCCATTAGTGGAACAGTCGTAGTCAACCTCCTCGTGATTGGTGTAAGACACAGCAAAAGCAGCATGTATATGGACATAATAATGTTGTTCTGATATTTTGCTGGCTCCTGTGGTTTACCACCTATCAAGAGACTCACTTGTACAAAGATTTATTATGGTATCAGGGATCACAGAATGCTTGCCAAGCGGTTTGGAGATTGCTGCTTTTATAATTATGTATATTGGATCAGATTACTCTAGTCGCCTGAAGTCTATCATTCTTCTCCTTTTCTACTCATCATGTGACTTTTTCTTCCATTATATACTCTTATCACATCTGACTTATTCTGCTCTCCCATTAGTGAAACATCTTCGTCTTTGTTGTTGGACACAGGAAAAGCTGGCTTGAAGTTGTTGTTCTTATATGCTGCTTCTCATTGGCACCTGTGGTTTACGACCCCACTTTCTTATAAAGAGATGAATCACAGGATCATATATCAGGGAAAGCTTGCGCAGCGAGTTGAGCAGAGTATTGTGAGAAGAGTGCTGTTTCTATGTCTTATCTAATAACCTAATGTCTATAAGATAAGTCTCTTATCCTGGAGTCTGCTGTTATGCCACAGTCCTCATCAGGTGCCTTTCCCGACTCGTCTCTACTTTTATCACACTCTTCAAGCTCCTCTCAACCACACATTAGTCAAGTTCACGCCATCTTCTTCACTGTTAGACAGGGTTAGAGATTTGACTTGTCAAATGAAAAAGAATTAGCATAACAAAAGTACTAAAATGTTGCTTTTCACTGGTACCTGCGTTTCAAAATCAGTTCGCCTTTTTCAGAATTAAATGTAGCATAAAATAAGAGAACATCCAGAGTTTTGGGTAAAACGAAAAAGTGTATAAATAAGCTTCTTCTCAAAACCATCGTGTGTCGCTGTACTCTCCACTCCGCTTCTTTTATATCTTTTTAGATGCCTTTCCACCTATCACTTGAATCTCTCTTTCTTAACTTTTGTTCCCGTGAGTTTTGAAAAATCTAACATCTAACGCCGAAAAACACAGGCAAGAACATGGTTTGGATTAATTGACCCCAAGTGTTCAAGACTTGTTAAAGGCAATATAAATCTTGGACGATCAGATCGAGGAGCGAGAGGAAACACGACACCTTTTGGCCTCGGCTGAATAAATGAATGACAACGGCAGAATGAGTATGAGAAAATGCATTAAAGAAAAACTAAGAAAAAACGTTGAGAAGTTTTAGAAAGTCGTGTGCACTGCCAACGTTGACCACATTCTCTGTCGATTGTTTAGAAAGTCGTGTGCACTGCCAACGTTGACCACATTCTCTGTCGATTGTTTAGAAAGTCGTGTGCACTGCCAACGTTGACCACATTCTCTGTCGATTGCTCTGTAGTCGAGGGGGGGGGGCAGCGGTGTTGTGACACTTCGGATGTGTCAGGGTCTTTTTAATGCAATTAGAAAGTTAAAAAAAAACTGTGAGTCTTCCTACCTTCCACTCTCTCTTTCCTTCTTTCTTTTCGACTATATCCTTTTAAGATCTCTCACCGATCTCTCTCTCTCCCTCCCTCCCTCTTTCCTGCTTGCTCACTCCCTCTCACACACGTTCTCTTACTGATTCTCTCCAATTTTTTTCTCACCTCCTCTCTTCCCCTCTCTATTCTTAGATACTCTTTTTCTCTCATTTCCTCTCTAACACCTCCACACTCATTCTCGTTCCCTAACAAATCACTTCCTCTGTCGAATTACCTCTTTGTAGCTCCCTTTCTCACTCATTCCCTCGCTTCTTCTCTTTCCCATTCTCTATCAACCTCTCAAACTTACTATCTCTCTCAATCACCCTCTCTAATCTCTATTTTGTCTGCTACGAAGTTAAAATAGTTTGGTAATTTAGAGAAAATCTTACATCTACGATCTTTTAAATATATGATCACTTTCTTTTCCCAAACTTCTCCATAAAAAACTTTTCTCGCTCTCTTTTCTTCATTTTCTCTTCTTCTCTCTCATTCAGAAAAGCCTGCTCGCTGAAGACATCTTCTCACGGCAGTCATAGAGGGCCTTCATTCTTGGGTCACGATACGAATTCAAGGTTCTTGTTTACTTGGGGGGGGCTCCGCTTCACTTGGGGGGAGGCTTTAAAAAAATACCTTTTTAAAGATTATTTTTACATTAAAAACGCTTAGGCTTAGGAAAAAGTTTACGCTAAAGAGGCCGTAAGGCTTAGGCGAACGAGACCGCATAAGAAAATTTACATAAAAAAAATTTTTTGGAAGGCACCGAAAAGAGCCCTCCCCCAAGTGAAGCGGAGCCCTCCCCCTCAATTAAACCTGTGCCGAATTCAAAAATGTTGATAACAGAGCGTCTGAGGACTCAACGTGACAAACACAGAAAGTGTCTTCGTTGAAAACAAGTTGTTTCGCAAAGACTTCACATTTTCCCGACTTTAAAAAGGCTATTTTATGCATGTGAAACTGGTTTTCTTATTATCATTTCTTCTAATCCAAGCTGATTCTTAGAACCTTCGAGCTCAGGTTTAGTGTTGCTCGATTATTGTCTGATTCGAAACAGTAAAAAAAAAACTCAATAATAGAAGTAAAAATTATTAATACTCAAAATTTGTAACTTGAATTCAGAAAATTACTAGAACAGTTGTTTTTGGAAAATTATAAGTGAAATGTAATACTCAAAAATTGCAAGTCGAATGCAAAAAAAATTACTAAAACATAACTGATTGGTGAACTTATAGGTAAATTAAGTGGGCTTTTAACCATGTATGCGTAGTGCGTAGTGCGAATTCTAGAATGCCACCATTGTACTAAAACGTCACCTAATTTTTTAAAATTACTTAGATTTTTTCTCTTTTTTTTTTGTATTTTTTAAAAAAACAAAATTTGTGTGTTCTGTTTAGTTTAATTATGTTTTATATTCAAAATGGTTTTTTCTTCGCTTGAGAATAATATTCGAACTTCTCCGTAATTTGAAGCTGTATGAATATCATATCAAACTGTAGAAGCAAATTGTTCGCTATGTGTTCTTTTCATCAGTGTTATTACATTTCTAAATGTATTTTATATAAATGAATGAGCATCGGCTCTCCAATTTGTTATGTAAGTTCGAAAACAAATTTAAACACTTTAAAAGCTTTCCAGGTGAATAGAACTCAGAGAAACGGGTCTATCGTAGAAAACAATCTTCGAACAGGTTCGCATTATTTTCACATTAAGAAGTCTTACTAGCTTTGAACATTCAAAAAGCGAATTCAATGTTTCCCAAGCTTCACCTTAAAAGAACTATGAGAGTATTCAAAAAGCGAATTTTCTTTTAGAATACGATATCCGTTAGTGTCAGTTGATTGATTCCTTATGAATTCATCAAGGGCTGCATCATAATTCAATATATTGTTTCAAGCTGCAATCAATCTTTATGATCTAAGTTCTGTCAAGACTTGAAAGAAAGATTTCTAACACACTTTTTAAGAGCCATAAGTTAAATAGAATTTTCAGGCTTTTGAGAAGAAAAAAAACGCAGAAAGAATTGTTTTTACTATACATAGATTTGTCGGTGATTTATAAACATAGACTCACAGCATAAATTAAATTTTTCAGCGAGTGTAAAGTAAATGAAGTTCTAGTTGAAGAGAACGAGGTTGTAATTAATTAGTCCTTGAAATAGAGGCACCCAATCATTTCTGATTACCGAAAATGTGTGGAATTTTAGCGTAAGATAAACGTTGTATAACGAGGCCGGAACAGCCTGACTTAAAAATGAAATTCCAGTGAATCATTTTTTGCTTAAAAGGTCTTCAAGTATGTAGAGTTCTCATTGTTCCGTTAGCAGGGGTCAAGTAGTTACCGGACCACCGATGTTGGCGCATACATGTTCGCGCCGAAAATGATCTAAATTCTCTTTTCTTTCCGTTCTGTTTTATATACACCCTACTTCTAGTTCCATTTTCTTTTCCTTTCCCCATTCCTTCCCCAACTTGCTCGGCGCGTACAAATAGGATTTCGACCTGTCTAGTTTTACGCCTGTTTGAGTGAAAAAGTGATTATTTGAGAATGGGCTCTCGAACGGATCACCAGCGGAGCGATTCTGCCTCGGGCTCTTCCTCCCGCTCCTCTCACAGAAGAGCTCTCAAGGACGGAGAATGGGCATGCGTCGATGCTAAATGTGCTCAGATTAATAAGGAAACACAAAAAATATGCGCGAAATGTGGAAAGAGTCAGTACTCTGATCTTTAGCAGAGATCGCAATTTGCCCTTGGGGAAAGTGTAGGGTTTTCGATGCAGATCACCCCAGCTGTAGCACATTGGTAAAATCTGTCTTGATTTTTCAAGAGGTCGATTGCTGAAGTTGGCTAAAATTTCTCACTTTTAACTTGACGAAACCGGTTGAGGCTGAGTTATAACTGAAGAAACGTTATATTTTTTCACTTTCACTTTCAACTGAAAACAGTGATGCATTCATTTCGACTGAGGGAGAGGGTCAGTAGGTCGGTCGCCCTAGAAAAGTTTTTGCCAGTTGACAGTTTACCCATGCTGTAGCAGGTGCTGCTTGTTGCAAATCTCACAGTTGGTTCATAAAACTGCCCTCGAGCAGGGGTTAAATAGTGACCGGATCGGTCCCGTCGGCGGATACATGTTCACACACTATTGACAAAAATCTCCCTCTCTTTTCTTATCCTTTTCCTTCATCCCCTATTATTTTTTCCTCCAAACTTTGAGCGGCGGATACATGTAAACCCAAAATGGGCGGCTCCATCTAACCCCTGCCCTCGAGTAGAATGACAGCCACCAAAAAGATAATCAGTCATTAAAAGGAGAGAGTCCTGAAAAGGAAAACGAGAGCTATTCTTATCCCGAGTGTCTGATGGAAGCATCGCATGATATCTGGGGATATAAGTAACTCTCAAACTTGAATATTGACTTTATTTCCGGGTTAATACAATATCAACTGCGTAAATTATGCTGCTTACTTATTTCAATGTCAATATGGAATCTTCTGTTATGTTCAAAAAAGAACAAGTAACTGGTTCTCAACGTAGTTCCCGCAATCAACAAGTACGCAAATAAGAAAAATGAGCTCCAAAAAAGTAGCGCTCCACAGGGCAACGCGGGTGGGGCGGAATGATCGTATGGTTGACTGTTAGGCAGTGGATCCCGAGTTTGAACTGTCCTCCCCCCCTTGAGTAGATATTCTCAAACTGTGGGGTTACAGGTATTTTAATAGTGCTTGTAATAATAGATTACACCTACATTTCCTTCTTCCTTTCAACACCAAACTGCCTGAAGTTCTCCCAGTTCAGGTCTCTATCAAGGGAACGCCAACTCTGTCTCGAGCCGAAGAAGGACCATTAGATTAATAATTGTTTTTATCATTTCCAGCAAAGCCGAGACAAAAGTCGCGCAATAACCGGGAGATTGGCAAAGACGCGGCGGATAAATCGAAGGGGCTCTTCGCAGCGGAGGACTGGGCCTGCACCAAGTGTGGCAATGTCAACTGGGCACGGCGCAACATGTGCAATGTGTGCAATGCACCAAAGATTTGCGACTTGGAGAAGAGAACAGGTAAGTTGATAAGACACGGGTTCAACATTCCATTATGAGAAAAACAACTAGTTTTTTTCGGTTTCACTTAGATGCTTGAGAAAGCTGGACAGATGGGAAAGTAGGTATTTTTGATAGTTATCGTAATACTTCAATTATTATACATGAAAGTGTCGTCGAAGAGAAGTGGAAGCTGCAATTTTTGATTCCCTCGTGTAATCTAAATACTTGTGAAAATCCAAGGTTACACACGACGTTCTTAATTGCTTATCTTAATTTATGTACGTTGAGAGAATACGTTCATGTGAATTCTGATGCATGCTGTTTTTGTCTACTTTTCTGGAAGAAAAATCAAGAGATAGGGATTTAAGATGAAAATCGAAAGTTAGGGGGTCTAGGTAGCGTCAAATTCTAGGGGGTCTAGGTAGCGTCAAATGCTAGGGGGGGTCTAGGTAGCGTCAAATGCTCTAACGTCGTATCCGCAATTTTTAATTATTTTTAATGTAAGTAGCAGAGAGAGAGATAGAGAGAGAGAACAGATGTCACTTGCAATAGTTGGCAGAAAAAAGAAACACTTAATGAGAAGAGGAGTCTGTAATAATATGAAAAAGAGATTATTCTAGAATCCTTGCCCAAGGAACCGTGGCTTTTTGAAAGTGGTGGTGTTTAATAGCTAGAATATCAAGAGAGGGAAAAGCTGTTTGAAGGTTATGGGGGAGGCTACATGGACAGGCAGGACGTGGAGTACATCCAGAGGGAAGACACTGACGAGTTCGATGAGTTCGGCAGGAAGAAGAAGAAAAAAAAGATGGACAGCAACGACGAGAAGAAGAAGGAGGTCACCAATAAACAAATTGATTATAAACTGAAGTTCCACGTCCTTTCGATGCGTAGAGATGTTGGCTTCGGCCCAAGTCAGGATCACAAGTTAAAGTACGTTTAACCCGCTTTGTCGGTGAAATCAAAGCGGAAAATCATGCGCTATCAAAAAACTAGAGATACGAATGTTCTGTCTGTTTGAAACTATTTTTTACAAACACTTTTGTTTCGTCTTCCAAGTCCGCCGCAGTTTAATTATTAGTCTTTGAGATCTACAGGCTTTTTTCTTGCGGTAAGAAACATCCGGGTTTTATATCACTCGCTAACGAAGAGCTAAGACCCAGAGGCAGACCCAAAACTAGGTGGCGAGACTGCATCGAAGTAGACATGAAAACGACTGGGCTGAAAACTGAAGACGCAGCTGATCGGGTGAAATGGCGTGGTGCAGTCTACAAAGCGGACCCTGCCCGGCGGCGGGATAAACGCTAGGAAGAAGAAGCTAACGAAGAGCTAAGATCAGAAAGAAAATTAGGAACCTACATGCTTTTGAAAGAAATCGGGTACGTGTGATAGAAATCGCCAGACAAACTTAGGGTTTCACGCATAAATTTTTCGCGCATAGATTCGCGCATAAATTTTACTCACATTGCAAGTTGGAGAAACACCTTAGTTCCAGACATTGAGTTTCTTCCTGTTTCTTCTTTTTTCTTACCCGCAAATATATGCATGTCAAAATCTCTAATCATGAGGGAAGGATAGGCCTCGAGAGAGAGCACGAAAGTGTGTGATGTAAAGAGAGGCTGCAAAAAATTAGAGCATTTGTATCCCTAGCTTTCTTAGATAACGCTATAGGTCACCTAACATTGTCACAAAAAAAATTTCGCGGGTGGGGGGGCCGGACGGGGTTTTGTGTACAATTTCAATTTCTTGATGTATTTTCTTAGATATACATTCGTGTAATGAAAAAAATTGAAGTTTACAGTGGAGTTTTATTGGAAGTGATTTCTCAATTCAGTTTTTCACCGTAACATCTTCAACTTAAATGAAATATGAATAGACTGCTACATAATTTACCAAAAACCACAAACATCATAAAAAAAACATGAGAAAATAAATCTGCATCGGATAAAAAGCTTATGAACGCGAAAAAAATGTCCTTTCTGGGCGGGGGGCCGGGAGGTTTTTTGTACCATTTGGTAACCTATGGATAGCGCATAGATTTCATACGCAGTTCAGGTTTTAGAAAAACAAACTGTTTTTCTGTTGGTTTCAATTTGTTCAATTTTTAAACAGTTCTGTAATTTGAAAAAGCGTGTGGAAGTTTATGAATTTCTCTGATGTTGAGTATTCCTCTATTCGACCAAAGTGGGAAATGAAGTATTGATTTACAGGAAACGGAATTGGAGACATCAGCGAAAGATGAGAGCATTGAGAAGAAAGAAGAAGAGAAGGAGAAAGAAGACGAAGTCGGTGGAGAGGAAGAGGAAGAAGAAGGACTCGACAAGTATAACCTCGGATCAGATGGCGATGTTAGCTGCTTCCATGATAAATGGGTTTTCCTTCTAAATCTGCTTCAAGTTATGAATTAACACCGTATCTGATCTTCATTGGTATGGGTTCAAGTTATGAATTAACACCGTATCTGATGTTCATTGGTATGGGTTCTGTTGTTGTTGTTGCCGGATGTAGCCGGCTTCGAAGAAGGTATGTGTTCTTCGTTTCTTGTTCTTCTTTTTTTCTTATATCTTCAAGAACGCTGCGACCTCCAGCGCCTTTATCCAGAGGTCGATTGGAGACAGCGCGGTCGGGTGGCATGGGCAGTTGAAGAGATGCGCAGCGTCGTGAGGTCCGGAAGAGCAATCGGGACACACGTCGGGGATGGATTCGTCAATGCGGTGGAGGTAGTTGTTGATGAATCTGCTGAATCCCGAGCGGAGCTGGCTGAGCGTGCATCTAGTCTTGCGGGGTAACTCCTTCTCTTCTTCCTGGATAAGGGCGGAGGTCTGCCTCCCAGGATGACGGCACCCTTCAACGATTGGAGTTCGTTCGAGACCATCATCGAGTGTACGGTGTTTGCGACTGATTTCCCATTGTTCGGATCCTTTGACATCTGTTTCGCGGCTTCGACAGTCTTCTTGCAGCTCAACAAAAGGTTGTTCTTCATTGCGCGAAGGGGCGCCGGGCAGTCGAGGAGGCCGTGGTGGATGTGTTCTGGGTCCAACAATCTCGCGAGGTACTGCGCGGCGAGCATGTTCAGATGGGATTTGGGGCGCATGACCTTTGATTCGCGATGAATATGGTCAGTGTCGGCCATTTGATGATTCCCTGTCACGACGCGGAGTCCGGAGTTCTGAGAACGTTGGATTTTGGCGTGAGCGGAGTCCGAGAGGAAGGTGGACCAGGCGGGTGCGGCGTAGTTGCAGATCGCTTGCGAGATGGCTTTGAACGTGAGGCGGAGGGTTTCTTTTTGGTTGTCCCAGGTGCTTCCGGCAAGGGTTTTCAGTACGTATTGCGCTGCGACATCCGTCTCGCGATGTCTTTTGCATGATGGCTGAATGTGAACATCGAGTCTTACGTGACGCCGCGTAGCTTGGCCTGGTTGACGGTGGGGACGGGTGATCCGCAGATTTATATGTCCAGAGTAGACTTGAATTCACGACTGAACGGGGTGAAAAGCATGAGCTGGCTCTTGGTCGGGGAAATGATGAGTGACCGTTTTTTGAGGAAGGTTTCAGTTTTCGTGATGGCCCTGCGTAGATTTTTGGAGGCGACGTTGATGTTGGGATCTGACGCCTAGATCGTGATGTCATCAGCATACGAGATGACGTTCGTGTGGGCATCGTCTGTGGGAAGATCGCTGAGGTAAAGGTTGAAAAGCGTGGGCGAGAGGGCGCTGCCTTGTAAGACTCCGTTTCTGAAGAGTCTGGAACTTGATACCGAGTCGCGGAAGCTTGTGCGTCCTGTTCTTCCTCTAAGGTAAGAGGCGAGTCATTTTTTAATGTAGTTCGGCGCGGTTGTTGTCTCAAGGAGGTCGATGAGCTTGACGATGTCGATACTTTCGAATGCCTTGGACATATCAATTGCCATGAGGACCGTTCGACTAGCGGGACGTTTCTGGTTAAAACCGTCTGCGATGCTCTTCGAGAGAGTTACGAGGTCCGAGGTTGTAGAGCGTCTTGCCGTGAAGCCATGTTGGTGGTCTGCCGGGGGAATGTGCCTCTGTAGGGAGCCGAGTATTAGCCGTTCAATCACTTTGGCGATGGGCGAGAGTAGAGATATCGGATGCTGGTTTGCCTGCTTTCAGGAGGGGTAATATGATCGACGATTTCCATATCATGGGGATCCTGCCTGTGCGTAGGGAGCTGTTGACCAGGGAAGTCAGGGCGCTGATTCCTTTCGTACCTAAATGATGGAGAATTCTAGGAGCGATGCCATCTGGACCAAGCGCGGGTATGGGTTCTCGAAATAGACTTTGTTAAAAGGATTTGTGTAGATATAGTTTTTTTTGGATTGCCGCTACAATCAATGGTTATTTGAGGACGAGGCAGACGATGAAGACGAAGAAGAAGGGGAGGACGAAGAAGACGAGGAAGATGAGGAAGACGAGTCCGAGGTCGACGAAGAGGAACTCGACAAGTTGCTCCATTTTTTCATTCCTTTCGTTATCTTCCCTTGATATGGCTTGCCAGACCTTCCAGAATGATGATAAGTGAGTTATAGAAGAGACATATAGGTATAAAACCAAAAATTCAAGACTGTTGACACTTGTTCGTTTTTCATAATGTTGTTGTTGTTGCCGGCAAACGTCTCGCGTCGAAGAGAGTTGGCTATGGAGGGCCGCTCTCTCCCTCTCTCTCCTCTCTTTTTTTTTATTTTTTAAATACATCTCTTCTTCTTTCCTTCACAATAGTCTCAGAAATGAGGCTACTTCTTTTGGTTTCATCCAGAGATCTTCCAACGTGAGTCTTGTTGGACGTCTAGCGCATTTGAAGAGATGGGCCACGTCGTGAGGTCCATTGAGACAGTCTGGGCAGTAGTCAGGTATCGAGTCATCGATCCGGTGTAAGTAGTGGTTGGTGTACCTGCTGTAGCCTGAGCAAAGTTGGCTCAGCGTGCAGCGGGCGTTTCTCGAGAGGTCCACTTCTTCTTCATTTATGTCCGGTGGTGGTCGGCCGCCCAGTATGACTGGACCTTGGATGGTTTCCTTTTCTTCTGAGACCATGTTTGTGTGGACTCGGTTGGCGACGTTTTTCCCGTTGTTCTTCTCTGCTGTTTCCGACAGGGCTCTTTCAACAGTGCTTCTGCATGCGATGTAAAGATCAGCTTTCATGTTGCGTGGTGGGGGTCCTTGGAGAAATAATCCGTGATGGAAGTGAGTTTGGCTCAAGGTCCTTGCCAAGTATTGGGCTGATAGCATGTGAAGGTGCGATTTCGATCTCATAACTTTAGCTTCAGCATGTATGTGGTCGACGCTGGCCATTTGATGGTTTCCTGTTACGATACGCAGGCCATTGTTCTGTCCTCTTTGAATTTTGGTATGTGCTGAGGAGGAGAGAAAGCTGGCCCAGGCTGGAGCTGCGTAGCTGTATATGGATTGGCAAATGGCTTTGTACGTGAGACGGAGTGTCTCCTTTTGGTTGCCCCATGTACTGCCGGCTAGCGCCTTCAGTACATTGTTACGTTGCGACATTCGGCCTGCTATGTCTTTCGCATGATGACTGAATGTGAACATAGAATCATATGTAACTCCAAGGATTTTGGCGGTATTCACGGTGGGTACGCTCTGACCTCCGATCGAGACATCTAGGATAGTCTTGTACTCTTTGCTGTAAGGTGTGAAGAGTAGAAGCTGGCTTTTGGCAGGAGAAATAGATAGTCCACGATCGTGGATGAACTTTTCGATGTGTGGGAGACCGGATCGTATGTGTAGCGAGGCAGTGAAAATGCTCGGATCTGTTTCTCATAATTATAGACCCCCGCTATAAAAGTCGTGGGTTTTTTCTTCAATTTTTGACAATGCAGGTAACCCATGATCCGCCAGGATGCTTTTCAATAAAAAAGTCTGTTTTTGCCTGTCAGAACTGTAGAGTTGAAACCTTCGCCGTCTCAAGTTTTCTAAAGAAGTTGGTTTTAGTGGAAAAGGGATGCTTTTTAGGTACGATCTGAATGCAGACCCTGAAAAGGATGCTTTTTAGGTACGATCTGACTGCAGACCCTGAACTGGCAGAAAAGAAAATCGTGCCTCTGATCAAGAAAGTTGAGAGACCAGTGGAAAGCGAGTAAGTAGCTTTGAAGCAACCTTGATTTGGTTTATTAAGGGTTTGGAAGTCGTCTTTGATTTTGTATGAAATTTAAAATTCATTCATATGCCATTATCTATTTGCTGCAGGGATGGGGAATCAAGTTTCGAGTTTAATTCCGCGCAAAAATCAAATGGTTTTTTTCTATAAACTTGACGAATACCTGCTTATTATATAAACACATTGCGAATAGTGAGGAAGTTCTGGGAGCGATAGTGCGTTTATAGGTTTTAAATTGATCAGTAAAATATGGAAGGTACTAGCCCCAATACCTCAAAGTCGGTGGGAAGGTGTAAACTCACTCAGCCCTACTACCGTGATTGCCGGAATCGCGACGTTCTGAGTGAGGCTAAAATTGGGCCCCCTTTGGACGAGTCCACTTCCGGCAGTGGTTCTATCCGCCAGATGGCCAGGCGGAGAGGGGTTAGTCCAGGCCACACGAGTCGAGGCGTCTTTTCGATTAACCTTCTGCTTTTCTACGGTCAAGGATTAGCAGGAACTCCCGACAAACACGTTCCGCGATGCCAGACTGGATTGACCATCCACTCAACAGGCCGATCGCATGAATACCCTTGTTGTAAACCATGGCTTCAAGTTCTGCATTGCGCGATCATCAGGTTCCTGAAGAGTACATTAGATGAACAATGGCGATGTACGATGATTCAAAGAGTACTGTCAGAACTCCGGTCGGCATCACAGAGCCATTCGCAGTAAACGTTGGAGTGCACCAAGGGAGTGCTTTGTCTCCCCTTCTCTTCATTTTGGTTATGGATACCGTCACGCGTACTCTACTGACTCCGGCTCCGTCAACCATCGCATACGCCGACGACATTCTTCTTGCTGCTCCTACACGTGCCGAAATCGAGAAACGCACCCAAGAATGGAATGACGCTCTTAGTAGGCATGGCTTACGCCTCAACATCAAGAAGACCGAGTACCAGGAAATCGGAGTGCAAACGTCGGGAACTGTTCACATCAGCGGTGAACCGCTCCCGAAGACCTCCGAATTCAAGTACCTTGGTTCCGTCATCTCCTCAGACACGTCAACAAATGCAGCGGCACACCAAAGAGTAAATGCAGCTTGGATGAAATGGAGAGAAGCTACAGGTGTCCTCTGTGATAGGAATATCACAGCTGGCATACGCGGAAAGATGTATAAAACAGCAATCCGTCCCGTGCTTCTCTATTCGACGGAGACCTGGCCTACAACGCGTATAACCGAGAACATTATCCACACGAATGAGATGAAAATGTTACGCTGGACACTAGGACTGACTCGCCTAGATTGTGTGCGTAACATGATTGTGAGAGGGAGACTCTGCGTTGCCCCAATACAAGACAAGATGCGAGAAGGGAGAGTTATGCAGTGTTTTTATTTGCGAAAACATAATGAAACATAACGACATCCCGTTTTTTTTCTCCATGTTATGTTAACAACTAAAATTTGTATAAATAATAGTCTCAAATGGAATAGCGCTTCAAATGTGCATGGTGTACGGTATTTTGTGCCCTTTCTGTGACATAGAAGTCGCGGTGTCTCTCGTTGTCTGCGGCGAGAGAGTATAGTGTCTGCGGCGAGAGAGTATTTATACAAATTTTAGTTGTTAACATAACATGGAAAAAAAAAACGGGATGTCGTTATGTTTCATTATGTTTTTCGCAAATAAAAACACTGCATAAGATGGTATGGACACGTGATGCGAAGAGACGCGACCAACATCGCAAGACACGCCCTTGACATGGAAGTACCAGGCAAACGCCCGCGAGGCAAACCGAAGACAAGATATATGGATACGCTCAACCAAGACCTGCGCCTTGCAAGACTCCACTCGGAAGACGCAACGGACAGATGTTTCTGGAGAGCTAGAAGCCGTACAGCGGACCCTACTCCGACCTCGGCCGGCGCGGGACAACGCTAAGAAGAAGAAGAAGTAAAATATGGAAGGTACTGTAATCAAAGGTTGACTGATGAAGTGTGCGCATAGAAGGTACGGTAATCAAAGGTTGACTGATGAAGTGTGCGCATACGCGTGTTTAGATTCCATGCAAGCCTCTAGATTTATCCCCGATGTTTGACTTTTAAAGAAAAACCTTTTCGTCTTTCGGTAAAAATTTATTTGTTTCGCTGCCGGTGGGTATCTGTGCAGGCATTCACCACTATGTGAGGGTCTCTGTGCCCTTCTCTGCCGGTGGGTATCTGTGCAGGGATTCACCGCTATGTGAGGGTCTCTGTGCCCTTCTCTGCCGGTGGGTATCTGTGCAGGCATTCACCACTATGTGAGGGTCTCTGTGCCCTTCTCTGCCGGTGGGTATCAGTGCAGGCATTCACCACTATGTGAGGGTCTCTGTGCCCTTCTCTGCCGGTGGGTATCTGTGCAGGCATTCACCACTATGTGAGGGTCTCTGTGCCCTTCTCTGCCGGTAGGTATCTGTGCAGGCATTCACCACAATGTGAGGGTCTCTGTGCCCTTCTCTGCCGGTGGGTATCTGTGCAGGCATTCACCACTATGTGAGGGTCTCTGTGCCCTTCTCTGCCGGTGGGTATCTGTGCAGGCATTCACCACTATGTGAGGGTCTCTGTGCCCTTCTCTGCCGGTGGGTATCTGTGCAGGCATTCACCACTATGTGAGGGTCTCTGTGCCCTTCTCTGCCGGTGGGTATCAGTGCAGGCATTCACCACTATGTGAGGGTCTCTGTGCCCTTCTCTGCCGGTGGGTATCTGTGCAGGCATTCACCACTATGTGAGGGTCTCTGTGCCCTTCTCTGCCGGTGGGTATCTGTGCAGGCATTCACCACTATGTGAGGGTTTCTGTGCCCTTCTCTGCCGGTGGGTATCTGTGCAGGCATTCACCACTATGTGAGGCTCTCTGTGCCCTTCTCTGCCGGTGGGTATCTGTGCAGGCATTCACCACTATGTGAGGGTCTCTGTGCCCTTCTCTGCCGGTGGGTATCTGTGCAGGCATTCACCACTATGTGAGGGTTTCTGTGCCCTTCTCTGCCGGTGGGTATCTGTGCAGGCATTCACCACTATGTGAGGGTCTCTGTGCCCTTCTCTGCCGGTGGGTATCTGTGCAGGCATTCACCACTATGTGAGGGTTTCTGTGCCCTTCTCTGCCGGTGGGTATCTGTGCAGGCATTCACCACTATGTGAGGGTCTCTGTGCCCTTCTCTGCCGGTGGGTATCTGTGCAGGCATTCACCACTATGTGAGGGTTTCTGTGCCCTTCTCTGCCGGTGGGTATCTGTGCAGGCATTCACCACTATGTGAGGGTCTCTGTGCCCTTCTCTGCCGGTGGGTATCTGTGCAGGCATTCACCACTATGTGAGGGTCTCTGTGCCCTTCTCCATCGCAGTTCGAAACCCATGAGTGTTATTTTTATAATTTTGATTGTTTGAAAGTTTCGTTAAAACTCTTTACCATTCCAGCTGCTCTTGTTCGTGTTCTGGAGGAGATTGCACGTGTTCAGAGTCAGAAGAGGAATTAAGGAGGAAAGAAGAAAAGAAGAAGAGAGAGGAAAGGGAGAAAAAGGAGAGATCCGAGAAGGAGAGAGACAGAGAGAAGGACAGGAGGAAGGATAGAGACAGCCACAGAGACAGAGAAAGAGAGAAGAAGAGGAGTCGCTCCAGATCGAGAGAGCGGGATAGAAGAAGAGAAAAGGAGGATGGTAGAGAGAGGAAACACGAAAGAGACAGGGACAGGGAGAGAGATCGAGAGAGGGAGAGGGAAAGAGACAGAAGAGATCGACGTTGAGATGCGATCCATTAATGGATTAGAATGCCGCTGAAGCGAGATCGTTTACTGATGTGGTCCTGAGTTCGTACTTTGAAATTAAAAAGTCGCGATGCTTTTACTGTAATTACCTCATGCGGTCATGGAAATAAGACATTTTCTAGCTGTGTTTTGTGTTTTGTGCAGTTTTTCGAACTATTTCTATTGAATGGCTTACTTTTGAAAACATCATTTCATCAAGTTATCGCCGCAGGCGAATGAGTGGCCTCATCTTAAGAGAATGGAGTGATCTGATGCTATGTAAACACAGGGAATCAACACCTGACATGAATTGAAATGAATATGCATATGAAATTGGAAGTTAATAAGGGGGAAGGTTCGAGTGTGAGTAGGCAAGAAAGGACTTGAGGAGAAGTTGAGACAGCGAAAATAAAGCTTGTAAGCAATGAATGCGAGAAATGGTCATTGAGGAACTTTATGGTGACCGGTGAAGGTATTTGACTGTTCTGGTTTTACATTGAGTTCAAAACCACACAAAAAGACTATTCAAATCATGTATATTTCGGAAGACTACACGTTATTTGAGGAATGTTGCAATGAGAGGCCAATAAATAAATTTTTGCTTATTTTCCTCGAACTCTTCTTGTTACACCATCATTATTCATGATTAGGTGTGTTTTGAGTTCATTAATGTTTTGATATACTGGAATGCTCTCCTAGAGCGTATTGTTGAACAACCCGAAGTTGATTTTATAGAGTTGGTTTTGTTATAATGATATTCATGAATGATCCATCTAAAATATTTACGGTTTTTAGTTCGTTTCATATTGTTTTTTTCCGAAACAGATGTTAGAGTATTTTCTGCTTTTCTCGCGTTCACCCTGTAATCCAAAAAGTCCTGCATTCACAAATTTCAATAATTCTGCAGACAAATTTCAGTTTCTTTTTTTGTGGATTATTTTAATCAATTTTCAATTTCGAGACAAAATATTATTTTTTTCCGGATCTGTTCGTTTTTCCAAATATAAATTTTTTAAAATAAAGTTTCTTTTCTGCCTTAGATGATATTGAAGAGTCGTTGAAAGGGCTTTTACCCCTCGAAAGAACTTTTATATATGTTTTATACGTAATTGAAAAATACAGAACAAGAAAAATTGCATCAATAGTTTTTTCTTTGTTGAGAAAATGCAGGATATAGGGAACCAACCAGTCGTAACAGAAAACATTTTTTTAGCCTTATAACGTTTGAAGATTGAGCTAGTTGGAAGAAACCGACGACTATGGCAAATTTACAGTTTCAAAGTCAGTATCTTTTCTGAGGTCCAATATAATTTTTTGTGATCAAGGCTTGGTTACTCATATGGTCTGTAAAAGATTTATTCGATGACTGATTTATTGACTTCTTTCGCACAAATCAAGGTATATCGACCGCGAGCGTTGGCCGACGTTCTTCTTAATTATTTTCTGGTCGTCTTTCTCTGTTTCTTAGTTGCCTGTTTTCATTTTGAGCGTCAATGAGTAACCACTGCTCTTGAGATTTTCGCTACTTTTTAATAAATGTTTTAAAAAGAATAGAAGGCGAGGTCTTCAAGGAACTCAGTGAAGCTCGGAATAATCAAAATGTCAATCAATACGGTTTATTTGTGTTGAGGTTTTTCCAATGAGAACTTCGAGTTCCCGGGGGACACGGCAGGCGGGGGCGGGGCCTACTCTGGTCGACTAGGGGACTCTGCTGGATTTGTAAGTAATTATAATTATTTATATCATAGCTCATCTTAATTTGTTCAAAAAATTTCAAGCGACTTTTCATTGTTTGGGAGGGAGGAGTAGAATAAAGAAAATGAAGCGAGAGGTAAAAGGCATAGAAGGGAAAGATATTTTGTTCTAGCCCTCTTCCCCTCCCCCTTCCCACAAGAAAGCTTTTGAAACTTTTTGACAAGCGCTTGTGAACTATGAATTATTCATCAAACAAAGTGATCAGGAAAAAAATGTAACACTTATTTCATTAGAAGTATCAAAAATGTGCAAGAAAAAAGTGCCTTTCCAAACGCTTTTTTGGGCGTTTTAGATGCGGAAGAAACGGGTAATACGGTTGGAAGAACATTTTTCAGGAATTTTCATTCGAAACCACTGGGAAACTATAATAAATTTAGAATATCAAAGTAGGAGAGTGACAGAGAAAGAGGGAGAGATAAGGAGAAAGATAGATAATGGGCGAGAGAAAGAGGATAAGGACAAGATCGAAGACAATCGATAATAAAAGTCTGATTGCAGAATGAGGAGGGAAGTGATCAAACAGCAACAGCGGGCAGCAGAAAGAACATTTTCTCCTTTGCTTTCTACCAGCAGTTCTTCGATGTGGACACTGATCAGGTACCAAGACTTCACTGGTCACGTCCTGCATTCTATTGGCGGGCCTCTGTTTGGAAATTGGGCGGATATCTGTTTCTATTACAAAAGCAGACCTTAACATGAAAAACCCCTTCTTTCTAGATGAAACTCATTTTTAATGCCATGGACGGGTCTCTCTAGTTAGACATCTTTCGGCTTGGCCTGCGTAGATGTGTCTTTTACATAAGCCATAAAAAACCCCGTGCCGCTTACTCTTCAAGAGCAGCCAACACTGACGGAAATCAGAGATATACCGCAATTTGCTAGTAGAAAGTAAGGCAACAAACCATTAGTCACTTGCATCGTTGAGAATTTCGAAAAAAAAAGAGATTATTATTTGAGGGGAGAAGTCTGAATAGAAGGCAGAGAAAACCTAGCTTTTCATTTTTCTAGACTCCTCTGCTCGGAGGCGGTAGTTTTTTATTTATTTAAAGCAATGACAGCCGAACTGTGGTGAGCTATTATTCGAAAAAAACTAGAATAATAATTTTTAAGGTAGCGAAGCGAATACTGAACAGCGTCATACCAACGCACAGGAACTACATAACGGAGTTTATCCAGCCATTGCCAGATCTTTACGGTGAAAACCAGAGGTTTTCGGGATTCGGTAAACATAAGGGTCTGGGGTAAATAAATACTGTTATGTCTCATACCGAGACGAGGTTGAGAGATTCCCAGTCACTCCTTTAATTGTACCTTTTGATTCTTTCACTAATTTAATGTCAAAGAGACTTTCGTTGATTTTCTCTTCGAAAAAAGTCCCAGAAAAGTTTTCTTTTTTTTGTTAAGTTATTTTCCTCAATACTTTTCTTGATGTGCAGGTCCCTTCTGGGTTTGTGTCACGCTTGTCTTCTCCATCGGAATTTTCTCCAATATCGCGCAGTACATTGAGAACCGGGGATTGGAAGGAGACTACGGTAGTGACTTTCGAATGGGTAAGGCTATGGGTTTTCAACGATTGACTGTTCATTATTAAGATTTTTTTTGGGAAAATGGTTTACCAGACTCCGGACTAAAAATACATTTTTTCTCGATTCAATTGCTATTAAAGTTTTTATCAAAATTTTTTGAAGGTTAATTATCGAAAAAATTACATTAATTTTAAATATAAATTTTTTTTCACAAATTGTCACCTAAAAGGAAATAGACAAAACTTGGGGGAAAATTTGGTTCTCAGCATATATAAAAAAAGTATAACCTCTTGAGTTGTTTCAGGAAATGAAGAAGAAAATTTAAAAAAACGAAAAAAAGTGGACAAGCTAGCATCCGTAAAACCTTCATTTATAAGAATAAATCAGTTGGTAAATTTAATAAAAATCGTCCGTGCAACAGCTCGTTTAGGGGAGGGAACAAACTCGGCCCTTTTTCTTTGACTGGGATTGAGTCAGTTGATAGTTTGTTGTCTGTTGCAGTGACAGGTGCCTCAACATTGATTGCATCCTATGTCATCATAGTCCCTTTCATTCTCTCCTCCCTTTGCTGGTTGGCGTCTTTTACTTTCTTTTGAGAGTTCAGAGAATGAATGTTGTTAGTTGTTTTCAATTCAGCAGATGGATTGAGGTGATTCAAATGAGCCAGATTAAAAAATGTATTGAGCGGTAATGCTTTTTTCAAAACTTACTAAAATTTTGTTTACAGGTACCGCAAATCGGACATACAGTACTCGTATGTAGAACTTCTCTCTGCGTACGGTTACTCTCTGTCCATCTTCATTCCTGTGTCGGTTAGTGTTTTCAATCACGCTTTTCTTTCGCGAAGCTCCTTTTGTTTTGTTAATCAAATATAGTTTGTTTCTCTCTCCTAGATTGTTATATTCATTAGATACAGTGCTGGACATAATGATAAGACACCCCTGATTTTTGATGATATCAGCCGAACGGTAAAGGTAAATGGAAAATTATGATTATCATATTTTTTTTCGCCTTCGAAACCCATAGTAGCCGTAGTTTAAAAAAACAAAATTTCGTAGTTCTCGAGAAAAACATTTTTTAAGGATTTTGACCTGGACATAATGATAAGACACTTAACAGCTTTTTATCAATAAGTCTTTATTTGATATTTCTTGTCAACAAAAACGATTCAATAATTGATAGCACGACCTTTCTTCAAAAGAATGTCAGAAATCCGATTTGGCATGCTTCTATATAACGCAGAAATTACATGTGGCTCTATTCCATCCCACTCCTTGGTTATCGCAGCTTTAAGCTCGGCTGTAGTGGCGTATTGTTTGTTATTTTTATAAACCCGACGAACCAAGAGTCCCCAGAGATTTTCCATCGGATTCAAGTCCGGAGAACGAGCCGGCCAAGGTAGCAGAGAGACGTTCTTAGCCAACAACCATGACTTGGTGGAGGCGCTGGCGTGAATAGGAGCGTTGTCTTGCTGGTAGACAAGCTGACGACTGCTGTGACTCCTCATGAATGGAATGAGAGTTGTTTCCAGCACCTCTGACGTTTGATGTGAAGATTACGGCGAATAGCTTGTTGAATCAACGCTATTGTATGAGTTATCTTATGTTTTGTCACATCAGTATTGATGTATGAATAAATAAATAAATAAAATAAAAGAATCCTTCTGCGAGAGACATTCAAGTTGAGCTCTGCCTTAATGTCATTACGGAGGCGGTCGAGTTCGAAGCTTTTCTGGCGATTTACCGCTCTTCTCGTTCCGTGAGCTTGCGTGGACGTTCTCCAGAGGTTTTCGATCCATATCCAAGAGGTTCGGCGAGGTAGTTGGTAATGACAGTACGCGAACGGCCCAGTGTCTTAAGTGTGTCTTATCATTATGTCCAGGCCGGCTCTACCTTGGCCGGCTCGTTCTTCGGACTTGAATCCGATGGAAAATCTCTGGGGACTCTTGGTTCGTCGGGTTTATAAAAATAACAAACAATACGCCACTACAGCCGAGCTTAAAGCTGCGATAACCAAGGAGTTGGATGGAATACAGCCACATATAATTTCTGCGTTATATAGAAGCATGCCAAATCGGATTTCTGACATTCTTTTGAAGAAAGGTCGTGCTATCAATTATTGAATCGTTTTTGTAGACAAGAAATATCAAATAAAGATTTATTGATAAAAAGCTGTTAAGTGTCATATCATTATGTCCAGGTCAAAATCCTTAAAAAAATGTTTTTCTCGAGAACTAAAAAATTTTGTTTTTTTAAACTACGGCTACTATGGTTTTCGAGGGCGAAAAAAATATGATAATCATAATTTTCCATTTACCTTTACCGTTCGGCTAATATCATCGAAAATCAGGGGTGTCTTATCATTATGTCCAGCACTGTATGTTTTTGCCGATGTCTGAGAATATCTAAAGTACCTTTCAAAAGTGGATTAAGACGGTAATGTTTTAGTTCATTCATCAAAAATGAGACCATGGCTTTCTTTGAAAAAGGTATTCAAAAACTTTTCGTAAAAACTCTCGACAGTCGTTGTGACCTAAGAATAATGCAATAAGGTTTTAGATGCTGTGGACAATCGACAGCAACTGGTGGAGATGGCTGCTGATCTTCGGTTCGGTAGCTCTCTCGGGTGGAGTACTCATGAGAGCCCTCGCGCCCGCCTTCCAGAATGACCCCAACAAACTGGTTAGCAGATGTCTCCCAGTGTTTGTTCCAGACCGGTTTGAGTACATCGGCGGACTGTACAACGAGGCCAGGTTGTACTGAGCGGTGTTTTAGTTGAAGCTAGTGCTCAAGACTCGAATAGTACATGTTTTTGCACAACTGAAACTTAGGAACCTACTAAACGAGGGTTCATGTTGAAGAAGAATGACGTAAGCCTAAACTTGTCTAATAAAGAGTTTTCATTATATTTTAAATTTGTTTTGGGGTCATTTTTTTGTTTCAACCATCGTACGTATACGTAAATACTAAACCGCGGCTCTATGTTGAAATTTCCTGTTTTAGAAGTATGCCTATGAATTGTTCATCAGTTTAGTGACTGTTTGTGATCTACCAGGTTCCATTGGTCGTGATCTTGATGGTCGGACTACTGCAACTCTTTCTCGCCATTTGCTTTAAGGTATCAATTTTTCAATTCAATTTAAACGCTTTATCAAGATCTGCAAGCTACATCGGTAATATAACATCATCGATTATGGGATCTGTTGCGAAATGTGACGGACTCCACTCCTCAGCGTTCTCTGCCTTCCTTGGGAATTGGGGACTAACGGCTTTGACAAAGTAGTCCCTCCATCTCATTCTTCTGTCGCTCATGATGGCGCCCGGAGCGCCAAATCTTCTCGGTAAAGGACTCTCACAGACGAGGGAAGAGGACGGTGCGAGGAGCAACCGTGTACGGAGGAAGACGAATGAGAGAATCGATTCGTATTATTTGAATTAGTTTTTATTAATCATGTACTTTAATATTTAGTCTCAAGTTCAATAGTTCTATGTATAAATTTCCCATTTAATTGGAGAAAAAAAACTGGTGAATGTTCAGATGTTAAAAAAGCTTTTCAGTAATAGAGACGGTAGAAACCGATGTATGGTGAAGGTTGCCTTTCATGGGATGGAACAGTAATGAATATTGGAGTTATTATTATAGTTGTTGTTGCCGGATGTAGCCGGCTTCGAAGAACGTCTGTGTTCTCCTTCGTTTCTTGTTCTTCTATTTTTTTCTTATATCTTCAAGAACGCTGCGACTTCCAGCGGCTTGGTCCATAGGTCGATTGGAGACAGCGCGGTCGGGTTGCATGGGCAGTCGAAGAGATGCGCAACGTCGTGAGGTCCGGAAGAGCAATCCGGACACACATCGGGATGGATTCGTCAATGCGGTGGAGGGTAGTTGATGAATCTGCTGAATCCCGAGCGGAGCTGGCTGAGCGTTCCTCTAGTCCTACGGGGTAACTCCTTCTCTTCTTCTGGATTACGGGCGGAGGTCTGCCTCCCAGGATGACGGCACCCTTCATCGATTGGAGTTCGTTCGAGACCATCATCGAGGTTGTATCCACTTTGCTCTGTTCCACTTTGCTCCGTTTCCACTTTGCTCCGTTCCACTTTGCTCTGTTCCACTTTGCTCTGTTCCCCTTTGCTCCGTTCCACTTTGCTCCGTTCCACAAACTTCGTACCCACGTTAAAACGAGACTTTGCACCCCGAAACTTCGTACACACGTTAATACGACACTTTGCACGCCAAAAAAAACGTGGGTAGGAAGTTTTGGGGTGCAAAGGGTACGAAGTTTCGGGGTGCAAAGTGTCGTTTTAACGTGGGTACGAAGTTTCGGGGGTGCAAAATGTCGTATTAACGTAGGTACGATGTTTTGGGGTGCAAAGTGTTTCGTATTAACGTAGGTACGATGTTCTGGGGGTGCAAAGTGTCGTATTAACGTGGGTACGAAGTTTCGGGGTGCAAAGTGTCGTTTTAACGTGGGTACGAAGTTTTGGGGTGCAAAGTGTCGTATTAACGTGGGTACGAAGTTTTGGGGTGCAAAGTGTCATATTAACGTGGGTACGAAGTTTGGGGTGCAAAGTGTCGTATTTGTAAAGTTTTTATCTGTTTTATTAGTCGGATTATGAACAACTCTGGTGGGACACGGAAAGTAAAAACGGAGCAAAGTGGAACGGAGCAAAGTGGAACGGCGCAAAGTGGAAACGGAGCAAAGTGGAAACGGAGCAAAGTGGAAACGGAGCAAAGTGGAAACGGAGCAAAGTGGAACGGAGCAAAGTGGAACGGAGCAAAGTGGAACAGAGCAAAGTGGATCACGCCCATCATCGAGTGTACGGTGTTTGCGACTGATTTCCCATTCTTCGGATCCTTTGACATCTGTTTCGCGGCTTCGACATTCTTCTTGCAGCTCAACACGAGGTTGTTCTTCATTGCACGAGGGGCGGCGGGCAGTCGAGGAGGCCGTGGTGGATGTGTTCTGGGTCCAATGATCTTGCGAGGTACTGCGCGGCGAGACATGTTCAGATGGGATTTGGTGCGCATGACCTTTGATTCGCGATGAATATGGTCAGTGTCGGCCATTTGATGATTCCCTGTCACGACGCGGAGTCCGGAGTTCTGAGAACGTTGGATTTTGGCGGGAGCGGAGTCCGAGAGGAAGGTGGACCAGGCGGGTGGCGGCGTAGTTGCAGATCGCTTGCGAGATGGCTTTGAACGTGAGGCGGAGGGTTTCTTTTTGGTTGCCCCAGGTGCTTCCGGCAAGGGGCTTTCAGTACGTTATTGCGCTGCGACATTCGTCTCGCGATGTCTTTGGCATGATGGCTGAATGTGAACATCGAGTCGTACATGACGCCGAGTAGCCTGACCTGGTTGACAGTGGGGACGGGTGATCCGAAGATTGATATATCCAGAGTAGACTTGAATTCGCGACTGAACGGGATGAAAAGCATGAGCTGGCTCTTGGTCGGGAATGGATGAGGTGACCGTTCTTTGAGGAAGGTTTCAATCTTCGTGATGGCCCTGCGTAGATTTTCGGAGGCGACGTTGATGTTGGAATCTGACGCCCAGATCGTGATGTCGTCAGCATACGAGATGACGTTCGTGTGGGCATCGTCTGTCGGAAGATCGCGGAGGTAAGGTCGAAGAGCGTGGGCGAGAGGGCGCTGCCTTGTGAGACTCCGTTTCTGATGAGTCTGGAACTTGATAGCGAGTCGCGGAAGCTTGTGCGTCCTGTTCTTCTTTTAAGGTAAGAGGCGAGCCATTTTTTTAATGTAGTTCGGCGCGTTTGTTGTCTCAAGGAGGTCGATTAGCTTGACGATGACGATACTTTTGAATGCCTTGGACATATCGATTGCCATGAGAACCGTTCGACTTGCGGGATGTTTCTGGTTAAAATATTCGAGAGAGTTACGAGGGCCGAGGTTGTAGAGCGTCTTGCCGTGAAGCCATGTTGGTGGTCTGCCGGGGGAATGTGCCTCTGTAGGGAGCCGAGTATTAGCCGTTCAATCACTTTGGCGACGGCGAGAGTAGAGATATCGGACGGTAGCTGGAGCCTTCGGATGCTGGTTTGCCTGCTTTCAGGAGGGGGTAGTATGATCGACGATTTCCATATCATGGGGATCCTGCCTGTGCGTAGGGAGCTGTTGATCAGGGAAGCAGGGCGCTGATTCCTTTCGGACCTAAATGGTGGAGAATTATAGGAGCGATGCCATCTGGACCAAGCGCGGTGGACTTCTTCGTGAATCTGATGGCGGCTGCTACGTCTGTGGTAGTGAAGTCCTCGAAGTCGTCTGCGGACAGGCGGTGTATTTTTCTCATAGTCTTCCTGTTGTCTTTTGAGGTTGTATACTGGAATGGGCAAGTGTAGACTTTGTTGAAGCGGTTCGCGATATCGGAGGCGGTCGTGATCGTGTCATTTCTGAAGGTTATGGCGCAGTTCGGCCGGGTCTTCCTTTGTTGTTGAGGATCTTGATGGTCTTCCAGAGCTTGTTGACATCTTTCTTTGGATCGAAGGACTCCATCAGTGCGCGCCAGATGTCCCGTTTGTTTTTGTCGGTAGCTCTACTTATGTTCGTGTTGAGATCGTTCAGAAGGTCGCTTGTCGGATTCGATTCTCTGAGTGTGTCTACTACGATGTCCGTCTTTTCGCGGTGCAGCACGTCAGTCTCAGGACTGCAAAGGACATCACCAATCTTCTCCGGAAGCAGTCCAGCTCCGAAGACACGAAGACACGCTCCCTCCGGAGCACACGATTCTTCCTCCGTTTTTTGTAATGTGAGGCAGACTGACCCGGCCGGTCTGCCTCGATCTCTACTTCTACAAGCCGGAGACATCGAACGCAACACAGGACCTCCCACCACCTGGCTCTGCTCTACTTGCCGAAAGACAGCGAACACGAACTGCATCCAGTGCTCTCTCTGCACCGAGTGGACACACATCAAAGCGAAGTGCAGCGGTATCCCATCGCTCAAGGACTACGTCCCTGCAACCTACCGAGGCCCTCCATGTCAGACCCGCCAAGACACACCCTCGCCGTCTGCAGACGCAGCTCTCGCTCCAATCACTCGACACAGACGCAAAGACAACAAGAACCTGAGACTGCTACAATACAATTGTAACGGGATAAATGGCAAGACAACAGAAATCCTCGACCTCCTAACCCGCCTGAAGATCGACATATTCCTGATACAAGTTATTATTATAGTCGAGGCCATTGGTTTACGGTTTTAAATAGAATTTTGATAAACGACCGTTCTTTGAGCGGACAGTAGAATAATGAGGAGCTATCCTTTCACTGCCTTCAACCTCTAGCTCGCTTCTAATTATTCCAGACATTCCTCTCGAAGAGCTTTGGTTTTTTTAATATTTTGATTCTTAGACAGTTGTAAATGAATATTTTTGAACTCTGGTCGAGGCGTCGCATTTATACGAGCAGCGAGTTCCATGGATTGAAGAGACAGAAGTTTCTGAAAAGTCGGAAGTCTTAGGTTATTTTGATTGCAGGAATATTTCTTTGACCCAGCCTCAGGCGTTGTGTCGCGAGATGAAAACTCTGGGCACGTCGGAGCTCTCATCCCGGGAGACAAACTTCCCCTGCCGCACGTCGACCCTACGCAGTCTTACGGCAAGGTCAGCTGGTGAAGTTCTTTGCGATATTATAGACTGGAATATACTTGTTTTAACCCTGAAAAGTTCAATGTGTGTGTTCCAAACTTATTCATTATTGAGATGTACTAGACTGAGTTTTACTTGTTTCAATTCTCGAGTATTCAATGTGTGTGTTACAGACTGATTATAATTGTTTTGGTTATAAAGATAACTATGCATTTAGTTAGCAGTACTTATGTATTTACATCATGAGTATATAAATAAATGCAATCTCGATTTTTTGTGCAAAAAATGGTTTATTCCAACAATTATGTGTTTTACATCAGCACATGAGAACGGAATAAACAGGAAAATCTTGGAAATTTAAAGATAGAAGTTACTATTGTATGCTTTGGAAGATGTAAGCATGAAAGAGAGAGAAAAAAAGCAGAGAAAAGCATAACTTGCGGGTCTCGTTCTTCAATGATCTCAGCAGCTGGCCTCTACAACAAAACGATTGTATGCCTTGGGATAATGATAATGATTGGGTGTTAAGGAGGTCGTCACCCTGAATCAGAAGTTGGAGGGGAGAGTCCTGAATGGATCCAAGCCAGAATCATCTAATCAAGTGAGAGATGGAAAATGAGACAAGATGCTGAAAATTCGAAGCTGATTAGCCAAAAGACATTCAAACGCTATAGAATAATGTGTATTTGTTCTCGATTAACATTAATGAGGTATGTTCGATAATTAGTGAACGATAATTTTGGGTACTATCAGTACTTTTCGGGTAACCGTTTCCTGGTTTGAGTTTTGTATTAGTAAGCATAACAGCCTAACTGGTATATTCGCCAGAACATACCAATAATCAGTGATTAAGAACAGTAAAAAAGAAGTGTAGCAGATGATTCATTGAATAGTGAAATGTGACCTGGAAAAAATGTTTTAGCGAAGCATGTATTCAGTATTCATAGCTCAATGAATGTCAATTGCAGTTAAGGATAATTTGGAAAATGACCGCTTATAGATTGGAGGAGTATGGAATGATGAGAAGTGGGCTAGAGGTAGAGGTGCCGAGCATCCCATTATCTAGAGGCAGAGAACAGAGTGGTTATCCTAGACTCTCCCGCTCAAAGAAAGCTAACGTTTTTTCAAGTTTCTAAGATGCTTGCATCTAGTTTTACGGAGTAAGAATTTGGAGAATGGTACGTTGAATATTTAAAGAAATGAGAAAATTTCTAGGAATCTTAATCCTGGTATAAAAATGCTGATGATTTAGATTTTGGCGAATGAGGTGAAAGCGGATGTGCGAGATAAAACGGCCACGATTGAGGTCCTCCGATCAGAGAGGAACTCAACAGACATGGAAGACGCTGTGAATGGAAGCACAGATGCGACTTCTTGAAGTTGTACTTGTTTTTTTTCGAAAGTTGTATTCCGATTCTGGGTAAAAAGGTATTTATTCACTAAACAGTGTTTCACCACTCAATTTTCCTTTCGCACTCGCCTGCTCAGAGCTTTTCTTCCCGATTGTTTCCTAGCGCAGTCTTTTAACCATCAATCCGGTCAGGTGAATGGAAGTCACTGTTTTATCTTGAAAACCGTTCGAGTTCTAAAGGAGTGTTCCATTTGAAAATTTATCTTTTTTTGTAAGAGAAAGCACGTTGATTGGAATGCTTTAACGATTTTGGGATGAGTCACAGAACTAAAGAGTTGAGTTGCAGATTTGAACGGAAGGGGAGATTTGAAATTGAGAGATGAATTATTTATTTCTAAGGATTGTGCAATGGCTGAATTTTTTGCTAAATAAATGATTAACGTATGACTGTTCATATGAATTCGATTGAACGCTAGTTATGTAACGGGCCGATCTGGAGGAACTTTTTGGTAAGAGTTTCACAGCGAATGGGCTGAATATTATTCGAACTCGTTTAGAAACTTAGTTTATTCATCCTTCATAATCATTCTTTTGTTCTATAATACATCGACTAATGCGAAATTTATTATTATACATTCTTATCAGCCATCCACAAATTGTCATCAGAATAGTACTTCGAGGAGCATAAATTAAAAATTTTTGTCAGAATTGAGGTTCATCCAATCGGGTGATCATCTATCTTATTTCGGTGGCAAAAAGGAACGTTTTGGAAATTGGAATCGTTATGCATACAAATGAGAACGGCGTGAATCATTAAGAAAATAATGAACATGTTCAAGAAATTGACATTGACATACGTAAAACATTGAGGAATCGTCAAGAGATGATAAGTTCGATAAAAAGACATCAAAATTAACAAGAGGATCTCAGTGATTCTAGAAGAATGACCTTTTGGAAGACCACTGATATTCCAAACGAAAGTTATTAAGAGAGTAACTCATCAGTTTCAACAAAACGAGAAAATTTGAGAAAGGAAGTAAAGGTAGATGATCTCGGGTGGAATGCGAAGTTCCGCTCTCCGAATAACATAGTCTCTTCCCGTTCAACACACTTGGCCCTTATCATTTCCGCAAGAAAACGTAGGATCGTTTTCAGCGCGCCACGAATCGAAATCAGCCTGAAAAGCTTCCTAAAGTTGGTAAAACCTATAACCATTTTTTATCACTATGAGGATATGTTATTTCTTATCTCATGCGATTTCCGAGGATTTGGTATTTCTTATCTCATACGATTTCTGAGGATTTGATATTTCTTTTCTCATGCGATTTCCGAGGATTTGATATTTCTTATCTCATGCGATTTCAAGGATTTGCTATTTCTTATCTCATGCGATTTCCGAGGTTGTGCATCTTCGTAGATTTAACGGCTTTCTTGATAAACCAAAAAGCTTGCGGCGAAAACAGATAGATAGCCCCGTAGATGAATAGCTTACTCTGATGTCTCAACTCCACGGCTGTGTGAGATGCTAGTTTTACTACAGTTCACGTCAAACGAAGAAATTAAAAGCGTGAAAAAACCAGGCTTCCCATCGCTTGAAATTAGCAAAAAGAATAAATATTTGAGCTGTGAAAAATTATTGAACTATTAGACGGACGAAAGCTATTCCACAGGTCGGAATCGAACTCTTCCTTTTTTTTTCAAAATGAGAGCTAGATCGTTACCTCGTTCCTACCTTGTTTTATTAACATTTATCATTACAGAAATTGCTCACCCAGGCTTGTGCCGTTTCTTTGTCAGACATTCGTGTAGCAAGCTTTTTAGCGAGTAGAACCCTTTTCCATTCCGGAATTTCAATGGCAGTGCCTGCAATTTGTCATTGTCATTCCGGAATTTCAATGGCAGTGCCTGCAATTTGTTATTGTCTTTTCATCTTTGGACGACGTAATCAATCGCACCGTGGCTAAACTCAAGTGAAGAAAACTAGCTTAAATAGACTAGCAAGGCATTTCTGCAACAAAAAATGGGCTGGGTGAACAACACGTCGGTGCGAATAGAAGATTCGCATTGTTTGTGCCTTAGAAAATCACTAGTACCCTTATAACTCGCAAAAATATCAACCTTTGACGAATCGAGGTATTTCTGCCAGGCAATATGAGGGTGTGAATATCTGTCGGATTCGCTTGCAGTCCTCAATCGTCTAAAACAAAAATGAACTGCGATTCTTTTAATGATACTTCCAGAATGAATAAGGATTCTTTTTTTTAAATTGCTCGAGAGCAGTAGGAAAACCGATTGCATTCGATAATTTGAGTTTTCTCCCTGGAGTGTTTTGGACGAAAAAAAATATCATCACTCCATTCCCAATGACTCCCAATAGCTATTGTGACTTCGCTTGACCAGTAATCAGTACCTGGGCCAATATTTGTGACTCATGTGACTCGATCAGGAGTTACCTGGACATATCTCGTCTCGGTCATCTGCCTCCTCTGCTCATTGACGCCTTTCACTCCTTTGACTCCTCCACCGAAGACTAGGCTACTTTTGCGCAGATCAGCCATGACAACCTACGTATTCATTTTCATTCTTCTTGTTTCACAATGATACAAACATATGTACATACATACATACAAAAAAGTGAGTCCTTACTAATCTCATGATTACGGCCAATTGGACACTCCCTTACTTCTTCCACTTTGAAGATTGAAGTTGTGAGTTGATTTTTCTTACAAAAATTTTACTCAGTCTTTCAATTTTTCAATTTAAACGCTTTATCAAGATCAGCAAGCCACATCGGTAATATAACATCATCGATTATGGGATCTGTTGCGACATGTGACGACTCCACTCCTCAGCGTTCTCTGCCTTCCTTGGGAATTGGGGACTAATGGCTTTGACAAAGTAGTCCCTTCATCTCATTCTTCTGTCGCTCATGATGGCGCTACGATCCCGGAGCGCCAAATCTTCTCGGGAAAGGACTCTCACAGACGAGGGAAGAGACGGTGCGAGTAGCAACCGTGCACGGAGGGAGACGAATGAGAGAATGGGAGACGAATGAGAGAATCAAGGTGCTTATTGACGTAAAAATTTGAACATGTAAACATCTTGCCGATGCTCCACAATGCACGCCTAAATTCAAGCCATCAGCTGTTCCCTAATACAGATGCCATTATCATAAACTTTTTGTGTGTAAGCGATAAAGGCAGAGAGGTTTCCTTCCTGAGTTGAGAAACAGAGCCTAGAATACATATAGAGACCGTAAAAGGTTAAAAAACTTTGATGTTGAAGCAGACACCTTCATGAAAAAGAAGAAGAGAAGAAAGAAAACCTGGTGCAACAGAGGCGCAGCCAAGTTGGAGCCTCCGGGTACAGTTCCCTCCCTTTCCGCCTGTCGCCGAATGCGATCGCCTACTGCAAAACTGGGAATCACATCTATCATACCCTACAGCATATTTACCAAAGACCGTATGCATTTGAACGCAGGGAACATTTTCTCTGCAAACATTTTTCGATGAAAATAAAGTTTTCCACATACGCGGGGTCGGTAAACGATTAACTATACTTGAATAAAAAATTTTCTTCGAAAACGAATCAGTACGTTGATAGAGAATTAGAAAAGTTCCAAGGAGAACGCAGTTTTTTCATACTTGTAGTTCGAAAACTCGAGCCCACTTTAAAAGACGAAAAAAATGTGTTGAGACCTTAAGAGAATCCTGTTATGAAAGTAGGGCGAAGCAAAGCATGGGTTTTTTAAAGCATACATTTCTTAAGAACTTCTGTATTATAGAAAGTGGTTTTGTCATCTCGGATTTCTTCTCAACGTTGTAGTATTACAATATCATGTTCAACTTCTTCTCAACGTTGTAGTATTACAATATCATGTTCAACTTCTTCTCAACGTTGTAGTATTACAATATCATGTTCAACTTCTTCTCAACGTTGTAGTATTACAATATCATGTTCAACTTCTTCTCAACGTTGTAGTATTACAATATCATGTTCAACTTCAACGCCCTTGAAGCTGCACAGTCAATTAACATGAGAGATCTAATATGATTCATCGAGCTTTTTTGAGAGATGCTTTACTTGAGTTGACTGTGAATAAATTCTAACGTTCTTGCGGATTCCTTGTCCTATTTCCTTGATCTGGACAGTTCTGTTCGTCATCGGATTCGGTGCCTTCCGGTTCAGATGAGTTCTTCTTTTCTGCGGGGAATTCAGCATACTGTCGGAAGCTGAGGTTCTTGTCCTGGAATGGATGGAAGTAGGACTCAACTTACCTTTTTTGAACGTTTTGCCCCATGCTGGATTGAAAAGAACACATTCTCGAGGTTCTGTTCTAGGGTATTCCTCTAACCAGCACTGCTGTTCAAATCAATGCGCCAAATTAAGTGCTATTCAAAAAAGGCTAGTGATCCAAACTCTCTGTTGGTATGCGTTCTCCATTTTTAATCACGCTCTCGGTATCTCTTCTAAGTTTGACGTTTTCTCATGATTAGTCCTAATTTACACGCTTTTTTGGCGGGTGGTAGCAAACAGCAAATTATTTTTACCATAATTATTTATTGACAAATACATCTAGCAGCTGGAGACTCAAGAAAAGCGAATGAACCCATTGAGACAAGATAGGACCATACCATTCCTTATATGTATGTGAATACGTATAATAAGTTATGTTAGAGCTATTTGACGTTTTCTCATGTCAATTATCCATAATTCCATTCCCTTACTCCTATCGCACAAATGGAATTTAAGGAAAGTTGGGTGGCACTAGTATTCTATTATGAAAGTTACCTTTTAGACAGAGAAAGTCATAATACTTCACGTTCTACTACTATAGCAATAATAAAAAGTAACTTTCTTCAAAATTCAATTTGTATTGTTGAGTTCAATTGCATTTAGTACAAAGTATTTTTGAGATGATTATGAAATGAAGTTCGGTAAAAGACATCAATTATTATGAAATTATGACAGTAACTTTTCAGACAGAGAGCTTCTGTTGAGGTTGAACCGTTCTAATCAACACGTCTTTACTTCGTTACTGATAAGGACTGTTGACAGAACCCTCGCGATGAGAGAATCTTATCAAATATTGTTCTACTCCCTAGATATCATAAGACTTCCGGTCAATTCACATGGGAAATACGATTTCGACGGTTCACATTTGCGAAAAAGATTGTACAATAGATTTAAAGTTTTTTTTCCTCAATAGCTAATAAGAGTGAACATTTCTGAAGGGAGTGAAAACTGTGTTAATATAACTTGGAAGAAGAAAAAGTTTCCAAGATTTAGTAGCTCTATGTCAGTTTTTATGAGTTGAAAAAAAATTGTTTAGAACAAATGATCTCTTGGTTCTCAAAAGCTTTTTCTTACAAGTTTGAAGCTTTGAAGTTTGAAGTTTTGAAGTTTTTATTACGCATTGTTTTTACAACATCGCGTTAAAATAATCGAACAGGTCAGGAAGACGACATAGGGTTTCAGGGGAGGAGAAATAGAAGCGTAATTTTTAGAAGCGCAATTCAATGATTCTTTGAAGAAATTCGAGGACGGAAAAAAGAGTGGTGATATTCAACGCTTAACAGCCGCTCTGGATAATGAAAAAAGGGTAGGATAATTAGGAGGGGAGAAAATTATTTCCTGGCAGCCGCTCAGGAGGACGAGTGAAGGGGAGAATGATTTCTTTCTTTTTTCTTTGGTTTTTGCTTTTTCTTTAGTTTTAGCGGGAAAAGGACTGACCATGATTTTGTGTCTTATTTCATCGAAGGTTAGTTGTTGATCGAGTACCTCGTCAAGGTCATCGAGGACCTCGTCTGATTCCATCAGAGTGGACGCCCGACCGACTCGCCCACTCGTCTCCTCTCTCAATTATCACATCATTCTCGTTTCTCGCTTCAAAAATCTTCTTTATCCACATCTCTTCGTCTTTTTCGTTATGAAGTTCTTTTTCCAAACTTAGTTTTCAGTTATGCTGCTATGATATTAATTTTCATCACATTATATTTGTTTTTGATATTCAAAGTTTGCATCCACTATGAAAGAATCGTTTCTACCATTCTTTCTTTAGAAGCCTAATACATTTGAGCGACTCATTCTTCGAAAAAAGAATTAGTCCAAATGAAGCACATACCCTAGAACAGTTTGGATCAATGATAAGAAAAAGCTTCCTAACCGCTGGCCTTCTTGAATGACATCATGAATTAGATGAGTCTGCTCTTGAACCTTCGTCCTGCCTCGCTTCCAGGAATCTGCTTCGACTATCAAATTGCGCGGCTCTTCTTCAACTGGCACAGAGAGTTTCTTCTTCGAATCAGCCAAACTCACTGCTCGAACATCTTTTACTAAAAAGTGTCCATGAAAACTTTCTTCACAAAATTCATGGCTTCTTCACTTTTGTAGTAGAAATTGAATGAAAATCAACAATTCTATTTATCGAAGAACCCATTCACTTCTAATTAGTGAAAAACTCCCGTTTGAAATTGTTTTATTTTATCGAATCAAAAGCGTTGAATTTCTCGAGAATTCTCAATGCTATCGTCTAAATCTAAAATTCTTTTTCCTTTATCACAGTGTTCGCTATGATGTAGATCAAAAGGTTTGAGAAAAGTAGAATACTTTTCAAACCTGCTGAACTAATAGTCGGTGGGGTTGGTTCTCTCCGATAGCTAGTGGTGTATTCGTAGTCTTCTGGAGGCTCTCTCGCTACATGCTTTTTCTATAAAATCCGTTGTCTTTTTTATTTATAAAAAAGTAGGTGAGAGAAGAATAAAAATAATAAATAAGAGTTATAAGAGTCTACATAAGTCCTTTAGGTATCAGTATCGTTAACACATTATAGATAATAAGAATGATATTCTGGTATCTGCTTTGGTGGATAGTTTTAAAAACTTTATTTTAAAACATCTGGAAGTTAAATATCATCCAACACTGAGAGATAATTCTTACTCAAATCTGTAGAAGTATTAAAGGGAAGAATCTTCTGAAAAGTCTTCTGAAACGAATTGCATGTAGTGGGAGAAACAATTGCATGTAGTGGGAGAAACGAATTGCATGTAGTGGGAGAAACGAATTGCATGTAGTGGGAGAAACAAACCAAAATGGTTCAATTGAATGTTCACCTCAGGGAGAGAATAGTGGAAAAGAGAGTTCGAGGCCCTGATCTGCTCTGAGAAGCGAGTAGGGAAGACGTGGATTCCTATCGGAAGCGGCCGCCGAGAAGCAGCCATTAAGCCTGGGGTGTAAATTGCTGAAAAAGTTCACCGCAATAGGCCTGGTGTGTTGTTCTCTTAGCGATTTGAGTCTTTCGTTCCACATAATGCATACGAGAAGGAAAGGCTGAACTTTATTATTAAAATTTACTCTCTTTTTCTTTCTCTTCCTCACATTCTTCCGACTTCTCTGTCTCCTTTTCATCTTCTGCTCCTTTTTTCAGCTCACTGAAGCCTCCATAAAAGCTGTTTTTCAGAGCGCGAGTGCCCTAAATCTTGCGTGAAACGGTAAACGAACCCATCAAAACATTGGCTGTCACAGAGAGAAATAGAGAGGGAGAGAATAGGTTGAGAAAAAGACTGGAGAGTTTATATGAAAAGTTTTTCTCTTGAAATAAATCTGAAAAATCATTTTGAAAAGTTCTATAAAGATGGTTTTCTCACACTCGAAAGGTGGGTTCGTTTCAAATAAAAGTTTTATATTGAGATTGAAATCCCGAAAAAGTCCATCGTGGTCTCATTTATACACTTATTACCTTGAATAAAGGAACTTATAGTTTTTTTTGTTTAATGAAGTCAGAATCGAAACAGAAAAAACTGAGAAAGGTAAAAAATAATTGGAGTGATTGAGACAAGTGCAAAGAGAGAGAGAGAAAGAGAGGGAAGGAGAGGACCGAAAAAGAACTTGGGTGGTATGAGTTGATTATAAGATTAGATCTGTCTTCTAGAACAGGAAAGATAATGTCTGTTGAATTTATGTGAGGCTAGTTGAGCGAGTATTGGAAACAAAGTTTAGATCTACAGGGAGAGACAAACTGGAGAGAAATATTGAGGGAGAAACTGAGAAGAAAGCAGCAATACAAATAAAGATAGAGAATAGAAAGTGATAGAGAGAAGGGAAAATAGAACTCAATAAAGAGAGAATATGGAGAGAAAAAGAGATAGAATGAATGAAGAGAGAGAGAGAGAGAGAGAGAGAGAGAGAGAGAGAGAGAGAGAGAGAGAGAGAGAGAGAGTGAGAGCAAATGGAACCGATAAGAGCCTTCGAGTAATGGAGACAGTCTTCCCTTCATTTGCTTCTAAACGAGCATTGCTATTCTTCTCTGTAGCTATCGATTATTCGTGACCTTAAAACTAGCTTCTCATGTCGAATGCTAATGTGAGAAATTATGAAGAATACCGAGGCTTCGCACGTTTCTCGAGTCTTCTATTTCCAATCAGAAAAAAAACTTGAGATTAAAATGTACCATGCAATTCCATTGAATCGTGAAAGAACATTCATTTAGTACTTACTCTTAACTATGAGGGCGCTAAAATGGAAAAGAGCATACATTCTTGTACCACGCACGATCTGAGGCGATTCAAAAAACAAAGACTGCTTTCACGAGCTCAAAAAAGCGAGTAAACTCATATCTAATAACAAATTGAGGAAAAAAATATTGGGGGAGTAAGACAATAATGGAAACCAAAAAGATTGGGATGAAATAATACAAAACCAAGAGAAACACTCAAAAACAAATAGAACCTAGTAAAACGAGAGAAAAATACTTAGACGTTTTTATTAGCTATGACACAGCTAGTCAAACGTCAGAGATTTCATCGCCTCATTGTTATCACAAATGATAGTTTTCTAGATTTGTCAAAAGTTTTGGGCAAAAGGTGCTTGAGGACGTGAGAAATTTTATGGCAGAATAAGTTATTTAGGTGAAAGATAAAGACAGTGAGAGAAAGAAAGATTAGAGAGAGAGAGAGAGAGAGAGAGAGAGAGAGAGAGAGAGAGAGAGAGAGAGAGAGAGAGAGAGAGAGAGAGAGAGAGAGAGAGAGGTAGTGAGAGAGAAATAATCACAGATAGAGACAAAAAGAAAAATGAGACATTGGGAAGGTAAAGACAAAATAGTTTAAGTTATAAGGAATAGAAAATGTCGAATAGAAAATGTCTACTCTGATTCTTTCCCAGTACTCAGCGGGGTACCCCAAGGGACAGTTCTCGGGCCCCTCTTGTTCCTCTGCTTCATCAATGACATTGAGAGCTGTATTCCCTCAACTGTAAAGTTTTCCTTGTTTGCCGATGACCTTAAAATTTATAGTGAGGACTCTGATTCTCTTGAACTATGTATAAACAATATCTCAAATTGGTCACGTGAATTCAAACTTCCCTTAGCTGTCGAGAAAATCAACTGTCTCCGTCTTGGGAAATCTCAAAACGATTACTTCATTGATAGCTCGCTGATAAAAGTCGTTAATTTAGTCAGAGACTTGGGTATTTTTGTGGACTCTAAGCTCAAGTTCAAGCAACACGTAGAAATAATACGTGCTAGGACTCTGTGTAGAATTTCACAAGTTTTCAAAGTGTTTAGATGTTTGGACTTGAACGGTTACAAAACCGTTTACACCACTTACATCAGACCACTACTTGAATATGGTACAATTATTTTCTCTCCGAAAGTCCACAGTAATAATTCGAAAAGGTTGGAATATCCTCAGAGACTTTTCACAAAAAAAGCTTATTCTCGTTGTGGAAGTATTAGGTTGAGCTATCCCCAACGTCTCGCTGAATTCAATTTAGATTCACTAATCATTCGACGACTCCGTTCTGATTTATTGGTAGTTTTTCGTCTACTTTCTGATAGAGCGGATTGTCAGACGTGCAAAAAAGAGCTGAAGTTAAGAACTGAAACCAATCTCCGCACTTCAGACCGAACCTCCAAATTAACTCTGATGAAATTTAAACGATACAATGATCCACATTCTTTCTTTTCTAGAACAATTGCTTTATGGAATAAAGTTACAGATAATTTCAAAGAGATTCAAGATGTCGAGGCATTCGGCAAGGCTCTAGAAGAAATCGACCTCTCGAATGTCATAGTTTTACCGAAATTTCTGTTGTCAACAGCAAGAGTGGACACCAACGAAAATTGACCGTCTTATTCCTCATTATTCCCCTTATTATTTCATGATTCCATATAAGCGATGGCCTTACAAGCTATCCTATGGTAATAATAAAGAACATAAGGGAGGAAGAGTGAGACATTTTTTGACGTCATTATATAGAAAGACTATCAGGGCACATCATTAATAATCAACTCAAAACGAAAAGTTAATGGTTTTTCCTGAACGAATGACAACTTGAGAATAGTTTTCCATTGATTGGAAGATCTGAATGAAACATCGCTTAGAAATCACATAGTAAAGAACATTTCTATTAGAAGTTAGAAAGTTCGAATGAAAAACCCCTAAAAAGGTACGAAATGAATCTCGAAAATTTCGAATCCAAATCCAAAAAAGGGATCGATGTAGCAGATATGATGCGTATGATGATATTGCAGCAAAATGCTTGTGCCTACAATCAGATTTTTTTGCTCTCTTCAAATACTCTGATTTCTCTGCTTCATTTTGCCCAACAATGACAAATTTCCTCTATCTGTTTCTCTCTATTTCTCTAATTTTCTCTTCAAAACTCACTCCTCGCCTTTTTATTTTTCAACTCTGTCTCTTTCGTCAAGCTTTTGATTCTTTTTTTCCAGCAAATGCTTCACATGGAATATCTTCACATGCTTGTACAAATAAAAGATGCGGGCCGAATCTCTGATTGAAAGATACACTTACAATACACTTGTTAGTGTAATTTTTGAGGTTTTATATACACGATTACACTGCAAAAAAAAACTCATTTAAGCCATAAGGTACATGGTTTTGAACCTTCCGGTTTATTCCGTAGAGTTTCAGCAAAACTAGTGACAGAATGACTCTGGATTCAGCTGTGGGTTGACTGTTCCATCATATTTCAATCGAAGGAGTTTATGTTCGAAACTTCGGATTTCATTTCCACCCCGCAGACTCAGTCTCTAAACCTTTTCAGTGTGCTTCTTCTTCATTCAGCACATCAAAGGCATGAATTAACTGAAGAATATATCCATAAATTTTCCAGCCAGTTAGTTTTTCTCAGAAAGCCAAAAACCTGTCTTGTCGTTTATAACGTCTGAACAGGTTCCTACAGCAAAAATAGACAAAATTTTTAGCAAAAACTTCAACTAAACAAAAAATAAATTTGTTTACGATTATCTCTTTTTGTTCTACTTTTCGCGTAAAAAAAAACAAATGCTTTACAGCAGTAATTGTCATTTCGCTTTTAAGAATAAAGTTCTAAAAAAATATCAACCGCTTTTTTCCTCGCAACGCATTCAGCATCTGTTTCACGTTTGCTGAAAACTTGAAGAAAAAAACCTTAAAAAGCACTCTCATCACCAAAGTTTTCAACTTAGGACCATAGTTTATTTCTACCTCGCTCTAAAACATTTTCACATTTATGTGAATAAATTGAAAAAAATATTTTTTTTTCTGCCTCGAAAAAACGGTTTTGGATGCAATTGTAAAAATGCTCTCAATTATAAGAAAAAATTGCATCGGAATCAACGTTTATGAATGAAAAAATATGACGAAAACAGAATGAAAAAGTATGACGACAACAGTTCAACGGTTCACTAGAATCCGATATTGTTCTCAAAAAATCCTAAATTTTCTTCATTAATCAAGGTAAGCTGAAAGTTTTCTAAAAATTACTCTGATCACAGAAGTGGCGTATTCTGAACGCGCATGTATATTATACCAAGTGGAAAATTTATCTGGTGTTTCGACATTAATTTTGTCGGGAATCGGTGAGGTTTTAGGTTTATTATCCCTTCCAAAATCCAGATAAGATTTTTTCAACTTTGAAAGAGAAATAAAGTTAATGGTGTAATTCCTATTAATAAAATTTTTTTCTTCATGTTTCTATTTCAGCTTCCGATGTCTTCTTATGTACATACTTTCTTTTACTCGCTTTTTGTCTCTCAAATACTTCTTAATAGGTCCGATTTTCACTCTCTTTTTTAATTTCCTTCTTTTTCTGTATATTTCTCTCTCTTTCTCTCAATCTTTCCCCATTCATCTCTGTTGCTCTCTCTCCCTCCTACACTTCTACTTCTATCTTACTCTGTCTCTTTCGTATTCATAAACACTCTTTCTATTATTCAACCTTCTATGTTCTCCTGTATGGATGTATCACTATGGTGATTCTTTTGTTTAGCGACTCCCAATAAAACAGCGACACAACAGAAACATCTCCCAAATGTCGTGATCTAACAAGAAAGAAGCTTTTTTTTGTTGTCGAATGTTTCGAAGAACAAATTTTAAGATTATCTTGAACATAGAAAAAAGAATAGATATCTCATTCGAAATTTAATATTCTTCAATCGCTTACTAATAGATAAAAGTTGAATTGAGTTTAAATTTTTTGCTGCTGTTCTCAACGGATTTTTTGGATTCAAATACTATTATAATCCTTTAAATTAAAATTCTAAGAACTCGTTAAATATACGGAGCGTCATCTCTGTTGACAACAGTGTGTTTCTATTAAGCTTTAACTGAAATCGATTGAAAAACATTCGTTCAAAACCCTGTAATCGATTGCTCAATTTTTTCACATTAACTGAATACTCCACCCTCCAGAAATTTGCAAATTTCTTTTTTTCGTCTTGGAAGTCGGTGAATTTTAAACAAGACGTGTTTTTTTCAGTAAAAGAGAGAAGGTAAAGTTGAAAAGCATCATACATAACTCCGGTTTCCTAGTAACTCCCTTTGATTGTTTCTTTCTCATGCCACGCAGCTGAACCCCTCGGAACCCCTTATTCACTTCAACTCAGTCTTTTACCTTGTTCAGAAATATGTATTGCAGTCATGAGTCATTAATTAAGTCATGAGATAAAAGTTAATTTCATTCAAGAGTATGAAACGGTCTTTTTAAGAGTCCCTCTGTAATTTTATTTAAAGAAGCTACTCGGTGGTTATATCACATGGGTTTTCAATCTATGCAAAAAAAATTCCACTGGCAGAATTATTATGACTTCACTTTAAATTTGAGTTCTCTATTCAATCAAATTTTTCAATAACTTTTGCTCAGTCAATAAAAGAACAGAAATTACAACTTTTTTTGGCGACGAAATCGTCATTTCTTATTTTTGACTTTTAATTTTAATACATACTTGCAACCAACAACTTTCCCTCTGCTCTTTCGTTGCTTCAGCAAGTATAGCAATCACATAACCAAAAGACGGAAAACAAGATTTGATATTTTTGGTGGACTAGATTTCTCCGTGTTATAATTTAATCATATTTTACATAGTGTACCCCTGAAGGAACAAGTGCACCCCTGACGATCGAATATAAAGACTTAATATCTTCTTTCCGGATTTTTCATAACCAAATTCCAACTCATTAGTTCCGCTGAAAATTGAAATTGGCGCGCATAATATCTTGCTGCAACCTTCCCCCTTGGATTTCTAGTAGTGCACCTGGCGATCTTCAGACTCCCTCCCCTCCTTGTTCTCCACTCTCTGTTTTCTGAGCATCAGTATCCCTATTCTTCCTGAGTCTCATATTTTCCTAAGCCCTTCTCAATCAAAACCCATGCCTTTCATATCCTTGCTCTGTTGCCATTGGAGATGTTCCACCGAGTAACACAATTTTTTATTGATTTTTGTTTACGTTCAATTGTTTTTCCCTATGAAATCAAGTAGATAAAAGAAAAAAAAACTTTACTTTAAAAATCAAACGCTTCAAGCTTGAAGTTATACACTTGGAAAAAATTTGGTTTTGGAAACTTTTTTAGCATGCCAATATGTATAATTCTGATCTGTTGTTCCAAAAACACGATGCTTTTGGTCCGAAAAAGAAACAGCGACGGACACCTGTAATTCATATAAAAAGCAAAAAAATTGGTGGAAAAACTTATTTTTTAAAATATATTTCCTGCCTGATTTTTCTTTTCCAGGGCACATCACCAAGATTTGATAAACTGTGCTTCTTTGCTTTTATAGTCTTTGCGCATTAAAAAACTTGCAACACTTTTTTGATTTTTCACATCGATCCCACCTTTTTGCCAATTCAATTAGTTCTTAATTTCTCCATCTCTGTATTACTGTTTGAACTTTCGACTTGGAGGAGCAGGATCTGATATTAAAGTCTTGCCGTCTACTAGCGGATCTCTGTTTTCATTTCAAGAGCATATTCTGACATTACACTGTATCTTCTCTCGATGAAACGACATTTTCTTGTCAATTACGGGTTCTGTTCAGGGAAATATTCTCTTTTCGTGGCCCTTTTTTTCTCTCTAGACGTGTTATGGAACCATAGGTCACCAGCAATTTCGAAAAACGACCGTTTTTCGATGGAGTCTATAATAATGACTATCTACATATCTCTTCTCCGCTGTTTATCTTTAGCTCGCTTACCATTATTATATACTCCCCGACTCGAAAAGCGGTCGTTCTTTACAAATTTTCAACAGTTACACTACACCTTTGGTGAACTTTGTGTAAAACTCGTGGGTGTGAGTCTCAGACCTTGGTTCTTTGTGAGCTGTTTGTTCATATGATGTTATGCAAATCGAAATGAAGATGAAGTTCCGTTACAAACCGTTATTGATACTTCGTTTAGTGGTTCACAATGTCAGCAGCAGAGGAAACCGGTGAAGCTTCTAAGACGGTCGTGAAAAAGAAGAAGAGGGTCAGCTATGCTGAAAGACTCTATTCTGGCATGAAATTCTAAAAATTCTTGAACAAATGCAAAAAATTTGAAAACGAAAGTGTAGTCATTTAAGGTTTAAATAAATGCGCTCAGGTTTGATTCAAATAATCTCACACAAAGTGTATTACACTACTTTGAAACATGCACATCAGGTAATAGGTTACTGTATCACACTACTTTGAAACATGCAGATCAGGTAATAGGTTACATACTAAGTCTACAAAAAACTTCTTAAAAATTGATTTAAAAAAATTGCTCTTTTTTGCTTTTCCGTGAAAAGGAGTGTTTTTAATCTCTGTTCCAGGCTGTTTCCAAGACACGCGCACCTCCAAAAGCGTCAGAAATACCCGCCGGGAAGAAAATTAGAGTCTTCAAAAACGGTGACATTCATCACCAAGGCGTCAAGGTCCGTTTGGTTCTCTAATTCTTCCGCTCTCTTTTTACTTTCTTCCTCTCCCTCGCTGTCTCCTCGCTCTCTTTATTACTGCCTTTTTTCTCTAACCGCTTTATTTCTCTTTCTCTCTCTTACTCTCTTTCTCTCTCTGTGGAGCTCCCTGTATCTTCTCTCTTTTTATAGCTTTTTGTTACCTCTCTTCAACTGTTTTAACTTTTTGCCAAACTTTTCAATTTAATGCTACATATGCGTAAATGGTTTTATACTGAAATGTCTAAAACCAGCTCCCAATACAAAGTGGGAGTATATGCAGTGGGTTGCAGGTTGTGGTAAACACGCGGCAGGTCTCGAACATGCAAGCTTTTCTTGATGCGGTGAACCACCGAATTGACCTGCCCTATGGCGCTAAGAGACTATACACAACTAATGGGAAAAGTGTCAAGACCCTCGCTGAACTTCAAAATGACAAGGTAAATACATACATATTGGGGTTTTAAAATTCTCTAATCCATAAGCCAACAGTAAAACACTCAGTACCGTTTTAAGCTGACGAGTTAAAAACTATTTTGGTTATCAAACTTAGCCGGATTCAATAAACATAAGCAATGAACATGTGAAAGCTCTTGATTTGTTAGTTCTTAGTGGAAAAACAAGAAGACTTCAAAAAATTAGCTCAGTCGGGTTTATAGTTGATGGTGTCACATTGACTCGGGTTTATAGTTGATGGTGTCACATTGACTCGGGTTTATAGTTGATGGTGTCACATTGACTCGGGTTTATAGTTGATGGTGTCACATTGACTCGGGTTTATAGTTGATGGTGTCACATTGACTCGGGTTTATAGTTGATGGTGTCACATTGACTCGGGTTTATAGTTGATGGTGTCACATTGACTCGGGTTTATAGTTGATGGTGTCACATTGACTCGGGTTTATAGTTGATGGTGTCACATTGACTCGGGTTTATAGTTGATGGTGTCACATTGACTCGGGTTTATAGTTGATGGTGTCACATTGACTCGGGTTTATAGTTGATGGTGTCACATTGACTCGGGTTTATAGTTGATGGTGTCACATTGACTCGGGTTTATTGTTGATGGTGTCACATTGACTCGGGTTTATAGTTGATGGTGTCACATTGACTCGGGTTTATAGTTGATGGTGTCACATTGACTCGGGTTTATAGTTGATGGTGTCACATTGACTCGGGTTTATAGTTGATGGTGTCACATTGACTCGGGTTTATAGTTGATGGTGTCACATTGACTCGGGTTTATAGTTGATGGTGTCACATTGACTCGGGTTTATAGTTGATGGTGTCACATTGACTCGGGTTTATAGTTGATGGTGTCACATTGACTCTTTCAGACATCTCTGTAGCCTCCCTGAATCTATTTCTTCTATGGGGCTCATCGAAACCTTTGTCAGGATTATGTTGCCGCTACGAACATATTCACTCCCCTTCCTTACGGTCAGATCAATTCTGGAACTCCGAAGTGGGGTTAGAGCGGAATTTGAACTTGTTTGCAAACTCCAAGAAGATGTGTGTTGATTATTTCGAAACGATAGCGGTGAAGAAACAAGATGGACAGAGAAAAGTTTGATTTCGAGGAAGACAAGCAATGGAATCGAGAGAGAGAGAGAGAGAGAGAGAGAGAGAGAGAGAGAGAGAGAGAGAGAGAGAGAGATACAGAGAGAGAGAGATAGAGATAGAGAGAGAGAGAGATAGATAGAGAGAGAGAGATAGAGAGAGATAGAGAGAGATAGAGAGAGGTTACAGAGAAAGAGAAGGAGAGAGAGAAAAATAGAAAAAGTAGATGGTGGAGCGACTTGCTCAGAAATTCCCTCGGTAGTGTCAAAGATGTCTGCTTCCTCTTCCGCCTCCTCAACCCTAAACCGCTCTCGATCCTCTGAGCCAAAGAAGTCGCCAGCTCCTCAGAAGAAGGCGAGCATCAGGGCAGCTTCACAAGTGCCTCCAAAAGCAAGTGTTTCTGTTTATTTTTGCATTCGCTTCGTGATCAATGCCATGGACACGGAGCGCCAAACTTCATTATAGCTTTAATACAACTTTTTCATGTTCTTAACGAAGTCCTAACAAAGAAGTGGAACATAAAGAAACGAGAATGTGGTACATGTTGTGAAAGTACTGCTTATTCCCAACAGAATAAATGCTCCTTGTGGTGACAAGATGCCACTCAACTATCAATATAACTTCGACAAAGTCAAGCCCTCGGAAAAAAGACATTTTTAGAGATCTCGTAGCTTTGTATCCATTTGTTCAATCTTTATTATCATTGAACATGTCATAGACAGGCGATTCGAGTCATAATCTAGAAAAATCTTGCAATCCGTATAATCTAGAAAATTCAAAACATCCATACCAGTTTTTTTCTGTCATAAAATGACTCTCGGAAAAACCAATGAGAATCGAGTTCGAAAGGCTTAGGCTTAGACTTAGGCTTAGGCTTAGGCTTAGGCTTAGGCTTAGGCTTAGGCTTAGGCTTAGGCTTAGGCTTAGGCTTAGGCTTAGGCTTAGGCTTAGGCTTAGGCTTAGGCTTAGGCTTAGGCTTAGGCTTAGGCTTAGGCTTAGGCTTAGGCTTAGGCTTAGGCTTAGGCTTAGGCTTAGGCTTAGGCTTTGCCTTACTTGAAAAGTTCATTAAATCGAGCTGCTCCTATTATTTTAGATAGAAAAAGAAGCTAACATTTTTCAATTCTCTGAAACATCACGATTTCTCAATAATTACAGGCAAAAAGCGACAATGAATATGCCCTACCGAAGAAAAAGAAAAAAGTTGTCAAGAAGAAGATGTCAGTCTTTTGCGTTTAATAATCTCAACATCTTCGGAAAGCCTTATAGGTTAAAAAAGAATAGCTTCACTAAAAGCCCAAGATAAAAATAGCAGGGCTTCCAAGTTCTTCACATCTATGACACATTTTGCACTAAAATAACAAAAAATTGTATTCGTGATATTAAAACACAGATAATCTGATAAAAAGCCAGAACATAACTATTATCTTTGCTGACAGTGTCAAAAAAGACGCATCTCCGAGTAAAAACGCGAAAGTCGCTTCAAATGTTCTCAAGCCAGCGGCGAGTATCATGAACGGCAGCAAGAAAGTCGCTGCGACTTCCGATATCGAGAAGAAACCCAAAGTGATCAAAAAGAAGAAAAGTTGGCATGATTTAACAGCATTTGAAATGGCAGAAAAGCTAGATCTTTCTAAAAACTTATCAATGGCGTCGGAAATGATTTTTCGGATGATAATGGGGAGTTTCGCTTCCAGAAAACTGAAATTGAAAACAATCAAGATACTATTCATTTTAGAATTTGGTAAGAGTTGTTATTTATCAAGAAAAAAAAAGATATATGTGGAATATTTTCAAATGAGTTAGCTTTGTCAGCAGCTTCTAAATTTTATTTTTTACTTGTACAATCTGAGCGCTACTCTCACATATCCGAAACAAATGAATGATTTCAGTTGTCAAAAAGAAGATAGTAGCAGCTGAAGAGAGCGATGCTCCGAAGGCAGCCGAACCTGCAGCTGCCACAGTCATCGCAGCAGGTACAGAAACTTTGCCCACTCTATTTCAGAACATTGAAAGTTAGTCGATATGCAATTTATTCAATATATAAGTATGTCAAGTGATGGAACTATCGCATCTCAACCAGGCATCACTGCCTTTAAACTGTGTCATTTCTTAGAATTTGAAGATTTATAAGTATGTCCATTCAATCAATATCAGATTTATAAGTATGTCCATTCAATCAATATCAGATTTATAAGTATGTCCATTCAATCAATATCAGATTAATAAGTATGTCCATTCAATCAATATCAGATTTATAAGTATGTCCATTCAATCAATATCAGATTTATAAGTATGTCCATTCAATCAATATCAGATTTATAAGTATGTCCATTCAATCAATATCAGATTTATAAGTATGTCCATTCAATCAATATCAGATTTATAAGTATGTCCATTCAATCAATATCAGATTTATAAGTATGTCCATTCAATCAATATCAGATTTATAAGTATGTCCATTCAATCAATATCAGATTTATAAGTATGTCCATTCAATCAATATCAGATTTATAAGTATGTCCATTCCATCAATATCAGATTTATAAGTATGTCCATTCAATCAATATCAGATTTATAAGTATGTCCATTCAATCAATATCAGATTTATAAGTATGTCCACTCAATCAATATCAGATTTATAAGTATGTCCACTCAATCAATATCAGATTTATAAGTATGTCCATTCAATCAATATCAGATTTATAAGTATGTCCACTCAATCAATATCAGATTTATAAGTATGTCCATTCAATCAATATCAGATTTATAAGTATGTCCATTCAATCAATATCAGATTTATAAGTATGTCCATTCAATCAATATCAGATTTATAAGTATGTCCATTCAATCAATATCAGATTTATAAGTATGTCCATTCAATCAATATCAGATTTATAAGTATGTCCATTCAATCAATATCAGATTTATAAGTATGTCCATTCAATCAATATCAGATTTATAAGTATGTCCATTCAATCAATATCAGATTTATAAGTATGTCCATTCAATCAATATCAGATTTATAAGTATGTCCATTCAATCAATATCAGATTTATAAGTATGTCCATTCAATCAATATCAGATTTATAAGTATGTCCATTCAATCAATATCAGATTTATAAGTATGTCCATTCAATCAATATCAGATTTATAAGTATGTCCATTCAATCAATATCAGATTTATAAGTATGTCCATTCAATCAATATCAGATTTATAAGTATGTCCATTCAATCAATATCAGATTTATAAGTATGTCCATTCAATCAATATCAGATTTATAAGTATGTCCATTCAATCAATATCAGATTTATAAGTATGTCCATTCAATCAATATCAGATTTATAAGTATGTCCATTCAATCAATATCAGATTTATAAGTATGTCCATTCAATCAATATCAGATTTATAAGTATGTCCATTCAATCAATATCAGATTTATAAGTATGTCCATTCAATCAATATCAGATTTATAAGTATGTCCATTCAATCAATATCAGATTTATAAGTATGTCCATTCAATCAATATCAGATTTATAAGTATGTCCATTCAATCAATATCAGATTTATAAGTATGTCCATTCAATCAATATCAGATTTATAAGTATGTCCATTCAATCAATATCAGATTTATAAGTATGTCCATTCAATCAATATCAGATTTATAAGTATGTCCATTCAATCAATATCAGATTTATAAGTATGTCCATTCAATCAATATCAGATTTATAAGTATGTCCATTCAATCAATATCAGATTTATAAGTATGTCCATTCAATCAATATCAGATTTATAAGTATGTCCATTCAATCAATATCAGATTTATAAGTATGTCCATTCAATCAATATCAGATTTATAAGTATGTCCATTCAATCAATATCAGATTTATAAGTATGTCCATTCAATCAATATCAGATTTATAAGTATGTCCATTCAATCAATATCAGATTTATAAGTATGTCCATTCAATCAATATCAGATTTATAAGTATGTCCATTCAATCAATATCAGATTTATAAGTATGTCCATTCAATCAATATCAGATTTATAAGTATGTCCATTCAATCAATATCAGATTTATAAGTATGTCCATTCAATCAATATCAGATTTATAAGTATGTCCATTCAATCAATATCAGATTTATAAGTATGTCCATTCAATCAATATCAGATTTATAAGTATGTCCATTCAATCAATATCAGATTTATAAGTATGTCCATTCAATCAATATCAGATTTATAAGTATGTCCATTCAATCAATATCAGATTTATAAGTATGTCCATTCAATCAATATCAGATTTATAAGTATGTCCATTCAATCAATATCAGATTTATAAGTATGTCCATTCAATCAATATCAGATTTATAAGTATGTCCATTCAATCAATATCAGATTTATAAGTATGTCCATTCAATCAATATCAGATTTATAAGTATGTCCATTCAATCAATATCAGATTTATAAGTATGTCCATTCAATCAATATCAGATTTATAAGTATGTCCATTCAATCAATATCAGATTTATAAGTATGTCCATTCAATCAATATCAGATTTATAAGTATGTCCATTCAATCAATATCAGATTTATAAGTATGTCCATTCAATCAATATCAGATTTATAAGTATGTCCATTCAATCAATATCAGATTTATAAGTATGTCCATTCAATCAATATCAGATTTATAAGTATGTCCATTCAATCAATATCAGATTTATAAGTATGTCCATTCAATCAATATCAGATTTATAAGTATGTCCATTCAATCAATATCAGATTTATAAGTATGTCCATTCAATCAATATCAGATTTATAAGTATGTCCATTCAATCAATATCAGATTTATAAGTATGTCCATTCAATCAATATCAGATTTATAAGTATGTCCATTCAATCAATATCAGATTTATAAGTATGTCCATTCAATCAATATCAGATTTATAAGTATGTCCATTCAATCAATATCAGATTTATAAGTATGTCCATTCAATCAATATCAGATTTATAAGTATGTCCATTCAATCAATATCAGATTTATAAGTATGTCCATTCAATCAATATCAGATTTATAAGTATGTCCATTCAATCAATATCAGATTTATAAGTATGTCCATTCAATCAATATCAGATTTATAAGTATGTCCATTCAATCAATATCAGATTTATAAGTATGTCCATTCAATCAATATCGCAATATTCATATTACACAAATCCTTACTACATCGAAACTTATCTGAATTTACAAACTTGAATTCCTTCGCTACGCTTTTACGCCGTTTCAGTAGTCATCGCGAGAGCTTTCCTTTTGTTTAGGTACTCTTACTGATCAAAAGTTTTAACATTAAATAGCTGATATTGTATCTCATGTCAATTTTTAAGGTTAAACTTGCGTTACTAGAAAAAAAGAGAGACTCAAAACTTCGCATCTTCCACTCTTGAGCGAATTTCTTGCTTGGAACAGAAGCTTTTTATCTAGCATTTCATCGTTGAAATAGGGAGGAGTTGGTGAAATAGGAAAGATGATTGGACGCTTCCCTGGTTGACAGGGATCGAGGCCTTGGGTGCTGAAGCCCACGTTCAAGAGAAGCAAGAGGGTCAAGCGAAAGAGAAGGGATATGAGCGGACAGAAAGCTCTGCTACTCCTTCCAGATCAAGGTTGCAGTTTTTTGATCAGCGATCAAAAAACAAATGGAAATACCACCAAATCTGCGTCATTTATATTCAAAAAAACTATCCGTTATTTAATTTTCGAACTATCAATTATGTTGGCGTTAACGAAATCTTGTGATATTTGCGATAACGTAAGGTTCGAATCAGACACGTATCAGTAATGTAGCACAATTGATCAATTGAAGTATTCTCATTCTTTTGTTGAAAAGTGGATTAGCTGCGTTCATAAATCGTGCATCGTTTCAAGTGCGCGCGTGGTAGGTGAGTTGATTCTATTGTGATTTCAAGCACTGAAATTACGAACAAATGTTGAGATAAAAATGAGATAACCAGTTTCTTTATATTATCAACACTACTTATATAAATTATTTAAAATTGTTTTGAGACCGAGGACGGCTGCGCCCGGTGGCTCTCGCCCTATGAGCACAATCCAAACGCGGCGGGAATCAGCGTCGTCGAAGAAGTCTCGTAAATCCAAACACAGTCAGCAAAATAAGATGCCTTCTCATTAAAACCCGTAGTGACGTCGAGTGATTCTGCGAACTGAAGTGTAGTGAGATATAGCGAAAGCGAGAACGAGAAGCCAAGTTGAATTAATTTTTCCTGGCAACTCTTAACAACGCTACTGATAAGAAAAAAAGAGTAGAGAAAAAGTCGAACCGGGTCTTGAATGCATTTTTTTTGCGATTCATGGGAGTCCCTTTTTAAGGTAGCAGTTCGGATTCGGAGTCTAGCTCCTCCTCGTCCTCTTCCTCTTCCTCTGATGAAGGATCAAAGAAGTCAGAGAAAAAGCAGAAGGAGAATGTGAAGAGAGACGCCTCTCAGGAGTCCACCGATGAAGACTCCGACAGAAGTTACAACCGAAGTCAGCTCATCCATTTATCAAAAAAATCGATGTTTCTTCTAAGAGCTCAATGTTATCGTTGTGTTTGAGCGAGAAAAGCCGTAGGAGCAGACCACTTTGATCGAGAGTCTCCGGTTCTTGTAGAAGAAGCGCAGAAACCAGACGTACCCAGGTGTTTCGGCAAAGAGCGAATTGCGACGCAGCTCAAAAAAACTTTGTCATTGAACCGAGGGTTGTTCTTATTTTGTTCCGTTGCACAAGTTCTTATTTTGTTCCGTTGCACAAATGTTGGCACAAAAAACAAGTTTTGGTCTCGTGATCCAGGGTATAAGCCAATAAAGGAAGCTGAACTTATGTCACATACATACATACTAAAAGATCTTGATTCAAAATTTAATCATGAAGCCTAGTCTCTTTAAACTTTTGAAGCAAGTTTCTCAAAGTCTTTCTAACCAAATTTCGGACTCGAAGCAGCATATTCAATTCAATTCTTTATTTCCATGTACACAAAAACAGTTTCACTTCAACATTTAATGATCACAAATTAAACATGGATTATGATTCTTTTAGAAAAGAATTGTATTACAGTGGCAGTGTGTCTATAATTGTATTACAGTGGCAGTGTGTCTATAAAAAGTGTTATTCCTAGTTTAACTTAGTCGCAGACAATTGGCTCGGGTAAAATACAATTTATCGGTAGTTTTCTGAGTTTATTCATAAATACTTCGGTGGAATGATTAAATACTACTTCGCTAGGTAAGGAATTCCAAATAGTGATCGACCTAGAAGCACACGTAGAAAACCTAAAGGAGTTTAGAGCATATGGTAAGGCGATTCTTAATGGATGGGTATTTCTAACAGCTCTAGTAAGAGGAGCTAAAGTAAACAAACGAGAGAAGTCGAACTCTGAGTAGTCGTGGACTCTCTTATGTATAAAAACTAAATCAGAAACAACCCTACGATATTCAAGAGATTCTAAATTTTTTATAGAACTAGTTTTAATATAGAACTAGTTTTCGAGAACTAGTTTTCGAGACGGAAAAGTCGAGAAAACCTCGAAGTGAGGCAATTGGGGGGGGGGGAGCCATTCAATCATTTCCACGAAGCCAAGAAGAATGGATTAGAGATACTGAGAGAGAAGAAAAACCGCTGCTAGTGTTTCATGTATATATCTTGATCGAGGCTCTTTACACTTTCGCATGATATTTTCCGTTTTTCGTTCTAATTATTTCGCTTTTTAAGTAAAACCAAAATTCGGCACTTTAAATCATCTTCTGATCGTTTTCTTTTCCTTTTCAATTTCTCGTTTGCATGCCTTTTCATTATCTGTCTTGGCAAGCAGGCGAGTCGGATTACTCTTCTTCTTCCGGAGCTTCCATCAAGTCTCATATCTCCCACATAACACGATCGCAGACTGCCGTCGGCGATAGAAGACGTGGCTCCTACACCATTTCTCAGAACAGGCGGCCGTCTCGCCTGCCAGTTATGCCCCCGAGTGCTCCAGATACTCATTCCAAAGAAAATGTTACCGCTCATGGGAAAGAACAGCGTAAGTTTTGTGTGGCATGAGAAATTCTATCCTTGTATGACGCTATCGGTCGAGTTTCACACCGCAAAAAGCATGCCTTTTAAATATATTTATGCGAAAATGCACGCTCTCACTAACGTTGGGTTATTTAGAACGATATGTACAATAATCTGTGACAGCTTCGTGCGACTAACACTTTCCAAAGTTAACGAGAATTTCGCAGATTTCCTTATCATTTAAGTAACTATTTAAAAAAATTTTAGAATTGTCAAAAACCATCGTTATACGATGCGACTGATTAAATTTTTATCTGATATTTAACAGGAGACATGAAAGACTTTTCCTCAATGAATTCTTTCGACCGTTGGATCCATTCCAACAAAACTTAATGTTTCATATGTACAACTTCCAACCGAAATTTAACAGGTTCCACAGAAGATTCCGAAGAAGAGGAGAGTGACGAGGATGAAGAGGAATCTGGTCATTCATTAAATGCTTGAAAATCAGTCAAGAGTAACCGGAGTTAGAAATGACTATTTAATTCTCAAGTCACAAAGTTCTTTGTTACTATTACAAATTCGAGTCATTAGATGCTAGAAATCTTTCTGGAAAGTTTGACGGTCATCTCATTGATGATTGGAAGCTGCCCCAAGTCCTTTTCACGCAGTGATTGCTCTGATAGTTGAGCATTTTATCAAGTAATTGTCTACCTTTTCACGAAATAAGAAATGAAACTAAATCGTTAACTCCTAAATATCCGTGTCTTCGGAGTGTATCGGGAATGTCTTTTGATGTCTAATTAACATAATTATAGTAATATTAATTTACATAAAACATTACAAAAATATAGTTTCGTTGAAAAAAAAAACCTTTTTTGATAGCTATCAATTGAAATATGACACGGAAAAACGCTATTTCCACGGGTGGGATGAAACCAGACTTTTCTCGGATCGTGGAACGGTAATTCAAGCGCGTTACCATCACAACAAGAGGAAACAATGCTATTCCGCGAAAGAATTTTCTTCTTGAATAGGCGAATTTCCCTTTGAGCTGTGCAGTTGATTATTTGAAGGATTGTAATAACAAGCCATTCGATGTAGGAGCTTGTGCCCTTATAGCAGTGTTGCACGAATATGTCTGGAGCTCTATGTAAGGTATGGGTAACACACTTAATTTTTTATATAGATTGGATGGCTGAAGTTTATTCCATTACGAAGACTTGGCTTTTATTAATTCGATTAATTGAAATTTTCTCTCTCATTCTATCCCATTCGAGAACGACAAAAACGAATAATGAAATGTTATATGTTAAAAACATCAGTCCAGATTATTTCAGATACTTCCGCTAAATCAAAGAAGTCAGCCAAAACCTCTCATAACTAGCGGGAAAAAAGGCTTCATCGACTCATACGAAGACGATGATCAGGGGAGGGGACCCACTCAAGAGGAAAACTCGGGAAATCCTCAGAATCATTTCTGTATTACTTTTCATTGGCTGTGAAACAGCGATTACTAATGAAGTTAAAGTTTATTGTAAAAAACCTAGTATTACCAGAATAAAAATCTTCTATTTATTTTTCCATACAATAACTCCTAAATATGATCTAGAGGCAGCGAAGGGGATAGAAACCCATACTTGATACTCTGAATTAGTTTTAATTATTTGGATTCATTCAGTTATTTTGAGTTAGTATTAAAATCTTCGATTCAAGAGTTGAATAGAGCGAATCGATGAATGATATTTTGAGGTAAATGATGTTGATCGAAAGTACTACTTATGCAAACTGAAGCACAGTTCGGAAAAGAACCTTTGTAATCGAATTTATTGAAATTTTATATGAAAATTTTTATGTTTTTTTCTTCTTCAAATTAAGCAATATTTCATTTTGAAAGCCTGAATCTTGTTTTTGACCGCTCATTTATATTTACATCAAACATTTGATATAAAAGAGGAACGCTAGAAATCAAGTTTCCCGGCAAATCAATTTCAACTCATTAACACTGTGAATTATAAAACTAAATTAGGTTTCAATCAAAATATCCTACAATTCTACCAAGTTTCCCCAACATTCAGAATTAAATACCCAAAGTGTGCGCGCACAAGAAAAATTTTGACCTCTGCAAAGTTTTTTTGAAGGTTTTCCCGCTTCGAAATGATTAAGAGGATATAGGCAAATTTTTTTTTTTTTGATATTCGTAGGCAAATTTGCCTCACGTCGAGATTTTCGATCTGAAGAAACCACTTCAGATCACTGCCTTTGGATATCCATGGTCTTTTGCAACCAATTACATCCTACCACCCCAAGTTTTTTTCTGCTGCTCTCTGCCTTTTTCTTTAAAAAACTTTCTCTAATCTATTCAACGTAACTTCGAAACACAGCACATATTTCGCTCATGGCTCACATGATAGTAACGTGTGTTTTTATTAGGCTATGCAAACAATTTTACCAATGCCTGCGAAAATTAGGGAAAATTTCCGACAGCAGTTTTTACGCTCATTTTCCCATTGTATTATTTTATTTCTACATTTAATCTTACCAGTCTTTACTTTCTTCAATTGTTCTCCAATTTTTCCCATCAAGTGTTAACAAATTTTTGCGGAGCATTTAAAAAAAAATGTGCTGCGGTCTGATATAGCATTTACTAAATTCTGATTTTTTCATTTTTCACCCTATTATTTTTCATCTCTCACTTTCTCTTTTTTATTTCTTTTTCTCCCTTTTTCTTTCTCTCTTCTCTTTGAATCTCCCTCTTTTCCTCTCTTACTCTCTCCGTCTCTCCTTCACTCCTTTTTTCTCTATCTTTCTCTTTCGCTTTGACTTTCACTTTTTCTCTCTTTCTCTTCATTTCTCTCGCTCTTTCACTCTCTTTTTATCTCTATCTTCTTTCTCTAGTTCTTCCCTTACTCCCTTCGTCTGTTTTTCTCCCTCTCTCATTAGGAATCCCTTTCCCTATTTTCTCTCTTTTCTTTGTATTACCCTTTTTCAATTTCTCTTTCTCTCTCTATCTTTCTCTTTTTCTCTCTCTTTTTGTCTGCTTTCTCTAAATTCCTCTTTCTATATTTTCATCTTCGAAAAAGGATGCATTTAATTCTTCAATGCTCTGTTTTGAATCTTTTCGTTTCAAGAAATTATCACTTCTACAATTAATATCGAAAAAGTTCTCAAATTGACTCAATGGCTTTGAAACATGCACTCGGCCAATCAAAAAAAAAAACACATGTCAAAGATATCAGAGTGGTTTGGCAAAAGTTTTCATCGTTTTGTGGCCTTACTTGACGTGCATTGCAGAAAGTTTGAAAAAGAACATTGAGTAATAATTATTTCTGTGAAACAAGCTTGTTGAGAAAATCAGGAAAATTTTAATATTGGAACAATCAATATATCTTCACTTCTTTATGTTATTCACAAAAGTGAAGTCCGTCGCCTGGAGGCACTCTTCAAGAACATCGCGTACGAGATAAAACCTCTGCAGTACTTGCTCTTCCTTTCTTGTAAAGGCCTCAAGAGAGAGTGATTCTATTGTTCTTCGGATCTCTTGAAGACCTTTCCAAGTTGTCTCTTTCTTCTTCCGCCCAAGCGTGCTTGAATCTCGACGGTCTCTTCAAACTTTTCAAATTCTCCTCCTCAACCTCATCATGAATTCATTGTTCCAAACTTTCAATTACGATTCAAGACGTCTGAGGATGCCAGTCAGCAGAACTTTCACAAACACTTTCCATACACTTTGCTTTACCCTGGTGACGTAACTTTTTTGTTGTTAGTCAACATCCGCTTTTTTGTATAATTTTTGAAAAGAAAGAAAAAATTGATGACTTTTTGTTTGAACCACACATAAAACGGTTTTTTTCTTCATAAACAATTTTATCGTGGATATTTTAATTTTTAACAAATGTTCTTCTACGAATAATGCTTTCCCGAGTCGCACGACTTGGACTACATCATTCAAAAATCCGTACATTAAGATTTGAAACCTTTTAAAGATTGTATTTTCACTTTGAAATATTGTATTTAAAAGCATCGGAACTTTGAAAAAGTAGCGAATAACCGTCAGTATCGAAGAAAAACTCATCAGTGTGATATAGAGAATGAAAAAAGAAAGAAAAAGAGAGCGTGATAGAGATCGAGAGGCTAAGAAGTGCTTGAATATTAGAAGAGAAAGAAGAAAGCTTAGATTCACATGGATTTGAAAAGATATAAACTCCTGAGACTCTCAGAATTATACAATTAGATTTAAGAAAACGTTGCTTTGTCGTGGGTTGAGGGCCAGGGAAACACGTCAAATTAACAAACTACAGCGATTCGCAGTGCCCTTTGAAGACGGGAATTCCAAGAATCTCTCTTTTTGAACTCTGAAAGACTCGACGCGCTTTTGTCTCGCTCTGTCAACAATTCACGTTTTCTCTCTCTGATTTGTTTGAACAGCCTTAACCGCTGGTGTATTTAAATTAACAAAGTAACCATTTTTAACTCTTTGAATCATCTTTAAAATGCTTTTTTATAAAATTTCATTGAGGTTTCAGAAAAAAGCGAGGATTGATGTTGAATAATATGAATATTTTGACATGTTCATGTCTTCCGACATGACTATTCAAAGAATGGCTAATCACTCATAACTATATAGAATTGATTATAAGTAAATACTTTTTAAAGCTTTCTGATCTTTTGAACTTGCAAATTTTCAATTTGACGCAAAAAGTTCAGTACAAGAATACATTTTGTTACCCGTTCTCTCAAGGAACAAAAAAGAAATACTTGGGAGCTAGTCACAAGAAATGGAAACAGGGAAAGTAGAATAGCGAAAGTGACATGGGATATAAGACAAGCAAAGCATATCTGACAAGATGTCAGAGAGAGAGAGGAAGATCGGGGAGTAAAGAGAGAGCGAGAGAGAGAAAGAGAGAGAGTCAAGAAGAGGAACAGAGAGAAAAAGAGACACTAGAATATAGATAGCGTTACAGAGAGCAAGAAAGAAGAAGACGAATTGGAAGAGCGAAGACATTAGGAAATATAAAGAGAAAGAAAAGAGAAAATACATGGAATTAAAGAGATATAGAGAGAAAACGACTGATGCAGAGAGAGAGAAAGAAGGCTTCTTTTATAGTTCGCCGTCACCATAATGATATCTTCTTCCATTTGCATATATTGCTTTCATCTCCTGTCCACAAAAAACTCAATACTTGTAAAATTGCTTCTTTTTTTGCTTTTTTGGTCATCTTCAGGGATGGTATTCTATTAATCTACTCGGATTATTCTAGTAATCTATGTACTCGGGAAATTCCCTGTTCTTTTGATGTTTTCGTTATTTTATTTTTTATTGTTGATTACTTTCCATCTAAATAGAGTTTGTTTTGGGATTATAGAACTATTTTGAAAAAAGGCCGAAGACTCATTCTGTAATAAACACACTGCATAAAAGAGAGCTTAAGATAATATCAAGGAAACTGGAGAGATCAAAACGTGGTGAAGGGAAGAATGCGGAGAATCAGCAAGGATTTAATGTAACCAGAGAAGATATAAGGAGATTCTTTGCTTTTTCGAGTTGTGGTGGCTGAAATCTGCGTATTCTCGTCAGCTAAGTTGGGAGTAATCGAGGAGTATTTAGCCTTTAGTTTTTTATTCACTTCTATAGTTTCTGTTTATAGTTTTTGAACATACCTATACTTTTTTCATAAATTTTTTGAGTTGATAATTAAATTATTCACACCTACTCTATATTCATATTTATGATTTCGGAAATTGAACTCCTTTTTCTGCGCTCTGCGATATAACGATTTCTTCTCTGTATCTCCCTGTTGCAAATTCGTGAACAATTGGCGTTTTGAAGTATAAAATTAGATGTTTCACAGGGAAACGCAAAAGATGATTGCAGACACGAATCGTGTACTCGTTAGTAAGATGTTAACAGGAAAAACTCCTGTTCAGAACATGAAAGAGACAGCTGCATCTGATTTCGCGCTCTGAACCAGCTATTGTGTCATAGTCAACTCGTAATCCGTCTTAACCAAAAATCACAGCCTTTAAATCGTTATACTGTGGCTGGGTTGAACTTTGTTAAGTGAACAAATTTGTTTACACGAATTAGTGGCTTTGTTTCACATACATATAAGAACGATTCTTCAACTCATTGAGAAAAAAACACTTGAGCGTTTTTTCGTGAAATTTAATTTGATCATAACGGATCAAAATATCAGTCAAACGTCTTCAGAATTTCTCAGTATGATAGTCTTTAACGAAACCTACTATCATTTCTCTTCTCTTTTTTAAATTACTAACTCGAGTAGTTATTTTTGACACAATTTCCATAAAAAGTTCTTAAAAGTTTCATTTCAAAAGTTTTTTTTCTGCCCATCTTTTCTGTCCACTGCATTCACCAACTCAGTCGTGCGTTTGCTTGTTTCATTTTTCTTCCTCCATTCGTCTTCCTTTCTCTTTTACTCTCTCTCTCTCTCTCTCTCTCTCTCTCTCTCTTCTCTCTCTCTCTCTCTCTCTCTCTCTCTCTCTCTCTCTCTCTCTCTCTCTCTCTCTCTCTGTGTGTGTGTCCTTCACCCCTTTTTCCGTTATTCCCTTTCCTTTTCTCTCTACACAACTCAATTAAGGCTCTGTCCCTATTCGTCGTCTCAACAGAAATCATGGTGGAATGTCATCTGAAAAGAGGGATGCGAAGAGGAAACCACAGGAAGTTGTTTATCATCTTCTTCTCTGTAATCCTTGCCTCATGCGGAATCGTGGAAAAAAAAGGAGCAGAGGTTAATGTAGAAAGGGATGGAGAAATAGAGAGGGCAAGAGAGGGAGAGTGAGGGGGACAGGGAAGAGAAATAGAGAGGGCAAGAGAGGGAGAGTGAGGGAGACAGGGAAGAGAAATAGAGAGGGCAAGAGAGGGAGAGTGAGGGAGACAGGGAAGAAAAAAGAGAGACACAGAGAGAAATAGAGGTAAGAACAGAGAGAATGTAACTAAGTGAGGAAGAAACGGAGAGGAAAAGAGTTTGAGGGAATATATACAATATATAGCGAGATATATGTATGTGTATAATATATACAGTACCGTGGAAAAGGCTATCAAAAAAATTAATTCTTGAACAGAGTTTTGCAAAAAGCGATGATATTGTCCTGACCTTTTCAATTTGTTGATGTGTATTTCATGGAAGTATATGCTGTAGCTATGATAAAATGTCTGCTTCAAGAGAAATCCAACTCATTTGCTACGAAATGGAAAAAAAAGTTATCAAAGAAAGATCAAAATTTGATAGAATTTTACATGGTGCTGTATATAAAAGACGAAAGAGTAGATTGAATATAAGAAAAGGTTGAGAAATTTTTCATAAGGAGAGTTAAGAACGAATTCAAGAAAAAAACAGGAGAAGTTAATTGCTGCAAAATGGTGGTTGGAGAGAGATTGCTCGCTTACAGTAAGGCACAATGCATAGCGGGGGGGATATGAGTTTATATACTGTATCAATTGAAATAGTCATTGATCTATAAATGAAGGAGAAAAACTTTCTGGTTTTTGCAATTAAGATTGGTGATTCAAATTACAGTTGCAATGGGTAATGGTGATTTGTATGTACTCGCTCAAAAAAATTTAAACAACTTTTTTTTTATATAGAGAGCATTCTCACTTTTTCGAGAAATTCTCATAGTTTCTAGCAGTCCGGTCAGTCTTATCAATGTGCTTAGAAGCAATTACTTTGCAGTGGAAGAAATACATTAATTCTCTCTGCGATTTTGGATGTTTTCGGTACCCTATCCTGAGCTCGTTCAGTGATGGTAGACGGGTTCGCGATACTTTGAAAAACTCTTTTGCTTCACGCTAACAAAAAAAACTCTTGCTTCCAAGGTTGCCGCAGATCTAGAATGATTTTGTTTTTTCGGTGGCAATACTTAATATTCAGTTCATCTCTTCATAGTTTTTCTTCAAATGGCTCCCATTTTGGACAAGTCAAACCTTTTGAAAGACATGTTACCATCAGCCGAAAATTTGAAACCCTGTCATGTGACTTGAAAACAAGGTATATATAAGATATACGCCATCCAACGAGACGCGCAGTCGAAATTCAACTTGTTACGGCAGGGTTAGATGTATACCGTATAAAACTATTCATTTCGAAATTCGAAAGATTTTCGAATGCAATTTCAATTCGGGAAACACAAAAAACCCAAAACGTTCTAAAAACAGGCTATAAAAAGCATTGTTATTCTGTTCAAACTGAGAAATTTTTTTCAACCTTTACGCGATGTTGATATTGATTAATTTTTTTTGTTGAATACAGTTCTCTTGGTGTTTCTATAATTCTACCTCTTCTTATAGCTATCTTCTTTTCCTTATCCTCCTCTTTTCTCCTCTGTCTCACTCTAACTACACACGGTTTTTTCGTATTCTTCCCAATTTTTTTGTTATTAGGTCTAGTCTTTTTATAGCTCCTTTTTCTATTTTATTTTTTCTCTATATCAACTACTATATCTCCTTTATAAATCCTCTAACACACCCAGTTTCTCTCTCTCCAATCTTCTCTGCAGCTATTTTCGCCTTTCCCACAGAAATTCTTTGCCGTTTTTCAAAATTACTGCTGATTGAATATTCTTTTGTTTCACGTTCCGCTATCTCTATCCTTCTCTTCAAATTCTCCTACTCTCTCTCTCTCTCTCTCTCTCTCTCTCTCTCTCTCTCTCTTTTTTTTTTCTTTCTCTCTCTCTCTCTCGCCATTCTCTATATCTCTATTCATCTTCGCCTCTTCAGATATTCCTTCTCTGTAATAATAACTGTTCTATATTTCACTTTCTCTCTCTTTCCTCCTCTTTATCTCTCACACACACTCTCTCTTCCTCTCTCTTTCTCACTTTCTCACACTCTCTTAATACTTTCTTTATCTCTTTATTTCTCTCTCCCTGTCAAAGCTTCTACCACTATTTCTTTCACTTGCGTTTCGTGGCTCTTGTTGCCTGAACTTGCCTGATTCTTGGAATTCCCTGACGTCGCACTAATATCCTCTAACTGCAAATTTCGCTTCAGGACCCATGGTTTTGCATTGGTACCTTAGAGACACTATATGAAGAATCTGAAGAACGTTTGATACTATAGAGATGTATACTCCTGTTTTCTCTGGACTGTCTAAGATTCTCAGTGGTAAAATTTTTCTCTTCTTGTTTTCCTAAGCCTCTCCAAACTCTTCAAATTCTAAGTTACACAGTTTAAAGGCAGTGACGCCTGGTTAAGATGACAAATGAAGTAACTATCGCACATAAAAAAGCTAGTCCTCCGGGCGGGATCGAACCCAGACCATCTCGACTCAAACCGGGAGCGCGTGTTACCATTACACCACGTGGACACATTGCTATAGCATATGCTATTATGGACTAGCTTTTTTCTGTGCGATAGTTCAATCATTTGTCCTCTCCAAACTGTTTCCTACATTGAAAGAATTCCTCTGCATCACTAAAGAAAAAAAGAGCTCGAAACTGCAGATCTCGCGCTTCCGATACTTATTAGAATACTCCTTCCGTGCTCAAACTTCGGCGTCATTTTTCCTCTGTCCTGTTTTTTTTCTTTCCAATATTTTTATTTTCTTCTGCCATATCTTTTCTCTTGCTCCTTTTTTTCATGGTGTTTTTCTTCATGTTTTTAAAAATTATAATTTATGCCTATCGCACTTCTTCTCCTTCATTCTCGGTTTTCTTTCTTCTCACCCATTTGTTTACTAAGATTCAACAGTAATCTTTTCTTTCTGTTTTTTTTGTGTTTTGGTCCTGACAGTAATAGCGACCACACTTCCATTCTCTTCAATATTTACAATGAAACTGTTTTTGTGTATTGATTTAAAACATGTTTTAGAATAGAAGGCAAGGTTTTTTCTTGACAAAAATCCAGCTTATAGCAGACTCTATCCTCAGAATGAGTTCAAACCGACTAATATCTTTCTGAAAATTTATGGTTTCGTGAATGGCTTTATGTGAGGAAAGCACATTATGGAACAAACAGTCTAAGCTTAGTCTAATCTAATCATTGCAAATCTTATGTACCTAAGTTTTTTTCTCGAGAAGTTACACATTTTTCTTCTTCTGTTTCACATTTATGCCAGGTAAAATATGTGAAATAGAATAATGTGATTGGAATTAGCCGACATGAAGAATAAGTTGTAATTTCTGAGAATGTCATGGAAGAAGCTGAACAGGAGAGAAAAGAGACGAAAGGGGTAGGACGATTTCAGAAAAGACTCAAAAGTAAAAAGAGGCACATTTTGGAAAAGCAAGATGCAACACAGAGAAAGGCAGAGAAAAATTCAAAGAAAAAAGAAAGTGAGAAAGAAACTGAATTTAGGAATAGGGGAAAAGAGAGAAAAAAGAGAAGAGTGAGAGAAGGAGATGATGGAGAGACAGCCTCCTTCTGGAGAGTAAAAGGGTAGAGAAATTAGAAGAGAAAGAAGAAACAAAGAATAGAAAGAAATAGTGATAATGAAGTATAGAAATAGGTGGAGTAGAAGGAGAAAGACAGTAGTTGTGAAGTAAGGAGAAAATAGAGTTGCGAATAATAAACATTGCTTATAATAGAAGTTAGATGCTTTACTACAATTCCTTTCTTTACTACTTTTACTTGTTATATTTCGCTCTTTCTTTCTTTTCCTCTCTCTTCCTTTACAATATTTTTCTTGTTGTCCTTAGGTCTTCTCTTCTCCTTTTCTCTATCTTTTTTATTTCCATTCTCATTCTTCCTTCAACTCTCTCTTATTCCCTACCTAAATTTTCATTTCTCTACCTCTCTTCTCACATTGCCTCTGATCACGCGTTTGCAAGAGATCTGATTTCCGTGTCAGGAGTGAATATGGAGAGAAGCCGAAAGCACTCGGATCAGCATCTCAATCTGCTCCCCCTCCGTCTTCTGATTCTCCTTTACTCCTTCTCACTACTTGTGTCTCTGTCCTGCCCTTCTCCGCTTTCCAAAACTCGATTTCGATTTCATTGATTCTGGCCCTGCGGACGTCTGCTGACCAGTACGACATTGTGTTTTGTGTACCACAAGAACAATGACAATGTTTATGCTCGTAATGAAGTGAGTGTTTAGGGAGTTGAAACGTCGGAAGAGACGCTTGAGAAGGGAGAGAGAAAGAGAGATAGACAGGTAGCAAGAAGAAAGAGCGAAAGCTAGAGAAATACACACAGAGAGAGAGACAGAGAGAGAGAGAGAGAGAGAGAAATAAATAAAGAGAAAGATAGCAATAGAGGAGAATATTTTAGAGTGAGAGATAAAAAGATGAAAATTGAAGAGAATGAATACGTTTGTGAGATTAAAACTTCGGCTCTTATACATTCATGGGCATACTAGACGCCAGACAGTGCAGAGTGGCATTTTGTTTTTGATACGGTACCGTTAGCCTAAGCCGTACTGTCTCGTTAGCGTAAACTTTTACTAAGCCTAAGCGTTTTTTAATGGGAAAAAACTTTTTTAATGTAAAATTAATTTTTTGATGTTAAAAATTTTTTTCACGAACCGGAGTCTCTGATGATCAAAATGATCACCTTTTTTTCGAAACCGTAGCGTTCGAATCCAATTTTTCGTCTAGTATTCCAATGTCTTCAAGACAAGACGCAGGGTATGGCCATGAGGGAATAAGAGCCAAACTTCATCCATTAAAGTGAGACAAAAAATTTTGAACTCTGGATTCAGTTTTTTTCTGTTGTAACTTAATTCCTTTCATTGCTTTTTACTTTTTGCAAAGTACTTTTCGCATCTCGAACCACCGCGAAAAGCTTTTTCAGAAATTTAAGTTATTCGTGCCTCTATTATGAGGTCTTGTGAAGTTAAAATATCAGTATAGCGTGTCCATATGTCATGTTTTTGCTCTCGTTAGCATCCAGGTCAGTAATTCAATGCTCATTAGAGGTCTTCAAGCAACTTCGTATACATCATGGCACGTTATTTGAGTTCTTACCGCAGAATTCCGTTTCCGGATATGTTTTCTTCCATCAAATCGAAATCTAATCACAACAGTTTTGCGTATAATTCAGCCAAAGCGGTCGCTTTCCTCCTCACACTTAATTTCTTTCGCATGAAAATATTTTCTAGCTGAATTTAACTGATTCAAGAACATGTCCGAACCATGATCAAGACTAAGGTGAGCATTTTATAATATGTATGTTTTTATTCGAAATCTCGAAAGTGTTTACATTTGTCACTATTACACAGAATAGCAATGTGTTCTTGTAGTGTAATGGTAACACGCTCGCACTTCTGGTTGGGTTTGAGAAAAGGCTGGATTGGATACCGCTCGGTGAAGTTTTTTTTATGTGTGGTAGTTTGTGCAATTGTGAATTGAAGGTTAAAAGTGAAATGTTTGTATGTAGTTGACTTGTTGATGTTAGAGTCGTCCGCCAATATTGAGTTGTGTAATTGAAACCTCTACTAATTAATGATTGCACATGCGTTAGATTCCTTGTTTCTGCACATGTTTTGCGCCTCGTTCTCCTATCTCTTGTTGAAGAATCCGGCTGAGAATAACTGGAAACAAATTAGCGACAACCAAAGGAAATGTGAAATGAAAAAAAATGAAGGCTCGAAGTGAAGTCAAAGGAAAACGAGGGGAAGAGAAACTAAGAGAAATTGTAGATTGGAGAAGCAGAGAAGAAGCAGAATATGAAGAATGTGAGGTTAAGAGAGAAACGGAGAAACTTGAAAGAATGAGACAGAAATAAAGAGGTAAACTCTGAGAGCAGGAGAGAACGAGGAGAAGCAAAGAATTAGGAAACTTATTGTCTTCGTCGTATGAAATGTGAGCAGTACAAGGATTAGGTAGCCTAATCGGGGAGGGGTTGGGGCTGGAATTGCAATGATGGAATGGGGAAAAGCAGAGGGCGAGGGACAGCTAATGCAAGGGAGCAGCAAAACGTTTGACATCACCACGCAGCTTGTACTTAACCTATCCCCCCCTCTCCATCGTTTTAGCAGTTTAGGTTTCTCTTTCTTTCACTCCATGTCTCGCTCTTTCTCTACCTCTCTCTCTCTCTCTTTCTCTCTGTCTGTCTCGCTTTATCTTTCTCCCTCTTTCTTTCTCTCTCTCTTTATGTCTTTATATCTCCGTCTCTCTCTTTCTCTCTGTCTCTTTCTCTTTTTATAGCTCACTCTCTCACTCTCCCTTTCTCTCTTTTTCTCTGTCTCTTTCTCTTTTTGGAGTTCGCTCTCTCACTCTCCCCTATCTCTTTTTATCTTTTACTCTTCCTCTCATTCTGTCTCGCTCTCTCGCTCTGTTTCTCTCGTTTCCATTTTGCATTTCTCCAGCCTTTTTTTCCAAGAACATAAATTATACATACACATATTTCCCATCGAGATACTATAGCACATATCATTGTCATAAGTACATATATATCTGCTTGTGAGCGATATACATAGAAAAGGGAAAGGAAAGGAACAGAAGCGAAAACGGAGCTGAGATGATAAAGAGTTAAAGAGATATACAGATGCAAATGTGAAAACATATTTCTATATCATATTAGAGAAGATTTAGGAAATGTTTTTAAGATAGAATCAAAACACAAATTCCAATGAAAAATGGTGAAAAGGAAAGTATTAAGAAAGTAAAGGGAAGAGCGAAAGTATGTATATGTACATACAGAGTGCAGCAAATGTCCAGGTGGACAGTATTTTTCCGAGAAAAAGTTAACGGATTGAGCAAATCAAACAAAATTTTCATCAAAAATTATTCAAATAGTTTGGGATATAACTGCTTTTTCAAATTTCAAACAGCCCTCCTTTCTCCTTGACACAGGCGCGGAGTCGCTTGTGGAAGGCACCCACCGTGGTGGACAGGTAAGCGACGTCAAGATCATCCCACGCCTTCTGTAGGGCGCGCTTCAAACTTTCCAAATTCTTGTGTGGGGAAGCACAGGCCTTGCTCTCAAAGACCGACCACACAGAGAAGTCTAGAGGATTCAAATCAGGTGAGTACGGAGGCCATTCGGCGGATGTGATCATGGAGGGGAAAATGCTCTTGCACCAGTCTTGCACCACTTTAGCCTTGTGGGCGGGCGCAGAGTCCTGCTGGAACGTCCATTTGCGTCCCGCGAAGTGAGCCTGGCTCCAGGGAAGTACTTCCTTCATGAGAATGTCGTTCAGGTAGTTATTGGCATTCACTTCGACTCCCTGCTCGACGAAAACGAGTGGAGTCTTGCCAGTCACGCAAATCCCGGCCCAGACCATGACAGAAGCAGGATGGCTCTTTCTCGAGACGTAACGGCCACTCTTATTGGCATCTTTGACCGATTTCGACCAAATCCTATCGTTCTGGTGGTTGAAGGACTGCTCAATATTGAACAACTTCTCATCGGGGAAGAGAATATCCAAACAGTTCACCGGCTTGAACCGCTTTGACAGTTCACGACATCTCCGAAGACGGGTCGCCTTCATCTGGTCCGTCAATGCGTGAGTCTTCTGCAGCTTGATGGGGCGAAGTCCCATGCGAGATTTGACGATCCTACGAACAGATCTATCCGAGATATTCAGCTCCTTTGCGACTTTTCTGAGACTCCGCTTGGGGTTATAACGAACCTTGTCTCGGATGCTTCTCACGTTGAAGGAAGTGGTCGCGGTCACTGGTCTGCCGCTCCTGGGACGGTCATTCGTCGTACCAGTCTCACGAAAGCGACGTATTGTGTTTTCAATTGTCCTGCGGGAGAATCCAGGTTCTGGCGATGTGCTTTTGAGTGTGACCGGACTGGCTCAAGCGCAGAATGTAGCCTCGGTCCATATCAGAGAGCATTACCGGAAAACGAAAAAAAGTTTTCATTCTGATTTTTTCAGGTTATGTTAGCAACATCATTAATAAAATACACATGAAAAATCACACGACCGCTTCACCAAACAAAAAAGATGCAAAGTGACAAAGTTGTCCACCTGGACTTTTTTTAAAGAAAGCCGGTAATAAGAGGGAACTTCTAGGGAAGAAAGAGAGGAAGATAAGTATAGGAATGGAAGAAGTAAAGTACAGAGATGAAACAACAGAGAACCTTGTTGAGAGATGATGCTCTACAAATTATATATAGCAGCAAATTTGAGGCGAATATGATTAATTAGTGTTTCTATCGAGAGTTCATTTCAGTGTGGAAGATTTTTCAGTGTGGAGACGCATCTTTCTCAAGTTGCTTCTTTTTAATCATTAATCATTATTATTATCATCATTGTGAATGGGAATATAGTGTAGATGAGTACTTAACACACATGATTCACTTTTACGGTCATCGTTCAAGGTTTTACCGTAGCTCATACAGTTATGTTCTGTTTGGAAGGTGATAAAGCTTTATTGTATGAACGACATAAACTATTGAGATTACGACTTCAAATTTCTGATGATTCTCGTTCGTTTTTTATTTTGTTTTGTAGTATTATTTGATTGTACCGAACGTTTTCTGTTAGCCATCCCATGAGAGATTTTTTGGTCCAAGAATAGAAATTTAGCTTTGCTCGTTTGTTATCGTTCGTTGTATTTATGCCTCTTTTCTTATTGTGAGTGAATTTTTTGCGCTCTAATGCCTAGCAGATTTTATATAAAAGAAAACCTCGTTTCCGGTACAGTAATGAATCCAAAAGATGAGAAATTTTACAAACAAAATAAGAATAGCTAGAATAATACGGAGAACAACTATATTGAGAGAGATTGATATAGAGATAGAGAGATGCAGCGAGAGAGAGATATATATAAGAAGAGGAAAAGAGAGAAAGAGTTCATGATCCGAGAAGTGAGAGTGAGAACCTGGGTGAATGGAAGAAGAGAGAACGAGCAAGGGAAGAGTGTAGTGGGGAATGTGATAGCCCAAGGTTCCATTCTGTGCTTAACTCTTTTACTACTCTATCTGTCATTTGTCACACTGTCCCGATAGACGTTTCAATGGACCACGATGACTTTCTTCTTCTCTCGCACCTGCTCCTTCTCTCATTCTTCTCTGGATTCACTTCTCCTTTCCCTTTCGCCTCTCCTCTCTTATATACTATTTCTGCTTAACTTTCTCTCTTCTATCTTTATTATCTTCCTTTCTTCTTTAATCTCTCTCCTTCTTCCTCTTTATCTCTCTTTCTTTCTCTACCTTTTTTCTCTTCTGTTTCCTCTCTCTCTACTGACCCTCTTCAGTACCCCCCTATGTAATGGCATCAAGGCACGCAATGTATGTAAACGGAGAAGGTAAGACATCAAGCGTCTCCTTATATTATTTTTTCTTATAACACTCTTCTCTTTTTTATACTGTGTATCTTCTATTTTTTTTCTTCATAATTTCTTTCTGCTTTCTATTTTTTCGACTTTGCTCCCTCTAGCTTGTCATATTTCTCTCTCTAGCTGCCTTTCTCTATCTCTTTTCTCTCTAGCTCTCTCTCTCTTTGTTTCATTCTCTTTCTTTCTCTCTATTCCTTTTTTTCTTAATCTCTATCTTTTTCTCTTTTTCTCACTGTCCGTAATAACTCTTTCCTGGAATGTCTTAGTGTTCTATAAATCGTTCTAAAAAATAGTCTGGGCTTGTAGATGCTAGTTCTGTGAATTCTTAGAGAATTTCTCTTTTTTTCGCACGAAAAAGTTCGAGCTGATTCATGATCCTCAGAAATAAAAACTGTAAATATATTATTGGTTCAAAGCCAATTATGTCATGGTCGTCCTTCATTTATTGACAAGTTTGAATGAGGAATCGATTCTCGGTGGTTGGACTCGTATAACTTTAGAAAACTTTTCAAATGCTCAGTTACACAGTTTAAAGGCCTGGTTAAGATAACAAATGAGTGAACTATTGCACAGAAAAAGCTAGTTCACTTTAGAAAACCCTTCAACCCTATTAACACTCGTCTTTGCCTTTCATTCCTTTTTTACTCGTTTTCTTTTTCTTTCTTTTCAGTTGTTTTTCCATAATTTTTTCGATGAATATTTTTCAGTTTTTTAGACCCCTGTCTCTATCTTCCAAAAACTTAAAGCTTCCTAGTCTTCAAATTTATATTCAATTTTTGTTGCCCTCTTCTTCAAAAGTTTCTTATTTTTACTGTTCTTCTACGATCATTCCAAAAAATTCAATCTTGCGGACGTACCTCTTCTTTTTCTTACATCTCCTCACAGATTAGTACAGATGTAATTATATACATATTAGATCTCATTCGAAAAGTCGACTGCGATTGAGGACCCATCTGGTGGAGACAGCTCCAACTGTCATAATAACGTATTGGATAGCGGAATGTCTGAGTTTATCAAGACTTACAGAAAGAAAGAGATATGAATGAAAGAGAATAATAAAGAATGAAGAGAGCTAGTTATAGCGAGAATTATAATGCTAAAAGGTAGAAAGAGCGGAAAGAAAGAAAGAAAGAGGATAGAAGGATATCGGAGCGAGAAAAAGCGAAGTATAAGCAAAGGATAAATAATAAGAAGAATAGTGTGTTTTGCGGCGTGAGAATAAGTAAATGTGTTGTTGATGTGGAGTGCATTTCAGTGCCACATATACATTCATAGTTACAAATGGAGCATCTCGACTAAACAGATTGTTCTTTTCGCAAGTAGATTTGAACCTCGAAAGAGTATCTCAGTCATACATTTAGTTGTACTCAGTTATACATTAAAATCACACTTCATTCGAAAACTTAATTATCGACAATTTAAAATTTCTTTATCTAGAATTTGAAAGCACGATTTACGCGGAATATCATTTTTTAGGTGCAATATTAAACAAACTAAATACTTGAATTTTACTTGGTTTTAGTTTTTTGTATTTGCTCGACCGTTTTTTTCCCAAACTCACTCTCATTTTTTCGGACATCTCGATTTTTTAGGAAATTACCGGTCAGTCTTCTCAGGAATCAAACCATTCTAAGTTTTCGGATAAATTTGTCATTGCTGGATGTTCCAGAGGTCTTAAACATCGATTTAAGTTTATAATAGTCGTTCATTCTCGTTCTCGTTGTTTGTTTTTTTCTGTTTTTTAAATTATTATCTTTAGTTTTGTCAGCAGAGTCTTCCTCGTGTTGTTACATTCAATTTCAATTTTATTACGTGAAAACATTACATGCAGCAACGCATAAATTAATCACGTGGTACGAGAGATTAGACAATTGAATTGTTTGAATTACATAAATAGGTGAAACAATGCAGATTACAACCAGGCAAACATATATCATTCATCAACACTATTAATTTCGGTGAATATACGAGCTGATCGTATAGAGAAGGCATTTCTTCTGCAAATAGTTCTCGGAGCAGGGTGGATTATTTTGAAAAATGCGCCTCTAGTGTTGGAAGCTCTTATTTCAAAGTTGTGGTGCGTCCTGTTAGAGAGTACTTTTTTCCCAAATATCAGTTTCAAGAGTAGTTTGAGGTCGTTAGATTCTCTAACAGACAGAAGAGATACTAGGCCTAGTTGATTGTTTCTCGTCTGACTACTTGGCATATTATTAAACGAACAACCAAAGCACCGGCGAAAAACTCGACGCGTAAAATAATTTTGAACCTTCTCTAGTACAGCTATGTCCTTAGCGAAATGTGGGGAGTAAACAGTTGTACAGTGTTCTACAATAGATTTAATGTATATCTTGTAAGCGTTAACAAGTAGATCCGGTTTACGACTCTTGAGAACTTTAAGAATAAGATGACATTTACGCTTTGCTTTCTGAGCTATTGTTGAGCAATGAGCAGAAAAAGTCAACTTGTTGTCTACAATAAATCCTAAATCACGAATCTCGTTGAGGTAGGGTAGGGAGTGACTATTTATAGAATATGGAAAATGAGGGGAACTCTGGGTACCAATTCTTAACACAGCACATTTTGGTAGAGATAAAGGTAATTGCCAAGCGTCGCACCACTCCACTATGGTATCAATCGAGTGTTGCAGTGTTGTATGAGAGTCTGTTTTAGAAAAAGACTTATAAACTTTCATGTCGTCTGCAAAAACTTTAATTTTACAATTAGAAGAAGTTATCATATTCACTATCTCAGATGTATAAATGATGAATAATAATGGGCCTAAGACACTGCCTTGGGGAACACCACTGGTAACCATGAAACTATTAGAAAGTGATTGATTAACTCGAACTTGGTAGGTTCTATTACCTAAATAAGCTTCGATCCACGAAATAATTCTGGGAGGGAGTTGAATGGACTTTAGTTTATAAATAAGTTTAGAGTGAGAAACTTTATCGAAGGCTTTCTCAAAATCGAAATAAATGATATCTGTGAACTTTTTCTGGTCTACGGCTACAGAACAGTCTTCAAGGAACAGTAACATCAACTGTTCTATTGATCTCTTATGGCGAAACCCGAATTGATCATCTGGCAAAATCTGGTTTATCTCACAATGTTTCTCTATTTCTTTACTCAACACTTTCTCGAATATACGGGAAAATAGTGATGTTATACTGATGGGACGGTAATTGGAAGGACTATTGTAAGGAGGCTTCTTCTTAACTGGTGTGACTATGGAATGTTTCCATCTGTTCGGGATTTCAGATGAAAGGAAAGATTGGTTATAAATTATTTCAAGCGGAATAGACAGAGGGACAGCGATTTTCTTGATAAAAAGCATATTCAGATGATCTGGGGTAGTACAAGAAGACATTGGGTATTTCTCTATTAGTCTACAAATATCATGACGCGTAAACAAGGGTTCTTCTAGAGAGGATGCTCTCAAGACTGAATTATGAGAGAGTGGAGGAAGCTTACCATTGTCTATGGTGTATGACTTCTGGAAGAATTCTCCAAGAAGATTTGCTTTTTCTAAGTCTTCAGATACTGAGATGCCGAGTTCATTCACCAAAGTGTCGACACCGCTTTGTTTCTGGGATGTATTAGACCTTATATACTTGAAGAACAAGTTTTTGTTCTTACTATTAACAATGTTCTTTTCTACATTTAGGTTGAATTTATCTACAAACTTTTTGCATTTCTTACTGGCTTTAACATAAATGTCATAGTCCTCACTTAGTCCACTAGAAACATAGTTGTTCCAGAAGAGAAAACGCTTTTCTTGAGCTCTCTGTATATGCGTTGGAAGAGATGCATGGGTCGCTAGAGAGACCTTCTGGATAGGAGCGAATTGCTCGGAAAAGTCCTCTAGTATGGATAGTAACAATTCGTACATTGAATCTGTATCTTTGATGGGGTTGAATAAGCAATGCCAATCTAAATTACATAATGAAGGGAGTAATATGGAATAGTTTATTTTACTGTATATGCGTCGATACGAGTAAAGAGGAATTTCGTGGAATAGGGAAAGTTCGAAACTGATTGATTCGTGGTCTGAATTACTGAATGAGGGAGTGACACATGGGTTCTTCAATAAATCTTTGCTATTGGAGAGGAGGAGGTCTAGAATGTGTGATCTTCTCGTAGGGCATCTAATATATTGATTCATCTGAGTGGCTGAGCAAAATTCAAGAAATGATTTGGAAGCGGGATTCGATGAGGCTAGAGGGGATTTATTCCAGTCTATGTCGGGTAAGTTAAAATCTCCCATTATAATACATGGGTGGTTGCAGGTGACTAGATCAATCAAGAGGTTTAATAACCTCTCGCTCTTCGGTGTGTTTATATGAGGGACTCGATATAGACTAATGAAACGTATCACGTGAGATTCTATTTCAATATCAATAGCTAGGATTTCATGAGAATTCTTGATTGATTGAGAATAGATAATTTTGAATGATAATAAGGAGTGTATGAGAAATAGCACTCCCCCGCCATTAGTTATTTCGCTCCTATCACATCGAACAATGTTATATTGAGAGATGAAGGAGGAGAGAACAAAAGAGTCCGGGTATCTATCCGATAGCCATGTCTCACAAAAAGAAATTATAGAGTATCTCTTTGACAGCAAAAGTTGTAGATCATTAATCTTATTCACTAGAGATCTAACATTTGCGAAATAACAATTCACGTGACTTGTGGAAGACCGGCGATTTTGGTCTAGTTTAAAGAACGATTAGGACGAGGTGACATGAATCTTCGAGGAGGTTCAATACGCTCGGCCATCAGTGGGCGAGGTTTGCTATAACTCAGAGGGGGACCGAAAAGAGGAATATGAGGTTTTGGCTTACTCCTATCAGCCAGCCAAGCACGGACTGCCCGGTCATAAGTTCTCTCAGCTCTAGTCTGTGAATGTCTCAAATACAAATCGGAGGAAAAACGGGAAAGTACATCGCGACATAGAAGAGTTTCTTGTTGATGTCCTATTGTTGGGAGTACTATTTTGAGTGGGCGGGGAGGAGCATTTGGTGATTTCGGACGATGAGAAGGCATGCGATAGACTTTAACAGGACACGCTTCAATTTGCATCGCGTCTAGAATGCAACGAACTCTTTCCCAGTCGTCATCGACACGTTGCGAAGCGTTGGGGGAACGGGACTCAGGAAGGCGGAAAAGTACTACACTGCGATGTCTCTCCATCCGATCAGCTATTTCGGATGGAGACTCGTAATACTTGAATGATGGAGAAGTAAGCGGTGGTGGCTGCGGCGTAGGGGTAAAATTGATGATCGGGGGAGGTACAGAAGTAGATGAGAGAGGCTTAGTAGAAGTGGTAATAATCGAAGAGGGAGAAGTATTGCCATGAACACACTGGGGGCTAGCATTCACTTTCAACAATTGTTCGGCGAGTTCCTCTACTTTCATAGTAAGATTCTTAATGAGTTGACCTTGGGCGTCAACAAGGGAGGCCAACTTGGTGTTCTTCTGCTCCAGTAGAAGGTTCTTCTCATCACTTTTCTTCAAATAGTTATAGAGCTCAGTTAGAGGGTCCGCTTCCTCGGTCACTCGTCTTCCTCTCGTTGTTGTGATGTTTCTCATCCTGTTAAAAAGAGAAACGAGCGGGGAGGAAATTTGAGGAGAAATTGAAGACTCCATTTATACGATGATGGATAAGAAGTGATAAAGCGAACTCACTCACCGATTATGGTGCCATATAATTGAAAGCGAGCCTTGGCACCAGGCTTTGAGCGTGGCAGGGTAATCGATATTAGTCCAATAGGAAGAGCAATTTGACAGAGCGATATGAAGAGTCACCGCTCGTTAAGAACACGAAAGGCAAGAATGAAAATGCAAAATGTATTTCAATAAATAAATAAATAAATAAATAAATAAATAAATTACATTCTATATGTGATGAGAAGTATATGTGATGTCTTGTACTCTATTCCGTGTAATTTAGCTTTAATTTTGTATACATATGTATAAAAGGCCGAAACACTTTAATTCTTTTACTTTATGACTTCGAGAACTCACGCTGCTAACTGTTTTTGCGGCATGCATGACGTGTAATGTTTTAGTTATATCTGTCTAGCTGAAAAATATCTGGATCAAACTAGTATCAAACTAGTATCAAACTAGTATCAAACTAGTATCAAACTAGTATCAAACTAGTATCAAACTAGTATCCAACTAGTATCAAACTAGTATCTAAAATTTGCTTTAAGCCAATTGTGTCCACTTTCTTTTTATGTATTAAAAAATTCAAAAAAATTCACGATTTTCTCAAAACTTTTTTAAAGCGATGAATATTACTTGTTTTAATCGTAGTACATGACTCTTATAAATGGCCGGAATATGAATTTTTCGTACCGAACATTCGCGTTTGTTCAAATAATATGATCAACTATGTTTTTTTCTTTCATTTAAAAACAATTAAAAGTAGCTATTAGTATGAACGTTGAAGAAGAATGAATTTTCCAAATTATAACACAGTTCCGTCTTGAAGCTGACAAATTCGCTCTTTAATTATCCCAGCACTCCTACCGGCTTTGCCAGCACTTTTTCTTATCCTCTTAGCACTGCTGCGAGCTCTAAAAGGACCGCTCATAGCTCTCTCATCATCGTGACGGGACTCCTCATTTGCGAATGACCTCAGATCCTCGATGAAAACTTCGCGAATCCCTTCTCATGCGTCTTTGGTAAGCTCACCAGAACTTAAAATATCTCTTTTGTTTTAATTTTAAATTTAATCTTCTAACGCGTTAAGAATTGTTCTTTAGCAAAAGAAGTCGTTTTTGTGATATTGTGTATACATACGTTCTATACGTTCTTACCAGCCGGGTATGAATTATTGGCAGGAAGACCTACGTTTCCTCTATTGAATTATTTACTTGCAAACTGGAGGAACTCTTTTTCTAGAAGCGTATCTTCGAAATCGGTGAACGAAGAGATTGTATACATACAATTAAATTATATTAGCCAATTTATTAGCCTAACTCGTTTAGATGATTTGAAAGGTCTTTCTGCACACAAAAAGCGTATTAATAGTCATACTTTTGAAAGCATGAGAATCGAACTATATACTTCAAAAGTATTCCAAATCGTTCCGCACACAAGTGTTACTATTCATACTTTGAAAGTATGAATAGTAATGAAATGAATGTATGCTAGGGATAATTTGAAAGTATGCTTGCTGTCTACACAATGAAATTATGCTAAATATACATACTATGAAAGTGTGCTGTCTAAAAAAAGAAAGTATGTATGCTGTTTCTTGGGTTTTTCATTCACAATTTTTTTCTTTGTTTGTAACTTTCACGAAGGGTCTTTTTCTAGAAGAGCGATGCCTTTCTTCTAGAATTGCTTGGATAAATGATTCACACGATACGATTTGTATGTTTGCTTTTCCCGTATAAACTAATCGAGATTTTAAGTGTATATAGAGCAACCTAAGTCAACTGGGTTGGCAGATTGGATAAGTTCCAAGAAAAGGAAGAGAGCAATGAAGGCATACTTTCAAAAGTATCCCATTGATTAATTGATTGTATGCCCTTTCTAGCATACTTTCATACTTACGCACAGGCATACTTTCAAATTGTTACTATTCATAAATCACATGTATGCCTTTTTAGCATACTTTCCCATACTCATCCTTTTTTGTGTATGTGTAAAAGATCCTCGCGCATTTTTGAGGATAAAGCAATGAGTAATTTTGCTTAATGGATTTTTCAAAAGTTTTTTTTGAATTATTCGGTATCGTCAGGTACTATTGTACCCCTTGTACCCCTTCGGCCAACACCTCGTTCCGTCGAGTGCACCTCTACTCTGCGTCTCTTCACGTTGTTCTTCTTCTCATTCTGACACACTTCACCTCTGCAGGTACAATTTACGGTACGTATGGCGACTTTCGACAACAAAAATCGTATTCAACTGTACTCACAAAATTTTTTTACATGACAATTCATACCAGCAAAGCATGAGAAGCGTAACGATACGTTTGAAAGTATTCCGAGGAATACTTCCTCAAAGTATTGTCTTTCATACCGCGAAAACATGGTTTTTCATGGAATCAAAGTTTTCTAGGCATACCACTGTTTGTCGGGATACTACGCAAAAGTATTCTTTTTCATACCTCGAAAGTTTTTTTGTCATGAAATCAAAGTATTGCAGGCCATACTTTGAAGTATGCCGTTTATTTTTTTTTTTCATTGATTTTTGTGTCGAGATTCTTTTTTTGTTTGTTTTTTTTCTGGAGTCAATTTTTTTATTATTGAATCAACAAATTTTTATTCAATAACAGCAAACATTGTTATAATCACAATCAAGCAGCAAAAAATTGTAATATATTACAATTTTGTTATTATAATAACAAAATTAGAGTCAACACAACAAATACATTTTTACCTTCTACCAAGCATGAAATTTTTCGAAAATCTACTTCGTCATAAATTAACAAGGAACTGGCGAAATAATTTTGAGAGCGATCCTTTCTTTTTTGAGGGCGATCTTTTGAGGCCGATCCTTACAAACCAAACGTTTTTACGTAAAAGAAGAGAAAACAAGATGAGCAAGGGATCAAGTTCTTAACTTAATTTCTTCAACTAATGGTCTCCTGTGTAAGATTAACAACAGCAAGAACGAATTTAAACGGTTTAACATTTTTTATATACTAGTTCGCAGAACATTAATACTGTGACTAATTGTTTTATACGGTCTCGCTACTAAGCCGTACGGCCTCGTTAGCTTGAAATTTTACTAAGCATAAGAAAACTACACTGTTAAAACACTTTTTGATATTAAAAGAGCAAAATATTTAAAGTAAAATTGGCACTTTTGCACTTTAGGTCCCCGCCCTCCCAGAGGTTCCATGGGTCATACTTCTGACTCATTTACATTTTCAAAAAAGTTCTTTTTACATTAAAAAACTATTTTTACATAAAAAACGCTTAGGCTTAGTAAATGTTTACGCTAACGAGGCCGTCCGACTTAGGCTAACGAGACCGTATCAAGAAACTTACCCAAAAACTGACTCATGGAACCTCTGGGAAAAAGGGGGCCCTAAAGTGCAAAAGTTCTGTAAAATTCCACCATAAAAGCATGAGTGTGACCCCATGCAAGACACAGGTTAAAGTTCAACGGTCTCAACTTTGAAAAAGAAGAGTTTTTTGATACAGTACTTGAGTTTTAACGTTACTTCGGGTCACGCTTTTAATTTTTACGATAAGGCATACTTTCACAAGTATTGTATTAAAAAATTCAAAGTATGCCTCTTTAGCATACTTTGATATTGTTGAAGGGATATCGCATTGTCGCTGCCAGGAATACTTTCGAAGTATTTTTATTATTGGTACTCATAGATCTGGTACTCATAGATCTCGAAGTATTTTTATTATTGGTACTCATAGATCTCGTCCTACAAACCGACGCCCCAAACTTCGCAAAGAAATGGCTAGCATCGTACCTCAGAGGACGAACGAGCCGTACATCCTTTCGCGACGTCCTCTCAAGCTCATCCCTGATCAGAAGCGGAGTCCCTCAAGGCAGCGCACTCTCACCGCTTCTTTTCAATTTATATCTAAGCGATCTTCCGAACAACGATCCAAACATCAAAATCGTCTCTTATGCTGATGATATAACGCTATGGGCGTCAGATCCGAGCATTTCCACTGCCTCGCTACACATACGATCCGGTCTCCCACACATCGAAAAGTTCATCCACGATCGTGGACTATCTATTTCTCCTGCCAAAAGCCAGCTTCTACTCTTCACACCTTACAGCAAAGAGTACAAGACTATCCTAGATGTCTCGATCGGAGGTCAGAGCGTACCCACCGTGAATACCGCCAAAATCCTTGGAGTTACATATGATTCTATGTTCACATTCAGTCATCAAGCGAAAAACATAGCAGGCCGAATGTCGCAACGTAACAATGTACTGAAGGCGCTAGCCGGCAGTACATGGGGCAACCAAAAGGAGACACTCCGTCTCACGTACAAAGCCATTTGCCAATCCATATACAGCTACGCAGCTCCAGCCTGGGCCAGCTTTCTCTCCTCCTCAGCACATACCAAAATTCAAAGAGGACAGAACAATGGCCTGCGTATCGTAACAGGAAACCATCAAATGGCCAGCGTCGACCACATACATGCTGAAGCTAAAGTTATGAGATCGAAATCGCACCTTCACATGCTATCAGCCCAATACTTGGCAAGGACCTTGAGCCAAACTCACTTCCATCACGGATTATTTCTCCAAGGACCCCCACCACGCAACATGAAAGCTGATCTTTACATCGCATGCAGAAGCACTGTTGAAAGAGCCCTGTCGGAAACAGCAGAGAAGAACAACGGGAAAAGCGTCGCCAACCGAGTCCACACAAACATGGTCTCAGAAGAAAAGGAAACCATCCAAGGTCCAGTCATACTGGGCGGCCGACCACCACCGGACATAAATGAAGAAGAAGTGGACCTCTCCAGAAACGCCCGCTGCACGCTGAGCCAACTCCGCTCAGGCTACAGCAGGTACACCAACCACTACTTACACCGGATCGATGACTCGATACCTGACTACTGCCCAGACTGTCTCAATGGACCTCACGACGTGGCCCATCTCTTCAAATGCGCTAGACGTCCAACAAGACTCACGTTGGAAGATCTCTTGATGAAACCAAAAGAAGTAGCCTCATTTCTGAGACTATTGTGAAGGAAAGAAGAAGAGATGTAGTTAAAAAATAAATTTTTAAAAAAAGAGAGGAGAGAGAGAGGGAGAGAGCGGCCCTCCATAGCCAACTCTCTTCGACGCGAGACGTTTGCCGGCAACAACAACAACAAAAGTATTTTTATTCATGAAATGCCTTTATCCTTTTTAGCATACTTCCCAATAGTTATGCTCTTTTTTTGTGAGTAGATAATGAGGTGTGAAGGCAAAAAAGTTAGTTATTTTTCTACTTGAGGCCAATTCCCTGTATTTTGTATCATTCGAAAAATTTGAGGTAAAAAAATTGTATCATTCGAAAAATTTGAGGTAAAAATACCGATGAATGCTTCCAATATTCTCTGTTTTCCGAAGATGGGAAAGAGCTGGAACGGAGAAAGGTTTATGAGTGAATCTCTACCTGAGTGAAGGGGAAAGGTTTAAGGATAATGCGTCTGAGAAAGAAAGCCATTAGAAGAATAGGGATATGAATAGTTGATGACAATAGATTGTTTGAGTGGAAAATCATGATTTGAAGTTGAATGTTCAATTTTAAATGAAAGAAAAAACAAGAAATTAAAATTTTAAGAGCTGTAATTAAGTGATTTCACACCTCAATATCTAATAAATCTCCCTTTTTTTTCAAGCGTTTTTGCGAAAGGAACAACAATTTTCCGAATAGGGAGAAGAAATGCTCAAACTTGTTAAGGAAAAATCATCATTTGTAAAAGAAAAAACCATGTTGAAAAATAACAGAAGTTGTTTAAGGAATGTATAAATCGAATCGATGCTACTCCTGCATGTCGGAATGGTACGAACCCCTCTTCAGAAAAGGCGATCTGAACAGGTGCGAGTTTTATATCTTTTGGTTTCTTAAAAAAGTAAAGGATTGCAGTTGATGAACTCAAAACAGCTTCTGATTGCATAACCCCCAGGAAGTCAAACTTGAGAAAAAAAGGGACCAAAACCTTAATTTGTAATGAAGATGGGCTTGGTAAAACATATTTACTGTAACAGAAAAGTTTTTTCGTCAGTAAAAAATCAGCTTATTAAATTATTTAGAAAAAAAGGAAGCATGGCTTTAACTCGATTCTCACTTTTTTTCTGGCTCTGTTCCAGATGGTTTTTCGAGCCGAAAAATTTCACGCGAGCCTGTGACGAGCCAGCTAGAACCAGCCAACTCGACCTGGTGTCTTGTCGAACCATTTGTCTCACTGTGCAGCAAGAACTCACCATTATCGGTGACTTCGGTTTTTCTCCCTCACGCTAAAAATGCATTCTATAGTATAAATTTATTTAGATAATTAAGTAAATAAAGTTTTTTTTTAATTTCCAAGCCATTCCAATAAATTTGTTTCTAGCAGTTCTTCCAAGGGAGAGGGGGGGGGCCTAAAGGGCAGTTCTTCCAAGCCTAGTTCATAAATTTTTTTGTCAAAAACATAAACTTACACATTGATTCTGACAGAAAATGTGTTTGATACATGAATGACTACTCTTCTCAAGTCGTGTTTAGTGACTCAATACGTGTTAAATGACTCATGAATGACTACTTTTCTCAAGTCGTGTTTAGTGACTCAATACGTGTTAAATGACTCATCGCTCCAACGGCATTGTCTTTCTTGCTGTAAGGAGAAAAAATAACAATGGAGGACAAAATTAGACTAAAGTTCAAGAATTCTATAGTTTTCTGGTATGCTTTTTTCAACCTTGGTTGCCATAGGTCATCGGACGGGACAGATGCTAACGATGCGAGGATGCGCTCTGAGCATTGCCCGGAGAGGCATCTACAACCACACCCTCGCACTCTTTGACAGATACGATGTTTGTCGTGACATGAATGCAGCTGATCTGTTCAAGTTGGCGCTTTGGATTAGAGAGTTATTATAAGAGAGCAACGATACAACTCCCAGAGCCTTCGATTTTTACATATTGGGACAAGGGTCCGGTCTCACTACTTCTAAAGAAGAGATGAGAAGTTAAAAGTCATCCAAACACTCTACGAATTTTCTACTCTCATTGTTGGTTATCTCGAAAAATTAGCTAGATTTCACAAGATATAGAAAAGATGTTTATTAACCTCTGAATACATTTATTATCTTACCGATAAGACGGAATGAAGACAGGAAACAGAAAGAGAGCCTAACTCTCTATTAAAAAAAAAGATTGAAGAAAAATCGTACGGCTTTTTAAATCTAACAGGTCAGAATAAACAGCTTTTTAAATTCAGAATGGAAAGTCGAGGAGATTCGCAGAGAATCAAAGTTTGCTCCTGCCTCGGAGACCGGTTACTTTTTCACTATTTCGCACCCTCAGGTTTACATTTGAATCGTTCTTTTTTGACTGAAGCGCTTCAACCCTGTGCGAGCTTTCAGCCAACGTGTCTAGAAAATTTGCCTCCTTTTTAGAAATGACTTAGCTTTGAAAATTTCATTTCGTGTTTTTCTTATTTGTTTTTTTTTTTACATGAAGAAACGTATAAAAAAATAATTTCCAAAAAATTTCGAAGTGTAAATTTCACTCTAATGCTAAATGATGATGATAAAAAACTTGAAAAATAAAAAGATAATTAGGCAAAAAACTGAAAGCTGAATAAGGTTATTGTGCTTCAAGACCAATTCGAATGATTGATAAATAGTGAGATGAATAATTTATACTCATTAAGTTGCAACGGAAGCCAAACCACCGTGGCTGATCAATCATTTATAGCCGTTCACTGCGTCATTTTCCTTTTTTTTTTCTTCATTTGAGTATCGTCTTATTGAGCTCAATTGGAATATATAACCTGAAACAGATCAAGAAGTACCGTTTTTAAGTCTAACGAAAGACTCTGTAGTAAGGACACGCACGACTGAGCCTTAAGCCTATGTTCCCAATTGCTAACATCAGGCAGTTCGAGCTTTCTCACCTTAAAACGGGGATTTAGAGTACCCAAGGAGCCCGCCATTCTGTGCTCTCTCACACACATTTAACTTGGTGTTGCAAAAATTCCGAAACCTATGTATGTACGAAGCTTGCGAACGTAAATATAATAGTTTTCGACTCTCGTTCACAGAGCCTCCTCACCAAGGTTACACATTCAAGAGAAGACTTGGCACAATAATTGAAGATTGCTTACTGTGAGACCTAAAATTAGACCAATTAAAACCTCTTTTTGTCATCAGTGATATCTGCTCTTTTCCTAACATCCCATGAAATTAGTGTTTAGGCTGTTCGACTAACCTCATTAAAGTTACAAATGCATTTCTCCTCTTAGGTAGACTCTATGCTATCATGTTTTACGGGCAAACACCATTGTCAAACCAAATCATTTCGATTGTCACAATTCTCTTCTTCATGAAGCATTGATGATTATGAACATAAAGCAAAGTGTGCAAATTGTTTTCGATTGTTTTCGATTGTTTTTCCCCAATTCATGCATATTTTAAATCAATTTATTGTAACTTTCTCAATAGCTGTATTCACTTGATTAAAATTAATTACCTGAATTGTAGAAACCGTTGACCGATCAATACGATTTTAAACTCCGTTGTGATTCGCTCAAGTATCCAAATTGTGTGTGCTTGATAATCCCCAGCGCCTTGTCCTCATAGTGGAAAACACTGATTGATAAATTGTTCCTATCATGAAGAACTTCGACAAAACAAATTTTTAAAGCTTGGATATTTAAAGCTGAAGGCGAAAAAATTACCAAATGCTCTATTATCAATTCGTTAGTAGGTGCTCTTTGAATGTGCCGCTGAGGAAATGCAATACGGATCCGACGCTCGATTTCGAAATGAAACCATCGTTAGCGGAAGAAAACACCCTAAAGCAAGGAAATTTAAAAAAAATCGTTACAATAACCTATAATAGAAAGTGAAATGTTTTTCGTGAATCGGTTTCGGGGGTAACAACCAGCAAAGCTCCAGCAATTCTACGGGGAAAACCAAAAATTTTACATGTGACAAAAACCGTTAATGAAAGAAGAAGTCAGAAGGTTAGTGGCAAGAACGTGCTCGGAAATAGCATTGGTTAGGCCTTCGGTTCTTGGCTGGACAAGTGTCTTCTTTGGCACTGGTATGGACTTGGCAGCCTAGGTAATCGAAGTAAAAGATTTCATATTAGCACTTTTTTATACCGCACCCTACGTGCAAAATAATTAAGCTTTTGTTATGATGCGTAAAGTCTTTTCAATTCTGACGGAGTTTATTGTGGTGGTTAGTCTGTGTATAAAAAATGCTAGGTTACTCATGAAACTCGTTAACTTCTATTAAACATCTACAACTTCCTAAACCTTATCTCTTCTTTTCTGCTTCACTTTGACGGGTTTCTGTTTCAAACGGCTCCCAGACTCTTGCACCGACCCCACCAGCGCGGCACCTAATAACGCCACACCCAACTGCGCCGATAACCGTTAGCGCTACACCCATTTGCACTGACACCCATTTGCGCTCATACTCATTAGCGCCGAACCCAATTACGATCATACCCATTAGCGCCGAACCCAATTGCGCTCATACTTATTAGCGCCGATAACCGTTTGCAACTCAGAATAAATTTGATATTTTGGGATGAGCGTTTATTCAACGTGATCAACTTCTCAGAATGAATACTAGATTAAAAAAAAGTATTTTCAGAAGCTATATGTCATGAACACATTCATTAGACTTCGTTTCCAGAGATAGGGTGGATCAATACTTTCCGCTCGTTCTTCACCATATGAAATCAAAATTGTGTGGAAAAAGAAGTTGAACAGTTTTCTTGCACCATGTTTATTCTGTAGGTTTTATCGAAACAAGTTTGCATTTTTGTTTAATCGAAACTAAAAAAAACTTAAAAACGACAAGAAACAATTGATTTCATAAGCGATTAGAAAACTGAAAATTTTAATTTTTGATATTCTCAAGGTAGTTGATAATCAGTAAGTTATAAACTGAAGTTTCACTTAATGAGAAAAAGTAGATAACACTCAGAAAGCAGGCTTTTTTATTATGAGTTGTGAGTTTGTGAACCGTAGTATACTAGTTTTACAAGATGGTGGTTTTTCCGTTGTAAACAAAGTGTGAGATAGACAAAGGTTGTCAGACTATTCAACATACATAGTACAGAGTTTATAAATATGATATAGAAAACCACTCGGGAAATGTTGAAGCATTGAATATTTCAAAAACAGTCTTTCAAATTTTGACAAAGTTTGAGAGTGAAAAAAAGGTGTGAGTTCATCTTGTCTCATTCTACCATTTGCCACTGCATGGAAGCTATCCTGTTTCTTCGACGAAGATTCTGCTCGATTTTCAAGTTCTTAGATTTTGCTGTCACAAACTGCGCGTTCACTGCTTCCGATCTTGACAAAATCTGTCGCAAAACTTGTTCTTAGAAGCAATGCTAGAGTTAGACCATCTGTAGAAACTGAACAATCTCAATTCAGGGAGATAGAATGAAAAAGGTCTCTATTCGTCGGAATTCAGGGAGATCTCTATTCGACGAAAATAAAGTCCCAATGTGTGTGTGTTTACCGTAATTTGTTCTATGGGTGTGTTTTAACAGCTTTCACATATGGTATGGAGGTAATGGCCATCAATAAAATCACTCTGAACAGCCTTGCCGTTACACAAAGACGCATGGTGAGATCGATGCTGGGGGTAACTCTACTTGACCATCGGTCAAACGACTCGGAACGAGACCGGGTGAAGTGTGTGGTCCAGGAATGCGTGAAGAGGAAATGGCACTGGTGCGCGCGGATAGCAGGATGTCAGACTGCAGATGGGCGAAAGCCTGTGACAGAATGGCACCCCAGAGGGCCCAAGCGAAAAAGGGGTAATTCAGGACGAAGATGGAGAGACGATTTCATGCAGTGCGTTTGAGCCGAGATTTTGAGAAGAGTCCGAAACAGAGAAGATTGGCTTAGAACGATGGCGCTTCATATCCTATGATATTGATTGAATTGAATTGAATTGAACTGAAGAAGGAAAGAAAAGCGGGTAAATTTGAAATATATTAAATTCTTTCCTGTCTTGATATTAGGCCATCACAAACTGCGCATCATACGCTTCGTTGCTCTCGTCCACGAACAAAAACGAGAGAAAATGAGTTTCGGATGAAAAAGGCAGTGCCGCCACGACGAGATGTCTGACCTAAACACCACAAATGGAAGCCTATTCGTGAGCAAAGAATCTTGGAATGAATTGTCAAGCAAAGTTTTGCCAATGAACAATATCTGAGCCCGAGAGCAACGAAGCGTATGATACATATCAAATAGTTTATTTAGAATCGATAAGCTAATGAACGAAAGACATTGAATTGAATTTGCAGCAAGGCGACTCACGCCCACTTCATCCTATCTCTTCGACTTTCGATCGGCTGCCTTTTTCTGGACGCGGATGCTTTTTCTGAGAATCGGCGGTGAAGTTTGCGAAGAATCGATGGGTGGATTTGCTGCTGGTTTGGATGAGGCTTGAAGGACGCCGGGAGCGAGCGCATTACCAAAACACAACCAACGGCTCAGAATTTCATTTCTTTATTCCAAGCACATGAGATATCATGAAAACACAAATAAAAACAAAGTTAAATCCATGGACTTTCTTCTAAGTGGCGGTGTTTAGGGGTTGCGGTATAGATGAAAAAAAGGGGGGAGGGTGATATACTTAAAATCGACAATTATATTAGTCATGAACGAAAGGTTTAGGTAATATCTTTTCAGTAGGCAGAGATAATAATTGTTTTTTGAAACTAGCAGTATTAGGTGTACTGACGATCTCAAAAGGTAATGAATTCCATACTGATAGCTGGCGAGAAACACATGTAGAAATAGAATATTTGCTAATATTATGAGGTGTTTTTAGCCTGAGCTCATGAGAATGGCGAGAAAATCTCTGTACTGCAGACAATTGAAACAAGTTCATAGTTTCAAGTTCACATTTTTTGTGGACACATTTATGAATAAATAAAAGGTCAGATATAGCACGACGATATTCAAGAGTTTCTAGGCCTAACATGGAGATTCTTTGTGAATAGGGAAGTCTGGAATGGCCAGATCTTGCTAGGATTCTTCTCGTAAACGACCGCTGAACTTTTTCAATAGATTTTACTGAGCCGGGGGATGAGGGATTCCATAACTCACTAGCGTATTCAAGAACAGGTCTGACATAAATTATAAAAGCTGAAGTTAAAAGAGGCGGACATGGTGACTTGAAGGCTTTTAACATCATGTTAACAAGAGCAGAGCCTTTTTTACATTTGTCTTCAACATGATTACGATAAGAGAAACGATCACATAAGATTACACCAAGATCTTTGGCAACTCTACCAACTACTAGAGGTTGAATGTTCATGTAATAGACGCTGCGAGAATTGGATGATCCGAGATGAAGTACATTACACTTAGATATGGATAGGGACAAATTCCACTCTAGGCACCAATCGGTTATACGATTCAAAGCTAGTTGGATATAATTACAAGAGGTAGCGCGTCCCATTATCTTTATATCATCAGCGAATAAACAAAATTTGATAGAATCGGGGATAGCTTCTTTAAGTTTTCTTTAGTGTATTTTCTGAGCAGAACTTTAATTGATTTGGTTTTAAAGGCTCTGAAGATCATGTTTATACATTTTTGGGACTTTAGGGAGGTTAGTTCAATATGTTTAGAGAATGTGATATCTTCCTGAAATGTAATGCCAAGATCTTTCACTAATGAAGTAGTTGGTATGATATTGTCTTCTAGGTTATATGTTACTTTTGGATTCCTAGGACCACAGTGCATGATAAAGCATTTTTGAGTTGATATCACAAGTCCCCAGGTCAGTGAGTAATCGGAAATGGAATCCAGACTTTTCTGAAGAGAGTCTCTGTTTTTGGAAAAAATTTTGAGGTCATCGGCATATAGAAAACCATGGACATCTGGCTCTATGTGCTCCATGATATCATTTATAAATATTGAAAAGAGGAGGGGTCCAAGGCAACTCCCCTGGGGAACACAACTGTTGTATACTTTAGGGCCTGATAATGTATCTCCGATTGAGACTTTCGAGGACCTGCTCGTGAGAAAAGAACGGATAAGATAGAGGAGGTTGCCCGTTATTCCCACTTTTTCAAGTTTGTGAACAAGAAATCTTATGTTTACAGAGTCGAAAGCCCGTGAAAAGTCGACTAGACAGATGTCAAAATCTATTTTTTTATTCTGAAGCGTGAGGTAAATGGAATGAGCCTCTACCAGGGATGTTACCGTGGACCGTCTCCGACGGAAACCATGTTGTTTGGGATGTAGTATGCCATTGGTTTCCAGATATTGATAAGTTATATTGAAGATCAGTTTCTCGAATACCTTTGACATAGAGCACACCGTAGTGATAGGACGAAAATTTTCGATCTGAGAGCGGGGCCCTTTTTTATGAACTGGTTTGATTATTCCTTTTTTCCAGGCCAGAGGGTAGTGCCCTAAGGTTAGTGAGTTGGTGAAAATGATTGAGAGAGGTATGGCCAGTGAGTCCAGACAATTTTTGAGTAGTCTACTTGGAATAAAGTCAGGGGAAGAGTTCAGTTTCGGAGCTATTCGTTTCAGGATGGAGTTCACCTCAAAAGGGGAGATATCATTAATGTGGTCGAGGTGAAAATTCGGGCGAGAGATTTGAAGGGGTCCACTGATTGGTAAGGGTTGTAACTTATCAAAATACTCGGCGAAGTGAGTTGCTTGTTCGAAGGGGATAGTAGTTGGTTTATTGTTCACTATGAGAGCAGAAATAGATGTGTTGCTTTTAATGCATCATTTTAATCATTCATATATTCAAGAAACTTTTCATGTTGACCGTTTCTGTTGGATATCTGCTTACACCAGTCGATATACGGAAAATTGAAGTCACCAGTAATCATTACAGGGATCTTATCAGAAGCATTTGGATTATTCAGCTCACATTCAAAGTAGTTCAAAACTTTTCTAAAGAAGCAGTGGGAGAACAAAGAGATCGATAGACACAAATACATCTTAACTTTCCTGATCTAGATGAACTTTGAAGAATATTAATAGAAACGCATTCAATACCATCTTCTGAAAAACTAGTAACAAAGGAACAGGGAACTCGAGGCGAAATCAAAAATGCTGTTCCATCACCTTTAGAGGCACTGTTTCTATCGCAACGGAACAACTGATAATTAGACATACCGGTTATTAACGAGTCACTTTCTTGGTCACTCAACCAAGTCTCACTTATAGCTATCATATCATAAATATTTGAAGCGAGCAAGTAAGAAAGGTTGTACAACTTATTTCGAATTGAACGAGCATTTATTGAAAAGCACTTGATATTGGTGAGGTCATGACTAAAGATAGGGACACCGCCACTGACCTATCTTCTCTGCGTCACGTTGTTCCTCTCTGGAGCGTTGTTCCTCTCTGGAGCTCGAGGAGTCGCCATCGGAGTCACCATCTGCGGATCCGTGATCCTCGGAGTCGCCGTTTCTTGCTGCCAAGTCGTCTTGGAGTAGTGCCGAATAGGAATCAAGGAAGTTCTGATGACCTTCCACTTTTGTCCTCCGGGGATGCCGTTCCGCTCTCGCGCCACTTTCTTCACTTCTCGTTCCAATTCAAGTCCGTCGCGAGTCAAGTCTTCTCTTATGTAGCAATGTGGATGCGGAGAAAGGCAAGACGGGCGACGACTTCGAATTTTCCTCAGTAGTTCAGTTCTCAATGTTGGTGACTGGAGGAAGATTTTGAGAACTCGACGCTTCTTCACGGGGTCGCCGAATCGTTCGAACCTTGCACTTGCAAGTTCTGGGCAGCCGAGGTCGAGGGAAAGGGCCTTGAGAAAGGATTGGTCCAAACTGTCCGTGGCTTCGTCACTGGGCTGCTCAGGAAGTCCAACACAAACTAGGTTCTGTGCTTTCTCTTCGATGAGGTTCTTGTTGACAGTGATTGCACGCACGGCAGCTTGGTAGGCGAGCATATGAGGTGGGATGGAGAGAAGGGAAGGGATTGTGGGGGTCTGGGGCTGAGGAGTCGAGAAGGGGGGAGAAGTATGAAGAGTTGAAAGACGAGAGACGAGGTCTTCGACGATTGTCTCCAGTCTTGAGATTTTGTTCATCATATCTTCAAATTTCTTCTCATATTCTGGGCAACGCGTGCACTGGGGAGATGAAAGGGGGGTGCGCTTGCCAGGCATTTTCGGAAGCAAACGAGTCAATATGAGACGTGGTAGATCACCGACTGCTCAGTGTGAGCAAAGAAAAGGGAATGAATGATCTCAAAATCTCAGTCAAACACGCTCAGGAACCGGATGGCGCTGTAAAAACTATATGGAGTGAGTTTTTTTCATGAAGCGATCGATCCCGAAGAAGACAGAAGAGTTATGAAAGATAAATGAGGAATGTCATCTTTCAACGCATTAGATTCGTCATCGAGTTTTATTTGCTGCAGAGTTTCGCTATTTTCTGCAAAAAATTTGCTCATAGTTTTAAAAATTATTTCGTATTTGAAAAAGGAAAAATAAGAATAATGTTTTTGAGATCACTCTACACGTAAAATACAACGAGTTCTCCTCCTTGCTCTCGTCATGAAACATTTATCTACGTTTCATAGAAGGACGAAGAAGCAGAGTGAATTTCGTGACCTTATTGGATGGCATTGTTACGTACGTGTACCATGGTGGGTTGTTGTACCATGATTACATACGTGTACCATGGTGGGTTGTTGTACCATGATTACATACGTGTACCATGGTGGGTTGTTGTACCATGATCAACGTGTACCATGGTGGGTTGTTGTACCATGATCAACGTGTACCATGGTGGGTTGTTGTACCATGATCAACGTGTACCATGGTGGGTTGTTGTACCATGATCAACGTGTACCATGGTGGGTTGTTGTACCATTATCAACGTGTACCATGGTGGGTTGTTGTACCATGATCAACGTGTACCATGGTGGGTTGTTGTACCATGATCAACGTGTACCATGGTGGGTTGTTGTACCATGATCAACGTGTACCATGGTGGGTTGTTGTACCATGATCAACGTGTACCATGGTGGGTTGTTGTACCATGATCAACGTGTACCATGGTGGGTTGTTGTACCATGATCAACGTGTACCATGGTGGGTTGTTGTACCATGATCAACGTGTACCATGGTGGGTTGTTGTACCATGATCAACGTGTACCATGGTGGGTTGTTGTACCATGATCAACGTGTACCATGGTGGGTTGTTGTACCATGATCAACGTGTACCATGGTGGGTTGTTGTACCATGATCAACGTGTACCATGGTGGGTTGTTGTACCATGATCAACGTGTACCATGGTGGGTTGTTGTACCATGATCAACGTGTACCATGGTGGGTTGTTGTACCATGATCAACGTGTACCATGGTGGGTTGTTGTACCATGATCAACGTGTACCATGGTGGGTTGTTGTACCATGATCAACGTGTACCATGGTGGGTTGTTGTACCATGATCAACGTGTACCATGGTGGGTTGTTGTACCATGATCAACGTGTACCATGGTGGGTTGTTGTACCATGATCAACGTGTACCATGGTGGGTTGTTGTACCATGATCAACGTGTACCATGGTGAGTTGTTGTACCATGATCAACGTGTACCATGGTGGGTTGTTGTACCATGATCAACGTGTACCATGGTGGGTTGTTGTACCATGATCAACGTGTACCATGGTGGGTTGTTGTACCATGATCAACGTGTACCATGGTGGGTTGTTGTACCATGATCAACGTGTACCATGGTGGGTTGTTGTACCATGATCAACGTGTACCATGGTGGGTTGTTGTACCATGATCAACGTGTACCATGGTGGGTTGTTGTACCATGATCAACGTGTACCATGGTGGGTTGTTGTACCATGATCAACGTGTACCATGGTGGGTTGTTGTATCATGATCAACGTGTACCATGGTGGGTTGTTGTACCATGATCAACGTGTACCATGGTGGGTTGTTGTACCATGATCAAGGTGTACCATGGTGGGTTGTTGTACCATGATCAACGTGTACCATGGTGGGTTGTTGTACCATCATCAAATCTTATGATAAATGTGAGGATTCTTTTGTAAACTATTATTTTTAACTACTTTTGTAACTTTACTACTTCACATTTGGGAACCCGATGTATTTAGATGTTCTACTGGAAGATCTCAAAAAGGACGACAAAAACAGATTATAAGTGTGCTAAGCTGCGATTCGTTCCACGAAAATAATCAGCTTTTGCTAGGTTAGATCCTCTTTCATAAAGGTCATGAAATAGTTTGAGAAAACATTATCCAAAAATATCCAAATGATGTTCAAAAATTGACTTTTAATATTTAAGCGGAGAAATCTCTGAGAGTCTGGCACAAAAAATTAGATTTTTTTGTGAAGTCGAAAGGTTATGGAAATTTTTTAATCATTTAATTGCGTATTCAGTCAAATACGAAGGATCACCAGCACGATCAACAATTCAATCATAAATAACGATCAGATTTTCAGAGAATGTTAGGATAGCTGGAATATTGAAAGAGAGTTTTGGAGATTGATTAGAGAAAGAAAAATTCGAAGAAAGATGAAAATAGAGAGAGGAAGATAGAAAAAGGGAAAGGAAGAGAGAGAAAGAGAGAGAAAGAAAAGCGAAACCAAAAGAGAAAGGGAGAGGAAGCGAGAGAGTCTAATTTAGATAGAGAAAATATATGTATAGTCCGTAAAAGAGAGAGACTTTCCATGTGACGTAAATTTGGTAAGGGAACAATTATTAAAAACATATGTATATGTATTGTAGGAGAGTGAGAAAAAGAGTTGGTGTAAGATTTTAACTTTCCTTCTTCGAATTCACAAGTAGCTCTCTGCATTAATATGAGGATCTGTCTACCAGCGCACAATAATAGGGCATCTTCCTCCTCGGTGTTTCGGAACGCAAAACTACATATCAGATAATTGATTAAACTATTTCACGTGATAAGCTGTTCCACCAACCGGTATCAAAACCAGTCATCTCTCATGCCTTGAACCGACAGTGCGAGTGCCTTACCATGACCTGATTGCTATTCGGTGCGATAGTGCTATATGAAACGATCAATAACCTTGTTATACCGGACTTTATGTATAGTACTTTTACGAGATATTGTACCCATATAGAAGCTTGTCGTATGCATCCTTCTTACCTCAATCTTTTCTTCACTTTCTTTTTCTCTCCCCCTTTTTTATCTATCTCACTCTCTCTCCCTTTCTCCCTCTCTCTTTCTCTCTCTCTCTCTGTCTCTCTCTCTCTTGTACCATAGCATTTTTTCTCACACGATGGCTAAATCGGTAGAACACCAGACCATCAGTCTGAGAGCTCTAAAGTCGCGCATTCAGCTCCCATCCTGACCGGGAAAAGAGAAAAATGTTTTTTCTCTACCTCTACTCGTCTTCTCCCACTTAGTTTGTCGTTATGTGAGTACTTTTTATTTTAATTTCCGATAGCTTCGGTTTTTCGGAAACTGGTTTAGTGTTAGAGGTTGCTATACCCCTTCCTTCTCAACAGATAAGTTTTAGAGGTTGCTATACCCCTTCCTTCTCAACAGATAAGTTTTAACATGATGAGCTTACGCTTACATAAGTTTTTTCTTATTTTATTAATTTTACTTTGAACTCACAAATTTTATTTGATTGAGCAAACATATCCTCTTGGCCAGTTCACTTATTGCCTGACCGTAAAGTTTTTAGAACCAGTGAATAAAAAATTTTCCAATTAATTTTTTCTTTTCGGAAAAAAATCTAATTTCGAAGAAAATTCAACATATAAAACTTGGAATTACAACATGATCTCTCGAAACGGATTTCGCGTGATCTCATTGCTTGCTCTCGAACTTATTTCGAATTAAATAAATTTTGAGATCTTGAAGGTAAAATAGGTTTTACACATTTGTGTCTTTGTAGGATCAGTTCATGTGTGCTGAAGCGTAACAGATTCAACAGAACAATTCTCATTTAATGCTTATGAAAGTGAAAATATGCTTCGGACCGAAAAAAATTCAACATATTTCTCATAAGTCAACAGTAAAACATGCATTCCTCATCTAAAACTAAATAATATAACTGCAAGAAAGAAGTTGAGTCAGTCGAGGATGCATCATATACATAACTAAGTTTTTGAGTAACAACATGAATAGAGGTTAAATGTGTTCAAAATCAAATTTCGACATAAGATCAGAGAAACACAAAAAAACAAGCGGTAAGAAAAAAACTGCTGAAAGCGTGATATTAGAATTATTTATCTTCGAATTCTTAGCTTCTCTTTAACATAAAGGAATGAAAAAAAAGAATAATATGGAAGTGTTATTCAGTTTCTTTTGAAATATACGTATGAATAAATGAAAATAAACGTATGAAAAACCTCCTCACATCGCTGTAATGGTCTTGCAGAACAATGTCCAGTCATCCCATCGTGAAGGGGTTAGAATAAAACACACCTATTATTGTATTTACAAGGCTTACATGTGCTCGCTCACATGGAAGCCTCATCTAGGCCTGCAAGTCTGAAGTCTTAAGCCGGAATCGCCAACATTGTGGAGCCACTGTTGTGCACAAGAAGGGGAGTCACCAAAGACATCGCACTTCTTTGAATGATCTTGTAGAATCCAGAAGAAGGAACTTTTTTGCGCTGGTTAGACATTGAGAATGGGAGAAGAGAGATCGAAAAAGTCGTTGCTTCTGCAATTATAAGATATTGAATAGTGGGTAGAAGTGGACAAGTTAAAAAAATTTAAATGTTAGAAATGAACAGAAGTGAAAGAGAAGGCAGAGGCGGAGGCTTAGATACTCACTTCGCTGAGGGATTGAGAAGATGGAAAACGATGGCGTTCGGAACGAAAAAGATGCAGGCAACAACTTCTCCGGCAAGTACATCGAAAACAATGGACGTGAAACTTCAGGCTCCCGACGCAGGAGGTCATTTTCATCGGGCAGTGGATATTCCGGAATCATTGGTATTCGACAGGGGATCGACACCAAGTCGAAGAGAAAAATGCTGACAAGATCAGAGAGCTGCGATGTTGTCAAGACGAAAACTTTTAGGGCCAGGAAGGTCTTCAACAAGACCTAAGATAGAACTTAGAATCATGTTCGAAGGTTAGTCTCTTATATATGCACAAGCCCCACCCCAGTTCCGGCCTAGCTAATCGTGTAGTTTTTACATATTTCGCTTACTGAGAAGTGAATAAGAAACATTCCTTTAATGTTCGTGTAAAGCTTTCGACTCAAATGCAAGGCAACACGCTCTGATAAAATGAAGCCCGCATCTAGCCGCTTAAACCACGCCTTCTCCCCCGCGAGAAAAAGACGATTGCCACTGGGCAAAACAATTAAAACCCCCTCCTTTTACAGTGGAAACAACCTCGAACAGAGGTCTTCTTTGCGTTCTTCGGTAGTCAGGCTTCACTGCGTCAATTACATGATTTTTCACACCGAAACACATGTGTATCTCAATGAAATCGAACGAATCTTGCACTTGAATAAATAATGTTCAAACCCATAAAATTGATGAGACACAAGGAGATATTAACGAGCCTTTAAGGAAATCGAAAATTCTAGCCATCTTTAAAGATTAGGCAGGATGATGACATGAGTAGGACTTTTTTTATCAGTAATGAGTGCATTGGACACAGATTTCAGTTCAGAGCTTTTTGTTAGGACGGACAAACAAATAATCAAGTCGTAATCTATGTAATTCTTATAATGTAGATAATTTCAAGAAAATCTGCAATTTACCGACTCCAGAAGTTTGCAGTGTGCTCAGTTTCTTATAAATTATCCCCTTACTGTTGAAAGTTCATGATAACACCTCAAGTGTTCAGGAAATCGTTATCGTTTTTTTACGGAGGCACTCTTTAAGTCCTTGTTACTATTTACTTATCAAAGAGACAGAGACACAGCTAGAGTTTCTCAAACGTTTTCAGACCCAAATGATACCTTTTCACAAGTTCACACATATTGTACGAATTCACAAAACTAAAAATTGTGAAAGTCTTGTTGTGATAATATATTGGCACTTTTTTACTTCGTGTGGCCTAAAACACGGCCTCCGCGCGTTTCGCGTGCAATGTCTCAGGAAGAGATTTTATTCATGAAAACTCCCTTCCCCCCTTTCTCCTTAGGGCCCCCCTTCCCCCTCCTCCCTCCCCCCCCCTAGGGCCCCTACCCCCCTTGCTAAGGTAGGGCCCTCTTCCTCCCCCCTTCCCCCTTTAGGGCCCCCCTCCCTTCCCTGCTTAGGTAACCCCCCTCCCCCTCCCCCCTTTCCTTTCCCCAAAATTTATAAAGATAATTTAAAAAGAAAGGAAAAGAAAAGAAAGAGAACAAGTAGGCCGTGTTTTAGGCCACACGAAGTAAAAAAGTACCAATATATTTTGGAGGTAAAGTGAAGACGCAGTGCTTACTCGTATCTCGCCAGCCATTAACCCTGACTTTTTTTCTTTTTTTTTAACGTATCTCATTTATTTATTAATTTTATCGGCCATTTTCAATACAAGGTTATGTTGAGACACATTGTAAATGATACATACAAAAGTGTGGCGACAGGTAAGGCAAATTTTGAAATGCTACTGATTATTCTTCAGTTCACTTAGCACATTCTCGTTACGAAGACGACTTATGAACTGCTCTACTATTCCTGAATTCAATATTTCAATCAAGAATTATGAATATTACCATTATTATTCAATATGTAGATTAGAAGCTCTTCTGTCTCCCATCTTCACTTCTTTTTTGTTGATAAATTAGAACCATTAAATGAATTAGTCTTAAAAGATCACATCTTATATATATATTTTATCTACATCTTTCGATGCTATAACGCACAAATTTAATTACAATTAAAAATGAGGAATGAATAGATCAGCTAAACAATTGTCAAATACGATAACAAAAGCGATACATCAATTTGACTTTAATATAGCGAATTGAACGGGGGAAAAAAACAAACAAACAAACAAACAAACCTATATATGTAGAACAATTTGAAAGAAATTTAGTGAGAGAAAAACAAACAAAAAAGAAATTTAGTTCTGAATTCATGACGAGAGAAGAGTAGATAGAACACCACTTTTTAATTGGGATTTAAAATATTTCAGGTTCATACTATTAATCAAGTTTCGAGGTATTTTGCTGAAAAAGCGGGATATTCGCATTCTATAAGAGTTGTTCATAGCTGTATTCTTGCTACCCTGAACTAATAAGCCATTTATATTAGTTCGCGTTGGAATAGTCTCTTTGAAAAATCGCTTTTTATCTATTATCGACAGTCCATGGAAGATCTTGAAACCCATAACTAAGTCAGAAAATATCCTCCTCTTGGAAAGAGAAACGAATCCAAGGCGGGCAAGTCGATTGGGGTAAGAAGGAAGAGACCTCGTATTAACTTCATTTGCGAAACATCGATGATAAACTATGCGAGTGAATTTCCTCAAAACTTTCTCTATATCATCACAATCTCTTCCATAGTATGGATTCCATATATTCGAAGCATAGTCCAAGTGCGGCATTACGTAAGTTTTAAAGCACTTGACCAGTATACCAGGATCATTAACAGTTACCGCACGGAGCATAGCATACATTGCTTTGGATGCCTTTTAACTCGGTCTGCTACAGCCTCTTTCCTACGCAAAGAAGAAACTATTTGTATGCCCAGGTCACGTATCTGAGATACACATGAAATGGAAACATTATTTATACTGTATGAGGAATATAAAGGTCGACCTCCAATGTGAATATGGAGAGACTTGGATGGAGAAAGGATAGTTGGTTAACTAAACACCAATCGAATACGGAATCTAATGCTGATTGCAGCTCTTGAGTTCGTTCGCCGTATGAGTTCTTATCATAAGAAACATAAATCTTGAGATCGTCTGCGTATGCTTGATAACGAATATTAGGAAAGTTCTCTAGTACCTCATTTATATCGGATATATACAGAGTAAAAAGAAGTGGCCCCAGGACAGACCCTTGGGGCACACCCGATGTGGCATTCATTGGATCAAAAGTGACATCACCCATACGCACAGAGAAAGATCTTTTAGTTAAAAAAGACTCAAGCCAAGAAAGGAGTGGGTCAGTAATTCCATAATGTGTGCATTTAGACAAAAGCTTACTTATACTAATGGTGTCAAATGCACGAGAGAAGTCAAGGTAGATGACATCCGTTGAAAGACCTTTGGCTAACGAAGAGGTCCAATCATCTTCACATATTAATAAATTGGTTACTGTGGACGCTCCACGCCTAAACCCATGTTGATTGATAGGTATAATAGAGTGCTCGGATAGATGATTGATTATGAAAGCTCTAACAAGTCGCTCCATCGTTTTAGAACAGGGAGAAAGGATGGAAATCGGACGATAGGAGGACACCAAGTGAGGTTCCTTGCCTGGTTTCAGAATAGGGGTCACCAGAGAATGTTTCCAGTAAGACGGTATTTGACCACAGATAATACAATAGTTGAAAATATGGGAAAGAGGAAGTGCAAGAGACTTAGCACATTTCTTGAGGACAATCTGAGGGATACCATCTGAACCTTTGCTACCCGTTGGTTTAAGCTTCGAGAGGCTTTTAAGAACAGAAGAGGGGAGAAAAATAGGAAAGGGGCTCATAGTAGTAGGGGCCGCTTCAGTTTGCAATGCGATACGTTGGTTATCATCCTTAGTATAATGAGAAGCGAATTCGGTAGAGAGCATAGAACATTTAAGTTTATTTTTCAATACTATGCCCCCTGTACTAGTATTCAATAGATATACAGGTTTAGGCCGAGTGAGGGATGAGATATGTCGGAACAAGTCCCGAGAGCGAGACAATTTCTTCTTTTCACAATGCCTAGTCCATTTCATTATCTGCTTCAGTAGATCTTCACTAGCTTTCTCGTAAAGAGAACGGGTATTAGGATCGTCAATATTGTGAAACAGAGAGTTACGATATTTAATTATTTTCTGAATATGGCGAGGATAAGTGGCCTTGAGGGTTCGAGGTCTACGTATAGGAACGAATTCAGAAATAGCGTATTCAATAACGGCGAGGAAACGGCCGTACAGATCGTCAATCGAGAGGAAGTTATCAAATTCGGCTTCCCAGTTAACTGAATTGAAGTATTTATTAAGTTCATCGTAGTCAGTTCTTGAATAGTCGAGAACTGGTTCGGCTAAAAGCGAATCGGTCACAATTGAAAGGCAGTAAGCGATCCCTAAATGATCAGAGGAGGGGAATGAGGGAACAATTCTACAATTAGACAATAGCGAGGGCAGAGAAGTTAGTAGCCAATCAATGCAACGATTAAGACGTGTTGGTTCACGGCAGAATTGGGTCAAATCAAAGAGAGTAATCATGTCTACTAACAATCGATCGGATGAAGAACAAGGAGGAGAGAGAGTGTCACAATTGAAATCACCAGTCACAACTACAGGATAGGAAGTGGAAGAAAGAATATCGGATAAAGAGTCACAAAAAAGTCTGGTCTCTTCATTGGTGTAGGACGGGGGACGATAGCAAACAACCAGACGTATGTAACCAGTGGTAGAAAGTAAGTCTGTATAAACAATTTCCGAAGGAGAGCATAAAGAACTAGGATTCAAGAACGTTAAGTGATCTCTCAATACAAGGGCAACTCCTCCGCCACGAGAATTACGATCAGCTCGGATTATTACGTAAGGAAGAGGACCAATTATCTCTGAATCAGCTATACGCGAACTCAGCCAAGTCTCAGTGACAGCAACTATATCAGGTTGTTCTTTTTCTAGATAAAGACGAAATGGAACTAATTTATTATAGAGAGAACGCATGTTAAAATATGCAAAGCTTAGCTGAATGTCGAGCGGTGACGGTGAAGAAACGGGCGGACCATCATATAGCTAGCATCTTGAGGTGATGTTTCTGCTGCTGACCTCTGAGAATCTTTGCGGCTAAGAGGAGTTCCGAGGATTCGATGGCGAAGGCGAAGAATTCGTTGCGGATGTATGCTCGTTTTGGTGGGACTGGGCATGGAAGGGCTGGGCGTGACGGATTGGAACAAGTGTGGTACCCACAACTCTCCATTTTCTCTCTTCTTGATTCAAATTTCGAGCCAACAACTTGACCTCCTTCACAAGTTGCAAGCCTTCTCTGGTTAGATCTTCGCGTATGTACGCGTGAGGGAAGGAAGCAAGGCAGCTTGGACGTCGTCTTCGGATGAGCTTTAGATTCTCAAAACGAAGATCTTCTGAGCCTAGGAAAATCTTCAAGATTCGGTGTCGATTCTCGATTCTCCCTAGGCGCATGAATTGAGCGGTAGACTTGCAAGCTGCTGAACTTAATTGACTTGCAAGCTGCTGAACTTAATTGATGGTTCATTCAAAGTCAAACCTTCTCGAAGGTCAGGACATGAGCAAAAAAAAGCTTTAGGGTGCGTGCACAAGTAAAAAGTTTGACAAGCTTTGCAATGACTCCGTAAGGGTCTGCACTATTCGCAGTCAACCACATCAGCCTCTGGTTTTTGTTATCAGCCTGATGACATGCGAGCGCAGGGGTAAATTTAACTTTAGGGACCCACCTGAAAGCAATTGCACTGAAAGAAAACATGTTGTAGAATACAGGCCCACTTCTGCTATTTCTCTCTCTGTACTGCTGTCTGCTGCCTCTACTGACTATCTGCTCTTTCTCTCTCTACTGTTGTGCGTTGTTTTTGAGCCCGAACGCGTGAGAGAGAGAGAGAGTTTGAGAAGTTTTTGAGCGATAACGCGCAAGAGAGAGAGAGGAAGTTTGAGAAGTTTTTGCTCCCGAACGCGTGTGAGAGAGAGAGAGTTTGAGAAGTTTTTGAGAGATAACGTGCATGAGAAAGAGAAAAGTTGAGAAGTTTTTGAGAGATAAAGCACATGAGAGAGAGAGGAAGTTTGAGAAGTTTTTGAACGCGTGGGAAAAGAAAGTTCGGGAATGGCTTTTTGGCGGGGAAGCTATCTCGAAGCTTTAAGTGAATGTAAAATGATTTCGTTTTTATTTTTTTGTTGTTGTGTTTTTGTTATTGTTGTTTTTTTGTTATTGTTGTTTTTTTGTTATTGTTGTTTTTTTGTTGTTTGTTTGTATTGTATTTGCTCTCTCTCTCTCTCTCTCTCTCTCTCTCTCTCTCTCTCTCTCTCTCTCTCTCTCTCTCTCTCTCTCTCTCTCTCTCTCTCTCTCTTTCTTTCTCTCTCTCTCTCTCTCTCTCTCTCTCTCTCTCTTGGTTCTATTCTTTCTATCAGTTTTTTTTTATTATTGTCGTGGCAGGGGAAGATCAGGATAGGAATTGCGGTATAAGAGTTGACGTTTGTATAGTCCATTTGCACACGAGATGAGAGGCTGCTATAGAAAACAGCCAATGTCGCGTGAAAGTTCATCTACTAGCTCCGTGGAGTAGATCCGTGTAGACTCTTCCGGAAAAAAATACTCGCATATCTGAGTCGGTACATTATATGTTTTGGATCAAATTTTTGAAGTGGTTATATGAGCAATTGAAGAATGACTCGGGTAAAGCATTCCATACTGCTTCCAGTCGGAATGGTAGAAAATTCTTTAGTTTATTATTTTTGCAGACTGGTAAAAGTAATTTGAATTTATGCCCTCTAGTAAAACGGCTGTTAGGTGCAAACTTCAGAAAGTTTTCCGATGTTTTTAAGCGACCGAAAACAGCTTTGTATACAGTAAGCAAATCAATAGAATTTCTTCGCGATATTAAAGTACGCCCTTTGAGTATTTTTAGTCTCTGATCATATGTAGGATGGGATGTAATGCGAACGTTTGAATACTAAACGAGTGAACTGCTTCTAAATTTTTTCTATCTTCTTGATAGAAGTAACGTCGCTTGGGCTCCAAACCTCAGAAGAGAATTCGAGGATAGGTCTGACGTACGTATTGAACAGGCTCCATAGGATATGTTTATTTCGTGTTTGAAAAGAGCGTAAAATGAGAAAACTTACAGACCTAGCTTTGTTACAAATGTTATAGATGAGCTTTGTAAAGCACAATTTAGAATCGTAGGTGACACCTAAGTCACGGAAAACTGTTACTTCAGGCAGCTCAGAACCGTAGAGGGACAACTTGCATGTCGGATGAGACTGTCCGATTCGCATGAAAACCGTTTTAGTAGTTGAAATAGAGAGTCCCCACTTACTAGACCAGGAAGCAAGGGCATCCAGGAAGCAGTTTAAATTTATGATACGCGATCTATTACAAATCGTGTCCGTGCTTGGGATAACTTGATTTAATGCGGACTATTTTCTAAGAAGGATTTTTTGGTGACTATTTGACTCACTCTAGGAGTTAAATTTATTGAGGGAGTTAAAATTAAATGGGGGGTGGGAGTTAGTGGGAGTTAAAATTGAATGGGGGGAGTTAAAGTAAAATGGGGGGAGTTAAAATTAAAAGAGGAAAATTAAAGTAAAATGGGTGGGAGTTAAAGTAAAATGGGGGGGAGTTAAAGTTAAAAGGGGGAGTTAAAGTAAAATGGAGGGGAGTTAAAGTTAAAAAGAGGGGGAGTTAAGGTAAAATGGGGGGAGTTAAACTTAAAAAGGGGGGGAGTTAAAGTTAAAAAGGGGAGAGTTAAAATTAAAAGAGGAAAATTAAAGTAAAATGGAGGGGAGTTAAAGTTAAAAAGAGGGGGAGTTAAGGTAAAATGGGGGGAGTTAAACTTAAAAAGGGGGGGAGTTAAAGTTAAAAAGGGGAGAGTTAAAATTAAAAGAGGAAAATTAAAGTAAAATGGGTGGGAGTTAAAATTAAATGGGGGGAGTTAAAGTTAAAAAGGGGGGGGAGTTAAAGTAAAATGGGGGGAGTTAAAGTTAAAAAGGGGGGAGTTAAAGTTAAAAAGGGGGAGTTAAAGTAAAATGGGGGGAGTTAAAATTCCATCAAAAATTTTCTGGATAAGTGTTGGTCGGTGGGTCCCTAAAATTAAAGAGATCCGGGTTATGTACTTCAATTCCCGTTTTGTGTGTGGGACTCAAAAATAAATTTACTTTAGGGACCCTCCATTTTGGTCTTTTACTTTTCGGGACCCCCCCCCTTTTGGGTCGTTTTACTGGGGAGTGGGTCCCCCTTCTACCACATGGGGGCCAAAGTGAAGTGGGTCCCTAAAGTAAAATTTCCCCGAGCGCAGTTATAAAAAGAGATAGACCTATTTTCCCCAGCCTGTAAACAGGACACCGAACTCTACAGCTTGGTAACATGCATTGCACGGCCGTATATTACAACGTTTTTGAAGTACGGTGGTGAGATAATTACGCGATTGAGATATAAAATTTAGGTGATATCACGTTGTAACGATATTCAAATGGACGACAATTTCACGTCCATCTAATTTGAAAAACGTCTACCTATTTTGGAAAAAGTCACGCTAAATTCGTGCGACGTCAACCTATTTTCGTGCAACTTCAACCTATTCTCGTGCGACGTCAACCTATTTTGACAAACACGTCTACCTATTTCAGTGCAACGTCTACCTATTGTACTGAAACGTCTACCTTTCTTGAGCAAAACGTCTACCTCTGAAAATGTGTGTATAAATATGCCATGTCAATGCTAAAATTAATCAATTAGTTTTATGTAAGATTCGTTTTGTAATGTACAGGGTGGCCCATAAATAGTGTTACAAATTGGAATTGTTATACCTTTTTTCAAAACAGAGAAAATCATCTCAAATTAACATATTTTATCAACAACATAAATGTCAACATTCACGCAAAAGTTCAGCTCAAACGATCTCCTTTTGCCCGAACTACAGCTCGAAGTCTCTTTGGGAACGCCTCCACCACTGTACGAAGGTAGTCGACTCCGATGTTGTCCCATTCTGCCTGAAGGGCATTCTTCAGGGAATCAATATTTGGGTGGGAGCGAGAGTTGACCTTGCACTCCAAGTAGGCCCAAACGGAATAATCGAGCGGGTTCAGGTCGGGTGATGAGGCCGGCCATTCTGCTGTTGTGATGAAGCCGGGAAAATTTTCCTTGCACCACGTTTGAACCTTTTTAGCTTTGTGGGCTGGTGCTGAGTCTTGTTGAAAGGTCCATGTCCTCTGATTGAAATGCGATTGAGACCATGGATGGAGCACGTCTTGCAGAACATGTTTCAGATAGTATTCCGTGTCGATCTTGACGCCTTTCTCGACGAAAACAAGCGGTGTTTTTCCTGTTGCGCAGATCCCCGCCCAGACCATGACTTGAGTTGGATGTGCACTGCGTTGGACCGTTCTACCCTTGCTATCGGCTTGCTCTGCGTCCTTCGCAAGCACTCTGACGTTTTGGGAGTTGTGGACTTCTTCCACGGTGAACAGCTTTTCGTCAGAGAACACCATATTGAAATGTTCGCCTTGTTGCGTACGACGAAGAAGGTCGCGACATCTTTTGACTCTTTCCGACTTGTTGCGAGCCGACAGAAAAGCGGCCTTCCGTGTACGATACGACCTGAGTCCCAGCTCCTCCGTGACTATTCGTCCCAATGAAGTTCGGCTCATCGGGAGCTGCTGCGCCATCTGTCTGATGCTTCGTCGTGCATTTCGGTTGATCCGACTCCGAACGGTTTCGATGAGTTGTGTCGTGCGAGCAGTGCGAGGACGACCTCGCCTTGGACGGTCCAAAGATGTGCCAAGCTCCTCGAATCGTTTGATCGCTCGATACACTGTCATGCGAGGCAGGCGAAGCGTTTCAGCAATGCGAGCAGGGGCGTGGCCAAGAGTGTGTAGGCGAATGATCGCAGTTCGCAAGCGATTCGACGCTGTCATTACCCTAAACATCGATGGATTCAATCGAAACTCACTTGACACGTATAAAAAATTACGAGGAATCGGAAAAAACAAGAAAAGTGACCGCTACGTGCGGTCACTTCCTCAGGAAATGTTCTCAAACATTTGTAACACTATTTATGAACCACCCACCGATTTTGACTTTGAGAGATCTCTCAGTGATTTCAAACTGCTGTTATCGCTATTCATAGCTTAGAATCTCAGTAAATGAAATTGACTTCATGCGCTTCCTATTTTTTTATTGCGAGACACATTTTTACTCGGGGAACCCGCACTTTACTGGGTGGAGCTTTTTAAAAAAAAAAGTTTTTTTGACATTTTAGTCATTGAATTGACAAAAAAATTAATAATATGAGAATTTTTCTCAAGCGGTCTCGTTAGCCTAAGCCGTACAGCCACGTTAGCGTAAACTTTACCTAAGCCTAAGCGAAAAAATCAGTGAAAAGTAACCTGGCCCGCCTAAGTAAAGTGTGGTCCCCCAAGTAACAAAGTGCCGAGAGTTGGTTCTTGGTTGGTTCTTTTTTACATGAGGGCTGCAATACTTTAAAAGCACGAAAAACGCAACCAAAAAAGCACTCCCCCCTAAGTAAAGCGGAGCATGTTGAAGTTCGTACATGTTTTACACATAACTACACCCGTACGTCAAGATGAATAAATATGTTTGTTGTTTAATCAAGATTGTTTATTATCAAGCCAGATTTGTCATATTTTGTTCTAAGTTGTACGAGAATCAAATCTAATTCTGTGAAAGTGGAGGAGCGCAGGCGATTAAATATATTACGACTGAGTATTTGTTTGTCCGTCTTAATAAAAAGCTTTGAACTCAAATCTGTGTCCAATGCATTCAGTCAATACACGCCATACTGATAAAAATTCCTATACATGTCATTAACTTCTGTCTAATCTGCAAAGCTGCTAGAATTCCTCGATCTTTCTTAAATGCTATCATTTATCTCGCTTTCGAGAAATGTTAAAATCTTCTTGTGTCTCATTGATTCACATATTTTTTATATTTCGAAATTCTTTATAACCATAAGATAGCTTGTAAGGCCACCGCTTTAATGGAATTATGAAATGGGAAGGAAAAAATTGGGGATAAGACAATCAAATTTTCCACTCGCCGTTGACAACAGAAAGTTCGGTAGAGCTATGAGATTCGAGAGGTCGATCTCTTCTAGAGCCTTGCCGAATGCTCCGATATCTTGAATCTCTTTGAAATTATCTGTAACTTTATTCCATAAAGCAATTTTTTCTCAATTTTTTCTCACTTCGTGCCGTCTGCTCACTTCGTGCCGTCTGCTCACTTCGTGCCGTCTGCTTCACTTCGTGCCGTCTGCTTCACAAAGTGTGGTCGCTCTTCGCTTTCGCTCTACTGTCACGAATTTCTTGCGTACGTTTTTTTCTCGTGCTTCCCAGTGCTTCATCTCCTCTTTTTATTTTTATTTTCTTCATTTCTTGTTCTCATTTCTACTCATTTGTTCTTTGTTCAGTTTTTCTAATTGTCTACTCGTAAGTATTTTCTCAACTTCTTTTTCGACTGAGTAGTTTAAAATTTTCCCCAAAGGGGCTCTACCTCGTTTCGGAGGTCGAACTTTGGTAAGGAAAGGCTCGTGCCGTTGATTCGGCGTGAGTAACTGACTCAGTTACTTTTACCAGAGTTCATCTCCAAGTCTGCCGTTTTGAGACCTTATATGTCTATCACAATGTCTAGCCTTACGAACCTTTCTCCTACCAATCTTTCTCCAGAAGGTGCAGCTATCTTGCAACACATCACCTGTCTCATGGAAAAAATGCAGGAGTCAAACACGAATGCTATTAACGCACTAAGAGATGTAGTTACGCAACAAGCAGCAATTTCGAACAACTTGATTGCCACAGTTTCTAGTTTAGTTTCCTCGGTAAACAACCTATTGTCTGCCCAGTCGGGTTCCTCCTCTCCGCTTAACATTCCATCTGCTGCCCCCATGTCTTTTGCAGCGGTCGCTTCTGCTGTCACGAGATCTCTCGCCAGTGACACAGAAGCGCAGGATAAAGCAACACGTGCAGTCCTGGTGAGCATCGCCGAGGCAGATACTGAGGAAGAAACGGCTAAACAAGATGAAGCTCTTCTCACATCAATACTGAAGGTAGCTACCGATCCTGAACTTACTCCACTTCTGACTTCTGAGGGTAAGCTTAATAAGAAACATGTCTCCATTCATAGACATTCAGGTAGCAGCTACACTTTAGAGAGAACTCATTACCGACCAAGACCAGCCAAGATACAGTTTGCAGACAAAAAGACTCGGGACTCATTCTTGCTTCATACACGCAGCTCTAGGTGTGTCCCAAAATGCAGCAATAACGTGCATGCGTATGCCCGCCCGGACTATATGATACATCAGCTTAAATTCGATGCTGAACTTCGTAGGGAGTGTGGAAAGAGAAATGAAGCTGAAGGTAAGCTTGTACATATTGTGAGAGATGTAGGAAATGGGCCCGAGGTATTTCAGCTTAGAAACCCTCGTGAGCTTCCTAGTAGAAATTACCAAAGAAAGGAAACGACCGCTGAAAAAGCTCCTAATCACCCGCTCGGGTCCTCTGTTCCAGTTGCTCAGGAATTTCAGGTTACTCCAAAGATCACATCTAGAGGAAGAGCACGAGGACGTGGCCACGGCCGTGGTCGTGGTCGTCTTGTAGTCAGTCGACTACATCGATCATCACCTCCAGCCACCACGCGAGCATCGACCAGAGCTGCATTAGCAACACACGATGCTGCCACGGCGATCATACCAACGGATGCTAGAGTCTCTCATAACGAGAGCGGAGTCAGTCGCTATTCCGACCCCATAGGATGTACCCTTACCAGAACATAATGAGAGTAAACGAAAAACAAATTTTTCCAACATAGTCTGTATTCTCATCAACATTAGATCTGTGGCAAACAAGATAAACATTGTAGAATATCTCGCATACGAGTCCAAGGCAAGTTTGATAGCGCTTACAGAAACGTGGGCTCATCCATCAGTTATTCAAGATTCCATGCTATCTTTGAATCAAAAATTCAATGTTTTTCGTTCGGATAGATTAAGTGACAACCCAGGAGGTGGAGTTGCCATTCTTGTTCACAAATCTTTAAACTCTGTCATGCTACTTTCTAAGAGTTTCTCCATCTACTGTCAGATGTTGTCAATCAAGGTCCCTACAAGACAACATCATATCCTTGTTCACTGTATATATAGAAGTCCGAGGTGCACAGTTGAAGACTTCGAGCGCATGTTAGAATTTTTGGAAGACGTACTCATCAATCACAGCCAAGTGAACCACGTCTTGATGGGAGACTTCAATACTTCGGAAATCGGTTGGCCATATTTCACTATCAAAAGGGATGTTCCAACAAACCACCCTTCAAGAGCTCTGGTCCGATTCGTCTCCAAGTTTTCTCTCTACCAACACGTGAGCGAGCCAACCCGGTTGGACAATACATTAGATTTAGTCTTCTCCACAGAGCTAGACACGGTGACTCAGTGTGTAGTTAAACCTCCTCCTCCCTCATGCGATCATAACGTGATCGAATTCGTAATAACAGGGTTCCAATCGGGGATAAACCAACCCAAGAAGAAGTTCTATCCTTGCTATCAAAAAGCAGACTATAACTTGGCCAACCTCTTGATAATAAGCATTGACTGGCCTGGAATCCTTTCCACACAAGTAGAGCCTGATCTAAAATATGGAATCTTTCTCGAGAAAATCCACGAGGTTATCAAAAAATGCGTTCCATTGGTCAAGTTGAATTCCAGGAAAAAACAAACCAGTTACCCGCCCATTATAGCTCGTGTTCGTCGTCAAGCAAAAAGGCTATTCAACAGAAAACATATGATTGGAATTTCTCCATTCAATAAAATGAACCTGAAACTTCGCCGATGCCTGGACTCTCATCGACGTAACCTCGAGAAAGCATTTCTTGGAAGCAAAGGATTGAAGAGTCTCTACCGCTTCAGCAACTTGAATTTCAAAGACGATTCAACAATAGGCCCTATAAAAACTGCGAATGGCTCGGTGGTTTCTGAAGATTTCAAAAAATCTCAAATTTTTGCGGAGCATTTCAAATCACAATTTCTGCTTTCTGTGATGGGATGCGGAAGACTCTTAAAAAAGCAAACTGAAAATTCTTTAGATTTCATTCAGATCAATGCGCACACAGTGTTTTCCCGAATCAAGCGTCTGCCAGCGAAGAACAATTCCTGCCCAGACCTGATTCCATACGTCTTCATCAAAAACACGGCGTTAACCATCTCTCAACCATTGGCAATACTATTCGACAGCTTTCTACTACAAGGAAGATGCCCAAGTTCTTGGCGCTCAGCTATCATCAAACCCATCTACAAGCGAAAAGGTTGTCGCACTGACCCCGTAAACTATAGGCCAATCTGCATGACACCTTCCACCTCTAAGATCATGGAACGTATTCTTTGCGAAAACATACTCGAATATCTGAAGGAGAATTCACTACTCAGTCCTTGTCAATTCGGTTTCAGACCCCGCCATTCTTGCGAGCTAGCACTATTGGAGACTCAAGTGAAGTGGCACAGGAAACTGGACAACAAAGAGTTCATTAGCTGCGTATTGATAGACTTCTCACGGGCTTTTGACGCTGTTCCAATACCCCTTCTAATGGAGAAAGTATCAGCTTTCGGAATCAGAGGCTGTCTCGCAAAATTCATCGAATACTTCTTGCAGAACCGAAAACAGTTTGTCCGCGTTGGTGAGTGCGACTCACAATCATACCTGACCCCAACAGGAGTGCCTCAAGGCAGTTGCATAGGCCCGTTGCTCTTCCTACTTTACATCAACGACCTTCCTGAATCGATCCCTGATGGCTGTTCAGTAACTATGTACGCGGACGATGTGAAGATCTCAACAGTGAACTTCTACAACAAGCAATATCTGCTGTAGCTTCATGGTCTCGAGCTTGGGGACTAACCATATCGACAGAAAAAACAGTGGTCATCCGTCTTGGGAACAAGCATCCTTCCTACTCGTTTTTCCTCGATAACGTTGTTCTACCAGAGTCGGATACCGTGAGGGATCTGGGCGTCACGTACATGTGGCTACCGAATAAGAGTAAGCTCTTATTCGGTAGCCACATGGGGAACATTTGTCAGAAAGCGAACTCCAAATGTGCGTTCATACTACGTACTTTCAAGTCAAAGAACCTCAACTTGTACAGAACGCTTTACACTACCTACGTTCGACCTCAATTGGAGTACTGCTCGGTTATTTGGAATCCTTGCTTCAAGAAAGACATAGAACTTGTGGAAAAAGTTCAAAGGTCTTTCACAAAACGTGTGTGTGCTAGAGCAGGTTTGTATTTGCAATATAAGGATCGTTTAAAGCAGTTACATTTAACTTCCTTAGAGGAGCGACGTAAACAAGCTGACCTTGTAATGACTTTCAAAATAATCAAGAATAGAACGCCTCTTAGTCCTAAATCTATTTTCAATCTGCGAGCTCACCATTACAGTACTAGGTCCCATAGTTGGGCACTAAATGTCCCGCGTCTGAATACTGTTTCTCATTCTAATATGTTACCGGTACGAGTTTGTGACGCGTGGAATAATCTAAGTATCGATGTGCTCAAAACTGAATCAGTCCACCTGTTCAGGAAGCTGATTTAACTGAATTACAATCTCTTTAATATATAGCTGTTTTATAAAAAAAAACCCAATCATCTTAACAGTTTTAAAATAAGTATTCAAAATTTGTCAACAAGCAGTACGCTCACTAAAGTCTTAAATGATATCTGACAAGTTTATTGCTCAAGTGTACTGTTCAGCGCAGACAAAAAGGCTCGTGATCATCATGGTCGCAATCAGCCTTCGACTGTGCTTCGTTTTATTTTTCTCACTTTTGTTATCAAAGTGACACGCTCGGGTCAACACCTTCAACCTGGATCCAATATCCCCTTACACCCAAACTCAACCCATTGCGATAAAGTATATATAATTGCTCTAGAAAAGAAAGAATGTGGATCATTGTATCGTTTAAAGTTAATCAAAATTAATTTGGAGGTTCGGTCTGAAGTACGGAGATTGGTTTCAGTTCTTAACTTCAGCTCTTTTTTTGCATGTCTGACAATCCGCTCTATCAGAAAGTAAACGTAAAACTACCAATAAATCAAAACGGATTCCTCGAATGATTAGTGAATCCAAATTGAATTCAGCGAGACGTTGGGCGTAGCTCAATAGTCCTAAAATCACCGGTTGATGAGGAGCGGTGCCTACGTAGATCTGGACAAGTACCCTTATTTTAATGTAAAAATAACAGCGAGAGGGTTGAGGAGGAAAATGAGAGAGAACAGGAGCAACATCGTACATCAAAATGCAGGGGGGAAGGAGCCTACGTCGAACTAGACAAGAACCACGGAGTGATCTGAACAACAACAAAAATCTAGAGATGGTTTTCCTTTTCATCGCATCATGCATAATTATTTTTTTAAACCAGTGTACTAGAAAGAACAATTTAGAATTTTAATTGTGCTTCGACTTGTCTGTTTTTTTATTTGTTGAGATTATTGAAATCTTTTAACCTCGTTATTTCGACAATGATTATGCTTGTTGATTTTTTTACCCATTAAAGTGAGCCTTGAATTTTTAAATTCTCCTTTTACTCTTCTGTTTGTGTTCATCGATATTGTGATGGAATATTTTTCTTTGGTTATTTCATAACTGCTTGTTAAAAACGATTTTATCATGTTTGTTGGAAAAAAGTTTGTTGATTTAAAGTGTTCATTACATTCCAAAGAAACACGCAATTTTTGTTTTAATTTGTAAGAAAAAAGCCAAGAAAAGGACGAAATAGAAAATCAAGAAAGAAATAGCTCGCAAGTTATGGACGAGGTTCACTACTGCTTTTGTGCGAGTGAACAATATTATTGACCACAAGTGAACAGTTTCGCAGTTCGCGATTTAGGGCGAGATGGGGCGAGTTTTACTATAGACTGAACAATATAAAGGACATTAAGTCCCCTTTATATTGTTCAGAAAATGTATCAAAGTTGATCTTTCTATGTGTGTAGATTGTATTCCTTGCCAATAGAACTCGAATATTTACAAAGGAGGACTGTCGCATGTGCGAGTTCAGTTATATCACATAAAAAAGGACGGTGTTTTCTCTGACGAGCAGGAGTTGATTTGATGCGAGAGCTTGGGACCAGACACGAGTTCTTAAGATATTAGAGTAGAAGGAGCAGAAGGACAAGGAGTCGAAAACTTGAGTAGATACGATGGTTTCACGGGGAAATGAAGAGAGAGGAGCAGATGCGACCATCTCGAAGGCAGGAAAATGGATAGAATGAGATGCTAGAAAGGAGAGTTAGATGGTATGGGTACGTGATGGTAAAAGACGCGACATCACAAGCTCTTGACATGGAAGTACCAGGAAGAAAGAGAAGGTGAGTTAAGCTCGAATAACTGCTTTCAGCTAGCTTGCGATGGTTTCATGTAGACTTATTTTCCTATATAAACACTCAAGAATTTTTTATAGCTCGCACTTGTGCGCAATTTTACAAAAATGCACAATAGTCTTTCTTGATTGTGAAACAAAAAGCACGGCTAGTTTATTTTCTCTTGCCATGAAACCGAACATTTTTTTCTCCTGTTTTTCTCATGTCATTGAACCGGACGAAAATTGGCTTGTAATAAATTGGAATGAATTTGAAAATGACTTTGATTTTATAAGCTGCTCGAAAATAAGTATTTTATGTACTCCAGAACAAAAGGAACATTCAATTAGCTTTGCAGCATGTTATCTGTTTACTGGCAAACAAATAAGTGAATTTTTAGGTATATGTACATAAATACTGTACAAAGCAATACACAAAACGTCGTTCAGTCGATATTCTATTTCTTAGTTTTATCCAGCACTGATATGAAAAGATTGTCTAACAACTCGTGTCAGTGCAATTTCAATGTGTTCCAAAATGGGTATATTGTCTTAGTATTCACGCCCTCTCTTAATAACGAAAACCATTCAACAAACACAACTCGTTTTTGAAGGTTTCTGTTTAGTTATGAATATTCTTTTTTGTTAAAAATATGAGCACTCCTGAGTTAGTGATTTTTCCAGATTTCCTAAGTCTATACTCAATGTTAGTACATGTTAATTAGCAAAGTACTTGACAACTGTGTATAACAAACAGTTTAATGTAAACTCAGTTTGGTCAATCGCAACACTGAAGATCCGATTTCTTGCAGCCACTGAAGCGGTGAAGAGAGAAAGGAAGTGGTTGATTCAATCAGCCACCGTTGTGAGTGCTTGTATAATCCTGTGGATTGAGCAGTTCTGCGTTGAATCGGAGTGATCGAGACGAATAGAAGAAAATTGAAGAAGAATGTGGATTCTGCAATCAAACAAAAATTTTTTTTGAATTTTGATATAAAGTTCAAACATTTTAAAGGTAGAGCTGAAAAAATTTAAGAAGAAAGGAACGTTGGGCTCAGAACCCACCTCTTCGTAGAGTTGAAGAGGAGCAAAAAGATGGCGTTTGATTCAGCAGGGAAGTTGGCAACAACTTATGCGGTTGATACACTGCATACAGAGGTCGGAAAACTTCGGGTTTAGAGTGTATGAGGTCCATTTCTTCTGGCAGCGGATACTCTGGTATCATGAGTGGTTGAGGAATTGGGTAGAATTGGATTGGCGCTAGGATCGTCTGCTGTGCACTTGAAATATTTTTTCCGAGTGGATCAGAACTCGGAAATATTCTGAGATAGCAAGGAAGCGAAATTGAAGGTAGATTTTTTCTTATATACATTTAAAAAGCCCCGCCTTTTTCTCCTCTCAAGCCAAGCATTCGGTCCTCTCACAATTTCCGTAATAAGCAGTAGAGAATAATAAACTTTAAGTTCCGCGAATGCTCATAAAATACGCGGCTCATCAGAAACAATTTGTTGACATCCTCAACAAAATGTTGTTGACATCCTCAACAAAAAAACCTTTCGTGAATAGGATAACAAAACGATCTCAGCGAGAAATTATCTTAGATCAATATCTTTCTGTATTTATAATCACACGTGTTTTGCGCTGATTCCGCCGTATTGCATTTCATTTGTCATGCGTTACATCGGAGAATAGTCCGTCGTATTGCTTGAAAAAGAGGTTTTAATTTTTAAAAAACTTTTTTCTCAGACAGAGTAGACTCATTTAGTGTACATTAGGGAGCCAATAAATTAGATTTGGGCTTTCAAGGCAGTGTTTCTTGTGAAACCTTTTTTTTAAAAATTGATTTTGAACTAAAAAAGATGTTAAGTTGTTTGTTGCCAATTTTTTTCCATCTTTTATAACGTTTGAGTGGCGAAATATGTTGAAATCGTATGAAAAGATTGTCAATTTATTTATCCTACTGACCAATTTTTTATAACAATTAATTCACTTAGATTCATTCCGAGAGAAGCAGAGTTATATAAAATGTACATCGAATGAGATGAGTTTGCGAGGTCAAGCGTTTCAGAATCCAAACTAATAAACATTGCACATTCCACCTGTCGAGAGATTTTAAGACAGAAAAGCTTTATCGAAAACAACTAACATGTACTTTTTAGTTCAGACGAACAAAACCATTCTATTTTTTTCTATTCAAAAATTTTTTTGTTATTCAAAAATTTGGGCCGACTCAGTTTTCATTCACCTGAAATCAAAGTTTTAAAAGTTAAATTAACTTTTTTTTTCTTAAGAAAATCAGTTCTTCCGGTGGCTTGGGACTCTGTCACTTTTCGAAACTGATGACTCTATCGAAGCTTTTAACCTTGAAGGAAAAACAAATGACGTGCTCCAACATCTCGATTTGCAATCTAGAAATATGCATTGATCCCTGATACTTCACTGAGTTTACTCAGGCGGCTTTCCTCTTTCTGGTTTCAGTCGAACGCTAATTATAGATTTTCAAGCAGTGGATCTATTCATATATCTTTAGGCTTCTTTTTGTTTCAAAAATTGTTTTTTGATGTGCCTTTATGGGTATTTTTGTATTTCGTGGATGTCACTTCCATGTCATGAAGGTTGTCTGGGTTTATCTGTTTCGATATGCTCATTCACACAAGCTGGGTGCTTGATCCTCTCAGACTTCCTCAGTAAGAATTTCTGATCCCTCTGCATAAACTATTTTGATTCTCGAGATGTTACTTCTTAAAGGCCTAAGGTAGGATTAGCTTCGTAGAACTTCCGAGAAAAAACTCTCTAGTCTGTGCGCAGAAGCATATTTTGCTTCAACAGCTGTTGTGATACATTTTTTACGGGTGAACTCAGTGTATGAGTTTGCTGTTTTAAGAAATAGAGTTCTTAAGAAACAACAACATTTCCCGAGACTAATAAAACATTATAGTTCAAGGAAAAGTCCTGTAGAGAATTTAGAAATATTTAAGTGTTATCGGCATAATGAAATTTTTTTTCTAATTCGTGGTCTTAAGCAGGGATTTAGTAACTCTAACTCAGAAGAAAATAAATTGGTTTTTGAACTTATAACATTTTTCGTCTCAATTCTGTTGTATGGGCCTTAAAATGTGCATTATCATGTGTGCGTGTGTAGCTCAGTGGGGAGAGCATTCGCCGGGAACGCGAAAGGTCACGGGTTCGGTTCCCGTCAAACCACACGATTTTTGCACAAGTTTCTACGAACAATCCGCTCCTCTGCTCGGTATAAAAATCCGTTGCTTGAGATCAACGAGGAGTAGGGAAAACTCTAATTTACATGGGGCCGAACCGGGATGAGAATAGAGGATAAGAAGAGAAAAAGAAGAGAAAAAAAAGAGGAAAAAAGAAAACCCGAGCATGAGCTAGTTCGTAGAAACAAAGGCGCCTAGACCTCTGACCCTAGACCTCGAGAGACCTCGGTGTTGAGAGGGGGGCATGTTGTATGGGCCTTAAAATGTGCATTATCATGTGTGCGAGTGTAGCTCAGTGGGGAGAGCATTCGCCCGGAACGCGAAAGGTCATGGGTTCGGTTCTTGTCACACCACACGATTTTTGCACAAGTTTCTACGAACAATCCGCTCCTCTGCTCGGTATAAAAATCCGTTACTTGAGATCAACGAGGAGCAGGGAAAACTCTAATTTACAATTCTAGAAAATATTAATTTTTCTTAGCATGGTTTCTTTAATAAACTTGTCCCGCTGGTGAATGGAAGAATACCTTAATCACAGAAATATCCAATCTTCCAAGTTAAAACTTGGGAAACTTTGAATTTTTCCGAGTTTCACCTTATTTTCCAAGGTCAACAACAAAAGTTTTTGTCAAACATTTAAGACTTGAAAAGGATGGTTGTAGATTATTTATAGATTGTTTGCCTGTCGTTAGAAGTAGAATTATTCGTGTTCAATGTTTTTGCGGGCCCTGAAAGCTCAAGGTCCCTTTCATGAGCATTACATGAAATAGAATGAATAGAGTTTAGAGTCTCAAAAGGATGAAATATTGGCTTGCAGGAAAGTTTTTCTTGCTTTTTTGAAATTTTGAAAACTTTTTTCCGGGAGCTCTCTAGAATGTATTCAGAAAAGCATATAAGAGAAGGCTTACTCTAGAATTTCCTAGTTCGCATTAGCTTGTCTCCCCGACTAACGGGGCGGAAATGCGGCGCGATGAAAAGTTCATCATTCGAGCATCTCTTCTCTTCTGCCGCAAGCTTGGCGAAGCAGCAGTGGCAGCGTATCGTAAATTATGTGAGATATTCGGTGAGGACTGTGTAAGCGATAGTAGCTTCAGATTTTGGTTTAGACGTTTCAAGGATGAAAACGAATCACTCGAATACAAGCACCGTTCTGGACGAGCAGTCGAGCTCAATCTTTGCGATCATCAGCAGCTCTTTGAAGGTCATCCGATGCTCACAACCCGCGATATTGCGAAGCACTTCGATGTCTCTCACACTACTATCGAGAGGGGCCTTCATCAGTTGGGCAAGGTTCACAAGCTCGGAAATCGCGTTACGAATTGACTGAGGTAAGCAGGAGTCGAAGCATGACATTTGCTGCACAACTCCTGTCGTACAAGCGAACCAAGACTTAGCTGGACACTTTGGTCACTGGATATGGGAAGTGGGTGTGATATGCCAACATTAAGCGGTAGCGTCAATGGCTCGACAAAAAACAGCCTCCAGAAAAGACGCCTAAAGCAGGACATCACCCGATGAAGATATTGCTCTCTGTTTAGTGGAACTCTCGCGGTATCTTGTACTGGGAACTGTTGCCTCATAACACCATCACTGCAAATGTCTACTGTTGTCAGCTCGATGAACTGAACCAGGCAATCACTGCTCAAAATGGAGAGGCAACTCGTGTTCGCTTCCTGTATGATAATGCTCGGCAACACATCGCAAACAAAACTGTACAGAAGCTTCTAGAGCTGGACTATGAAATCATGCCTCACCCTGCATATTCACCTGACTTCGCTCCATCTGACTTTCATTTATTCCGCTCAATGCTGGCTTACAAAACTTTCGAGAACGAAGAGGAGGTCAAAACCTTGGTGCAGCATTCCTTCAATTCTCACCCAGCCGCGTTCTATTCCACGATCTGCCAATCAGAAGGTCATTCACAATCATGGTGCATATATTGTTGATTAAAACTCGCATTTGTGTTTTGAAGGTTTGAATAAACTTTCTGTGGAAAACGGGAAAACTTTCCTGCAAACCCAATAATTTCCTCTCAATTTGGAATCAGCTTATTTACATCTTTCTGGTGAGAACATTAGCATTAGCTTCTGAACGTGTTCCGTTAAAAAATTGGAAAAAGACACCGTAATGACAAAAAAATCAGATCATTCAAAAAATTAAGTCTCAATTCTTACATATATACATATATGTAGGCTTTTGCGATAAAGGCCAGAAAATTTCCGGTTAGACCTTCAAGACATGTGAAAAGGAGAGTGGATTATTCATAGATTTGGTTTGAGTGTTTCGGGAACGTTATCTAGTACGAAGGGCGGAGACGGCGGCTTTCTCACGTATTACAGATGAAGCCGAGCCTGAAAAGTTACTCTGAGGCCACTTGACTTTTGAAGCAACACAGTTCGTCCAATCCAGTGTTTCACAGAACTGATGTTGAGTTCAATCCTATCGAACCTAAAAGCTACAGTTGTTTTCCTCTAAAACCCATCGATACGGTAGAAGGTGAGTAATGAAATTCAAAAGAGTATCACTAATCATATATTTTTTTCTTTGTTTCTATTCAATAGTCGTCTTACTTTTTGAATCTCTCAGTGTAATTTTCTGATTTTCTGTTGGTTTTAGAGCTTCAAGCGTTTTCTCATTGGTTTTTTCATTCATTTTTTCTCTACATATTTATATCCTTAATTTTTTTAAAGTTTGCTATATTGTTACTAGTCTAATAGTTCCTCACTTCCTAAGTACCTATTATCTTCACCCAAACCAACGCAGCAGATCCAGCTTCCTTACGGTCCACTTCCCCTTTGAATCATCGGCCCAGTTTTCAGTGAAACCACAGCCCACTTTTTGGTTAATCCAAGGTACACTTTGCGGTAAATCTTCAGCCCGATTTTTCTTGAATCTTCAGTTTGCTTTCCGGTGAATTATAATACCAGTTTCCGTTGAATCCTCCGTCTGGTTATCATTGAATCCTAAGTTCGCTTACTAGTGAATCCTTTGTCCACTCTTCGGTGAATTCCCAGTGAATCCTCAGTCTGCTCACCGATGACTCCACCGTCCTTTCCACAGTGAATGCTGAGTGCGCTTGCCGATGAATCCGCCGTCCAATTAGCGGCAAATCCTCAGTTCACTTTCTGAAGAATCATCCGCCCTTTCCCCGCTGAATTCTCAGTCCGCTAAGATGCACTGTCCTACCTTCTGCTGGTTTGCCTCATGACGAGGGTTGACTCATCATCTTCTCTCCCCCTTTTTTCTCTTTATTTTTCTTTTGTTGACTTTTCCTTCTTATACTTATACTTATACTCACACCACATTACTGTGACATCATAAGAAGTTTAAAAAAGTAACATAGTACTGAGTAATAAATACAATCTAACACTATCCAAACGGGTTTGCCTGAACTCAAACCTAAAAATATCAATTATTCCAACCTACATGTGGACTTGGTAGTCCAACTTTGTTAAGATTCAAGGTCTACTCGGGTTCATGTTCAATGTACACGTGACAAAAGCTACATACAGTACCGTCCAGAAGTATACCAAAAAGTATATTTTACAGTGTTTCTCTTCAGTGAACTCGAATCAACTCAAACCGAAAGGAATATCCTTCAGTTTGAATATATTAGGAAGATTACAAGTGATTAACAGTAACTGATAACTTCGAAAACTCAGAAAGCTTCGAATTCTCTTTCTGAGAACTTCATCACAGTAAAATTCCAAAAATAAAAGCCTTAAGGTTCAAGAAAAAGAAGAATTAGTACTTTGTTTTGAAAGAAATATGTTCACCTTTCAAGTGAGCCTGGACTTGTTGTCAAAAAAGGCCCCAGCGTTTCGCATTGGGGGCAGTCGGTAGATTATGACTAAGAGTCTAAATCTTTAACGGAGGAACTTCGGAAACAAAGTTTTAGAAAAGGCTTTTCAAGTTCCGGTCAGAGTTTTAAGATCTAAAAAAGGCATAGTAAATAGCTTCAGATTATCCAAATATTTCTCAGTTAAGCATTCTGAGTCATTTGCTATTCCTAGTTGTACAATGTCTAGAGTCTTACAAACTAGAAAAGGTTGAAATCCAATTTAATCAGTACCATGGGCTCTGAAAGTCTAACCTACTTCATTTCAGTCTATTGAGATTGTTTTTGTTCAAAGGGACTTAAGTATGTATATAACTTTAATGTAGAGGTATTCAAGGGAATTCAACAATGTTGATTACAGATTTCCGCACCACAAACTCCATCGCCTAGGGGTTCAGTCGTCGCTATTCTCCCTTATATGTTCTTTTTATCTGAGAAAGTTTATCGTGTTTAAATTTTCGATTGAATTTAGGGCATGAAGTCATGTTCGAATGGAATTCAACTCAATTCAATTCAATTCAATTCAATTCAATTCAATTCAATTCAATTCAATTCAATTCAATTCAATTCAATTCAATTCAATTCAATTCAATTCAATTCAATTCAATTCAATTCAATTATTTTTTCGGTGCACGAAAAAAGATGGGGGTTAAGGGAAAAGAAGAAGAAGAGGCAGCGAATCACGGACTGGTTTTGCTTGGTAAAAGTCGGCATCTGAAAGGCTGTTGGGCAGTGGTGCAGTGTTACTTTACATTAAGATACTTAATTAAAAGTCAATTTAGAAGCTGTTTTTGTTGCAATATCAAGACAAAAAACCTTTAGTCTTTCACAATCGGTTTCGGAAGAAGTGAACTGAAGGGAAGCTTACTAAGGCTAACGGCAAACACATCACTATTAGTTATTGAAACTGTTTCATAAGGTAGGTTGTTCCATACATTATTGGCTCTAGAGGCAAAGGTTGATTTATTAGACATGTTTTTGATTTTAGGAAGTGATAATCTCAAACAATGAGTATTTTTCAAGTTCATAGAAAGAGGAGATATTTTTAAAAGAGATAAGTAATCTATTTTCAAATTGGAATGTACACATTTATGTAAAAATACAACGTCACGTGCTATTCGCCATGAAATGTTTTACAACCAACCATTGAGAGTGAGAAGGAGAGGAGAGTCGACTGCTTCACACGAGGAGATGGATGTAAAATGACGGCAGAAAACTAAAACTTCCGTTCTCTTTTTCGAGTTCAGGAATGAGATTTTTGCATTCCGAAACAAGGCAAGGATGCATCTATACCCTCTTCATATAGACCTATTGCTATTCTCTCACCTGCTTCTAAAACGATGGAAAGATTAGTTAGATCAACTATTTTTGAGCACTTGAGTCGATACAACATTTTGCCTCTGAATCAACATGGTTTTAGAAAGAATGCCTCTGTAGTTAGCAATTTGCTTGATGATTGGAGTCGTTCGCTGAAGATGATTGGAGTCGTTCGCTTAGTGAGGGCTCTACTGTCGATGTTATCTATTTAGATTTTTCACGTGCGTTCGACGCTGTCAGCATATCCAAACTTCTCTACAAATGTTCTTATTACGGCATATCCGCTCCTACTTACTCTCTTGGCTAAAATCTTTTCCCACTAATCGTACTTTTTCTGTCCGTATGGGAGACAAGATTTCCACTCCCCGTCCAGTCATATCAGGCGTTCCACAAGGATCGGTTTTTGGTCCCGTTCTCTTTATTCTTTACATATCTGATTTAAATTCCGTTCTTGAACCATTTTCGAGCGGGTGTTACCGAGCATACGCTGACGATGTTAAGATTTTTGTTTCGTACAAGAAAGAAAACTACGTTGAACGCTGTCATGAATTACAATTGGCTTTGAATGCTGTATATGATTGATCCAATTCTAATGATCTCACTATTTCTTCATCTAAGAGCACTCATCTGCACATAGGGTCTCGCACTCTCGCCCCAGCCTACAAAATCAACGATGTTTCTCTGACCCCTCCTCAGAAGTGCGGGATCTCGGAATCCAAATCGTACCCTCTCCGTCGAAGCCAAGCAGTAACTGACAGGGTTTCCAAAGCAACGGCAGCAATGTATTCTCTATTTCGAGCAGTTTCTATCGACGATTCCCAGATACTTGTCAAATGTCTTAACTAAGAAAATTAGCTTGTAGTAGCTTGCGACGACGTCTACAGTCTCTTCGCAAGAAATTATGCAGAGCTCCTTGCAACAACACTCCTTCATCAGACCGCGTGTACTTAACTATATATGAAGTAAGGTTTACTTTTGCAAAGAGGCAAAACATATTGATAGGATGGGGCTCAATTTGTAAGCAAGGTCAAAACAACAGGAAAAAGATACTCATATGCAGATGACGTTTTTTCACTATAATAATAGAAAACTTCTCCACAAAACGAGAATTAGTGGCTTTTTATTTACTCACAAACATGCACGAGGAAAATGGAAGAGATATTTCAGGGAAATTCAAAATTCAAGTTATATGTATATTATTAGCTAAAATGAAAAGTGAAGTTTAGAAAAAAATTTCAAAAGCGTTTTTCAAATAAATTTTGGAAGAAAATTACCATATCCTTTCTAACAAAGGAAAAAATGGTAATGAGAAAGTTATTTACGCTTCTGTTGTCTTCCTAATCGTTGAAAAACACCTAAAGCCCTCAAAACCCACCAGTAGCAGTGATTGTTAATGAGAAAGAGAAAACCATTGAGATTCGATAGTTTTTACAAGTATTGGACAAACATTATAAAAGATTCTCTTTCAATATGAAACGTTTCTAGCTCTGATTCAAGATTCCAGAATGGAAGGAGGTGCCAGACTGAGTATTCCTGGTTACACCCTACTAAGAAGAGACCGTACTAATTCTCGGGGTGGATTAGCCATACTGATACTCACTACAGAAACATAGTCCTGCCCTCAATGGAGAAATTCGCGATAACAGTGACTATAAATGTTCAGTTTCGTGTGGATAAGCAAAAAGCCCGGGAGGATTACGTCACTGGATTACGACACAACGAATCAACAAACCGTCTATGGAAAACGATCAAAGCGGTTGATGGTAGAGGCTTAGAACAATCGCATGTCGTCATGAAGAACGGAAAAGAAATAACCTCCTTGGAAACCGCGAACACCATTGCCAAAAAATTGGCCAAACAAGCCCCAAAATCGTCGGACCACACAAACCGTCGCACACTACGATGGATAAACGGCTTTTCTAGAGTGAACGTTCCCGTATTTTCGAAAGGTGACGTTGAAAACGCGTACGAAGCAACTATTAAAGAAGTTCGAAGGCAACTGAAAGCAAATGAATCTGCCCACTCATGATCAAAACCGCGGGAACCGCATTCAAAAGACGCTTGGCGATTCTTCACAACAGCACACTTCCATCCGGAATCATACCGCATGCATGAAAATATCCCGAGTGGCAATGCGGACACGTCAAGGAGGACACGTCGACGATTAAAATATATTGCCCGATTTCAATTTTGTCTCCCATTGCGAAACTATCCGAAAAAAGTCTACTCCCTTTAATCGCAGACGGAGTCAAAATGGCAAAATGGCAACACGGACTTACAAAAGGCAAATCAACTAAATAAGCACTCCTGATAATTACTGGCCAGATCACAGAAGGCTTCAGCCAGAAACCTCCTACGAAGAGAACGATAATGGTTGCTTTGGATATGACTTCAGCGTACGATTTAGTCCACATCCCAACGCTTTGCAGAAAACTCGACAAGACCAAAATTCCCAGAGGAATCGTAAGATGGTTTTATAACTTTCTTCGAGGAAGATCCGTGAGATGTCATTCCATAATACGTTGAACAGCATTTTAAAAAGTCGGGCAGGTGTTCAACAAGGCGGAGTACTCAGTTCCATCCTATTCAATGCTTATCTAAACAAACTCCCAGAGCCGAAGGGGATCACTAGTACTGTTTCATACCCGGATGATATCACAATAATGTGCGAGTGCAAAAGTCAGCGAATGCGAGGAACAACTGAATGAGTACCTTCCCAGACTAGCAGTGCAACTAGAAAACCTGAAGAAGAAAATCTCCAAGGAAAAGTCTTGTTGCTGTTGTTGTTGCTGTTTTTATTGCTGTTGTTGTTGTTGTTGTTGCCTCTGTCCTTTATATGTAGAGGAAGGTCACACTAGTTCCCACTTGCTTTCATTCATTCATTTTATTCCTTTGCACATGGTTGATATACAATGGATAACTGTCACAGGGTGATTCAGTTCGAGGCAATAAGATAATACATATGTATGTACATTAACCGTAATTTTTGCATTTAAATTACAATTGATCGAGAAGTTCAAGGTGTGAGTTCATAATTATTAATTGGTGAGAAATACTCAAATGCTATGTGAGTCTTAGTTTAGAAGAGGGTACAATTACATCAATTGGTAAACTAAGAAGAGCATTTTTAAATTGTGACGAGGATGGCATTGAAACAAGAGGCGAGGGCAGGGAATTCCAAGTATCAATACGGCGAGAAACACACTTATTATGACCTTCGGGCATTTTGAAGGGCAGTATAAGTCTGAGAGTGTGGGAGATTCTTTGGCTGTAGGGGGAAGGCCTGATCACAAAGAGATGTGTGGTTCCAAGCACAACGTTATTGTGGATGGCTTTATGAATGAAAGATAGGTCAAGTATGGTGCGCCTATACTCCAAGGTGGTTAGGGTTAATAATTTTAGACGGGCAGAATAATTTTGAGAGATTTGGCCAGCTCTAGCGAGAATGCGTCTGGTGAAGTTTCTTTGTACCCGCTATATGTCGTTAATGAGACCGACAGAGACAGGTGACCAGAGTTCGCATCCATATTCCAGAATTGGTAGAACGTAGGTTTTGTATGCGCGAAGTAAGACCGGGATGGAGGAGGTTTTTAAAGACCTAAGAAGAATGTTAATGGCTGTTCTGGCTTTTTGAATCATTGTAGTAATATGATGGTTAAATGAGAGAGAAGATTCGAAATGAATACCAAGGTCTTTAACGATTGATTGTGAGGGCAGGGTGTGGTTTTCTAAGGTGTAGGGTAAGTCAGGGTTGTTAGGTCCGCAATGAACAATATAGCATTTAGGGAATGAGATTGTGAGTGACCAAGTTTGAGCGTATTCAGCGATTCTGTGAAGAGCATTTTGAAGGGAGGACGAAGACTGGGAGAAAATTTTGAGATCGTCTGCATACAGAAAGCTAAAAACATTTGAGGGTAGAAGCTCTACTATGTCATTAATGAAAATAGAGAAAAGCAGAGGCCCGAGGCAGCTACCCTGAGGAACCCCAGTGGTCACTGCTCTATCTGCAGATTCGAAGCCGTCAACAGAGACGCGGAAAGACCTTTTAGAGAGAAATGACTTGATCAGCAGGAGAAGGGAGGAGTCTATACCACAAGAACTAAGTTTGTAGAGTAGTGCCCTATGATCTACAGTATCAAAAGCCTTTGTGAAGTCAATGAGACATATGTCGAAGGCTTGTTTTTTGAACAAAAGAGACAGATAGACTGAGTGAGCGTGTACAAGGGAAGAAACAGTGGAATGTTTGGAGCGAAAGCCAGACTGATTTGGGTTGAGGATGTTGTTGCTTTCGAGGTGATTGTAAATAAGGTGAAAAATATGTTTTTCAAAGACTTTCGAGAAGGAAGAGACGAGGGTTATGGGACGATAGTTATTGGGCTCTGATCTTTTACCTTTTTTGAAGATGGGTTTGATAATTCCAGATCTCCAAGCACTGGGAAAGTATCCAAGGGTAAATGAATTAGAAAAAATTATTGAGAGGATTGCTTAGAGAATTTATGCAGTTTTTGATAAGTATGTTTGGTATTAAGTCGGGAGAGGAGTTCACTTTTGGGCACATTTTAGATATTATTCGGTGAACTTCAAAGAGCGAGACATTGTGGCTAGGGGACATAATGACTTGGGGTGTAGGTCTGGGTAGGGGGCCAGTGACAGGATCAGACACATTTGAAGAGAAAAGAGAGGCGAAGACGTTGGCGCATTGCGTAGGACAAGTTATGGGAGTATTGTCAACTATCAGAGAAGCGGGAGTAATTTTAGGTTTGGTTCGATTCGCGATGATACGGTAAAATGACTTGAAGTTTTTAGGAAAAGCAAATGTGTCTTCACGTTTGCATTCAAACTTGAAAATTTCTCGATGAAGCATTTTACAGGCTTTGAGGGTTGTTGTGGAGTTAGAGGAGCGTTTAATGTTTCTTTGTAAAAAGCTGTATATCTTGCGGATTTTTTTAGGATAGAGGAGATGGGTTTTTTTGTGCCTTGAATGCGGAATATGAAGGGAGATAAGATTCTTCAAAAATATGGTTATATGTTCAACACACTGGTCAATCGTGAGGGAAGAGAACGTTATGGTCCAGTCTACAGAGTTGATCGCTTCGTTAATGGCTGTCCAATTAGCATTCTTCCATAACGGATGGAGTAAAGGGGAGAGACCATTAGAGATGATGGAGGACACAGAGACAGAGAACGTTACAGATAGATGGTCTCTAGTCGAGAAGGGATGGGATGTGGCACATTTGGATATAAGGGAGGCATGTGTACAGAGAACATAGTCGAGAATGTTAGCCCGACGGGTGGGTGTCTTAACCAGCTGACTGATATGCCTATCAAGGAAGAATTGCAGAAAAGAGTTAGAGATAGGGCAGTTAGATGGACACGTGAGGTTAGGCCAGTTAATGCTTGGAAGGTTGAGGTCTCCACATATAATAGTGGGAAAATACAGAGATATATGCATAGAGAGAAAGTCTAGGAAGGGTTGGACACTGACAAAAGGGGAGTTGGGAGAGCGATAGCATGATAGTAGGCGCAGAGAGGGATACGGGAAGGAGAATCTAGAGTTTGGATGAATATCGGATACAACACATTCAACGGAACCATGAGCAAATGAATCAATAAAGGCTGGGGACAAGTGTGAATTGATAAGCAGGGCTGAGCCTCCTCCTCTATCACTGCCTAATCGATCGGCTCTGAAAACTTGATAGGGTAGGCCATCATTAAGTAGAGAATCAGGATCAGATGATGACAGCCAGGATTCGCACAAAAAAATTATATCAGGAGAGGAGGAACGGAGAACGTGATATAAGTCGTATAACTTGTTCCTAATGGAACGTGCATTGAATGAGAGGCAAGTAATGCTACATGAACTCACACCGAATCTGTCCTATTTAGTGGCCCTGGCTGCTCTCGTTCTGGGGGCTCGATTCGCTGGCAGAGTTGGCAGTGGAGCTGAGTGCGTAGCCGCTCTTCTGGTGACACGAGCCAAGACACGAGCCAGGGGCGACGAGCGATGAGCGACGGGCGACGAGCTTTGAGAAGCAGGAGAATAGGGAGTTGCTGTAGACTTCTTGGACGTGGAGTTCAGCGAGGGGAACGATGCTTCGTCATTTGGATGGGGAGGAGATTCACTGGGAGACGATGATGAAGGCGAGGAGCGTGTAGTAGCTGCTGGTTTAGGCATGAAAGTCGTCGCAGAGAAAGTTGAAGAGGGAGGGTATGTAGGTTGAGTCGGGGGTTTTGCGGAATAGGGGACTTTTCGGTAAGACTGAGTGGCAGGATGATTGTTTGGTGAGGCTGGTTCAAGGTGTGAGTCGATAACTTTAACCGGCGGATGGAGAGGGTTGAGAGCGATTCGCTTGCAGTCGCGCTCGGCGAGAAGTTCGACAGGGGAGAGATCGGCACGAGCAGAGGAACCAGAAGGGAGGCAATTCCTGGTCTTTTTGGTCAGAGTAAGGAACTGGTTCCGTGTAGAGCTGTTTTCAAATGAAATCTTGATGGGCCGTCCTACTTCAGAAGAGAGTCGAGGCAGGTCGATGGGATGGCGGTGATGAGTAATGGCCCCGTCTTCGAGTGCCTTCACAAGATTATCTTGTTTCAGGCACACGAATAGGTGGCGGATGGTGTTTCTGTCACTGGCTTGGGTATTTTCAGCATTGTCTTTTTCGGGAAGACGAAGAAGTACCGCTCGCTTGGCCTTTCCCTCGAGCATTTCCCTGTCTCTTAGTGTGGATTCTACTACAGCTGAGTAGATATGTGGCCGTAGAGAGGCGGGCGAGAGAGACATGTTGATCAGGGAGAGTTCTTTTTCCAGACTTCGTAGCTATAGCGCCTGGGCCACGATTTGTTGTTGTAGGGGGGCGATGGCTTGTTGAATGACATCTTTCAAAAGTGAACTGACGAAGGGAAGGGGAACTGAGGGAATGTTGATGTCAATGAGAGATTGGGGAGATAGGGTCATTTGCGCTTTTGGCAGGATACGGTCGCGGAGATAGGAATAAGTCACCTACTCCTATGAGCGTAGGAAGGGATGATCGTCTCCTACCCTGAGGAAGAAGCTTAACTGTCGTTGAAACCCCACTAGACTTGAGCCTCCAGATTTGTGATATAGACTTGTTGATGTCACGGATTACATTATGTTACATTACCAACGGAATGGAAGGAAGGATGAAAAAAAAGCCAAAGCCCGAACTGAGAAAGGCGGCAAAAAGGAGGCAACAAAGAGGTAGAGAAAGAAGAGAGAGAAAGAAAAGAGTAAGAGAGACTGTGTATACGAGTTTCACCACAAGAAGCTCGCGAATTCCCCCATCACCTTCAAAGGAAACCCATTCGGGCAAGAAACATTAACATGAAACGTATTGCATAGAAAAGCAGTTTGTACAGATAAATGTAAGAATCTGTGCTTGTCCACCGAGTTGACAAATAGAATAGCTTTTCTAGGTCAGCCTTCCAACCTTTTATTATTTTACGTTGGGGTGCATAATGCCTAAAACAGCTGCTAATTGGCAAAAAAACTGCGTGCATACAACGGGAAAGTATGTTTTACGAGTTTTTTGTTTTCTCTACCTCCTCTCATTCTGTCAGAATGTCGAATACAAAAGCGGTCTGTATCATAAATACAAGTAAGAATCCTATTACTCAACACGCAACCGAAATTTTATTTCCACATGTTATGAAACTCTTACCACAGAGCACGGGCAAAAGTTCTGGGAAACTGTTAACATTATCAGCAGCATGATTATCAAGAAAAAAGAAGGTAAATAAGACACTTTTGACTTGCGACCCGTAAGTTTTGGCTTACACATTTCTAAAAAATTATTTTTAAAGGGTTTGAGTTTTAGAAATTGAAGAGTTTTAACGGGTCCTAGCGTCAAGTGCATACCTTTCCGTCGGTGTACTCGGAGTCTTACCAGTTCGCTCCGGATTTCGCATCACAAAGATGAGAGCCTCGAGATCGTTACTCTGCACGGGTTCGCCTACAGGGTGGTCCATAAATAGTGTTACAAATTGGAATTGTTATACCTTTTTTTCAAAACAGAGAAAATCATCTCAAATTAACATATTTTATCAACAACATAAATGTCAACATTCACGCGAAAGTTCAGCTCAAACTATCGTCTTTTGCTCGAACTACAGCTCGAAGTCTCTTTGGGAACGCCTCTACCACTGTACGGAGGTATTCGACTCCGATGTTGTCCCATTCTGCCTGAAGGGCATTCTTCAGGGAATCAATATTTGAGTGGGAGCGAGAGTTGACCTTGGACTCCAAGTAGGCTCAAACGGAATAATCCAGCGGGTTCAGGTCGGGTGATGAGGCCGGCCATTTTGATGTTGTAATGAAGCCGGGAAAACTTTCCTTGCACCACGTTTGGACCTTTTTAGCTTTGTGGGCTGGTGCTGAGTCTTGTTGAAAGGTCCATGTCCTCTGATTGAAATGCGATTGAGACCATGGATGGAGCACGTCTTGCAGAACATGTTCAGGTAGTATTCCGTGTCGATCTTGACGCCTTTCTCGACAAAAACAAGCGGTGTTTTTCCTGTGGCGCAGACCATGACTTGAGTTGGATGTGCACTGCGTTGGACCGTTCTACCCTTGCTATCGGTTTGCTCTGCGTCCTTCGCAAGCACTCTGACGTTTTTTGAGTTGTGGACTTCTTTCACGGTGAACAGCTTTTCGTCAGAGGACACCATATTGAAATGTTCGCCTAGCTGCGTACGGCGAAGACGGTCGCGACATCTTTTGACTCTTCCCGACTTGTTGCGAGCCGACAGAAAAGCGGCCTTCCGTGTACGATACGACCTGAGTCCCAGCTCCTCCGTGACTATTCGTTTCAATGAAGTTCGGCTCATCGGGAGCTGCTGCGCCATCTGTCTGATGCTTCGTCGTGAATTTCGGTTGATCCGACTCCGAACGTTTTCGATGAGTGGTGTCGTGCGAACAGTGCGAGGACGACCTCGCCTTGGACGGTCCAAAGATGTGCCAAGCTCCTCGAATCTTTTGATCGCTCGATACACTGTCATGCGAGGCAGGCGAAGCGTTTCAGCAATGCGAGTAGGAGCGTGGCCAAGAGTGTGTAGGCGAATGATCGCAATGCGCAAGCGATTCGACGCTGTCATTACCCTAAACATCGATGGAATCAATCGCAACTCACTTGACACGTACTAAAAAAAACGGGGGATCAGGAAAACGAGAAAAAAAGACCGCTACGTGCGGTCACTTTCCCAGGAAATGTTTTCGAAAATTTGTAACTTTATTTATGGACCACCCTGTAATGCTTGTCATCAAAGAAACAGTTCTGAAGAACAAAAAAATCAAAATTTGAGGAAGGGAACATAACGCCAGAGAGGCAAGAGCCGGGAGCCTAACATACATATTTTGTTTACTCACAAAAAAGTCCTCGGCCGTATTTTCCATGCTTTTTTTCGGTAAATGTCGATCGATAGCGTTTTAATTGTTCTCTTTTGGAGATTACGCTTCGATATTGTCAATTCAAACTTTTCCGTCCAATCCTACTGACGATTTTCATATAAGATTCGAAAACAAGTGAGCAAGGGAAGGAAAAGTTGTCGTTATAATATGTTTTTATGCTAACAATTAAAAATCCTAACCAGCTAGGAAATGCTTGTTCTTTTATTTGAGTATTAACAAGGTTTGATAAGAAATTCCTCACAACTAACAATTAAAACGGAGCAGAAAGAGAGGAGAGTAGACTGCTTCGCACGAGGAGATGGATGAGAAATGACGGCGAAAAACCTCTACTCTCGACCTTTCGACTCCAGCAATGGAAATAAACAGAATTTTTCCTTCAATTAGAGCCGAGCCAGCCGAGCAAGCCGGACTGTAAAATTTCATAAGTAATTGTATTACTTACTACTTCACTCCTACTGCTGTAGACGGGCAGAATTTTTCGTAAACCGTTAACTTATCAAGAGAAAGATTATCAAGAGCAAGGAGAGTTGCCACTTTTTCACTTTAGGCCCCCCTTCCCAGAGGTTCCATGGGTCATACTTCTGACTCATATACATTTTCAAAAAAGTTAATTTTACATTAAAAAGTTACTTTTACATTAAAAAACTAATTTAACATTAAAAAAACGCTTAGGCTTAGGAAAAAGTTTACGCTAACGAGGCCGTACGGCTTAGGCGAACGAGACCGTATCAAGAAAATGACCCAATAACTATAACTGACCCACCCAATAACTGACCCAAAAACTGACCCAATTGAATCTCCGAGAGGAAGGGGCTAAAGTGAAAAAGTTCCTTAGAGTTTCGAATTGCGAGCCGTAAGTTTTGGCTTTTATCATGTATCTAAAACTTTTTTTAAAAATTGTTCGAGATTTAGGAACTGGAGAGTTTCAAATGATCAGCGTCAACTTTCCAATTGCATACCTATCCGTCGGTGTGCTCGGTGTCTACTCAGTTTGCTTCCAAGCTTCCGTCAACGTGTCTTGGATTTCGCAACCCAGATGAGAGGTTCTCATTGAGAGCCTCGCGATCGTTACTCTTTCTCGATATACGAGTCCGTCGTAAATAAAGAAACAGTTTTGAGAACAAAAAACTCAAAATGTGGGTAAGAGTAAAGAGGATATAAAATGAAGCCAGAGAAGCGAGAACCGAGAGCCCAACATAATATGTTTACTCACAATAAAATGTTTGGCTGTATATTTCTTTTGTTTTTTCCGGTAACTGAGGATCGAGAGTGTTTTCGTTGTTCTCTTTTTAAGAGTCTGCCTCGACCTTGTCAAGTTGAACTTCCTAGACGGAGCCTAGTGATAATTTTCGTTCAGGGCTCGAAAAAACTTGATCGAGGGTAACGAAAGTAGACGTCATGATGTGTGTTAATGAAACCAATAAATAACTTCGACACAAACTAGGAAATGTGGGTTATTTTTAAAGTATTAATGAGGTACGATGAGAAATGTTTTACAACCAATCATTGAGAGTAAGAAGAAGGAGAGGAGAGTCGACTGCTTCGCACGAGGAGATGGATGTAAAATGACGGCAGAAAACTAATGGAGCGTTAGAATTCAACTTTTCACTTTGCTAACTGATTTTTTTTCTGCTAACTGATTTTCTGCTATCTGGTTTTTTGAACGCTCCAATGTCTCACCACGAAAACATGACTACGGTAAAAAGAAAGAACCTAAAATGTGTACAATTAGTGAGATAAATATAACGTTCGAGACATGAGCAGCGTTGTCTTTTTTTCTTGCAGCGAGAGAGTTCAAAAAAAAAAACCAGAAATAAAAAAAAACCAGAATCAGTTAGCAGAAAAAAAATCAGTTAGCAAAGAGAAAAGTTGAATTCTAACGCTCCATAAAACTTCCGACCTCTTTTTCAAGTTCAGGAATGAGATTTTTGATTACTGCTAGTAATGATAATGCAAAATTCCGCATAACAGTTTTTCTCCTTAGGCTGCGCACTGTTTTGCTCACCAACCGTTTTTTACCGTGAAAAGGTAAAACTAATTTGCTCACATACAGTCAGATACATACAGGTTTTGTTTGAATTTTTTCGTGCGGAAACTTCCTGATAAGCAATAAAATGACGTATTGAGTGTCCAATTGGAGTAACTTTTGCATTTTGAAAGGTCATTTTATTGCTAATCAGGAAGTTTCCGCACGGTAAAATTCAAACAAAACCTGTATGTATCTGACTGTATGTGAGCAAATTAGTTTTACTTTTTTACGGTAAAAAAACGGTTGATGAGCAAAACAGTGCGCAGCCTTAAAGTTTCGATGACATTAAAAACTCATATTATCCGTGTGTACGTAAAGAATTAGGATTCGTACTTTTTTATTGAATATTGCCTCCCAATCAGTTTTCGAAAAAAAGTTGCAAAAGTCTTAGGTTAAAATTGCAATTAGAAGGCTTGTCTTTCGAACAGTGGACTGGATTCAACGCATTCAGTCGATGAGACTGAGACTAGACTTGATGAAGAAGTATTTGATTTTAAAACAGAAAAAAATTTACAGATTCAGTGAGAAAACGACGAAGCTTGCGCCTGAAATAGCTGAATAATTCTTTCGGTCTTTTTTGGGCACTGGTGAGATCCAAAGAGATAGTAGCACCCAGAAAAATGACAGAAGGAGAAGTTCGACAAAATCAAGCGAGGCTAGAAGACTGATCAGTCGAGGACTGACCATAATGATCGCTTTCGTGTGTCATATATAGTATCTAGGTCTCGAACTGTGTTGAGAACCAGCGACTCAGCAAATAACAAAGAAGTTATATTCAAAACCGAAAACTGAGTACTATTTAGTAAGACTCTCGGCAGTTTACTAGTAAGATTATGAAGGGTAAATAGGCAAGCCGACTCATGAAGAGTGATTCAGGTCGTGCAACTGGAGGATACTGGCTGCTTCCAAAACTTCTGCAGATCCCAAATGTCTCCGGTATTTAAATCCCGAAAGTTTAACCAAAGTTCGCATTCTGAGTTTCTAAAAGGACGACTGCCAACGTTTGCACAGCTGCACCTTCTGCCACTTCATTTATTACCGAATGTTCACTCGAAAGGTTCCATTCTCTAGCATCCGAAGCTCAATTTTGGTTTTTTTTCAAGAAATATCCTGTTTTAAAGTTTGTTTTCTCGACCTTTGAAAGGAAAAAATTGTTTAAATAAAGTTGAATTCAATTGTTTTATCAAATAAATTTCCCATGTTTAACAGTAAAAATTTTATAATTACTCGTTTTTTTTTGTTTTGAGATCTTATGCTTATTCGATCAATGTTATCATGTTCCCTTCCTTCTGTTTGGACGCATCATCTTGTTCTCCTTTCTCACTGCTTGAGGTGATCGTTTGCTCTAAAACCTTGCTCTCTAATGCAGTGTTTTTATTTGCGAAAACATAATGAAACATAACGACATCCCGTTTTTTTTTCCACGTTATGTTCACAACTAAAATTTGTATAAATAATAGTCTCAAATGGAATAGCGCTTCAAATGTGCATGGTGTACGGTATTTTGTGCCCTTTCTGTGACATAGAAGTCGCGGTGTCTCTCGTTGTCTGCGGCGAGAGAGTATTTGAGAACATTTTAGTTGTTAACATAACATGGAAAAAAAAACGGGATGTCGTTATGTTTCATTATGTTTTTCGCAAATAAAAACACTGCATAACACTAAAATCTTTTCAGCATAGACCTTTTATAACTCAAATGATGTTAATCGAAATTTCTTAAGAGCTCTAAGTAAACTAATGTTCACTTCGTACATTATTCCAAAAAGGTTCCGGGGGACGCCCTAGCTTTGGTGATATATCTTGAAGAACTTGAAGCCATTGTTTACAACAAGGGTATTCATGCGATCGGCCTGTTGAGTGGATGGTCAATCCAGCCTGGCATCGCGGAACGTGTTTGTCGGGAGTTCCTGCTAATCCTTGACCGTAGAAAAGCAGAAGATTAATCGAAAAGACGCCTCGACTCGTGTGGCCTGGACTAACCCCTCTCCGCCTGCCCATCTGACGGATAGAACCACTGCCGGAAGTGGACTCGTCCAAAGAGGGACCAATTTTAGCCTCACTCAGAACGTCGTGATTCCGGCAATCACGGTAGTAGGGCTGAGTGAGTTTACACCTTCCCACCGACTTTGAGGTATTGGGGCTAGGGAAGGCTGATATAACAAAACCTTAAATTATAAAATTTTCGGGTTCTTTGCAAATTTTTTTGTGCTGTAAATCAACTGAGACGAAGTATTGAGTCGTAGTTGAGAAAGCCATTTCTTCTCGTTCCAATATAGATAAAAGAATCGGAAAAGGCAACAGAGCACCTTCTCCGTACAGTCAAAAAGCTTATTTTTTGAAGCTTCAATGGTCTTGTTTGGACTCTCAAAACTCAGATTCTCGGCTCATTCTCAGATTTTCTCGGTTCAGGCGGATAATCCGATTCCGCTCGGAAAAAGCGCGAGCGAACCTCTGCTCAATGAATGCCTTTTGAAAGGAATATTCCTTTTCTTTCTTGAGAGTAATCTCGTTTTAGCCCAGCGCTTTGAAATGCCCAGAACGCTCGCTTTATTTAATCTTAAATTTCTTGGAAAAGAATTGCAAATTAGTGATGCATTAGAAGTCTGCCAAGCAAAAATGAAACCCTGTCAGGTGATACGTATTTTCACTGCATTTTTTTGAGAAAAAGAAAGCTATTATGTTCAATAATAAAATTCTTTACAAATAACTTTTTTCTATACCTTTTTGATATCATTATAATTGGGTTTTTTTTCATCATTCGAATGTTTTTCTTCTACTGCAACTCTTGATCGATGATCGTAGAAGAGTTTTCAAGAAGCGATAAAATAAGTTTAATTTTAAATCTGGTACACACTCTGCGTTGAAAACTCAACCTTCTAAACGGAATTTGAAAATTTTTCGGTTATTAGGAAAATGAAATTCAAGCTAAGCAGTGATCGATTCGTTTACTATTAAAAGAGGTTCGTTAGACATTTATGTCAGTTTGTTTTTAATGAGCAGCAGGTATCATGTTTAATCGTCAGTAATTCAAATTATATGATGTCAAAGCTTCTCAAAAACATTTACGGGAATTTAATTAATCTTTCACTTCTTAGTATACGACAAATCGTAGGACCTAAAGATTGGCTTGAGAGGCTTTGGGAGAAAGGGGTTGGGCTTCTTTGGGTATAAAAATGAAAATTCTTCAATTTCAACTTCGCATCTAAGCTCCATATCAGTAGCTCATCCTTGCTTTGAATAACTGAACAAACTCTACAGTTGACGTATCAGCGCCGATCGTTACTTTAAACAGCTCAAGTTACCTAGTTTTCCAATCACCCATGATTCCTGAATTCCCAGAAGAAATGGACCTTCTCCATTCAAAACCTGAAATTTTCTGACCAATGTATGCAGTCTATCAACCACAATAGCTGTTTCCAGCCTCTCTGATAAATCAAAGTCCTTTTTACTCAGGCTCTACAAACACGCTACGAGGTTTGTAACTGAGCCTCAAACTTTATACTTTCTGTCTCCGTCTCATTTAAAACTTCTTAAATGTCTTAACTAAATTCAAAAAAAGCCTTTTACAGAAGCCGTATATTTCTCGAACAAGTTCCTCACGTTTTCGACCACGCGAGCTGAAAGAAGAGCAGTCCACTCAGCAGGATTCGAGTCTGGCTTCACTAATAAATTCGCTACTCTCTTCACAGCATCAATGGCTATACAATCACAGAGTTGACTCCTCTTTAATGAGAGTAATAAGAATGTAATTAATTTGATTCAATCATTATTAAGCATCATGAAGTACTTTTCCGAAGTCATATACTTCTCTAAGCAATCATATAAACTATTAAAGACAATTGAAAAGCAAAAAAACTATGCTACCAAAAGTTCCAATCTTTCAATAACAGAAAACTTAAAACTAGTTGAGATTCCAGCTCAAACAACTAACAATGTTAAAACCATCGCTATCCTTTTTTAAAATGTTCAAAAGGATACTTTAATAAGTCGCTCTTAGAGCTTCAATTATAGTTTTTTCTTCTCAATGTATTTTTTGTTCAAGACGATTCAAGAGTTATTAGTACATCTTTCGCTAGTATAATGAGCATCACAGCTTCCTACGGTTTATGTATCGTTTCACTTACCGCGTTTTTTTGTTGTTGAATGGATGATACTTAATGGAATTCAATCACAAAAATGTTTCAACTCATGTGATGTTCTCTTCATTATGATGCTAGACCGGTCAACACAGTGAAGCATTTTTCGGCGTCCAAATTACTTTTTACATACATCGATAGATTAGAATTGTTCAAATGTTTATTTCATACTTCAAATGCTTCAAATAGTTTTATAAATTCATTTTATATTATGGTTTCCGAATAATAAATGAATGTATCTGTAAAATCGATTAAAGTGTATAGTACACAATTTTTTAATTTTTTGACCCTTGATTAAATGTCAGTAAAAAAGACAATTTCCCGGCCCATCCCTCTTCAATCTCAACTTTTTCTGCTTTTGGAGACAACAGTTTAAAAACAGAAGGCAGGAACGTAAAGTGTCTTTACATTTTGCCTTGAGACCTGAGAAATTTATCCTCAAGTTAATTTATCTGTTTTCTCTTTTTCCAGAATTTTTGTATCGTTCGGTTTCCCTGGTAAATGAAAATTAAATTAGTTATCAAGACGAAGTCATAACGCTTCCTGGTCACGCATTGAGTGGTTGCTCTCTCATTGCTCTGTTCTTGATTGATTTTCCCATTTCGCGTGTTATTTCCTTCTATACCGGTCAAGCCTTTCATTTCTGTCTGGTGGCTGGTTGAAACTGCTGATTACGATTGGAGGATTTTTTCACATAATCGTACTTGCGACGTGGTTTCGAGCACTTAAGAAGGATTTGACTCGTTAAAGGGTATCAAAAAAGAACAAGGAAGTGCAGCTCGGCTGCATAATAAACAAGAGCTTCTTCTAACTTGTTGTCTTCCTCTATCACTGCTTTTAAAAGTCTCCACCAGAAGATTCGCTTCAGTTTCTTTTCTTATCCCGTCTGTGACTGTATTCACTCACTTCATTCTTCTCAAGATCTTTCTTCTTTTGTGATTGGACATATGTAGGACACATCTCTCTTCGCGAAATAGATAAGAAAATCGATACGTCCTCGCTCTCGCCTATGGAATCTCTACTGTTCAAGACAATCAATAAGATGATTAGAGAGCAGCGAGCAGCAAATGCTGCTCAAATGAATATGATGAAGAAAATGATGGACACTTTCACTAGTCTCGTAGCCGAGTTCCGTCAGCTATTGCCTTCAGGTCAAACAGTTTCAGCTCAAAACCAGCAGCTATATGCAATGAGTTATACTCAGGTGGCATCTGCAGTTGCTTCTGTGGTCTATGCTGAGAAAGACGATTCTTTTGAGAAATCACAGAGAGCAGTCTTGAAAGGTTACCCAGAAAAAGTAAGGCAGAAGAGACAGATAAATCAATCAATCAATCAATCATTTATTCCAATTCACATGATAGAATAGCACATACGTACATGCATTGATGAACTTGGATCGCTGTCACGGATGTGAGTTCAGCTATATTCGAAAAACATTTCAAAACGAATTATAGAAAGGGAAATTATAGAGACAACTTATGGAGACAAAACAAAAAACATCTAAAATAAAGGGACAGAATAGAAAAAAAATATTAAATAGAACATTGAGATAAGCGCAGTGAATAAGAAAATTCATTTGGAGCCCTTTCAGTAACGTATTTTAGAAAAAGGGCACTATGAATTCTTCTCGCAGCTTATGTAGTTCTTTTTTGAAAACAGCGGGGGAATTGATTGTCACTATCCGACTGGGTAGGCCGTTCCATATGTCAATAACCCTGGATGCACAACTACTTTTGGTATCCGGAATTCTGAATGGTAGAGCAATTAGGTATGGATGGGCGTGTCTGTTGCTGTATGGAAGGGGACATACTTGAAAAAGTTTGGAATAGTCTATTCGAAGGTGTTGGTGTATGCATTTGTGTATGAATGCAAGGTCGTCAATGTTTCTTCTGTATTCGAGAGTCGTCAGAGAGAGCAGATTGAGCCTAGATGGGTAGTCTATCTTGGGATGCCCAGCTCTATAAAGAATTCTGCGTGTGAAGGCACGCTGGAAGTTTTCTATTGCGTTTATGTGACCTACGGACTGTGGCGACCAGATTTCACTACCGTAATCTAGTAAAGGGAGAATGTATGTTTTGAACACGCGGAGAAGAACGGTTATGGACTTGGTTTTGAATGCTCACAGGATCATGTTTATACACTTCAATTTTTCAATTTCAATTTTGTTACGTGAAAACATTACATGCAGCAACGCATAAATTAATCACGTGGTACGAGAGATTAAACAATTAAATTGTTTAAATTACATAAATATGTAAAACAATGCCGATTACATCCAGGCAAACATATATCATTCATCAACTCTATTAATTTCGGTGAATATACGAGCTTTTCAAACCTTCCATTCTCTCATTCGCCAAACCTTCCATTCTCTCATTCGCCAAACCTTCCATTCTCTCATTCGTCTCCCTCCGTGCACGGTTGCTCCTCGCACCGTCTCTACCCTCGTCTGTGAGAGTCCTTTCCCGAGAAAATTTGGCGCTCCGGGATCGTAGCGCCATCATGAGCGACAGAAAAATGAGATGGAGGGACTACTTTGTCAAAGCAGTTAGTCCCCAATTCCTAAGGAAGGCAGAGAACGCTGAGGAGTGGAGTCGTCACATGTCGCAACAGATCCCATAATCGATGATGTTATATTACCGATGTGGCTTGCTGATCTTGATAAAGCGTTTAAATTGGAATTGAAAAATACGAGCTGATCGTATAGAGAAGGCATTTCTTCTGAAAATAGTTCTCGGAGCAGGGTGGATTATTTTGAAAAGTGCGCCTCTAGTGTTGGATGCTCTTATTTCAAAGTTGTGGTGCGTCCTGTCAGAGAGTACTTTTTCCCAAATATCAGTTTCAGAAGTAGTTTGAGGTCGTTAGATTCTCTAACAGAGAGAAGAGATACTAGGCCTAGTTGATTGTTTCTCGTCTGACTACTTGGCATATTATTAAACGAACAACCAAAGCACCGGCGAAAAACGCGACGGGTAAAATAATTTTGAACCTTCTCTAGTACAGTTATGTCCTTGGCGAAATGTGGGGAGTAAACAGTTGTACAGTGTTCTACAATAGATTTAATGTATATCTTGTAAGCGTTAACAAGTACCTCCGGTTTACGACTCTTGAGAACTTTAAGAATAAGATGACATTTCATCATCTTTATCTCGTGATCATTACAGATGTTACAAACAATCACAAATTATCCAGCAAAAGGCATTGCACTCACATTGCTTTCGTATATAAATAAAAATATAATTGAATGAAATGAAATGAAATTCCAATTAAAGTTGTAAACAAAATCTTATCTTAAATACTGACGTGGAATTATCAACAATACACGGTTAGAGAATGATTCAGAAGAAATGCTAAGAATGCTATCATCCATATTGTTGACTATTGCATACGTACGATTAGAAAACGAATGAGCAGTAATGTTGTCACTAGCTTTAACAAGCGGAAAAAGCTTATTTGAGAGACCACGAGTATTTGATTCTTTGATAGAGAAAAAATCAGTGATCAAAACATCGGATGAGCCGATCAAAATAGAATGTAGTAATCGAAAAGTTGCTATTTGTCTTCTATCCAGTAAAGAATGCAAATCAAACATTTCACAAGCTAGTCTATAACAAGTCCATGGTATATTACAGCGGAAGAAAAGGCGTCTTAAAAACAGATATTGGACATTTTCAAGCATACGCTTTTCGTATAACAAGTGTGGATCATATACAGGGGAAGCATACTCTAAAATAGAACGTATGTAAGCTTTGTAAACATGTGTCAAAACTATGGGATTACACGATTTTATTGCTATAAAAATAAAGTTTACACGTTTAGTTGCTTTATTAACTATTTCAGTAATATGATTAGAAAAAGAATGGTTCTCTGAAATTATCACTCCAAGATCTTTAATAAACCCGGGTGTGTGCAATGGCTGCCCTAAAAAAGTATAGGAGGTGCGTGGATTCGATTTTCCGAAATGTAATACAGCGCATTTAGAAACGTTAACAGTCATTTGCCACGCAGTAAGCCAGTTTTCTATGATTCTTAAACAATCGAAAATTTTAATATAGGACGAATTATCATCAACGACTACCAAGAGTTTCAAGTCATCTGCAAAAAGAAAAGGTGTAGCAGGTAATGAGTCAGCAATGTCATTGATGAATATAAGAAAGAGAAGAGGACCAAGAACACTACCCTGGGGCACTCCCGAGATAACCGGAACAGAAGAAGAAAGTGCATCATCTACTTTTACACTTTGCACTCTATCAACAAGCCATGCATTGAGCCAATTGAGCAATTTGCCGCTTATACCATAAGACGATAGTTTTTGCAGAAGTTTTATATGGCTCACTGTATCGAAAGCTTTAGAAAAATCGAAATAAAGTACGTCACAGCAAACGTTTTGTGAGTGAAGTTTGTGCAAAAGATTCTGAAAAGAGAGGAGTTGGAGGACTGTGCTTCTATTTTCACGAAAACCATATTGATACGGCGAAAGCAGAGAATTTTCGTTCAAAATTTTAGTGATTTCATGCTTAATCATCCGCTCGAGGCATTTACCAATACTACTTGTTATTGAAATGGGTCTGTAGTTTTCTGGATTGTTTTTACTGCCTTTTTTGAATATTGGCTTGACTATTGCTTGTCTCCATGCATTGGGTAAATGTACAGATTCGAAAGAGGCGGAGAATATTAGCGAGAGAGGAAATGCGAGTGATGTGCAGCACTTTTTCAATAAGATGGAAGGAATTTTATCAAAGGATAGAGAAGTTTTAGAAGCCATGTTTTTGAGAAATTTTTCAACAATAAATGGGGAAAAATCTATGTTTTCACAAACACTGTTAGTTCTATTCACAAAGAGAGGAGTGCAATTATTATCATTCACAAAGATTGAAGAAAATTGATCGGAAAAAGTTTCAGCTTTCTCTAATGAAGAAATAGCCAAGGAATTATCGTGACGTGTTAATGAAGGGATAATGATTTGTTTGTTATAGACCGAGCGCATATGTTTAAAAATTCCATTTGCACCTTTCTCAAACAATTTTTTTTCTTTATATACTATCTCACGCCTGATTGCACGACGAAGTTTTTTGCATGTTTTTGAGTAATCCGAAAGGTTTGAAATATATGCTCCAGTTTTCCATAAAATATGCTTTTTCTTCATTAATTTTTTAACTTGTGAAGAGTGAGTTTTTGTTGAAAAGTTGACTAGCGGAACGCATGAATCAATTACTGTGTGAATAGCATTGAGGAAGCGATCATACATGTTAGTTACATTGTCTCCTAAGCCGAGTGCTTTGACCCAATCTATGTTAGCTATCATAATGTTGGCAGTTACGTAATCTCCTCTCTTCCATGCACGTGCTAGAATTTTTCTGTCTCTTCCAACATTATAAGAAAGGGAAAGAGAAAGATAGACGTCAGCATGATCAGCTAGGCCTGCTTTTACTTCGCAATCAGAGACAAGAGATGAGTCACTAACAAACATGAGATCTAAGAGATTAGAGCCGCGAGTGGGACTTGAAACGCATTGAGAAAGGCCGTGAGAGATTGCAAAGTGCAAAAGGTTTCGGCATTGAATGCATGCAGTCTTGAGAGAAAGAGTGTACCAATCGATATGCGGGCAGTTAAAGTCCCCGGATATGATACAAGGCAGAGAAGAATAAGAAATTAATTGAGAGAGACACTGGAGCAATTCCAAGTTACTTGAACTGTGATTAGCATGATAAATTGAAACAAAGCGAATAGCAATAGGAATAGAAGTTTCAATGGCTAATATTTCTAGTTTTTCATGAAAGGGAATTCATTTACGCTTTGCTTTCTGAGCTATTGTTGAGCAATGAGCAGAAAAAGTCAACTTGTTGTCTACAATAAATCCTAAATCACGAATCTCGTTGAGGTAGGGTAGGGAGTGACTATTTATAGAATATGGAAAATGAGGGGAATTCCGGGTACCAATTCTTAACACAGCACATTTTGGTAGAGATAAAGGCAATTGCCAAGCGTCGCACCACTCCACTATGGTATCAATCGAGTTTTGCAGTGTTGTATGAGAGTCTGTTTCAGAAAAAGACTTATAAACTTTCATGTCGTCTGCAAAAACTTTAATTTTACAAGTAGAAGAAGTTATCATATTCACTATCTCAGATGTATAAATGATGAATAATAATGGGCCTAAGACACTGCCTTGGGGAACACCACTGGTAACCATGAAACTATTAGAAAGTGATTGATTAACTCGAACTTGGTAGGTTCTATTACCTAAAAAAAGCTTCGATCCACGAAATAATTCTGGGAGGGAGTTGAATGGACTTTAGTTTATACATTTAGTGATTCCCTGTCTTTCAAATCACAATATGAGCTTTTGTGTCGGAAGGCATTACAAAAAGTTTATGCCTTATTCGGAATTATTTCATGTATTACACCAGATTTATATGTAAGATGTTACAAATCCTATGTTCTACCGATTTGTGAATTTTCTTCATCGGTTTGGTCTCCTCATTTAAAAAATGATATTAGGAAAATAGAGAAGGTTAGCATATATTTACTAAACTTCTCTATTTTAGTAGTAATTTGAACTGTTCTCCTAATATTAGTTATGAGAATCGTTTGAATACTTTAAATTTGACCTCTCTATATTGTAGGAGAATCATTAATGATCTCACTTACGCTTTCAAAATAATCCGAGGTGAAGTTGATCTTAAAGTTAGTACCTTTTATGTGTTCAAACCGTGTAATGGTAGAACATCCGCCTTTAATTTCCACATACCTTTCACAAACAAGAGGTTAACTTTCAATTGTTTTGGAGTAAGAACGTCTCGGTGGATGACTAGTTCACCTGCTCAAGTTATGACTTCTCCTAACTTTAAAGTGTTCAAAAAGAGGCTCAAGATGCTAAATGTTCTTGAAATTCTCGATCTGCACTTACCTAATCTCTGAATTGTTCCCTTGTTTGCTTTCTCTCTCCTTTCTTATTCTAGAAAATCATTGTTCAGATGTTATTGTCAAGAACAACGCTCACTATTGTATGAGTTATCTTATGTTTTGTCACACCAGTATTGATGTATGAAAAAATAAATAAATAATACAGGGTGGTCCATAAATAGTGTTACAAATTGGAATTGTTATACCTTTTTTCAAAACAGAGAAAATCATCTCAAATTAACATATTTTATCAACAACATAAATGTCAACATTCACGCGAAAGTTCAGCTCAAACTATCGTCTTTTGCTCGAACTACAGCTCGAAGTCTCTTTGGGAACGCCTCTACCACTGTACGGAGGTATTCGACTCCGATGTTGTCCCATTCTGCCTGAAGGGCATTCTTCAGGGAATCAATATTTGAGTGGGAGCGAGAGTTGACCTTGGACTCCAAGTAGGCTCAAACGGAATAATCCAGCGGGTTCAGGTCGGGTGATGAGGCCGGCCTTTTTGATGTTGTAATGAAGCCGGGAAAACTTTCCTTGCACCACGTTTGGACCTTTTTAGCTTTGTGGGCTGGTGCTGAGTCTTGTTGAAAGGTCCATGTCCTCTGATTGAAATGCGATTGAGACCATGGATGGAGCACGTCTTGCAGAACATGTTCAGGTAGTATTCCGTGTCGATCTTGACGCCTTTCTCGACAAAAACAAGCGGTGTTTTTCCTGTGGCGCAGACCATGACTTGAGTTGGATGTGCACTGCGTTGGACCGTTCTACCCTTGCTATCGGTTTGCTCTGCGTCCTTCGCAAGCACTCTGACGTTTTTTGAGTTGTGGACCTCTTCCACGGTGAACAGCTTTTCGTCAGAGGACACCATATTGAAATGTTCGCCTAGCTGCGTACGGCGAAGACGGTCGCGACATCTTTTGACTCTTCCCGACTTGTTGCGAGCCGACAGAAAAGCGGCCTTCCGTGTACGATACGACCTGAGTCCCAGCTCCTCCGTGACTATTCGTTTCAATGAAGTTCGGCTCATCGGGAGCTGCTGCGCCATCTGTCTGATGCTTCGTCGTGAATTTCGGTTGATCCGACTCCGAACGTTTTAGATGAGTGGTGTCGTGCGAACAGTGCGAGGACGACCTCGCCTTGGACGGTCCAAAGATGTGCCAAGCTCCTCGAATCTTTTGATCGCTCGATACACTGTCATGCGAGGCAGGCGAAGCGTTTCAGCAATGCGAGTAGGAGCGTGGCCAAGAGTGTGTAGGCGAATGATCGCAATGCGCAAGCGATTCGACGCTGTCATTACCCTAAACATCGATGGAATCAATCGCAACTCACTTGACAGGTACTAAAAAAAACGGGGGATCAGGAAAACGAGAAAAAAAGACCGCTACGTGCGGTCACTTTCCCAGGAAATGTTTTCGAAAATTTGTAACTTTATTTATGGACCACCCTGTAAATACATAAATAAGTTTAGAATGAGAAACTTTATCGAAGGCTTTCTCAAAATCGAAATAAATGATATCTGTGAACTTTTTCTGGTCTACGGGTACAGAACAGTCTTCAAGGAACAGTAACATCAACTGTTCTATTGATCTCTTATGGCGAAACCCGAATTGATCATCTGGCAAAATCTGGTTTATCTCACAATGTTTCTCTATTTCTTTACTCAACACTTTCTCGAATATACGGGAAAATAGTGATGTTATATTCAGATGATCTGGGGTAGTACAAGAAGACATTGGGTATTTATCTATTAGTCTACAAATATCATGACGCGTAAACAAGGGTTCTTCTAGAGAGGATGCTCTCAAGACTGAATTATGAGAGAGTGGAGGAAGCTTATCATTATCTATGGTGTATGACTTCTGGAAGAATCTTCTTGGAGGATTTGCTTTTTCTAAGTCTTTAGATACTGAGATGCCGAGTTCATTCACCAAAGTGTCGACACCGCTTTGTTTCTGGGATGTATTATACCTTATATACTTGAAGAACAAGTTTTTGTTCTTACTATTAACAATGTTCTTTTCTACATTTAGGTATAATTTATTTACAAACTTTTTGCATTTCTTACTGGCTTTAACATAAATGTCATAGTCCTCACTTAGTCCACTAGAAACATAGTTGTTCCAGAAGAGAAAACGCTTTTCTTGAGCTCTCTCTCTGTATATGCGTTGGAAGAGATGCATGGATCGCTAGAGAGACCTTGTGGATAGGAGCGAATTGCTCGGAAAAGTCCTTTAGTATGGATAGTAACAATTCGTACATTGAATCTTTATCTTTGATGGGATTGAATAAGCAATGCCAATCTAAATTACATAATGAAGGGAGTAATAAGGAATAGTTTATTTTACTGTATATGCGTCGATACGAGTAAAGAGGAATTTCGCGGAATAAGGAAAGTTCGAAACTGATTGATTCGTGGTCTGAATTACTGAATTAATTAATGTTAATTAATGAATTACTGAAACATCTGGTGGATTTGGTTATGACTTGCTCTATGTGGGTGGAGAATTTGAGTGTTGCATCAAAATTCATTCCAAGATCCTTGATAGTTGAAGAGGTGGGAACGATTTTATGACATTTACCATCAATGTGGTAGATGCTGCTAGGGTTATTGTTGCCACAGTGAACTATGAAGCATTTCTGAATGGAAATTATAAGCCCCCAGGAATGTACATATGTAACTGGAAATAGAATCTAGGGCTCGTTGTAGACTTTGACTGCTGTTTGAAAATAGTTTGATGTAATCTGCATAGAGAAAGCAGTGGACTTCGTGGTCAATACATTCTATGATGTCGTTTATAAAAATAGAGAAGAATAGGGGACCTAGGCAGCTTCCTTTCCCCCCCCCCCTCCGCTATTATAAACTTTGGGATCGGATAAAACGTGATTGACTGAAGTTATAGAATAACGACTAACGAGAAATGATTCTACCAGGCGGTGTAGACCTGAATTGATACTATTTTTTTCAAATTTGTGTATCAGGAACCTGTGGTTTACTGTATCGAAGGCTCTTGAAAAATCAATCAGACAGATGTCGAACTTGAGCTTCTTGCTATTCAGAAAAAGGTACTGGGAATAGGAGTGAACTAGGGATGTGATAGTGGAACGGCTACGGCGAAAACCGTGCTGGTTGCTGATGAGGATTTGGTTGGATTTGAGATGGTCATAAATGAGGTTGAAAATGAGCTTTTCAAAGACTTTTGACATCGAGCAAACCATTGTGATTGGCCTATAGTTAGAAACTTGAGAATGGGACCCTTTTTTGTGAATTGGGATGATTAATCCCTGTTTCCATGAAGACGGAAAGTGTCCTTGAGTAATGGAATTGCTCATGATTATGGAAAGTGGTATTGCCAAAGAATCTACACAGTGTTTGATGAATATATTCGGTATTTGGTCTGGTGAAGAATTTAAGAAATATAAAGATAAGAAATATATGCGTTTCATTTCATCAATTATTGAAATGTCGGATAAGTAGGAGTTGAAAAATGCGCCCAGAAGCGGTAAAGTGAGTGCACATCGCCACGGGAACTCAGTGATGCGAATTCTAAAAATCCAAGTTTAATCTAATTGTCTCAGAGAGCTTTTTCTTTCTTTCGCACGTTTCAAGAAGCACCCCGAACTCCGCGACCTTCCTCACGCATACTTCAGACGTGACCTTACACCGGAGCAGATCGCTCAAGAGACAGCGGCGAGGAGAGAGGCCGGTAAGATGAACGCGGAGTGTGGCGAACTGAGGTAGGTTGTGAGAGACGAGAAAGTTGTAAAACTCATCAATCCACGACCATTGCCTGAAAGGTCTGTTAACAATATACGGACATTTTTGGGGCCCGCGGCAAGCGGTGCCCCTGTTTGACTGATGCAACCTCTGCTTCCAGGGCATCAAATAAAAATACTCTCAATCGATCGAGTCAGGTCTCCCAGAAGACATATAGCCCTGCCCCGAGTCTTGGCACCTCGAAGCCCAAAAACAAGACGATTTCCACACGCCAGCTGCGCAGTTCAACTCGCGGAGCTTCTGTGAAGAGTACCGGTAGGAGCTCGAAGAGTCTGGTGGTTCTACATGGACCTTACGATGAGAGTGAAGGCGACGACGCCGGTAATGCTAGCAAGAAGGACAAGCCTTCAACATCTTCTGAGTCGGTGAAACATTGAGACAAACAGATAAGGCCTGCTTGCCCATTAAATGTCAAGTTTACTACTGTTGATGATGTCTGCCTTGATTCTTCCCTACTTTCTTGTTTTCTCGTCAATTTCCGTTCTCTGCGATTTAAACTAGATATTCTAGACTAATTCCTCTGTGTTGACCGTGTTGACATGCTCTGTATGACCGAGAGTTGAGCTTCTCCTGAGAGACTTCATGATTGTTCTTTGTCTCAAGGAGGCAATTACTCTGTCTTCCGTAGTGATCGGTTCGATAGCTTCCCTGGGGTTTCGATAGGTAACAGTGTTCTGGGCCTTGTTTTCACTAGTGACAGTGCACTCATCCCAGAGTGTCTCGTTCTTCCACCTCTACCTACACTGGACCATAACCTTGTTAACTTCGAGCTCCGTGTCCCTAGAACAATTAAACACAAGAATAAATACTAAGATTTCAAACGCTGTAATCTCGCCAACTCTATTCTATCTTCGTATGACCGGACCTCCACGCTCTGTTTTTCCTCTGATCCAGATTCTCTGTATGATCCTTTTCTTTCAGTTGTTCAGGACGTGATTTCTAGAACAGTTCCTCTGAGAGTAGTTTCTCATAAGCAGACTCGCTACCCTAAGCATATCCTGAGTCTTCTAAGTTCTTGTAGCCACCTATACAAACAAGCAAGGCGGATAGGCTTTCAACCCTACCTCAGAAGATCGATTGAGCTGCGCAGAGCAATTCGAAAGTTTCAAGCCGACCAAGAAGCACAAGTTGCTACTTCTTAGAATAAAAAACAGTTCTTCTCCTTTGTCAGCAAGCGTTCCAAATCGCCTTTTCTGGTTGGTCCTCTTAAGGACCCTAAAACAGGAAGTACTGTAACTTCAAACGCCGAAATAGCTGAAATTTTAACTGCAGCGTTCTCAGAATCTTTTACGGCAACTGTCCCTGATGCTTAATTACGCACAGTCTTGCCACTTACTGACCAACAACTTGACTTTATAGATGTAAGTGCCCCAGTCGTGTTTAAGTGTCTTTCTAAGTTGAAGAATGTTAACTCTACTTCTCCGGACAACATTCCATACTCTTTTCTAAAAGGGACAGCTACAAGCATTGCATCTCCACTAGCTATCTTTTTCAATAGTTTTCTACTTTATGGTACATGCCCAACCATATGGCGTCAAGCTTGGGTCAAGCCTATCTATAAGAAAAAGGGGAACATAAGCGATCCAAACAATTATCGGCCGATTTCTCTGACTTGTTGTACCAGTAAAGTCCTAGAAAAGATAGTATTTTCTTCTCTCCACTCTTATCTGTGGCCGGTTTCAAGACGTTTGTTTTTCACAAATGGTTTGTAAAACAAACGTTTTACGATAAAACTGGTTTTACTTACAAAAGTGTTTTTCCGGTTCCAAGAACAATCTTTTGTACTGAAAACGTTTGTACGTAAAACGTTTGTTTGAACTTTCGTTTTTCGGTACAAAGCTGGCGCACTTTTAGTGCAACCTTTGATTTTCATCATTTTTCGTTATTAATTTGTTGTTTCCGACAAATATTTTGGAGTTAAATGTTTAATAGTTCGAATTACACTGATCATGAGTGATTTAAAGCGGCAAAAAAGTGGAGGATCTTCCTCAAGAAGCAAGAATAGCCTTAGCTCAGTGGATATCTCAAGACTAAGGCACATATAACGCAAGGGTGGTTGGAGGGAGTAGAAAAGAGATTGGAACAGTGAAAAAGCAGCACTGGGAGAAATGGACGCGACAATTGGAGGATATGGGATATAAGCGCTCAGCGGAACAGGTCCGATTTTGTCTTTTAATTGAATTACTGAATTTTTAACGGCGTTCCCGCTCAAAAGTTGTGTTGGTGAACGTTTGCGTCATGTTTAGTTTTTTTGAACACAACTGCATAGGGTTGATTTTTACAGGTCAAACGAATCGTTGTTGGTGAGCTGACAATTGTGCGCCAACGCTTATCTGAGGAAAGGGTGGAAACGCTGAAAACAGGAGCTGGAAAAGTGAAAAGTTTTCTGGTGCTGCTGAGTCGTGAGCTCGAAATCGCGGATCTTCGACTCAAAACTGATCGAGAACTCGCAGTTCTTCGCAACCAACGTGAGCAAGAGGCTATTGAGAGCAACCGGGAGATTACATTTCTCAAGAAAGAACTTCTCAAAGTGCAGAGAGAGGCGATACTGGCGAAAATGCAAGTAAACGGCCTCGAGTACTCAGAGCCATCTTCCGAAAAGTGAAGCCATGTATGGCTTCACATGTATGGCTTAACTTTTTTGTAAAAGTTCGATTTCTTTTTGCTGTATACTGTAAAATATTAGAAAGAGACTCTTTACTGCTGGGCTCATCAATGTTATTTATGTAGATGATAACAATTCGCTGACGATGTTTGATAAAGCGAAACGTTCGGACCCAACTTGTCTCTTCAACAGAGCATTTAACAAGGCACGACACAGAAAATAAGATCATTTACAGAGATTGTAATTCAAATATGTGTGAGGTGGATGCGTCTGTGACCGATTTTTAATAGTGTGTTAAATCGAGAGACTTTTTCTCTGACCGCAAAGAATCACTCCAGCTGATCTTTATCTCTCTCTCTTTCTCTATTTATCTTTCTCTCTCTCTCTCTCTCTCTCTTTCTCTCTATCTTTCTCTCTCTCTCATTTCTCACCCTCTTTTATCTCTCTCTCTCTTTTTATCTCTCTCTTTCTCTCTCTCTCTTCTCTCCTTTTCTTTCTCTCTATTTCTCTATTTCTCTCACAATCATACACTATTTCTTTTTTTTCTCTCTCTTTCTCTTTCTCTTTCTCTCTCTCTCTCCCTCTCTCTATTTTTATCTCTCTCTTTCTCTTTCTCTTTCTCTCTCTCTTTATACTCTCTCTTTCTCTCTCTTTCTTTCTCTTTCTCCCTCTCTTTCCTTCTCTCTTTCTCTCTCTTTCTCTCACAATTATACACTATTTATCTCTCTCTCTCTCTCTCTCTCTCTCTCTTTATACTCTGTCAGACATTTTTTTCTCTGAATCTCTTGAAAAACATAACCATCCACGATGCTTTTATCTGCGTCTCTCAATATTACATGCTATTTTCTTTTACGCTCTCTAGCGTTTTTCTCTTACAGTACAGTCTTTCTCAGAAAGACACACTTTTTATACACTCTCTCCGACGTGTATTTTTGAATCTTTTATTAGACAATTTTTATCACGTGTTTCCAATAATCACTGTTTCCATACACACATAATCTATGGATACGATCTTGGAAGGAAGCCATCTCCTACTCTCGCAACTTGCACTCTTTGCGGTAAAGAATACGTCATGTATTCTTCCGTCTTTGTAGAGCAAAGAACACAAAGATTAGCAACAACATTTTATCATCTCAAAGACAAAAAGAAACAAGCAAATCAAAGACAAAAAGAAACAAGCAAAATAATAAACATATAGCTTAGTGTTTTATTACTGAAAAAGTTAGTTTAATAATCATTTTTAAAACTAATTAATTGTTGCTTTTTTTTCCTTATAAAGGCCCTATGTTAATAAACATTTTGATTTAAAGTTTACATTGTAGTGATTTTTAATAATCTCACAGAAATACCACTATTTTTTAAAAGGTTTTCTTCCATATTTTCTATGACTTTATGATTTCTATTTTGACTTTAACGTTGTATATGTATCTTCTCTAATGTGTTTTTTCACCCTCTTGTACTAGGGCATGACTCATCATGTTTCCAATCCCCCGAGTCCACAATCTCTGGAGAAGATCAGGGAGAAAGGAAGGAAGCAATCTACCCATATTTCTCAAGCTCTTTGCGGTAAAAATACATCAATATGAGGTGTATTATTTCGCATTTGTAAGATGATGAGCACAAATATTAACAACAATTCATTGGAAACAACACAGCGAGTATAGAAATCAACCTGAAGTATGAAGGAAAAGATGCACTATTCAGCAGCTCCTTGACAGGGATTCTCAACTTCAATAAGAGATTATGGCTATTCTCTAACCCCGTATTGAAAAAGTATCACAACAGTTCTCTTTCGGTTTGTGAATATCTATTAGGAGATAGAAGTAGATCGATACAAAGTTTAAAAAAAAACAAACTATTATACCAATGTTTTTAATCTCCACTTCATGTATTAGTTAGTAAAAAGTTTTTATAACTACGTATTTAATCACCACTTCTTAAAGTAGTAAGTTAAAAAATTATTATACCAATGTTTTTAATCTCCACTTCATAAACTAGTTAGTTAAAAAGTTTTTATAACTACGTATTTAAACACCACTTCTTAGAGTAGTAAATTTTTTTTAAAAAAATTTAAACACTATATTTAATCACCACTTCATAAACTAGTTAGTTGAAAATTTTATCATAACAATGTATTCAAGTACCACTTCAAAAACTAGTTAGCTGAAAATTTTATTATAACAATGTATTCAACTGCCACTTCATAAATAAGTAAGTTAGAAATTATTAAAACAATGTAATCAATCACAACTTCTTAAACTAGCAATTTAAAAAATTCTTACAACAATGTATTCAATCAACACTTCACAAACTAGTAAGTTAAACATTTTTTATAACAATGTATTCAATCTCAACTTCATAACTTTGGTAGTTGAAAAAAAATCTAATAATGTATTCAATCACAACTTCATAAACTAGCACGTTAAAAAATTCTTACAACAATGTATTCAATCATCACTTCATAAATTAGTAAGTTTTAAAAAAAAAATATTATAACAATGTATTTAATCACCACTTCATTATTGGTTAGTTAAAAAGTTATTATAACAATTATTTAAATCCCAACTTCATAAACTAGTTAGTTCAAAACTAATATAACAATGTATTTATTCCCCACTTCACAAACTAGCAAGCTAAAAAAAAAATTATTCTAACAATGTATTCAATCACCACTTCATAAATAAGTAAGTAAAATTCTCACAATAATGCATTCAGTCACAACTTCATAACTTAGTTAGTTGAAAAATTATTCTAACAATATATTCAATCAACACTTCATAAACAAGTAAGTTAGAAATTATTATAACAATGTAATCAATCACAACTTCATAAACTAGCAATTTAAAAAATTCTTACAACAATGTATTTAATCCCCACTTCATAAACTAGTTAGTTAAAAATTAGTATATCAATGTATTCATTCCCTACTTCAGAAATTAGGGAGTTAAAAGTTTTTACAATAATGTATTCAATCACAACTTCATAACTTAGTTAGTTGAAAAATTATTCTAACATTGTATTAAATCAACACTTCATAAATAAGTACATTTAAAAAAATATATTCTAACAATGTATTCAATCAAAACTTCATAAACTAGCAATTTAAAAAATTCTTACAACAATCTATTCAATCACAACTCCATAAACCAGTAATTTAAAAAATTCTTACAACAATGTATTTAATCCCCACTTCATAAACTAGTTATTTAAAAATTAGTATATCAATGTATTCATTCCCTACTTCAGAAATTAGGGAGTTAAAAGTTTTTACAATAATGTATTCAATCACAACTTCATAACTTAGTTAGTTGAAAAATTATTCTAACATTGTATTAAATCAACACTTCATAAATAAGTACATTTAAAAAAATATATTCTAACAATGTATTCAATCAACACTTCATAAACAGGTAAGTTAGAAATTATTATAACAATGTAATCAATCACAACTCCATAAACCAGTAATTTAAAAAATTCTTACAACAATGTATTTAATCCCCACTTCATAAACTAGTTATTTAAAAATTAGTATATCAATGTGTTCATTCCCTACTTCATAAACTAGTGAGTTAAAAGTTTTTACAATAATGTACTCAATCGCAACTTCATAACTTAGTTAGCTGAATTCTTACAATACTGTATTCAGTCACAACTTCATAACTTAGTTAGTTGAAAAATTATTCTAACAATGTATTCATTCGCCGCTTAATAAATAAGTAAGTTAAAAAAATTCTTCCAACAATGTATTTAACCACCACTTCATAATTTAGAAAGTTAAACAATAATGTATTCAATCACAACTTCATAACTTGGATGAAAAATTGTTCTAACAATGTATTCAATCAGCACTTCATCAATGAGCGAGTTAAAAATCATAACAATTGAATCAATCCCGACTTCATAAAATTAGTTAGTTAAAAAATTATCATATATGTAGGTATTGATATACTGGAGAGAGTAAGACAATAAGGTGGATGCGAGGCTTCTATAGACATAAAGACCGTTTTTAAATGAGATATACTCAAACCCCAAACACAGGACCATTCATGCAAAACGTCTATTGCCTTCTGAAGTGGACCAAAGTCATTTTCAATATAGATTTTCGCGTCATCTGCAAAAAGTATACAGTGAGCTCCTTTTGAGAGGCAGGCAGGCAAGCCATTTATATATAAAATAAAGAGAAGAGACCCCATAATACACTACCTTGGGGTTCGCCGAGTTTAACACTGAGAAAATGATTGATTGATCATAACTGATCGGGTCCGGTTCGTTTAAAAATTACTTTATCCATTCGAAGGCACACCCACCAATTCCTTCTTTTCCTTTTCTTTTCATAGACAGGCTTAATGTAGGACGCTCACCATAAGGTGAGCATCCATGAAGTAGAAAACTATTGAAAATCATTGAAAATGGTACTGAAATAGCTAAAGCTGTCCCTTGAGGAAATTATTTGGGATACCGTCCAGAAAAGTAGAATTCTTGTTTCTTAATCTGGTAAGACACATCGGGAATAAACACACACAAAATAATAAACTATTTCTTAATGTAATGTAATAAATAAAGAAATGAATGACAGAGTAAGCGAAAGGATTAATGATCAAATTAACTAACAACTAGCGTATTGTGAATGAAGAACTTTTTGATCTAGCGAATCTTAGAAAATCCATGAAGAATCAAATGAACTAACAATCGAGATTCAATATAAGCTATCCGGTTCTGTCGAGAGAAAAGTACTCGAGAGGAAGGGCATCGACCAAAGGCAACCAAATCAAACCTTGTTGGACTTTAGAAGTAGAACTGTCTGAATAAACGAATGGATTAATGATGAAATGAACTAACAACTTCCTATTGACATTGTTGAATTAGTAACATGTAGTATTTTTTACTATGAAATAAACAACATTGAAACTCGGCTTTTAAAAATCGGTAAAACAATAGTCGATATTCCAACGTTTTATTCCAAGTCATCGAATAAGTAAACAGAGTGAATTGAACATAAAAGTCAGCAGTAAAATGAATTGTTGAACAATTATACAGGTAAAACAAACGTTCTTTGGGTAGACCAGACTTTTTTTTTGGGTAGACCGGACTGAGTTCCTCAGTGTAGTTACTTATGGAATATGGATAGAATCGCTTCACACAGGATTAAGCTATGGTCTAGTAGGTTATGAAACCCTTCATAGTGAACATCTGAAGTATCAGTGAGTTGTTTTTAACCTCTACAAAAACCCCTTTGCAGTTACAACACAATATTATATTCCATCTACATAAAGTTTTAAATTATCAACGGTAGAATCGAAAGTAAAACAAGATGAGCCAGGAATTCCCCGGAGCAAAAGCTTTTCCTAACCCCAGAACCAACTACAATGTCAGTTTTAGTTTGCCATAGTACCCTCGTTTAATAGAAAAGATTCGAGATTAGATTATACTGTGAAGATATTAACTGTTGAACATCAATTTCTCACATTTTTTATGTAAAAAAAAGAAAACTAAACAAAGCAGGCGAGTATTTGACGGTGTGTCCCTGTCCATTTTAAATTTCATCCTATCACTAAATTTCTTGACAACGATGTTGTAGTAAATTACCGATAGCATACAAGCATTCTCGGAAATACAAGAATTACACTATTCAAATGTGATGGTAAAATCAACGCGGGAAATGAAGGCAGCTTTGGAAGAAGTGTTGCAAACCGCCTTATTAATGAACCTTTGCGGTCTGAATATTGAGTAAGTCCTTCCAAGTTGTTGAGGCTCTTAATGGACGTTGACGTGCTCACGCGACGGGAACTCAACAATTAACGATCAATGTGGTGAATATATAATAGAAACATGAAAAAACTTCAATATTTTCCTCCAGTAAATTTAGCGTTTGAAATAAACTTCTTTGATGAGAAGTGTCGCTTGATTGAGATATTTCACTCATTTAAATGATATAAAAATGCACAAATACATTATCAGATTCATCTGCGAGTAATTTAAATGTATCTTTTTTTCTGTATCCCCTTCTTTACGGTTCCTCGTCCGACGAAGAGTTATGTCAGTCTCCCTAACAGCAACCAGGTCCTCACAATAACTAGCAGTTTCCTTCTCTTTCTTGATGAGAACTTCATAGTCAGTAGATGAATCAACACTTTTCACGCAAGTCCTTCTCAGCCAGGAGAAAAAGTTCATCCCTTGACAAGATGAAGTAACAAGGCATTCTGAATGCTTTCAACTATTCATACATGACTTGAGGTAATGTAAGTATCATTTATACACTAAAAATTCGTTTTTGCTCAAGCTCCTATGATGAATGCGTTTTCGCAAATGTCTAACGCTTTAACCTTTACATCTGATATGGAAAAAAAAAAAGAAAAAAAGTTACCACACACACCTCACACAAATCACACTGAATACAGTAAGGAAATATTTCTACCTTGCTAAAATTGGAGAGACATTTTTGAGGACATTCAAACACTCATCTCCGTTAGAATCAGAAAATTCTACAAAGTTAAAAACCTTTACAAAGACGGCTACCCAGGATTCTACAGGGAAAGTAGCCTTGCTGACGCTTAAAATATGACAAAAAGTCGACTTTCACGAATATCAACAATTGGATCGGGGATAAAACTTTCTTAACCTTGCGACAGATTTTTTTCTTCAGAAAGCTTTCTTAGCTTCAGATTAGACAGAGTAAACGCATTCAGCAACAGGAATCATTGCTTTTCCAGCAGAATACTTTTTATTATGGACGAGTCTACACATGCTGATGCTTGGAAACATTACAATAAGAATCGATTTGGTGCATACTGTCATACTAGGTATAAACTTTGAGCTGTGTCTCTCAATATTATATGCTATTTTCTTTTGTGTCACTCTTGCTCTCTTTTTTTCTTTCTTTCACTCTCTCGAAATTCAGATAGAGAATTCAACACAACACAATGACACTCTGCACAATCTGACGACTTACTACCAGGAGAAAGAGGTATAACCTTGTTAGATGTTTACATTTCTGTCTGTGTTTGGTGGTGTTCGTTGTTTGATATATTTTGGAAAACTAAGGCGTATATGCATATTAACAAAATTTTATATACTTGATATATAGAATATCAAGCGTTAAAAGAAAAAAGTAACAATTAATTTTTATAGTGAAGATAAAATTACAAATAAACGATAACATTAATTAAAAATAGTTGAAGATAGGTTGTATGAATATTATAGACTTGAC
>OZ057404.1:40936970-41007707 GCA_964056735.1 Allodiplogaster pararmata | reverse complement strand
TAATCCTTTCGCTTACTCTGTCATTCATTTCTTTATTCATTACATTACATTAATATATAGTTTTTTTTTGTGTGTTTATTCCCGATGTGTCTTACCAGATTAAGAAACAAGAATTCTACTTTTCTGGACGGTATCCCAAATAATTTCCTCAAGGGACAGCTTTAGCTATTTCAGTACCATTTTCAATGATTTTCAATAGTTTTCTACTTCATGGATGCTCGCGTTATGGTGAGCGTCCTACATTAAGCCTGTCTATGAAAAGAAAAGAAGCATACATGACCCTCTGAACTACCGACCTATTTCTCCTGCATCTGGCATCTGCAAAGTGTTTGAAAGAATACTATGCGCATCTCTCACAATTTACTTAACAGAAATCAATCTTCTCTCTTCTTCCCAGCACGGTTTCAGACCTAAACGGTCTTGCTCTTCTGCATTATGATCATCCTTGTCTGACTTTCACAGAGCTTTCAAAAAAGGTTCCTACAATATCTCTTCTGTATTCGTGGATTTCACAAAAGCTTCCAACATCATTCCCCATGATCTCCTACTAACCAAACTAGGTAGTTTTGGAATTGGTGGGTGTGCCTTCGAATGGATAAAGTAATTTTTAAACGAACCGGACCCGATCAGTTATGATCAATCAATCATTTTCTCAGTGTTAAACTCGGCGAACCCCAAGGTAGTGTATTATGGGGTCTCTTCTCTTTATTTTATATATAAATGGCTTGCCTGCCTGCCTCTCAAAAGGAGCTCACTGTATACTTTTTGCAGATGACGCGAAAATCTACATTGAAAATGACTTTGGTCCACTTCAGAAGGCAATAGACGTTTTGCATGAATGGTCCTGTGTTTGGGGTTTGAGTATATCTCATTTAAAAACGGTCTTTATGTCTATAGAAGCTTCGCATCCACCTTATTGTCTTACTCTCTCCAGTATATCAATACCTACATATATGATAATTTTTAACTAACTAATTTTATGAAGTCGGGATTGATTCAATTGTTATGATTTTTAACTCGCTCATTGATGAAGTGCTGATTGAATACATTGTTAGAACAATTTTTCATCCAAGTTATGAAGTTGTGATTGAATACATTATTGTTTAACTTTCTAAATTATGAAGTGGTGGTTAAATACATTGTTGGAAGAATTTTTTTAACTTACTTATTTATTAAGCGGCGAATGAATACATTGTTAGAATAATTTTTCAACTAACTAAGTTATGAAGTTGTGACTGAATACAGTATTGTAAGAATTCAGCTAACTAAGTTATGAAGTTGCGATTGAGTACATTATTGTAAAAACTTTTAACTCACTAGTTTATGAAGTAGGGAATGAACACATTGATATACTAATTTTTAAATAACTAGTTTATGAAGTGGGGATTAAATACATTGTTGTAAGAATTTTTTAAATTACTGGTTTATGGAGTTGTGATTGAATAGATTGTTGTAAGAATTTTTTAAATTGCTAGTTTATGAAGTTTTGATTGAATACATTGTTAGAATATATTTTTTTAAATGTACTTATTTATGAAGTGTTGATTTAATACAATGTTAGAATAATTTTTCAACTAACTAAGTTATGAAGTTGTGATTGAATACATTATTGTAAAAACTTTTAACTCCCTAATTTCTGAAGTAGGGAATGAATACATTGATATACTAATTTTTAACTAACTAGTTTATGAAGTGGGGATTAAATACATTGTTGTAAGAATTTTTTAACTTGCTAGTTTATGAAGTTGTGAATTTTACATCATTAGAAAAATTTTTCAACTACCTAAGTTAAGAAGTAGAGATTGAATACATTGTTATAAAAAATGTTTAACTTACTAGTTTGTGAAGTGTTGATTGAATACATTGTTGTAAGAATTTTTTAAATTGCTAGTTTAAGAAGTTGTGATTGATTACATTGTTTTAATAATTTCTAACTTACTTATTTATGAAGTGGCAGTTGAATACATTGTTATAATAAAATTTTCAGCTAACTAGTTTTTGAAGTGGTACTTGAATACATTGTTATGATAAAATTTTCAACTAACTAGTTTATGAAGTGGTGATTAAATATAGTGTTTAAATTTTTTTTAAAAATTTACTACTCTAAGAAGTGGTGTTTAAATACGTAGTTATAAAAACTTTTTAACTAACTAGTTTATGAAGTGGAGATTAAAAACATTGGTATAATAATTTTTTAACTTACTACTTTAAGAAGTGGTGATTAAATACGTAGTTATAAAAACTTTTTACTAACTAATACATGAAGTGGAGATTAAAAACATTGGTATAATAGTTTGTTTTTTTTTTAAACTTTGTATCGATCTACTTCTATCTCCTAATAGATATTCACAAACCGAAAGAGAACTGTTGTGATACTTTTTCAATACGGGGTTAGAGAATAGCCATAATCTCTTATTGAAGTTGAGAATCCCTGTCAAGGAGCTGCTGAATAGTGCATCTTTTCCTTCATACTTCAGGTTGATTTCTATACTCGCTGTGTTGTTTCCAATGAATTGTTGTTAATATTTGTGCTCATCATCTTACAAATGCGAAATAATACACCTCATATTGATGTATTTTTACCGCAAAGAGCTTGAGAAATATGGGTAGATTGCTTCCTTCCTTTCTCCCTGATCTTCTCCAGAGATTGTGGACTCGGGGGATTGGAAACATGATGAGTCATGCCCTAGTACAAGAGGGTGAAAAAACACATTAGGGAAGATACATATACAACGTTAAAGTCAAAATAGAAATCATAAAGTCATAGAAAATATGGAAGAAAACCTTTTAAAAAATAGTGGTATTTCTGTGAGAATATTAAAAATCACTACAATGTAAACTTTAAATCAAAATGTTTATTAACATAGGGCCTTTATAAGGAAAAAAAAGCAACAATTAATTAGTTTTAAAAATGATTATTAAACTAACTTTTTCAGTAATAAAACACTAAGCTATATGTTTATTATTTTGCTTGTTTCTTTTTGTCTTTGATTTGCTTGTTTCTTTTTGTCTTTGAGATGATAAAATGTTGTTGCTAATCTTTGTGTTCTTTGCTCTACAAAGACGGAAGAATACATGACGTATTCTTTACCGCAAAGAGTGCAAGTTGCGAGAGTAGGAGATGGCTTCCTTCCAAGATCGTATCCATAGATTATGTGTGTATGGAAACAGTGATTATTGGAAACACGTGATAAAAAATTGTCTAATAAAAGATTCAAAAATACACGTCGGAGAGAGTGTATAAAAAGTGTGTCTTTCTGAGAAAGACTGTACTGTAAGAGAAAAACGCTAGAGAGCGTAAAAGAAAATAGCATGTAATATTGAGAGACATGAGACATACATGAGCGACAGAAGAATGAGATGGAGGAACTACTGTGTAAAAGCCGTTAGTCCCCAATTCCCAAGGAAGGCAGAGCACGCTGAGGAGTGGAGTCGTCACATGTCGCAACAGATCCCATAATCGATGATGTTATATTACCGATGTGGCTTGCTGATCTTGATAAAGCGTTTAAATTGAAATAAATTGAAAATTGAAAATTGAGAGACGCAGATAAAAGCATCGTGGATGGTTATGTTTTTCAAGAGATTCAGAGAAAAAAATGTCTGACAGAGTATAAAGAGAGAGAGAGAGAGAGAGAGAGAGAGAGAGAGAGATAAATAGTGTATAATTGTGAGAGAAAGAGAGAGAAAGAGAGAGGGAAAGAGAGGGAGAAAGAGAAAGAAAGAGAGAGAAAGAGAGAGTATAAAGAGAGAGAGAAAGAGAAAGAGAAAGAGAGAGATAAAAAGAGAGAGAGGGAGAGAGAGAGAGAAAGAGAAAGAGAGAGAAAAAGAAAGAAATAGTGTATGATTGTGAGAGAAATAGAGAAATAGAGAGAAAGAAAAGGAGAGAAGAGAGAGAGAAAGAGAGAGATAAAAAGAGAGAGAGAGATAAAAGAGGGTGAGAAATGAGAGAGAGAGAAAGATAGAGAGAAAGAGAGAGAGATAAAGAAAGAGAGAGAGAGAGAGAGAAAGATAAATAGAGAAAGAGAGAGAGATAAAGATCAGCTGGAGTGATTCTTTGCGGTCAGAGAAAAAGTCTCTCGATTTAACACACTATTAAAAATCGGTCACAGACGCATCCACCTCACACACAAATAAAAGAATAAAGAACAAAACAAAGAGATTCAATTAGGTTCAAGAGAAATACTGTCTTATTATCATGCTCTGTAGAGCGGATCCTCCAGGTGTGTTTTATGTATCGACTTCTTGGTTATCTAGGTTCTGATCATCGTTTATGTCGATCGCAGCATTACGGAGACAGACGCACGCCGCAGCGATAGTTGCAGCACGCCTTGGTTTGTACCGACATTCCGCTTGCAGAATGTGCCATTGACGCTTGAGACAGCCGATTGCATTCTCAATCTTCACTCTGACTTTGAGTACCGCGGCTGTGTACGCTCTCTCTGGAAAAAAAACAGCAATGCTTACTTTTGTGTGCTTGTCAAGAGGTTAAAATCATTAATATCAGTGTCTTTATAACCTTCTTCGTTTCTTGGTGTGAGGATTGGCTTGATCAGAAAGGCATGCGCACGATATGCTGAGTCCCCTATTCCTTTGTAATCCTTACTTGTTAACTTGGAATGTGTTACCTGAAATGCGAACTTTCTAAAACAGCTTTCTAAAACAGCTTAAAACATCAATGAACCAACCGATTCACGGAATACGCGGTTATCGTGTGCGCTTCCTGGGAATCGTGCACTGAACCAAATGAACCGGAGAGTCGAGTCGCACATCAGACCCAAATTAATGGAGTGAAACCCTTTCCTATTTACATACATGTGCTCGTTGAACGTTGGTGCAATAATCTTGACGTGCGTACCATCCACACAACCGATCACGCCAGGAATGCCGCTAATGGCGCGAAACCTGAAGTTCAAAATTACTTTTCTGTTTTCAATAGACAAAATTTGTAAGTCATTTCAATGTGAACAGAATTAGCCTACTCTGCATGGATGCGAAGCCGATCGGAATCGCTTGGCCAGTAAACGAAGTCATCAACGTTACAATCAATCAATCAATCAATCATTTATTCCAATTCACATGATAGAATAGCATATACGTTCATGCATTGATGAACTTGGATTGCTGTCACGGATGTGAGTTCAGCTATATTCGAAAAACATTTCAAAACGAATTCTAGAAAGGGAACTTATAGAGACAAATTATGGAGACAAAACAAAAAAAACATCTAAAATAAAGGGACAGAATAGTAAAAACATATTAAATAGAACGTTGATATAAGCGCAGTGAATAAAAAAATTCATTTGGAGCTCTTTCAGTAACGTATTTTAGAAAAGGGCACTATGAATATACTTCAATTCCATTCAATCATCTATTCCAATTAACATGATAGAATAACACATACGTACATGCATTGATGAACTTGGATCGCTGTCACGGATGTGAGTTCAGCTATATTCGAAAAAACATTTCAAAACGAATTATAGAAAGGGAAATTATAGAGACAAATTATGGAGACAAAACAAAAAAACATCTAAAATGAAGGGACAGAAAAGAAAAAAAAATATTAAAAAGAACATTGAGATAAGCGCAGTGAATAAGAAAGTTCATTTGGAGCTCTTTCAGTAACGCATTTTAGAAAAGGGCACTATGAATTCTTCTCGCAGCTTATGTAGTTGTTTTTTGAAAACAACAGGGGAATTGATTGTCACTATCTGACGGGGTAGGCTGTTCCATATGTCAATAACCCTGGATGCACAACTACGTTTGGTATCCGGAATTCTGAATGGTAGAGCAATTCGGTATGGATGGGCGTGTCTGTTGCTGTATGGAAGGGGACATACTTGAAAAAGTTTGGAATAGTCTATTCGAAGGTGTTGGTGTATGCATTTGTGTATGAATGCAAGGTCGTTAATATTTCTTCTGTATTCGAGAGTCGTCAGAGAGAGCAGATTGAGCCTAGATGGGTAGTCTATCTTGGGATGCCCAGCTCTATAAAGAATTCTGCGTGTGAAGGCACGCTGGACGTTTTCTATTGCGTTTATGTGACCTACGGACTGTGGCGACCAGATTTCACTACCGTAATCTAGTAAAGGGAGAATGTATGTTTTGAACACGCGGAGAAGAACGGTTATGGACTTGGTTTTGAATGCTCGCAGGATCATGTTTATACATCTGGTGGATTTGGTTATGACTTGCTCTATGTGGGTGGAGAATTTGAGTGTTGCATCAAAATATATTCCAAGATCCTTGATAGTTGAAGAGGTGGGAACGATTTTACCATCAATGTGGTAGATGCTGCTAGGGTTATTGTTGCCACAATGAACTATGGAGCATTTCGGAATGGAAATTATAAGCCCCCAGGAATGTACATAACTGGAAATAGAATCTAGGGCTCGTTGTAGACTTTGACTGCTGTTTGAAAATAGTTTGATGTCATCTGCATAGAGAAAGCAGTGGACTTCGGGGTCAATACATTCTATGATGTCGTTTATAAAAATAGAGAAGAATAGGGGACCTAGGCAGCTTCCTTGCGGAACTCCGCTATTATAAACTTTGGGATCGGATAAAACGTGATTGACTGAAGTTATAGAATAACGGCTAGCGAGAAATGATTCTACCAGGCGGAGTAGGCCTGAATTGATACCTATTTTTTCTAATTTGTGTATCAGGAACCTGTGGTTTACTATATCGAAGGCTCTTGAAAAATCAATCAGACAAATGTCGAACTTGAGCTTCTTGCTATCCAGAAAAAGGTACTGGGAATAGGAGTGAACTAGGGATGTGATAGTGGAACGGCTACGGCGAAAACCGTGCTGGTTGCTGATGAGGATTTGGTTGGATTCGAGATGGTCATAAATGAGGTTGAAAATGAGCTTTTCAAAAACTTTTGACATCGAGCAAACCATTGTGATGGGCCTATAGTTAGAAACTTGAGAATGGGACCCTTTTTTGTGAATTGGGATGATTAATCCCTGTTTCCATGAAGACGGAAAGTGTCCTTGAGTAATGGAATTGCTCATGATTATGGAAAGTGGTATTGCCAAAGAATCTACACAGTGTTTGATGAATATATTCGGTATTTGGTCTGGTGAAGAATTTTGTTTTGGAGGAATCTTTTTCAAAATACTTTGAATATCGAAGGCTGTAATGTATGGATTATAACTGATAGGGTGTAGAGAAGAAATTAGAGGAAGAGGGCCGCTATCGGAGGGGGTTGCAAGCTGTTGAAATATTCGGAGAAGAGGTTTGCTTGTTCTCCTGGATAGGTGTAAGAAATAGAGTTGACTTTGATTGTAGGGATCGAATTCCTACCCTTAATACGGTTGGAGATAGTTTGGAAAAAGGTTCTGTAGTTTTTTGGAAGCTTCAATCTGTTCTCACGTTCGATCTCGAATCTATTCAGTTCTTTATGGAGGTTTGTTGATGCTTTAGAGGTCAGGGGAGAGAGAATTCCTCTTTTCCTACTTCTTTGAAGGAAACTATACAGGTGACGAATTTTACGAGGGTACTTCATGTGTTTCTTAATGTTTTTCTCACGAGGGATGCTCTTTTCAATAATGGAGAGGATTATGGACGTCAATTCTTGCGTGCATTCATCTACTGTGAGAGTTCAATTCAATTCAATTCATTTATTCCATGCAAGAACAACAACTTGTAATACAATTATGAATGGTAGTTCCAATTAGCATGGACGCGTAGGATAGGGAGACAAAGAAAAAAAACAATCATTCATTCAAAAGTGCTGAATGGCATTCAACTAATCCAAATATCATCTAAGAAAAAAAAATGATATGAAATAGCGTCTATAGTTATTTATAATCAGAAGATTGTGTCCTATACATATGTATGTAAATACAAATAATCGTCAATCTGTTACACTCGGACAAGGAAGCACAACTTCAAATGGAATTTTTTTAGTCTTGTCGCAAAACTTGAAGAACTTTCGATTACAACGATATCTTCCGGAAGGGAGTTCCATATTGCTATTGATCTAGAGACAAACGTAGACAACCTAGCCGGGTAAACGATAGGCAGACGAATTCTGAGAGAGTGCGCTTGTCTTGTATTTTACTTGGGGGGAGATAAAATGTATAGAAAGGAAAAATCGAGAGAGCATTTGTTATGTAAACATTTGTGCAAAAAACATAGATCTCTGAATGCTCGACGATATTCTAATGACTCAGTTTTGAGCAGTTTCAATCTCTGAGAATAAGGCAGGCTTACATTACCACATCTATTTAACAGCCTTCTAGTAAAATTACGTTGTACATATTCTAAATCATTGATGAGGTATTTCGTGGTAGGGGACCAAATTCCAGTCCCGTATTCGAGAATCGGTCTAACGTATACATTAAAAGCAAGCATGAGCATTTCGCATGATTTGGTCTTGAAAGCCTTCAGAATAAGGTTTGCAGTAGAAGAGGCTTTTTTACAAATCTTCTCAATATGAGAATTGAAACGGAAATCATGAGTTAACAAAATCCCTAAATCTTTAACCTGGTTGGTAACAATCAATGGAATATGGTTGATAGAGTAGGGGTGAAACACCGATTGCTTGCCTATATGAAGAACAGTACATTTAGAAGTTGATAGAGTAAGGTTCTACTGAGTGCACCACTCAAATATATTGTTGACTGCTGTTTGTAAGTCATCTGAATATAAGGGTACTTGAGCTAGCAGCTTAACATCATCGGCAAAAATACTGAAGCGAATAGTAGCAGGGATAACTTTCTTGATGTCGTCAATGAACAGTAAAAACAACAACGGGCCTATTGAAGAACCTTGAGGAACACCACTTAAAACTGAAGCTGGTACTGAGTTGATACCATCGATGATCACTGATTGTTTACGGGAGTTGAGGAAAGAAGAGATAAATTTAAGTGCTGGCCCTACAATACCAAGTGAATTCAATTTAAACAATAGAAATCGAATATCTACAGAATCAAAAGCTTTTGAGATGCCTAGGAAAATTACATCAATATCAATACTTGAACTCAGAGAGTGGGTTATGAAGGAATATGATTCGGCTAAAGAAGTGATTGTCGATCGATTAGGTCGAAAACCGGCTTGAAAAGGGGAGAGCAATGAACGCTCTTCAAAATACTTTGAAATAGAATTAACAATAACTTTTTCCATTACTTTAGAAATCGAGCAGGTTAAAGAAATGGGTCTGTAATTTGATAAGATAGGAGGTCCTTTGTTTTTGAGCAGAGGCTTTACAATAGCAAACTTCCACATATCGGGTACGATTCCAGTCATTAAACAGTTGTTGAATAAAATACGCAGAGGTTTCAACAACGCAAATTTACATTTTTTGATAAAAATGTTCGGAATGGAATCGGGTGAGGTATTACATTTATTCTCTAACTTAGAAACAGCCTCGATTATCATTTGATCATCAATTATTTCAAGAGAAAAGTGTTGATTGAAGGGAGCTAAAATAGGGACAGGAAGAACATTCTGAGACGGTTCAGAGAAAGTTGATGAGAACTGAGAAGAAAACATTTCAGCTTTTATGGAAGGGTCCGTCACTACCGTTCCACTACTGTCATACAAAACATAGGAATCGTTTTGAGATTTAATACGATTTGTACAATACGAGAAAAACTGTTTACGGTTGCCTTTAACAATCAGAGAAGATTCCTTAGATGTTTCAAAATCATAAAGCTCAGAAGAAAAATTTCTTGATAGATTTTTACAATATTCGGAGTAAGGAGCAGTAATTGAAACTTTCTGAAGCTTATTGAATAAGCGTTGAATACGCGCTGGATATCTATAGGAGGACGAATTAGGAACAACAGTTGGCACAAAGCGATCGATAAGGTCACATAGTAGATCAACGATATAGTTGTAAGCTTGATTAGGGTCAAGAGATGATAATGCCAAGGTCCAATCATGACAGTAAATAAAGTACTCAATCATATGCCAGTTTGCCTCAGAATAAAGTTTTATAGGCTTGATTATGTCATCGAATACTTTGGAGGTAATACAATCGAAACAAATAGAATTATGATCGCACTGGGATGTGAAGGGAGCAATAACACTAGAAGAAGAGATAATCGGATGATTGCATAAAAGAAGATCAAGAATGTTCTGACTTCGAGTCGGCATCAGAATGTACTGAGTGAAATGGTTATCACAGCAGTAATTAAGAAATTGAGTAGAAGAATAGCTCTTAGAACACGTCAACTTGTCCCAATCAATACAAGGCAAATTCAAATCACCAACGATTATGAGAGGGACATTGGGAATGGTATTTAAAGAGAAGTATGCTAATAACTCATTCATGATATCGTCTGGGGCACTGGGAGATCGATAAACACACGTTAATCTAACCCGAGAAAAATATGAATTTTTGTCACTACATTGTAACTCAACTGTAATAGCTTCACATTCTGAAACTGACATCGACGAAGTTGCTACTGGACTGAGTCTAGATTGCACTAAAATTGCTACTCCGCCACCTCTGTTACTGATATTAGAGTTTCTATCAGAACGAAAAACAGAATATGGTTTATTTGAATGTAAAATGACATCAGGTTCACTATCGTGTAACCAAGTTTCTGAAAAGCAAATAGCATTGTATTGCGTTAAAGATAATAAATGATTAAGATCGTACAATTTATTCCGTATAGAGCGACAATTACTATAGTAAAAACTAAAATTTCCTCTAATACTATGTTGGCTTTGAGAACAAAAGGGTCCAATCTATGTTGAATAATTGCGAATTGATGCTATCCCAGTTTGCTTTTTTCCAGTTGAGGAAAAATTGAGTGGAGGGGAGCATGGCTTTTGCATTATTCCTTACTTCAAAGTGAACAGATGCGTGATCGCTAGTAGAGAAAGGGCTTTTGATTTCACAATTGAAAATTATATATGCATTGCTAAATACATAGTCTAAGGTGTTCTCTAGCCTCGTTGGAGAGAGTACGTATTGGGAGAGATTGTTATCGCATGCGAGATCGAGGAAGGCATGAGAGATAGCGCATGATTTAGGAGCGGTTAGGGAAGCCCAGTCTATGCTTGGGAGGTTTAGGTCTCCACAGATTATGGAGGGAAAAGGTATGGAAAGGTTAGACAAAATAAAAGTGCATAGGGACTTACTTTCCTCAATATCGCAACTTGGTGATCGATAAAAGTTCATTACTCTAATTGCGGAGAAAGGAAAAGAAAAAGAGATATTAGGATATATATCTATAATAACTCCCTCGCAGTGAGGCGAATTGTAGTGAGAAACTAGAGAGGAGGAGATAGTGTTATGTAATAGAATAGCTACGCCTCCTCCCCTATTAGCTAATCGGTCACATCTAAACACCGTAAAAGGCAGACTATCAGTGAGTATGGAGTCGGGGAAGTCGCAATTCATCCAGGTTTCGGACAATAGAACAATCTTATAGTTGGAACAGCGGAGTAAAAAGTATAAATCGTAAAGTTTGTTCATGATAGATCTACAATTGAAAGACAAACATTTAATCAATCTCTTAGAACTCACATCCGTTTTGTCCTATGTGGATGAAGGATCTGTTCTTCTGACAGTTCTCCTACGGGTCACTTTCGCGTCTGCAGGGGCGTTAAGAACACGAGGCGGATGAGTACTATGGGTCGTGTGCTGCAACTGAGAACTATTGACGTGTAATGTGGAAGGGAGAGTGGAGGGGGTCCGAAACGGTAAGAGGGGACGTGGTGGATTGGTCGAATAGGAAGGGTAGATGTAGGGTTTCGGCTTGGAAGAGTCTTTTTTCCAGGCGTTGAAGGCTTTTTGATATATCCTCTCACATTTGGTCTGACTATGTCTTATGTGGAGGTCAGGATGAAATGAAGAGAGAATGTGAGAAGAATATAAGACTTGCTGTTGGAAAGATGTCGTAGGGAGAACTATCTTTAGAGGCCTGGGTGATTGAACTCTAGAAGAGGGCATGCGGTATACTCGGTCCGGGTAGCATTGAAGATCCATTCTGTCAAGGATGCATGTTACGCGACTAATGTCGTCTTCGGCTCTCTGGGTTGCGGATTTGGATTTAGACTCGGGAATATTGAAAAGAACCACTGAACGGTTTCTTTCCGGGCGATCCAAAACTTCTTTAGGAGACTCGTAGTAAAGGAAGTCTGGAGATGAAAGCTGGGGGGGTTTAGGAGCAGGTGTATGTGGCGGTAAAAGAGGAGGGATAGGGGTTGATTTGGGACAAGTTAGCCCTTCGGTCTGTGGAGAGGACAAAGAAATGGAAACATTGGCGAAGGTATGCGCAAGAGAAGAAACTTGCTGCGTAAGAGAAGACACTTGCTGCGTAAGGGAATCAAACTGTACTTGATATTCTTCGCATTTCCGAGCGAGGTCGTGGTTGTGCTTGAGAAGAGTGTTGATGAGAGTGACGACGTCTCCACCGTGGCGATACATCTCAAGAGGCCCTTCCTTCTCTTGAGTTGGAGATGGAGAAGAGGGCTTATCTGATGTGGAAGAACGATCGGCAACCACGTTGTTAACTTTCAAGTCCACGTTTTTTGACATGACTGTATTGTTGACACGATACAAGAACGACTCACCGAGTATAGTGCCAAACTGAATAGCATAGACGGGCACAAGTCTGTTACGAACAATCATTGACGATACTTCATGAACGATGCGGCAAACTGTGCTTCTGCTACATCCTGACACCTCAGCGGTAGTTCCTTGGAAGGAATTAGACGCTAGCACTTCAAGTGCAATGCCCAAACGCTGAACCGGTAAAAGCGCCTTTCCTATACTTGTTGGCTTGCTTAGCTGAAATTTGAACGTTTCGAGAAGCTCAAAGAATGCTTTCCGTGAAAAACGGTACTTCCTACGGAATTCTGCAACCGACAAGACGTCGAATGGATTTGCTCTGTCACGGAATATTCACTGAACCGAGCCTCTTATCCAAAATTCTCGGAGGTCCCGATCAATAGCTTTCATTCGTTTCTGAAAGTTAATAATTTTAATAGAATTTGAAAAAAACAAAGAAAAGACGCAAGAATTTAACAATAAACCAAAAAAACTGTTGAAAATGATGAAAAATAATAGAAAAATTGCTTCCTATTGTGAGTAAAACTTGTTTTACCGAACGTTTTACTAGGGTACGCTAGAAAAACACTTTTGTACTATAAATGGGTTTGAAAAACAAAAGTGAGTAAAACAAAAGTTTCTTGCAACTGGAAAAACAAAAAAACAAACAAACGTTTGTACATAAAACACTTTTGTAACAAAAATGAGTAAAACAAAAGTTTCTTGCAACTGGGAAAACGAAAAAACCGCAAACTTTTGTACGTAAAACACTTTTGTACGTACAAAAGATGTTCTTGAAACCGGCCACAGGACAGAAACAACTTGTTAAGCCCATTCCAACATGGCTTTCGCTCACAAAGATCTTGCTCTTCAGCACTGATTATGTCAATTTCTAAGTGGCACAAGACTCTTAATCAGTCCAGTTCTTCATATATTTCCACTGTCTTCGTAGACTACAGTAGAGCGTTTTACACTGTCCCCATCAACTCCTTGCTTTTAAAACTATCTTCTTTTGGTATAACAGGATGCCTACTTAATTTCTTCAAAGCTTTCCTGACTCAAAGAACGCAAGCTTGGACGGTAGCTTCATCTTTCTCAGCCTCCTATCCTGTTCTCTCTGGGGTTCCTCAAGGATCTTTCCTAGGGCGCCCTTATTGTTTCTACTTTATATAAATGATTTTCCTCAGTCACTTCCAGCAGGTGTTCATTGCACTCTTTATGCCGACGATGCCAACCTGTTCACTATGAATGACGCATCTCTGCTGCAGAGAGCATTAGATGTTCTCTCAACTTGGTCTTCCTCATGGGGTCTTACTATTTCTCCAAATGAAACGTGCTACCCGCGATTGGGAATTAATCATCCTGATTTCAATTTCTCTGTGAATGGTCACAGTTTAGAGGTCTAGGAGTTTTAATTTCGAGTGATCTTTCATTCAAAGCGCATGTAAAGAGTATGTGTTGTAGAGCCTCTACTATAACATTCCTGATACTAAGATCTTTTCGCACTCTGAACGTCAACATTCTCATGAAACTTTTCAAGATTTACGTGAGACCAATACTGGAATATGCTTGCGAGATCTGGAACACTAGAAGCATAACGCAATCTAAGCAAATAGAAAAAGGTCAGCAGAAATTTACTAGAGAAATTGTCAAACGTGCCTGTATGAATATCCCTTATAGACAGCGATTGAAGTTATTAAGAAGCTTGAACCTTAGAAAACGTCGACTGACAAACTATTTGATGCTACTTTATAAAATAGTACATCTCAACATAGACATTCCTATTGGCGAGATCATTCCTCTTGCTCCTAAAAGTATATTAACCCGTGGTCTTACATGGAAGCTTTGTATGCCTATTTGCCGTTTAAATCGATTTCAATCATTCTTTTCTTCTAGGATAATTAGAGAGTGGAATGATCTTCCTGTTTGTTCTTTTTAGCTTATCACTTCCCAAGGCCAGGAAGTTCTTGAAAGAATTGAATTTTTGATTTTTTTCTCGTCAGTTGTTTAATTATTAGTAGCCCAGTTGCTACTTCTTATTTTGCCATTGTAAATTATATTTGTTTTTGATTTTTACTGTAGACTCAATTGTATCATTGTACCATGTAACGATGACAATAAAATTATTATTATTATAAAGTTAACATAATGTACATAGGGCCTTGTTGTTGTTTATAAGACTTGCGAGTAAAATGGGGATTAATTGGATTATACAAACACAAAAAAATGTTTGAAAGTTCATGCTTCTGAAGTATGAAATAAAACAAACTGCATCAATATTGTTTGCACAAGAAAATAGCCTCGGTTTTTATTAATTATTCAATTTAATTTTTTTTAAATTAATTTTAATTTTTTGTTATTAATTATTTCTTAAATAAAACAAGAACCTCAATCAACAAATTATTATCCATCATGGTTGAGTATGTGTTGTCATCTCGTGGGCAGATCGTGGTTGCCTTTGTGGTAGAACGACGGAGAGAAGTCTTGCAACCAAGATTTTATCTCACCTTCTGCAAGGTGGTTCTGCATGGACCGGAATAGGTGATAATCAGAAGGTGCCATGTCGTGCGAGTACGGTGGGTGAGGCATCAACTCCAATCTCAGCTCCAACAGCTTCTGAACCTTTTTGTCGCAATGTTTTGTCACGCGTTGTCATGTAGGAATTGAATCTTGGCGCTCTCTTCGCCTTGAGTCATCATAGCTTGCTGCACCCTATCGAGTTGTGCGCAGTAGACATCTGCTGTAACAGCCATGCCGTTAGGTAGCAGCTTCCAGTAGACAACACCGCGTGAGTTCCATCAAACACACAGCATCACCTTCGTCGGGTGCAGTCCGGGTTTCGGAATCGCTTCTGGCTGCTCGACCTTGCTGAGCTACTGGCGCTTGCGCGTTATATTGCAGTAGGTCACCAACTTCTCGTTTCCACTGAGCAATGTGTCCAGCCACTCGTCTTTTCTTTTTAGGAGAGAAGTAGTGAGGCGGCCGCGACTCTTCGGTTCCTATCGAGTGGCGTCAGTTCGTGTTGATCCCATTGCCCGAGCTAGTGTACTTTACCGAGCTCGGGAAGCCCGTTCTCGATGATGGTGTGAGAGACCTCAAAGTGCTCTGCAATCTCGTAGCAAGTTTGCTTGGGATCGGCTTCGATCGAAGATCTTCAAGATCGAGCTAGCGAGGCCGTCCTGGACAGTCCCTGTCTTCCAGCGTGTGGTCGCCTTGCTTGAATCGAATGAAACAAGCCTGGCACTGAAGTTCACTGAGGCATCATTGCCCGTCTGCCTGACGTAATTTTCAATGTGCTGTGGCAGCGCTCTCGCACAGCTGGAAGCAGAAGCGAAGAAGCGCCAGTAGTATCAGTTTTTTCGAGCTCGTATCCTTCAGCCATTTGAAAAGCTAATAGAATGAGATGAGTGAGAGAAAAAAAGAAAGTGAGAACTTCATATACCTTTACTGAAGAAAGTTCTAGAAAACTCCGGAAAAAATAATAAACTTTTTTTTTAATCGAGAAAATTTTTTGTGCACTCAATATTTCAATATTTTCTCACAAGTGCTACAATTAAATAATTGGATCAAGTTCACCATTATGGACTCAATAACTTCAGGCAAAAGAGAAAGCTCAAAGAAGATAATTATAGCTGAATTTTAATTCTCCTCCTTCGAATGAAAAAATAACCTTTCAACAAAATAAAAAGATGTATCTGTGAAATTCGTTTGTAGTTGCGATGTTCACTGCTTCCCATCATCCATCAATCGTTTATTGTAAATTAAGCCGTTTTTTTCTGGTGAAAAAAGTGAAAAGAAACATCCGATTTTCTGTTAAACACATGGAGTTCATTCGAATCGAACGCTCTCGTTTACAATTGCCTGGTATTTTGTAAGCAGGTTTTTACACATAAGTTAGATATTGAAGAAAAAAACCGTTTAATCCAATGGAGAGAAATAGGACAAAGGCTGATTCTTGACTGGCGAGAAAAGGTAATAAGACCAATAAGAATCACACTGTTCGAGAGCCAAAATAAACGATGCGAAAGAAGGAAGCAATTTTCAAAGGTATTTGCTGTTTTTAATGTTGCATGAAGAGCCGCCAGCTCTCAGAGCGAATGTTCAGTTGACTGTAGAAGTAAGAGAGACAACAACAACATTTGAAACAATCAACAAAGCAAATCCTAAATGAAATGTCCGTAAAGTTAAAGCTGAGAAGGGTCATATCAGCAATGTGTTCTTTCTAATGAAATAGTCGGATGTTGGACTTTCGTGCCTCTAGAAGGTATCTTCATTTAAACATTTTACAAAAACCAAGATAGAAGTCTTTCACAATCAACAGAAAACGTATGGAGAAAATCGCTCTTGAAGAGGCTTTAGACAGTGTTGAACACTGACTTAGCTTGGCTTGGAGAACTGGAAAAAGTTTAGAGGACTCGAAGAGGAGAGAATCATTGAGGGGCTCAAAAGAACCCTATCCGTTAGAGAACGAGAGTTGTTTGATTGGAGAGACTCCAGTCAAATTATCGATTCGGTAACTTGATCTTGTTGAGAACTCCCTTCCTCGGGCATTACGCTTAGAGCGACACTTAGGAAACAAAAGAAATGGTAACTCTGACTGTACCACACATAATACACAATCGTGACCACACTAATAATACTAAAAGTTAAGAAGAACCATAAACAGAGCTTTCAAATGAATTATGTCAGCTTGATCTACACATCTCGAGCTTCCGAAGGGATTAGCATTGTTGATTAGATAAATGAGATGCCAAACAAGAGTTATCGATTAACATTGATAGTTGTGAAGGAACATTATGGAAGTTTTGCTGAGTCTCAAAAAATAATTGGAGTGAACAACAATGAAATACATGTACAAATCTCTACGAATGAAAAAACTCAGAAATCGGCTTGAAGCCTCAATTACGATTTTGTATGAACGAAGAGAGGAATACAAATGAGTGGCGAGTCAAAATAGGCTTAACCCACGTCGATCTATCATTGTGAAGAGTGCAAAGAAATAGTCAGCGGACTGCTCACTTCTTTTCTGACACCACGAACATTAACGGCCCGGATCACGAGAACAAGTCAATATGCACGGGTGCTTTTCCACCGAGGAAGAGCTGAGAACAATTTTACAGAAGGTTTTCAAAAAATTAGAACCGGGAGAAAGTTTTAAAGAACCGGTGATTAAGGGAAGCCCGCGAGAGGGTATTCTGTCCACAGGGTTTGAATCTTTTTTTCATAGATATTCATAAAATGGTCATAATAGCAATAGAATGAAAAAGATTGGAAGAGTAAGAAAATTTGTGGATAGTGAGAAAAAAGAGTTATGGTGCTTTTTTACGGTCGAACATCTAGAGGAAGTTATTCAAGCGAGCTTCCGCACTCAAAACAAAAATGATTTTGGGATAAGTGAAGGTTGTTCTCATGTATCATCTTCAAGCAAGTAACTCACCTGATCTCGAAATATTCAAATGAACTCAAACCGGTCAAGATTAATGCTCTCTCAAATGCTCGAGACCCCTTCTTTCGAACTATCTGACAAACTCCTTTCAAAAGTTTGTTCCTTATAAAAGCGTCTTTCAAATATTTTAGTATGAACACTAATCAACTGTGTGATTGACCACGTCATTAGAACAGTAAAGTAACTGAGCCAGAAAAACGGAATTGGAACAAAATAGTTGAGAATGAATACCCTACGAGATGCACAATAAATCGGATGCTAATGCCACCAACAGGCATGAGAACGAGATTGAGAACAAATACAGGCCTAGAAATAAAGAGAGCGCAACAGTTTTGTAACAAATACAGACTCAAAAAGTCAGCGATTACGAATGTCTCCGGAATAACAGTTAGGACTTTGCTTAAAAAGCCTAGACAACACAATAAAAGTCTCAAATGAAGGTCTGCAGGAGACGAGGTTGCATTCTAAGCGGTTCTGATCTATAAATAAACAAGAATGAAGGGAGATTCTTGAATTATGATGTTTCGCAATTGGAAGTGAGCAGCATATAGGACAAGATGTTGAGTGAATGTACGACTCTCTTCAAACTTCTCCCTCTCTTCAGAGCTTCATCAACAATTTTAACGAAGCAGCCGCATGTCATTTGCATCGTTTTCGTCAGTGATGATCCTAACACATCGAATGTGTAACGATAATAACTGAACTAGAGACTTCATGAGCTGGTTAGACCATTCACGCGAAGACAAGATTCGATGAGGATTCAAAAGCGATGAGAGGAACATGGAAAAACAGCCTCGAGGCTCGATCAACAAAAAAGAGAGATTCCCCCAAATTTGACGCTGAATTCAGTACACAAAAAAATTTCAAGGACAAAAGATATGTATGTCCTTGGAACTTCCGTTTTTGTCGAGCATTTTTGTTCCTAAGAGACATAAGGGAGACAAGTTAGACTCAATTCAACTGATTTGCGAAAAAAAACGGAAAAAAGAGAAAAACAGAGAGGGAGGGAACGAGAGAAGAAAGTTTTGATCATAAAAACGAGAAGAAGACGCTGAAAACACACAAAACATCTTAGCCTACATGCTACCCATACAAATTCCAAAATGGCATTGATTCATATGAGAACAGAGATGAGACAGGTCTGGTTTGCGGCCACGACTGCGAAATTGTGATGGGAACAGGAGTAGGGGGGAAAGCCTTCAAGGCTAACATTTGAAGTGTCGAACTTATAGTTTATAGGGACACTTCTTCTGAAGCAAAGAACTAAAACACGGAAACAAACAAGAAAGGAGTTATTATCTAGTAGTTGGGCTTCATCGGCGAGATAATGTTGGACGGAAACTGAAGGTGCCCATTGCCATTCGAGGAGGCTGTTGTAGTGACTGGGGCGGAGCCTTGTTGCGTGTACCGCTGAATGTTTTCCAGGGGCGTGATCATGTTGAATCTGGAAAATAACTCAGTTGCTTTTTTCTACTGCTCCACAAGAGCAAGCAAATGAAAAGTCCAAACGTGTCTATTTTCTCCGTATGTTACATACAAATATGAATCGTCTCATCTGAACTTTTCATTTTTCGAAGCATTAATTTATGAAACTGGATTTTCGGAGATGAACGGATTGTTTGAAACTAAACCTGATGAACTTTTTCGGAGCCAAAAGTTCGCTTCTAAACACTAATATGCGAAATGATACTTGAGAGAGTGGATCAATATTTCACAGAATGGATCAATAACCGTAAGTACCTCACCCAGCTGGCCGATCAGTCGATGGCTTGAAGTTATAGCTGTCAAGATAACGTTGGTTTCGCTGGAAGTTGATCAGCTGCGAAAAGGCGGAGTTGTTCAATGCAGCGGCGGCCGGTGGGTATGCTGAGGCGACTACTGCAGCCGATTGGGTCGAGACCGCAGCGGAAGCCATCATGTTGGCGTTGAATTGAGCTGCATGTAAACAATGTTTTAAGTCAGTCCAGAAAATGGATGTATAATAGCTAACTCAACCTGCTGATCCTAATATGATCTGATCCAACTAGTCAAGTCATCGCTGATTTCCTTAAAAGTGTTCAATCCGACCTATAAGTTCATTGAATGATCTCCGTTCTCATTGAATGATCTCCGTTCTCTATGAGTGGTGACCCTTCCCGAGCTCTGCCAATTGATGGCAAATCTCCTCCTAATCTTTGCAACCTCCCCATTCCCACAGTCTCTCTTCCGTTCATCGATAGTCTTGTCCGAGAAACGCTGACAAAAGTTATGCAGCCGCTTCAACAGATGATACTTGCTCAGTCCCAACAGATTTCTGACATGAACAAAGTAATTCTGGATCAGTCACAGCAACTTCTACGGATTAGTGAAGAAATGCAATCCATAAAGTCATCTGTCTCTCCGGCCACACTTAGACCCCACTTGTATTCAGCTATCGTCGAATCCACTTATCGAGACAAGGATATGCTCATAGGAAAAGGTAAACGAGCTGTTATTATCGGACTTCCAGAAGGCAAGTCAGAGGATGATACGTGTTGCAAAGACAAAGATCTTATCTCACGTCTTATCATCAGACTCAATTCAGCGGACCTTATTGACGACCTAGAGAAGGGTAATATCAATCATCATCGTCACCCAATTGATCGCCCACGTCTCTCTGCTCCTCATGGCCGTCCCATGAAAATTGAGTTTTCTTCGCTTGGAAAGCGTAACCTTTTTCTGGAACTTTGCAGAAAGGCGAAACACCCTTTTCCTAAAGGATGTTACTCCCGAGCTGACCTCTCGCCGGCAGAGCTTCAAGCCGAGAGAGACTGCATCCGAATATCCACTAACCCATCTTTTCCCCCTGCCAAAGTGGTCGATGCTCACCTAATCCCTGCCTTTCCTCGTTTTGCCCAGTCTTACAAACGAGTACCCTATCGACCAATTTCCCCTCCTCCCGCCTCTTCGTCACTATCCCCCTTAGCCAGTTCAACTCAACACCAAATGCCATCGTCTTCGCTGGTGAACTCTGGGGCCCGGTCGACATCTACATTCGAGGCTTCTTCAACTGACTTTCCTTCTCTGGCGGAAAGCTCCGTGAAGCCGCTACAAGTCAGAAGCAGACGCAATACCAGAAACGCCGAAGAATCTGCCTCATGCCCCAGAAAGTCAGACGAATTTGTTTCCAGAAGAAGAAATGTTAGGAAAACCTCTCGTTATTCACCATAGGATAAGTCGGATAAAAGAGCTAGAAAAGAAGTAATCAAATGCTTGTATTTCAACTGTAGATCAGTGATGAATAAGCTATATGATCTTTATTTTCTTCTTCGTTGCTGTAAATATCACATTCTCTTACTATCTGAGACATGGATGCACAGTGAGCTTCCGGACTCCATTCTAACCGATAGTTTACCCTTCACGGTATTCAGAGGTGACAGATTGGCACAAAGAGGAGGAGGCGTAGCCATTCTAGTAGATAATGCCATCTCCTCATCTTTAGTTGTTCAATATAGCAAGGCTCAGTGCGAGGGGTTAGTAATAGACATTTATCCTAACACATCTTTCTCGTTTGCTTTCTCGGCCATTAGACTGATTAATATATATCGATCTCCTAGCTGTGGAGTAGAAAATACAAAGGATCTCTGCTCGTTTATCACCTCTCATGTTACTGAAGTATTTCCCACCATTCTGTGCGGAGACATGAACCTCTCCAAGATAGACTGGGCAAATCTCACCGCTCCCAATACATGTAGTATATCTCTTGCATTCTTAAACATGACATGCGACAACAATCTTAAACAACTCGTACTTTCTCCCACTAGACTTCAAAATACACTCGATTGCCTGCTCTGTAATTCAAATATCATAAAAGACTGTATTGTCAGGCCTCCCTTCTCCACCAGCGATCATGCCTCAATATACTTTGAAATCAGAGATAGAGCCAAGCGTATTATCACAAGCACCAGCTCATCGTTATACTGGAAAAAGGCAGATTGGGAAATAATCAACTCAGACCTCTTTAGCATCGACTGGACTTACATGCTCTCAAACCTAACTATTGACGAAAGTGTCGATAAATTAACCAACATCATCCAATTCATAATGGATAATAGGATTCCAAAAAATAAGAATGTCAAAACACATTTGAAATATCCCCCCAAGATAAGAAGATTATACAGCTTCCTACAGAGAAGTAACAAACGAAACCCTCTCTCCATTACGTCATTACGCACATCCAAGAAACTTCACAAAGAACTAGTCAAATTCGAGGTTCTTAGGGAAGACAAGCTTAAGTTCCCGAGAAACTATAAGGTATTCTTCAGAACTATATCCAACCGCGTTAAAAGCAACACATCTATTCCTGCTCTCATAGTGAACAATAAACCAACTACTATCCCCTTCGAACAAGCAACTCACTTCGCCGAGTATTTTGATAAGTTACAACCCTTACCAATCAGTGGACCCCTTCAGATCTCTCGCCCGAATTTTCACCTCGACCACATTAATGACATCTCCCCTTTTGAGGTGAACTCCATTCTGAAACGAATAGCTCCGAAACTGAACTCTTCCCCTGACTTCACCTACTCAAAAATTGTCTGGACTCACTGGCCATACCTCTCTCCATCATTTTCACCAACTCACTAACCTTAGGGCACTACCCTCTGGCCTGGAAAAAAGGAATAATCAAACCAGTTCATAAAAAAGGGCCCCGCTCTCAGATCGAAAATTATCGTCCTATCACTATGGTGTGCTCTATGTCAAAGGTATTCGAGAGACTGATCTTCAATATAACTTATCAATATCTGGAAACCAATGGCATACTACATCCCAAACAACATGGTTTCCGTCGGAGACGGTCCACGGTAACATCCCTGGTAGAAGCTCATTCCATTTACCTCACGCTTCAGAATAAAAAAATAGACTTTGACATCTGTCTAGTCGACTTTTCACGGGCTTTCGACTCTGTAAACATAAATTTCTTGTTCACAAACTTGAAAAAGTGGGAATAACGGGCAACCTCCTCTATCTTATCCGTTCTTTTCTCACGAGCAGGTCCTCGAAAGTCTCAATCGGAGATACATTATCAGGCCCTAAAGTATACAACAGTGGTGTTCCCCAGGGGAGTTGCCTTGGACCCCTCCTCTTTTCAATATTTATAAATGATATCATGGAGCACATAGAGCCAGATGTCCATGGTTTTCTATATGCCGATGACCTCAAAATTTTTTCCAAAAACAGAGACTCTCTTCAGAAAAGTCTGGATTCCATTTCCGATTACTCACTGACCTGGGGACTTGTGATATCAACTCAAAAATGCTTTATCATGCACTGTGGTCCTAGGAATCCAAAAGTAACATATAACCTAGAAGACAATATCATACCAACTACTTCATTAGTTAAAGATCTTGGCATTACATTTCAGGAAGATATCACATTCTCTAAACATATTGAACTAACCTCCCTAAAGTCCCAAAAATGTATAAACATGATCTTCAGAGCCTTTAAAACCAAATCAATTAAAGTTCTGCTCAGAATATACACCACATACATAAGACCCCTTATTGAATATGGGAGTGAGGTATGGTCCCCAGTAACTATCGGTCTCGTTAACTGCATAGAAAAAGTGCAAAGATCATTTACACGAAGGTTACTACAAAGGGCCGGATTACCCAAAATGAGTTATGTTGCTAGACTGAATTTTCTTTCCATCTCCTCGCTTGAATATAGAAGAAATGTGGCCGATCTTGTGTTCATCCATAAATGTCTGCACGGAAATATTCAAGTAGATTACTCAAATATGTTTAAACTTTGCCCATCGCCTTATTCGCTGAGAGAATCGAATAACTACAGAATATGCTTGCCGTGTAAATATCAAAGCAGAACAAGCACTTGTGCCTCAAGAATGATTAATGTCTGGAATAAGTTACCTTGTTCTTTGGTTTCTACAAGCTCTTCTAGCATTTTTAGAAATGAACTTATTAAGCTTGATTGTGAGACCATTGTCACCAACTCTAGAATACATTTTTAATTCAAGTGCTTTGTTTCTTCAAATGTTTTGTTTCTGTTTCTCCTCTTTTTTCCATTATATTTGTGTTCTCGGTTAGCTCTCGAATGATAAAGAGTGAGTTGAATTTTTGGAATTTCAAGTTATTATTGCGGATGAATAGTTCTTAATTGCTGATGAATAGTTCACAACTGAAGATACAAGCTTTGCTTTCTTTGCTTTTTTTGTGTGCTTTCCTATTTTCCTAAAATGAAATGTTCCTCATTGTTCTTGTCATATTTAGATCTCACTTTTCATAACCTTCACTGAATTCACTTTTCTTGTGACAGTGTCATCTGTTTCGTCACTTAACATTATGTTTTGTTTCAAGCGGAATAAAGAATTGAATTGAAAAAAAAATTCTTCACTGCTCCCAGCGCTAGAGTGGGCAGCTTTCACCATCTTGAATATCTACTTTTTGTTCGCTATATTCTACTCTTCTCATACCCATACACAATGGAAATAAAATGAGAAGAACAAAAGTAAAGGAGTCACTCACAAAAGGCAAGTTGCTGTGCTTGGGCTGCGTCATCCGGCATGTTGGGCAATTGAGCGGAGCCGTTCCACTGATGCAGATCGAGTGAGGGGGCGGATGAGTCATTTCCTCCTTGGTTGCCGTTTGATGAGGATCCACCAACACCGAAGTCATGACTATAAGGAAACAGTTGTGTAATCACCCCTTTCCATTCATGTGATCACTCCAGAATCCATTTCATTTTACAATCTTCACTCAAAGACTCTTTCTGTCTTGTCTCACACTCCCTCCCTTGTCACTCTCCCTCCCTTGTCTGACTCTCCCTCCCTTGTCTCACTCTCCCTCGCTTGGCTAAGTTTGAGAGGTTACCTATTCTACAGCTCTCATATTGATTTCTTGCGGCAATAATGTCTTGCAATATGGAAGAACTCCATCAGACATCAATACATGAAGAGAAGAGTCCCTCTTTACCCGTTCATGTCATGCTACTTCTGAAGACGTGCAGTGCTCTTATCGACCAATTAACTACGAAAGATGACAGCAAAGAAAGGATAGACAAGGAAATTGACGAAGAGGATAGATGTCGGTCCGTTGTCATTGAGAATGCGCTGGAGAAGACTGATGTTATGCTTTCTCTTCAAACCCGATACGACTCCGAGCTGATCAGAAGTCACCTAGATGCCTCTGATATTGCTGTCGCTTCATAATGGGAATACCTTTCTATGTGCAAAAAACAACGGGTTCCTAGAAACTATTCAAGGTAATTCCCAACCGGTCCATATCAGAGAGCATTACCGGAAAACGAAAAGTGATTTTTTCAGGGTATGTTAGCAACATTATCAATAAGATACAAGCGAAAAATCACACGACCGCTAAACCAAACAAAAAAGATGCAAAGTGACAAAGTCGGACACCTGGACTTTTGTTGTACCCTGTACATGTATCAACTCAAGTAAGAGATTCAGAAGTTCAATTAACAGGCCTTATTCTAAAGTAGAACGTGCTGGCAAGGCGACACGGGCGATGTATGCAATGCTTCGATCAATATCTATAAATGATCCCACAATACTATAATAGTCAAATGTTTCATGACATGTGTTTTTCCTCATCTTGAATTCGCCTCTTGTTTATGGAATCCAATATATAAAAAGGATTGCGATATAATCGAAAAAAGTTTCAAGATCTTTTTTCGAGAATTGTTTTCTACCAGTGTTTTTCCAAACAAAGATTATCCTCTAAGTCTTCCTTGTTACAAAGATCGACTGCATATAATTGGGTAGATCAGTTTAGCTGACAGAAGGGTCATCGCAGACCTAAAACTTGGGTGAAGAATATTCAATAACAAGTCAATTATTCAGAAACCGCGGGTTTTTAAAAGCACTCATCCAACTCGTACTAATCGGAATGGTATTTCGATTGAGAGTACCTCTCTTACTGCTAGATTCAATTGTTTTGATTCGTGGGTTTCCCGAATTTTCCAGAGAATTTCTAGTTATATAATACTTTATTTATCAATCTAGCGTTCCATTAGCAAAATTCATGATGAAAATTACCTCGAGAAACTTATGTAAAATAGAAATTATGTTGACAAATGATAACAAATGATAATCATTTGTCATCTTAACCAGGCGTCACTGCCTTTAAACTGTGTATTTAACTTAGAATTTGAAGAAATTATGTTGTTTCTTCATCATTATCATTGATATTCTTTTGAACGGTTTTTATTATATTACCCATTGTGACATGACGATTAAATATAAATATAGAGTTATTAATTTTGTCATTTTTGTGATTTTTGCCGAGTGCCATTTTTGCCCGTGCGATGGGTTTCATTTCATATATAGTTATTAGTTTCAGCAAGTTTTTTTTATTTAATTTCTACAAATTCTAGATATAACTGATTTGTTAAACTACCTTTGAAATACCACAACGTCAACAATCGCACAATACTTTGCCTTAAAAGTTTTGAAAAATGCTCTTGCTAGCAGATGATGTTTTATCACCCGATTATGATAAAATTTAAGAAATTCCCTTTTTTCAGCAAAAAATTGTTTTTAAAAAGTCAGGATCAACTGTGTAATGATGTTTTGGATGACTGTCAAAACAGCTTATTTCTAAACAGAACCATTTAACCTATGAGTTTGTTTCCTAAGAAAAAAACTTGTAAACTTAGGTAGAGATCGAGAAAATCGAAGTCGAAGCTCAGTTCTTTCGAAAAAAGGACTTGCTCTGAAAGCCAGTGCTAAGAACTGAAAGTCTGAACTCCAAGTGGATAAACATAACGTGAATGAGGCCTGAACACTCTGGAGAACTATGCGGAATGGGGGATGCATTCTAGATGGATAATAGATGAGTGGGAGCCCCAACTTACGGTGGATATAAACGAATGAGGCCCGATTTTTACAGAGGTGTTAGGTAAAAAAGGCCTGAACATACAAAAGATTTGAAGCCTGAAATTCGAGAAAACATAAGTTGTGATTGGACGAAGTTTCCCGCTTACCGTATGGTGTTTCTAGTTCTATCCGCGTGTTTCGTCATGTGCTTGGAGAGATAAGTTGCCTGGGTGTATGACTTGCCGCAGAAGGGACAGATGTGCACCTGCAATTCTTTTTGCTGTTCTAAAACCTGACTTAGTTAGGCTTTTATAGTAATTTTTTTAGTCATCAGTTAGTCCTTGGTATCTTTTTCCTCGCTGATGTACTCATTTCTTTTTGTAGTCCTTTGTAGTCATTCTGTTTTTTTAAAGATTCTATCGATGCTTTAGTCATTTGCTTCTATAGTCATTACGACCATTCAAATCTTTCTCTCTAATTTATTCTACAGCCATCTGTGTAGACTATAGAAAAATAATGTCATTACTTTGAATTTTAGTATTCGATACCGTCCTAAAGTTGGTATGAAACTTTGTCACGATATGTGAATGTAATTCGGAATTGAATTCCTCGATATCGGTCCTCGTTAATAATTTTCACAGATCCCCTCCCCCAAACTTTGTTTTTCAATTAACATACATCTAATTTTTGGAGCTAGAACTCGATATAAATACCAAACGCCTCGGGACATCATGGATCTTGACTCTTTTTCCCTAGCTTCTTAAGTATTCTTCCCTCCCCATCCAAAGAAGGGCTTCTTCCCTCCCCATCCAAAAAAACAACAAAAAATAATAAACCTTGAGGTGTTTGCTTTCCTTATGCTTCGGGATGTGCTCAAGGAGACTTTGCTCGTCGGTGAAACATTTGTAGCAACTGCAAACCTTTTCTCCCCTTTCTCATACAAAGAGCTCAAAGGGAAATATTGACTTTGTCTTCTATCTCGAACGATGAGAATTCACTTACGTCCCGATTCCCGATCGCCCTTTTACGGTGCATTCTAGAGGGTGCGTCAAAAGTACATGTACAATACTCGATCCACCTTGGCGGGGAAACTACGCACCTCGCGCGCTGGAAGATGACATCAAATTATTCGTCAATATTCTCTCTAATCATTACTTTTTGTATCAAATTTTAATATTTTACTTCCATGGTAAAATGTGCGCTGATCCATCTCGAGCTGCAATCCTGGATTTAAGCAGTGCCGGTCACCTCGCTTCAGAAATCATCCGTCTACTGGCCGTTCCTCGTTCAACCGTTTATAATACTCCCAACTGTGGTACGTTCTCTGACCGCCCTCGTACAGGCCGTCCAGCTTCTGCCACAACTCTTCGGATAAAGAAAATTGTCCTGAAACGATTTAAACCCAACCCTGGACGCAGAATGAGAAAAAATGGCTGCTGAACTCGGTGTATATGACGCATCGATAAGGAGAGTTGTTCACGAGCAATTCGAGATGTATCCTTACAAGTACCTAAATCGCCATGGATTGTCGGACAGCCAAGGTGAACATGGAACTGTGCATTTCGGATATTCTCGAGAAGGACGTGAAGTCCTGAGCAGATTCCCATTTCTGAAATCAGAATTGGATGTTCCAACAAGACAGAGTCCATCTGGTCCATCTTACAGAGCAAAGCCTGCTCTTTCGCTCACACCCACTTGTCCAGTCTGAAAAGGTCCCTACAGCGTGAGTGGACAAGGATTTCCCAGGTGACTCAGCGAACCGCCCGCAGTCGAAGCATATCCCAAGCGTATGAGAGCTGTAATTTGGAACAAAAGGAACCATATCGAGTGATGTTTTTAACTTGTGTTAATAAAACTATATAAACTCTATTGTTAATTTGACGGGATTCTGTTCAATTTAAAAGAAAATAGGCGGTTTTCTCAGTGTCCAAGTACTTTTGACGCACCATGTGATTTCGGGTTTTTTGTTGACAGGGTTGCAAATTTACCTGTTGCACTTGAAAGGTTTGTCACTCTGATGACAGCGTGAGTGAGACTGGAGGTTGCTCAGCTGACTAAAGGCTTTGTCACAGTTCTGGTATTTGCACTGCAACGAATGCTGAGTAAGCGAATGTTCAAATCATAGTTGTGACATGGAACAGAGGCATTTTACTCTTCAGATACGAGTGTGAAGTCTGATGAGAATCTTCGCATGTTTATATTCATTTATTTAACTAGTTAAACTTACCCACGGGAAAAAAATCTATGAGATGGGATAAAACCTAGCTGTCTTTCTTTTACCCGGAGCAACAATTGCTACAGATGAAAAATTGCTACAGATGAAAAATTGCTATTTTTGCCTCAACGGTCCTGATATGTCCGTCACGCATCCTTTCAAAAAGGTTGTGTAAAGATTGAGGTATAAAAAATGAAGATAGAAAATCAACAAAAGCTCAGTTACACATAATAGGATTCCGCGCGAATATTGTACGGAGGTTTCTGGGTTCACCCCCCCCCCCTAGCCGTGACCCGAAGTAAAAGTTCATACAGATTAGGTCTGTCCCGCATCTCAAAGCAGCAAGGCAAAAACAAGCTTGAGAAAGGTTTCTATTATATAAGTGATGAGGAGAGTAACCTTGTACGGCTTCTCCCCAGTATGAGTTCGGATGTGTTGTTGTAGGTGTGAGAGTTGCGTGAACTGCAAAATTCCTTCATAATTTCTTTATGAAAGAGTTAAACCATCCTTAATAATAATAATAATTCAAAAAATCGATAAAAAATCAAAATTTAATTTAAGTTTAAAAACATAAAAAAATAATTACATTAAAAAACCATCATCTAAAAAATCAAAATAGAGAAACCTGGGATGAGGGATTGTTTCATGCCTTCTCTTTAAATAAATAAATGTATATAATTTATGGATGCTCACTTTCTTTCCGCAATATTGACAAGGTCCGAACGGTTTGATGCCCAAATGAATGCGCATGTGTTGAGAGAGGTAGGAGCTGTTTGCGAATGACTGCAACGACATCATAACTAGTACTTACCCGAGTTCTCTCTCACTTTTTATATTCTTCTCTCTTTTTCTCTCATTATTTACTCTTATTCATCCCTCTCTCAGTTCTCCATCTTCAATTTTCGATCGTCTCTCATTGTCTCTTCGGTCAATTTTTATTATCTTAAAATATTTCTCTCGGTATTTCTAATCTTTCTGTATAATAGTTGCACTTTTGTACCGGTTCATTTTGGGCGGAATTGTGAGAACTCTTGATGTATATCACGATCTACAACCTATGCGAACCTTGATGCACTGGGTACATTTGTACGGCTTGGCCTCTCTCATCTGCATCTGACTTTGGATGGCGTGTAAGTCGGGCTTCGTGTCGAAACCCTACAATTATTTCAATCGTATGCTTGGATTACTCAAATTTTGAGTTTAAAAAAAGATTTAAAACCTTTTTTTAACCTTGAAATCTCCAAGATTTATTTACTCTTGAGATATTCTCTTAAGTTTGAAAATGATACTCACTCTGGTTTCAAATAGTTTTTGACTTCGACTCACATACAATCATCTCTTATCAACGTAAAAGGTTCTGACCACCCGAAATTTAGAAAGCTTTGAGACACTGTCTACTCAGTGTCGTTGTTATTTTCCTTTGGGAAACCTTGAAAAGTTTCAGAAAATTGGGTAGACTAGATTGAGAGTCTAGCGTTTGCTGCGGAGCAAGATTATGCTTGGCCTTCCTATTTGGACGATTTTCTACTTTTTTGGGCTGTAAAGTTGCTCGTGAGGGGTTAATGGAACATGAAATATGTGAGAGACTCGGTAAGGTGAAAATATCACTGAGTTCCGAGAGTATAGGGAAGAACAGGGATAACATAAAGAGAAGTGAAAAAGAGTGTCCGAGACAGAAAGAAAGAAGTGTGACAGACATTAGCTCGGCCACACACGCTACAAAAAAGGAGTGGTGATGAGGCTCTAAATCCGCTATAACGAGGTAGATCTGCCTACAGTTCGCGTTGCAGTCGTTGAATCGCATTCTATCCTCTCATATGTCTGCGTTTCGCGGTAGGCCCAGAAAAGGACCACACAGGACAATTCTACCCCGCATCCTCCTTGTGTTCTCGCCAGTAAAAAAGTGCTCAGTGCGGATTAATGAAGAGAGGGCCGTGAATTAACTCTTCTTCTTTTCTTGTCTATCCCAATTAGACAGACCAGACAACCTTAACTGTGATGATTTAGATCTACAAAGTGCTAGTAGACCTTGTCTAGTCTACTAACGCTGTTTTTTTTTTTGCAAGAAGATACATCACATCTTCGCGTCTATCGTAACTCGGCTTTTTCAGACTGGTTTGTGAAGTTAGTTTGAAATAACAGAAAAGTGAAGAAGACTGTGTATTTCTAGTGCGAAGTGTTGATAGCGCTAACTAGCACTTTAGTTGGAGATGCGTTAGCGTATTTTAGGCGATGAGTCCGAACTATTTTAACAAAAACTTTTTTCTTTCCCGTTGAGAGTAAACAAATAAGAACAATACTACACTCACACAATCAAAGATGGACAAATTATATGGTCATACATCAGAAGGACAGTGTCTTGGGCCGTAAAAAAGACAACATGTGAGGCCGTACATTAGAGGCTGAGGAGGTTGTTGCGACGAGACTCGCAGCCTCTGCAGCCGCAGCCACAGCTGCGACCCCCGCGTCTGCGATAATCTGCATCATCAGTAGGCGAAAACAATATAGAGAAGTGAGAAAGAGCACAGAAGAAGAGAGAAGAGAGGGAAGCCGTCTTGGACGGGGGAGGGAGTACCGTGGAGCGGAGCAATGCTTGGAGCACGCTTGCCAGACTGAATACGACAGATACATGCCAACCCGCTCGATAAGATAGATTTTTGTATTAAAGCGACGCAACACGGACATACCAGTTCACCAACGTGGTTTCACCATGTAATTTCAACCTTGGAGGCACACTAAGGACGTTCAGTCATGATTTGTTCGGTTTCAAGACTAAGGTAGGACATAAACATGAAAACATCAGATCCTAATTGAATGTACTTAGTGATATTTCTAACTAACTAACTTAAGAAAAAAGATCATTACATGAAACATACTTTTTGAATGAGATAAACAGCAACATAAAAAATATCTCAAACGAAGATTATGAAGATTATAAAACATTTATACCTAGACGAGAAGTCCTCTCGTTATCAAAAGTCCAAAAAGTACTGTATTACAGTTCCGTGATGTTTCGCTTCATACCGTACGCATGAAGAAATGCAGTGAAGAAAAGAAATGGGAAATGGAGTTGAAGAAGGACGATTTATGTATGCATCACCTTTCTCTCTCTGCTCTTATCACACTATTCTCTTACGCACCCTCTTTCTCTAAGAGGTGGAGCGTTTTGCAGTTTATCTCTTGTGTTTCTTTTTTTATACATTTCCTTTATCGTCTTTCTCTGCTATCTTTGGACCGACACTTTGAAACATCTCATTCTCTTTCTCTCTCTCTCTGTTATTTGTGTTACTCTCTCACTTTCTCTCTCTCTTTCTCTCTCTCTTTCTCTCTCTCTTTCTCTGTCTCTATCTCTCTATCTCTCTCTCTTTCTCCCTCTCTCTATTTTTATACACTTTCCTCTCTCTTGCCCTACGGCAGAGAACGCCTGCGCACTGTGATCGTTTGTAGAGTGAACGACAAGCGCAGTAGAAAATAAGAGGGATAAAGACACTATGAAGATGATGAGAGATAAGCTAAGGTACAGACAAAGAGGGGAAAAGAGACATCAGTAACATACTGAAAGTGAGGCTTGACCAGCAGAGAAAAAGAGACAGGAAAAGTATACATATACAGTACATGTAATAAGAAATGAGGATCAGAATGGATTCGGTCCTCTCCTCGAATGGCTGGTAAGCTACGAAGAAATGCGTGGATGAGTGACAAGAAATGTGTCAAGTATCGGAACATTTTCGAACCGAACGTCTCTTAGATACTAGATATTGGCATAAAAAACTATAAGAATGGATCAGAAAAAAGACGGACTTAAGAAGGAGGTCTAGAAACATAGAAAGAGGAGGACGTAGTTGAGCACCAATCATTGTGCGTTATGAAAAGCAGAGATGCTCTATTTTGCGCACATATCTATATTGAGGCTAAGATGCCTGATCAGACCTGATTTACTAAGCCACAACGTTTTTACAGAAGAAATGTCTCAGTGAGTCTACATGTTATTAAGAAACACCGGGTTTTCTTTCTTTTTTTTCAATTTTCTTCATTCGGAGAGAGTTGCGAACCAAACAAGAAGAAAAGTCCAATAAGCGAACAATATAAATATAAATGTATGTATCTTATCTACATATTTCGATGCAAAAACGCACAAATTTACTTACAATTGAAAACGAGGAAAGAATCGATTAGCTTAAAAATTGTCAAATAAGTGAATAAATTCGATGTCATCATAAATGAGTCATCATGATTCTAATCAAGATAAATGTGTAATGAAGATCCTAAATTATGTTTTTGAGAAAAAACTTTACAAGTAGGTTTCTCAATTAATTTACTTAGTTGTCCTAAGGTTAATGGAGTTCGTTGCTCTTAGCAGATGTGAACTGTAGTTATCCTCTTCCTACAGTTTTTTTAAGTTTAAGAAACCATCTTTTGAAAGAATCCAGTGAAAAATATTCGTACACAAGTTCATGACTAACTAACGAAATCTAGTATATACATTTCAAATCTTTTCACTTTAGCGAGCTAATTAACAAGACTTGTTCCTGCGAAATCACTTTGTGAAAGTTTTCTGCAATTTTTTTTTGTGAATTTGCATTAGCACCTTACCAATTTAAAGCGTTCTTCCGAAAAATTTAAACTATTTTTTTCTTTTCAATAGAAACCTCAGGCTACCGCGTCCTAAATAATAATGCCTAACTACGAGTCAAAAATGACTTTGAGCAGCAGCACAAAAAGGCACCTGCCCTGAGACCCAGTGCGACCCACCGAAAATCTAAGTTTTTTTTTTAAATATTATTTTTAGGTGATTTGTTGTACAATTGTTATCTAATTGCAGTTTTTTTATTAGTAACCCTAATTTTTTTATTTTTGTTTTTTTTGTGATCCTATGTGTAAACAATAAAATTAACAAATTAAATTTTCAAATCACTGAATGCAAAATGAAGAAAGTTGTTAACGAAAAACCATGTTTTGATAGAAATTTTCACGGTACTGTCTGTATTTCTCCGAGACTTGTTTTCAGTTTTATTTCCTTTCCTACTCAGTTCGAGCGATTCCATTTCCTATGAACCTTTCTTTCTCTCTCTTAGTTTTCTTTTCCCTTTCTCAATTCGTGATTAAAGGTTTTGTTGACCGCCCATTCTGACCTTCAGACAAAACTTCGAACAAATCCTACTACTTGAAGTTTATAAGACAGAAAACGCGACAGAAATACGTGAGAAATTATAAATAGAACAAACATAAACTTGACCATTTGTGAATATTGACACATTGTGAGTGGAATTTTATGTATATCTTAGTATTACGCAATACAAATCTACTCTTCGTAAATTTGTAAAAGGAATACCTTGGAATATGTTCACTGCCATGAAAAATGACCACTTCATAATTATAGAGAGTACCAAGTTTAACAGTGGGTACAGTTTTTTAACGGTATCTCATGAACAACAGTTAATAATTCGTAAAAAGGCTCTCGCTTTTCTTAATATCACGTATATTACGGCCAGAACAGCTACTTCTAGGCAACCTTTGAAGAACCAAAACTGGGAATAGTTTTGAACCCAATCTAATCTTATTGCTAAAATCATGTTGATTTGAATATTTTACATGATGAGGACTAGGTCGTGAATTATAGGCCTGCTATTGTTATAAAATTACAGTAAGATGTAATCATAGAATTATAGTAGTTATTTTCTTCAAAGAAAATTAACTACTTCTGAAAAAAATTGATTTCTCCTGGGTAATCAGAAGAAGTTTAGTTATCAGGCTGAAACCGAAAAAGGAAATGAATGCTCATCCCCTAGTTCACTACTACTCACCGTTCAGCTACAAGTCTAAAAAAGATCAGATTTTACGTTCTAATGATGCATAGTGCGTGATAGAAAAAGTTTTCGTAGAAAAAAAAAAGAAGAAAAAACTGATACCTAGTTTTTCAGCCTGTCAAAGACGCAGAAAACCCGCAGCTAAATGACCTCGTTGCATTCAATTTATCTTTAGTGGCTTCACTCCATATTTTGATCTGTTATTAGACAATGAACAATAGCTGCTCTAAAAACTTTCATCGGAGCAATTGCATAGGATAGGCATTGAATTAGTCTGCATATGAAGTAAGTTTTCATTTCTTATTTTTTTCAGCTTCCCATGAACTCGAACTTAAATTTGAGAAATAAAACTTCTGTGAAATGCCGGAAATCGACGATTGGAGAGGAATTAATAAGAAATTCTAGTTATATCCTGTTGCATATGTTGCGAAGTAATGAATGAAAACCGAGCAGAAACTCGATCATTTTTTTACACTTTCAAGGGGCTCAGTTACTCTCATGGTGAAGAAAAGGGTTTTTTTTCGCAAAGTTCATACCCTAACGACAAAAACTTCATTCCTCTAATTGTCTCAGGTGCCAATGGCTTGACTGCTGTGCCACTCTCTTTCTCTGTCGCTCTTGGTATCACAGTCATCTTAATGGATCACAGCAAAAAAAAAACTTCTCCTCTACAGCTCCTCTTACGTTTTCTATTCAAGTGTTTAACCTAACTCACTAAGTCTCTTGCAATTTTTTTTTAATTCAATTGTCTTGTTTCCTTGTTTTGCTCATCTCTTGTTCTTTTCTTTCCCTCTTTATTTCTCTCTCTCAGTCTCTCTTTTTCTTTTCTCTCTCCAACTAATTTTTGACTCTCATCACTGTTCACGCGGCCTTTTTTCATTCATGTTTTTAAAAAAAACCTAAAGCTTTTTTCTGCCAGTTTCCCACGTTTTTATGAAGAGTGAAACAGAGGGAATTGAAGAAGAAGAAGAAGAGGAAGAAGGAAGACACAGAGAAACTCCCAATTACCCATTGTTTATGCTCCCATTTCTATTGACTTTTCACCTTTTCCCTCCACGAAAGAATTTTTCTCGATGGAATCAAACGAAAAAACCAAGACAAATATTAAGCGTTGACTTGGAGCTAAACAACGAAAACACAACAACAAAAAAACAAGGACATAGAGATGAAGAATGAGTGAGAGATAAAAGCAGAAAGAGAGTAGTAAGGAAGAAGATTGTGAGAAGGTCTACAGTGGGCCCACAAAGCAGAGCAATACCAACATTAGAGGAATAAGAGTTTCACTAATTGATATGAGGATGGAGCCGGAAAGCCGGAAAATATTCAATGGATAGCCAAATAAGAATATTCAAGTTCTTTGTTCCTTGGCACACACTTCTATGCTTCTTCACAACTATTCGTTTTTTTGTAAGTGAAAAAGGTAAACAAACCTAAAAGTATTGGTGATCAATGTGAGAGGATGAGTAGAATGTAGAAAGAAGTTGATGAAATGAGGCGGCTCAGTAAAAGGAGTGGAAGAAGAACAGTATTAGGAGAGAGGGATGCTGTATCGAAAAAGAGCGGGCGATCCGCAGAGCATGAGGAGAGTAGACATAACCTTAGATGAGGGAGGGGTGAGGGGGGAAAGAGAGAGCAGCAGAGTTACATTCACTCCATTCTCCTGCTATCTGTGAAAAAAATGGGCGTGGCTAAGTTCTAGATAAGAGAAACGTGTTGAAAAAGAAGAGAGAGAGGAATATAAGAGAAAGTGCGAAGATTGACATCCATTCGAACCGGCGGCAACATTTGGTATTTTGGCGCCCCATTTGGTCTGATGTTATGCGTACTGTATGTAGTTGAAAGATGCAATCGGTGGCAGGTCTTCCAGTTCTTTCTCTCTCTCTTGCTGTCCCCTTTCTCTTCCTTCAATTTTTTTTTGCAATCATGAGTAGTTTAAGGCAGTCACACAATACTCTAGTGTATCTTATCCACTTAGCCACTGGGTATGAAAAAAAAAACTAGGACACATCAGACGATAACTACGTGACTAAGAGAAAAAAATAGAAAAAAGTATAGCAGATATACATAGATATTAAGGCTCAAGATTGTATCAATAAAAAAGCACAGTGAAAAACGGAAAAGAAACTAATAGAAGAGAGGAATAGAAAAAGGAGAATCGAAGGATTTAGGGAGAGAAAAATCTACGATAAGAAACTAAGAGAGAAGGAACTGAGGACTGGTTTGGTTCACTGAGAAAAGCAAACCTTTTCCGTTCTGCGAATTAGCCTTAGCGTCAAATAATCTTGATTAGGGATACGATTCGAAAGAAAAACATGTGATTGAAAAATATTAAGGTGATTTTGGTCATGTGCGCTCCATGAGAATTTGTATCTCATTGAAGTAAGATTTCGTATTTCGACAGAGTAACTGCAAGTGGAAAAATACAGAAGAATGAGCAACGAGCGTTACTGTACGTGACATATGTAGCTAATTGTAAGTATTGTACAACTGAGCACACTGTAAGTAGAGAGTCGAAGCTATTCAAGTTTTCATTTCGGAATCTTCGCGCCCTTTTCTCTTTGTACAGATCTTTTTCACTTTTCCATTGTTTAGCATATCTTATGCCTCTGTCTTTGTCCCCCTCTGAACTTATTTAGAAGAGAAGACTTGTCTTCTCCTTTGCTATATTCTTCCTATCTCTCTCTCTCTCTCTCTCTCTCTCTCTCTCTCTCTCTCTCTCTCTCTCTCTCTCTCTCTCTCTCTCTGCTAAACTTCCCTCACTTCATGATTTCTTTCACTAAACCATTCTCTGACAACTTCTCTCCTCTTTCTTTCTCTCTCTATTTAATTATATCTTTTATTCTCTTTGTTTTATTCTTTCATTATCGCGTTTTCTTTCTTACTCTCTTTTTCGCTCGCTCTTTCTTTCTCTCTCTCACTATTTCATTTAACTCATAACTTTCTTCTTTTTCTGACAGTATGCATTCTTGTCGCCATACTCTTTTCTCAGTCTCCTCGTTCACTGACTTCATTCACTTAGCTGTTCGTAACTATGTGAGGACTTAGACAAAGTAAGAAAAACCTATTTCATGTCTTCTCATTCGCTTCTCTTTGTTGCTCTCCTTGGCCTATCCTTCGACTCTTCTCCTTATCTGGGGCTCTTCTTGGCCCATCCTTCGACAACTCTTCCCCTTATCTGGGGCTCTCTTTGGCTTCGCTGCCTCTACTCCCCTGCCCCCATTCATTATATCAACATCTCATCTGTTAACCCTTGATCGTCGTTGCTATTCTAATGCTCAGCAGCCGTTTTTCTTCCGCCTCCTTTGCAGTTTTTGCGATGCTAAATTTGCGAGAGAGTGTGGATGCTGTAGAGAGCAGAGAAAAATGACAGACTACACAAGAAAAAAAATTCGAAAAACTAGTAGAAGCGGGAAAAAGAGAGAAAGTGAGATTGATCCACAATACAGAGAGGTGGCAGAAGAGGGAGAAAAAGTGAGATTGATTCAGAATTAGCAGGACAGACGTAATTCTAATTTTCTTCTCTTTTCATTTTATCTTCTCGGTTTTGAAAAGACCCTTTTTCACTCCGAATGAAACAGGATTATTTGTTTTCTCGCTTTTTTGAGTCAAATACCCTGAATTTGTTTTTTCACAAACATGGCGTGCAATAAAGTCCAAATTATGCGTAACATTTTCGGAGATTTGATAATGCAAAATTTTCTCTTCTATTATTTCATACATATATCGAAGAACTTTACCAATTACAAGACCAGGAGAAGACTCGTCACCTTTTTTATGGAACGCTCCTGAATTATCACAATTTCATTTCTCCTGTAAAAATTTTTCGTTTCGTTCTAAAACATGAATTTTTTAGTAACAAAGAGTTGTTTTCTTCGTGATTGTCTTTTTCAGTATAAAAGATTAGAGATCATGTTAGAAACATCTTCTGCACTCTGCCAACCAATAGTAAACGCAAAAAGGTAAGCAGTTTTTCATACTGTACTGTCAGATAACGGAAAGACTAATAGAGAGAGGGAGAGAAAGACCGATTGAGACAGGTAGGCTGATAGATAAAGATAGAACGAGATAATAAAGAGAGAGAAACAAATAGAGAAAAAAGAGAAACATAGATAGAAAGATGTAAAGAAGTTATAGCAAATTATGAATGGAGCAATAAAGCAACTCTAGGCATAAGAATGTAGAGAGAGAAAACGAAGAAGAAAAATTAGAGAAGTTTTTTTATAGATAAATAGGAAGGAAAGAGAGGAAGAGAGTAGGCAGAGAGGGATCGAGAGAGAGACTGAAAGAGAGAAAGCAAGCATACAATTAGAGAGAAAGAGAGAGAAGATAAACAGAAACAGAGAAAGTAGGAGAGAGTAAGAGAGAGAGAAAGAAAAAGAGAGAGAGATTGAGAAAGAGAGATATAGAGAGAGGGTTCTTTTCCTTCATTCCCTGTAACTATAAGTATTCAAGAAATCTTCCAAATGACCTTGAACGGTAAAAGGTGATGGATGCATGCAAAAAAAGCAGAGAAAAGAAAAAAGATGGAAAGTGAAAGAGAAAGTAAAAATTATTCGCTGGAACCGAGACACTGAAAGGCTTTTAGAAAAAGTTTTGCTATGATTGGCACGGTCATCCAGAATGAATCGTGAAGACTTTGATATGAATCCGATACAGAAGAATTCCAGTTATCATAATACAGTTCCAACCTCCCCCCCGCGCTGAGCATTTAGCTGGTCTCTCTCATGGTAAAGATTTTTCATAGCTTGCATAAGTCTTTAACCAAATCAGGAAAATTTTGTATTTGTAGTTCTTTATTACCATAGGATAGCTTGTAAGGCCATCGCTTATATGGAATCATGAAATAGGAAGGGGAATAATGAGGAATAAGACTGTCAATTTTCGTTGGTGTCCACTCTTGCTGTTGACAACAGAAAGTTCGGTAAAGCTATGACATTCGAGAGGTCGATTTCTTCTAGAGCCTTGCCGAATGCCTCGATATCTTGAATCTCTTTGAAATTATCTGTAACTTTATTCCATAAAGCAATTGCTCTAGAAAAGAAAGAATGTGGATCATTGCATCGTTTAAAGTTCATCAGAGTTAATTTGGAGGTTCGGTCTGAAGTGCGGAGATTGGTTTCAGTTCTTAACTTCAGCTCTTTTTTGCACGTCTGACAATCCGCTCTATCTTTTTTGCACGTCTGACAAAAACGTCTGACAAATGAAATATGCCTTGTTCTCTTTGTCACGCATGCTTATTGAGCGATTGCATCGTGAATGGAGCGTAACTCCAGAATTTTAAACTTTGGTTGAGATGGCTGGGTTCGATTCAGCCCGGTGGGCTAACTTTTTCTGTGCTATATTTCTTTCATTTGTCATCCTAACCAGGCGTGACTGCCTTTAAATTGTGTAACCTAGAATTTCAAGAGGGAAAATATATGTATCTATTCTACGGTAATAGCTTGATCTTCGTTTTCCGAGTAAACATGGACGATTCACACAGAGGAAAACTATCTTTAGAGAAAGCGGTCGTTCTCTCAACATTTCTGGTCCAAGTATCAGAATCCCTGTCTAAAACTAATCCAACACATTCTCCGTCGTAACCCCTTATCTTTCTCGTGGAATATTATCATATTAACCTGTAGTTCATCGAAAACCCACTTACATAGCAAACATAGCGTCTTCTGGTTAAGACTAAGTATAAGTATTGATAGCATGAAAGAACCTGGCCTACGGGATGCTATCGAATTCAACCGTCTCATTTAGCGTCAACAATCCCTACTTCATTAGACAACCGAAGAAAAATACACTGCTATGCCATGTCAACGTGCTATTTGAAACACAGGATGGCGTTGTTATGATAGCGAAACTTAGAGAATCTCATGTAACAGTAAGAAATCGGGGCAGATCCATTACGTTGTAGCACAATCAAACAATGCTTGTATATACACAGTTAACAGCAAAGAACAATGCAAAAAAAGCAACTTAAATTATACTCAGCTATACAGCTGAGAAGCAGCGGCGGCTTTTTAAGTGGATGGCAGAAAAAATAGCTGTGAAGCTGGTAAAAATCTACTCGATCCCGGGTATGAAAAGAAAACTGGGCTTTAGGTACTCCATGGAAAAATTCTTCAACCATACAATCTTCACTTTGCAATGTAGTCAACTTGTACTTTTAAGTTGCTGGATATGGTTCAATCCGCTTGATGTCTAAATCCTTCCTAGAGTTTTCAGAGCTTTCTTATCTTCTGGCTTAGACTTCCATAAGAAGAACCCTCAAAATATGTATTTTCGCAACACAAGCCTGAATTATTCTCAAAATAACAACAACTAACACAGGGAGAAACTGCATCATATGAGATTAGAACTGATCTCAGAGAATACAGACACTGATGTTGCGAAAGTCTTGAAAGTACTGCTTCCCCTAAATGCTCCTCTCGACATAATGCCACTGAGAACACAGCAGATTATTTCAATCTATCCCGGCAATTTCCGCTTTTTTTTGTAAACGAAAGCGTGAAGAAAATCCGAACGGTTTCAATGACCTTACTTTTGACTTGACTGATTAAAAACAGCCTAAAAAAGGAGGTTCAATATTTATTCTTAAAAGTAGTAATTCGAAACGAGAAAAGTTTAAAATAGAGGTGAAGAAAGCTTTCTCTTGCCTAACACTGGTTTGGGAACGAAGTTTAGTAAAATGGGTAATCTCATGAATATAGTAAGAAAACCCATTATTCGTTTTATCAATTTTCTTCTCTGTGTTCTTGCTTTTTTTGTTGCTGGACTAGTTGTTTTGAATGCCTTTTGTTCTATTAACCGGCCTTGTTCTCCATGCAACTCGAAACTGCATTGCGCGCTCGCTTCGAAATCTCTCTCATGTTTTGGTGCTCAAGCTACGGTAGTGTGGATTTTAAAACGAAAATGTAAAGAGAATAGAGAAAAAAGAAAAGAAGAGATAGAGAGAATTGAGCAGTATTATAAGAGGAGAGCATAAAAGAGGAATTGAAATGATGACAATTCTTCCGACTTCTTTTGCAGAATACTGGAGTTGACTTCTCGCTGTTTTCTTTCTGAAGGTCGCTCTTTGTCTTTTACTACTCCTCTCTCGTTCTCTCTCTCTCAGTATCTCTCGTTCTACATGACGCTCTATATATTTCTCTCTCACACACACTCTCTTTCTCACTCGAGCACGTTTGGAGGGCTATATCATAGCCCCGCCCATTTCTATCTTGGGCTAATTCCTCCTCTTCGTATCTTCAAACATCTTCTATATCGCAACATTGGCTTAGTGTAAAAAGATAGCCGTGAGTTTCGCTCCATCTTCCTGGATGCTCATTTGCTCATTTGAATAGAAAGTAGAAGTTCTTCCCACCATCCTATTATGTTAGCTCTATGTATAGCCCAGGCTTAATGCTAGGAGACTAATAGAGAATCTCAGGAAGCGTATACGCTTCAGCAACATCAACTTTCTTGAGCAGATTAAAACAAAAATTTGATTTCGAGAAAACTACTTTCAAAATTATATATGAAACACATATACTAATGAATAGAATGAGTAAATGATTCGGTACTTGGGACTGATTTAGTAAATGATTCGGTACTTGGGACTGATTTAGTAAATGATTCGGTACTTGGGACTGATTTCATTAATCATTTCGGTACTTGGGACTGATTTCATTAATCATTGCTCAACCGAGAGAAAAAAACACACGTTTTTTAAGGGAGAAACACGATTTTCTTTTACTTTCCCAACGGCTTGTTATATTTTCTCTCGATAACACTCTATCTCTTTCACTTTCTCTGTCTGTATCGGTTTTTTGCTGTCTGTGTTGTTTTCTTCTTCCTCTCTCTATACCTCTCTCTTTATATCATTTTCTCTTTTTTCCACTTAATATCTTACTCTCTGCAAATCCGAAAAAGTTGAGAAATGTTGCATTCTTTGGGATAGAAATCGCAACGAATAGGAAATAATGATCAGTGTGCCTCCGACAAAAACGTTTCCTTGGAAAAAAAACCAACACGTGAAAGATTATACAGGAAGCGAAGAGAAAAGGTGCATAAATACGGAAATATAGAAGAACATTGATATTGTAGAAAAAAACTGAACGAAAGCGTACAGGACAAGATGGAACGAAGACGGAAATAGTGTTTAATACGCGGAGGATCTAAGGGAAAGAAAAACTACTACCGCCTTGTATACTCAAGCCAGAAAAGAGGCGGAGCATGATGAGGAAAGATAGTCGGAGAAGAAGAAATCTTAAGAGAAAAGAGAAAGGCGATCCGAGGAGAGAAAAATAGAGATGACTGTTAGGCGAGAGAATAGAAATGAAGAGACGGATAGAGAAAGAAAGAGAGATAAAAGAGGAAGTAGGTTAGTGAAAAGTGAGGAGAGAGAAAAAGTAGGAAATGAGAAGCAGAATTGGACGAATGAAAAAAGGGTGTTCGCTTTTGAACTGGTCTGAACAGAACAGAGAAAAGAAATGAAAGATTGAAGAAAAGGGGGCAACGTTTGTATGATAAGTGTGTGTATGTGTGCTTTTTTGTATTGAATGAGCTCAAATAGTTATACGAGTTACATTGACTGATTAGTTTCTATTAAGCTTATTCAACTCGAGAGTCATGTTGATAGAGTAGTGGTTCGGATAAAGAATTTATCCAATAGAAATCATTAAATTCAAGTTTTAAAAAATTTCTTGTAAGTTTTTTGAAAAATTTTTGAACCTATGAACTTGAGTTTTGTGTGGTAAAATCAGGAGATCTTACAAAAACTTTGTAATAATTATAATCATATAAATACTTGAAAGAACAGCTGATGAAATCTTCTTACAACTTACTTTAAAAATAAAGTTGTAAGAATGTTGCACTAATAAAAAATTGTTCTATAAAAAATGATGTAAGAAAACGAAAGTAAAGAGAAATTAGGTCTCTTATGATAAACTCATCCTTCTTTTTCTTTCCCTCCCTCTTTGTCTCTCATTACATTCGAAAAACCTGTTACTGTTATTAACCAATACAAATATTAATAAAATTAACCAAACAAGTGAAAAATCATACGCATGTGTTTTCAAAGAGTAAACGGTTGTGAAGGAAATGTGGAAATTGTGAATTTTTTATTGTAAAGCTATGAGAAGGTCATGAAAAGATCAGTTATTGTATATGGGGACCGCAAAATAGATGTAGTGAATCTTATTCAGTTAAAAAGTGACTATCTTAGACCAAAGAAGAAAAAAAAACTTTAAAATTGAGTGGGAGATCTTTAGAACTGCCATGTATTATATTATACCCAGAAGACTTTCAGTCGGCAAACGAAAGACAAAAAGTTTCACAATGAAAAAGAGACATACATAGAGAAAGGTGTGAGCTCAGAAGTAACGCATAGGAAGAGAATCGGGAAAATGGGAATAGTTTGAAAGAGCGAGGTGGCAGAATAGATTCAGAGGAAGCCAAAGAACTGAAACCAATTAAAAAAAACAAATACTAATGATAAAACTCTTCATGCAATACTGAAACCTGAAGAAAAAATATTCGAGTTTTAAAGAAACTTGAAGACCAGGAAGCAGTCCAAAGAAATACCAGGAAGCAGTCCAAAGAAAGACCAGGAAGCAGTCCAAAGAAAGAGAAAGGTAAGTGTAAAATAATTCTTGGAAGAGAGTAAATATAATCGCTAACAATTCTTCCAGTTATCTTACAGTGATTCGAATAATACATTTGTAATCACTGTAAGATACGAGGAAGTTTCAGTCAAGGTTAAGAGTTTCACGGTTAAACCCTACAACTCCGTCTTACTCACCTAAAGCGAATCTATCCATGTAGAACACATCATTTTTATCCATCCTCCCAAACTTCCCAACGTTTAAATGAAATAACTGAAAGGAAATTTATACTAATCATTCAGAATCGGGATGATACGAAAACGAAAATGATCTCGGGGCGCTTCTCGGGGGGGACGGAGAAGGCATGAGGCCTAGTTTTATTCCGCGAAGTTCAGTTTGCTTGCGGTATATTCGGTGTGGTTTTAAGCCAAGTCCACCAATTACAGGTGCTATCCAACGAAACACCTTCGATTCGAACCTAAAAACTTCCTTTTTTCTCTCCCAGTTACACATGGCTTCGATGTCTTTTTATCGCTTAACTCGCTTATTTTCGGTGTTCAAAGCATACCTAAAATAGGAGCAAGTTTTATAGCTTTAATACAGTAGCTAGTCGATTTAAAGAGACACTCTGATGAAATTTTAAAGAAACGAGTAAGTATGCTTGTGCTTTAAAATTTTAAGAAAGGATGGTGAAAAAATTCGACAAAGAAATTTTCAAATAAACAGCACTCAATTTTCACAAAAAAGTTTAATATTTAGCATTGCGAAGAAACCGCTTAAATCAATATTTTACTTTCAAAAGAAGGAAAATCAATCGAGGCAGAGCATTGGACATTCTGTTTGAGGAAAAAAACGAGTGATGCAGAAAACCATGATCTCTATCTTACCCGAATATATGACCGTAAACTTTAGAAATCCACCTTTGCACTGTCTCTTCGACAAGTCAACTCTTTTCTTGTATCTTTTTTTTGCCTTTCCGCCTCACTACTCAAACACACGCTCTCTCATAGCACAGAAGTCAACTCACGAAAAAACTGTAGCTACGCTGGAAAAAAGATTGAGGAGAGGAGCGAGGGAGCGAAGAGTCTGGAAAGGAGAGAGGGATAGAGAGAGATACGAAGAGAGGGAGAGACTAAAATGTAGACAGTGAGAGCAATAGAAAAAACAATAAATCGACAGAGAGTAAAGAGAGAGAGAGAGAGAGAGAGAGAGAGAGAGAGAGAGAGAGAGAGAGAGAGGGAGAGATAGAGATAGAGATAGAGATAGATAGATAGAGAGAGAGAGAGAGAGAGAGAGAGAGAGAGACTAAGGAATAGATAGTGGGAGCAATACAACCGGTTTCTTTCATTCTTCCTCACATTTATTTCATCTTTTTTACGTGTTTTTTCTCAGTAATTTCTTCTCTGTTTCGTTCTCACGTTCTGCTTTCAAGTCTCTTGTTTTCATGCCTGATCAAGCTAAGAGATTGAAATAAACAGAGAGAGAGAGAGAGTTACAGATTGTAATAGAGAGAGAAACATAGAGAGAGAGTTACAGATTGTAATAGAGAGAAAGAGAGAGAGAAACATAGAGAGAGAGAGAATGAAAGAGAGAAAACTGTAGTCACTGTGAGAAGAAACAGAAAGAAAGATATTATGTGAGCAATGAGATATGAAGATGAACAACGTCTAGACGGAGAAAATAGAGACATGATCAGGAACAGCGGAAATGTAAGAAAGGTGTTAGTGAGACAATCAAGGTAGGGAGCAGAGAAGTTGTACACCTGGCTTCAGAAAAAGTTTATAGTTCATTTAAAGGCTGCTAGAAATGAAGAGGGATCCAAGAAGAGGCAGCAAAAGCTTAGCTGTCTTTTCAATGAAGCAGAAAATGGGGGGTGGTGGTGAATTGCCCCTTGCAAAGAACAGAAAGGAGGGATAAACGCCCTTTTCAGAATAAAAGCAAAAAAAGGGGTTAGCTGAATATAAACTATTTTTCTTGAGAACCGAATGATAAGCACATATCGAATTCGGCACATTTTAGCGGAGAAGGCATTTTTTTCTAATTTTTTCTACCAAAATGATACGTACTTACGGTCCTGTTGAATGAAAACAGGTACCGAAAGCGGTAAGGAAGAACTGTGAATGTTTAGGCTACTCCCTCCCTTGTCGATAGCCCACCGCAGCCGGTGAGGATTCTTCTAATACAAAATAATTGAACAGCCATCTTGGTTTTCTTCTCTATCGACCTACTGTAATATCTCTAATTCTCAATGTTTCTCCTCCTCTTCCTTCTTCTTATTGACCAAGAGTATTTCTCTTCATCTTTCCCTATCTCTTTCATCTCTCTGTGTCTCTCTTTTCATGTTCCTATCTCTCTCTCCTTCCTTTATCTCTTTATCTCTCTCTTTTTTCTCTCTTTCTGTCTCTATGACCCCTCTCGCTCCTTCTCTTTATGCTCGTTCTAGGTGCGCATTGCACCAAGGTGACAGACAGCATACGGCTAATTCCAGTCAGGAATAATCCTGAACCGGATCGCTCTCTTCTCTCCTCTTTCGAATTTCCCGCCCCCTTGTTTACTATCTCAACAATTACAATAATCCCTCATTCTCTTCTTCCAACTACACCTAATCTCTGTAATTTAGATTTGCATTAATATATATGTATATATACAAACTACATAGTCCAGAAACTTATAGAAAATTATACAATAAACAATTCACACGTGAATTTATCCACCTTCCATTTCAAAATTATTGTTCTTCTAGCTCGGTTGTATAGCGGTCATTGAAATAGCTGAAATACTGAGCTTCTACATCGAAGTTGAAGAAAAGCACCAAATAAAACTCGCGAAATAAGCTTCTTTTTTTCCAAAGTAAAACTAGTTTAAGTATGGAAAAAAAAACTTCGAAATCAAAATAGCATGAAAGCGGACCTCAACAGCAGTGGAATCTTCTTCCTCGGGAGCCGGTGTTGCATCCGTGGGACTGAGCAGATTCCCCGATGATGCATGTCCATTCTGATCTGCTCTGATGTCTTGAGGCAGTGTGTGATTCCCTTTGAGACAGTTCCCAGCGGCTTCTTCTCTACCGCCTGACTCGGTCGAAGAGGGAGGTGAGCACGAAAAGGAAGACATGTCTGCTTTTCCACTTCAGCCTGCCTTTTTCGCGTGCTTCTCACGCGATTCTCTTCAGCCTTCCTCTGCTCCGATGAAGTTCTACTTCGCCAGAGGGAGGAGGCAGGCCGATCAGGCCGGCACCTCCACAACAACTCATCTCATGTCTACTCGCAAATAAGAAAAAGAGCGAGTTCCAGAAGAGCCTACTTAGTTAATTTCATACAGGCGAGTCGTAAAACACAGTTTTTTTAAACAAAGTTTTGATTTCAAAAAAAGGCATTTGTAACTGCTGCGAAGAATCTAATAAGTTCGGTGAACTTCTTAAACTTTGACCGAGAAGTTAACAGCTTATTTGAAAACCATCTCTGACGAAAGTTTGAAAAATCAACACTGAAAGGGAAATCTATTTCACCAAAAAAAGAAAGTAATACTCAAATAAATTAACAATTAAAAAGATTGAACTACCAAGAATAGGAGAGAAATGGGAAAAAAAGCACAAAATTATTTCAGTGAAACATCCTTATAAAAGAGACAGGAAAAGTTATTTAAAAAAGCGAGAGCAAGATAGAAATAGAGAGAGAGTGAGAGAGAGTGAGAAAGAGAAAGAGCTATACGTATATACATATGTATAGAAAATTGTGTTGAGAGAACTGCATATATGCAAATAAAAAGCGCAAAGGAACTTGAGCTCTGTGCAGAATCAACTTTTCTAAGTTTCTAATTTCCCAGAATAGATTATTATTCCATATCTAATTACCAATAATCCAAAAAGTCAACTACAACCGAACAAGTCTGATTACTCGTCTAGTATTAAATAGAGAGAGAGAGAGAGAGAGAGTGAGAGAGAGTGAGAAAGAGAAAGAGCTATACGTATATATGTATAGAAAATTATGTTGAGAGAACTGCATATATGAAAGTAATAATAATAATAATGTACTGAAAGTTCCAAGAAAAGACATCGGCAAACTGGCGCATCTCGGTCAATCTGACTGCCTTTTTTATCAAAAAAAATTCCTCGATAACTCTTCGATTGAATCGTTCCATTAACCTTCACACTTTCTCTCTCTCACAATGCTTTTATGAATATAAATATATTTTAAAACTCATACGTAGAGGAGTAAGGTAGCATCAGACGGGTGAGAGCAGCACAAAAAACGTCTGAATCAATAGTGCAAGTGAAAGACTATGCTTGGGGGGAGACAGAGAGAGCAAGCGAACACCGGAGAACGAGAGAAACACATCGCAAGTGTTCCTTTTTCATTTCTGTTTTTTCCCCTCTCTTGTCTGGATATCTCGAACTCTGCTATTTCTCAAAGGCTTTTTCGCAGTTTGTTTCTGCTCTTCTTTTCCTTTCTCTCTCTCTCTCTCTATTGTGAATCTCTCTCGTTTTTTTTTCTATCTCCCTATCTCTTTTCATAGAATCTTCTTGAATAGGTTTCCTCTCTCCATTTCTCATTATCTCCCTCTTACTCTTTATTTTCTCTCTCTTCACGCTCTAACTTTTGCCGTTCCTTCCGCAACGCGAAACGATGAAGCATTGGATAACTGTTCCATAATTATTGCAGAATTCTGATGGCAAAGAGATGAAGGAGAAGACTTAATTTCAGACAGAGCTGCCTATGAGGCCGCGTTGGATATTAGACATAGAGATAAAATGAAGAAGCAAAAGTGTTGAGTTCGAAAAAAGAAATAAAGAGGCAGAGATGCGAAGAAACAAAGGGATTTGAAAGAAAGTATGCCAAATAGAAGGGTAGTGGATGAGAGATATTCAGAACGGCGGCTTGGCAACGTGTATCACTGGATTATCCTTCTGCAGGGTTCAAAGAATCTTTCAAAGGTATCTTCAGTGCAAAAAGGTAAGATTATTTGTGAAGAGCGGGTATGGATAAAAAAGGAATGGAGACGTGAAAGAGGAAGAGAGAGAAGAGGAAGAGAGAGAGGATGGAGAGCCGGAGCGATTGATGAGAGATGAAAAAATGAGAGAAAAGGAATAAAAAGAGGGGTATTTAGAAAAAAAGTAAAAAGTAAAGAGGGGTATCTTAATTCCAAGAAATTCGCCGTTATTAAAATAAATTTCTCAGAAATTATAACTGAATTTCTCATTGACTAGAGAGAGCAAAATAAAAAAGCAAAAAATGTCTCGTGGAAAAAAAGGTGTTCGTGTAGTGGCAGTGCAAAGAAACAGGTTATGGAAAAAGTGGATTGACGAGCAGCATTGGGATTGATAAAGACGGATTGGAGCACGGACATTCGTCTAAGAGAGGAACACTGTGGGCGGAAAACCGAATCGCTCAGAGCATTTGATTGGAGAGTTTAAAATAATATAATAAATTAAAAACTCATGGGATTCCGTAGATCAACATGATAAATAACTTTAAGTTTTAAAAAAATAATAAGGACTAATGAAGCCAGTAGAATCTAGTAAGAAAATATGATTGATAAATGTAGCTAAGAAGTTTAAGAAATTACGTTTGGTTTAGTTTGATCCATCTTAGTTCAAACAGGGGCAGAAATAGATTCAAAAAAGAGAACGAGGGAAGCTGAATAGAAAGGGCTTTTATATTACAAAATACTACGAGTTTTTTTCTTCATCAGACATAAGCTTTATCCCTATTTTTCTCTTTATTCCTTTTTTCTTTTTTATTCCTATATTTTCTTTATTCCTATTTTCTCTTCCTTCCTATTTTTCTTTTTATTCTTTTTTTTATTCCTATATTTTCTTTATTCCTATTTTCTCTTTATTCCTATTTTTCTCTTTATTCCTATTTTCTCTTTATTCCTATTTTTCTCTTTATTCTTATTTTTCTCTTTATAAAGATGGCAAATACAACTTCCTGGTGAGGGAATTTCGTACAAGCTGAGCTGGAAAGAGAGTCCACACCGTTCTTTAAAAACTTTTAACTCGCAGAGGTCAGCTGGACGCTGTGATCAATGCCAGGCCCTAGTGATTGGTAATACAAAATACTTGCGGTAACTTCTAAAACCAATGTTTCCCAAGTCATACGGTGCCTCTCGCAAGCGACCTACGTTGGCCTGCCAAATCAGCATGAAACGTAGGCGAGGGCCAGTGGTTGTCATACAAAATAACCTGTTGAGCCGTGGAAAAATAGAAGTGCCTTCCTCAAAACTGCCAAGAGGTTTTTGTATCAGCATATCTAATTGAACTCTATCGAGTGAACATTCCTCGTAACTCTATCGATGAGAGAGAAAATCCTCGTAACGCATGAGAGAAAGCAAGAGCAGAACTCGCCCATTCTTGACGGTTACACGCCTATCTGCTCTCTTCTTCTTAGCGTTGTCCCGCGCCAACTCAAGCCGGTGTAAGGTCCGCTTCGTGAAATTTAGCTCGTTAGATTCGTTTGTGAAGGCATCTTCAGAGTGAGGGGGGCGCAGTTCTTGGGTAAGCGTGTTCATGAATCTTGTTTTGGGTTTGGTTTTTGTGCTTTTACCTGTACATCTACAATCAGGGCGTATCGTGCAACATCAATGGCTTCTCCCGGCATGACATGGCCATACCAGCTGAGGTGACTTCATCTTTTCCTGCATAGAACAAGCGTGCCTCTCCCAAATTTGTTTTTCACCCAGTTAAAGCAATTTACTTTCCGAGTCCAGCGCCTATCTACAACGGGCTTATAATCCCGACTTCGTCGAAAGCGAAGAGCGGTTAAACTCATTTCGGCCTTGATTACGACCACCACCGCCTATCAGATATATTCCGCCTACAATCCAAGAACCTGACGCGATATAATGATGAAGATAAGTTTTTGAAGAAGCTACATATGTAACTGCAGCGTAGAACCTCACGATTTTTATCGGAAATTCAAAATGAAAGTTGTAGGAAAAAGCGAAAGAAAACAATTGGTTTGGTGAGAATCGAGGCTGCATCAGAAACCGCATTAGACGTGAAATTACTGACTTCGGAGTAACTCACATTTTATTTTGAAAGAGAACCATATTCTTGATCACGAATTTCCCACCGTTTCATTACGGTTTTTTTAATCTTGCTTCTTAAGCGAGCCTTCTCTTCAGCAGTCGACGGATGGGTTATCTTGTTTGGTAGCCTCACCCTTCACGGAGGGATGGTCCGTGCTGATTCTCGCGTGAATGTTCAAAACAAAGCTAGCATAATGGATTTAGTCAAATGGTAGCCGTCGACCTCTTGTCATCCGGAAAATAGATTCGGAAGACTTCGGTCAAATATGAAGTAAACTTTCTCGAAGAAGTATCACACCAGCTCATGTATGCTATTCGGGTACATGATGTTTCCATATCAAGTGGGCTCGGAATTTCAACGTAGCTCTCACGAAAAACGGGAGACGCCCGATTGGGACCTCGAGGTTCTCGTTCTCCAAGTAGTTGCTCAACAGAGCATCGAAAACGACGGGTAGTCATGTAGATGGAGCTTGGATGGACTGAATAGAGGTCACCAATTTTGTCAGATGTGTCTAGTTCAAAGAGCTTCGCGAAAATAATACTTGTACATATGTACATAGAAGTAATGATTGGAAATCAAAAAAAACACGTGAAAAAACTTCGAAAAATTAAGTCCCGCTAGATGATTAAGTTCGTATCGGAACCACTTCATTAAAACAGCATTAGAAGCTCCCGTGAGCCACGCTTATACTCTCGAAGTTGACAATCGATTACCAAAATGGATTCCGAAGCATCGATGGTGAGACACTGTCAACGCCGAATTGAAAGCCAACCTGTTCAAACTTGAGACATGCAATTCGACAGAATGATTAAATGCTTCGGAGCAGACCTTTAACAATGGCACAACGCTAAGAAAAAAGAGCATATTTGATTTGTGAGCGAATTTTATTGCTCAGAAAAATGATAAAAAGTTAGCCTTCTTTTCTAAAAACACTTCGACTCGCTCAGTCGAAGTGTTTTTAGAAATGCTATCAGAAAAAATTTTTTAATTCTCAAAGACTTTTCAGTAAAGTTGAGCTCAGGTTTATGAAGAGGGAGAGCTATGAGAATCGCACAAACTGCATAGCATCGAGAGTCTCGGAACTGCTAGAAGACTAACGCAGATTTGACGGTATCAGAAAAGGCAGGGGATAGCAGCATAGCATCGAGAGTCTCGGAACTGCTAGAAGACTGACGCAGATTTGACGGTATCAGAAAAGGCAGGGGATAGCAGCATAGCATCGAGAGTCTCGGAACTGCTAGAAGACTGACGCAGATTTGACGGTATCAGAAAAGGCAGGGGAATAGCAGCAGAATGGTCTTATATCGACGCATTAAAATGGCTAAAAATTGTTCGTCTTTAAAAATGTGAAAGTGTTAAAGGTAATAAGGCCTGAGAACTTGCAAAAATTCAGCAGTGACGAAAGGGTTCTTGAAGTGCCGTCGTGGAGTTCTGAAACGTTCCCTGTTATTTCTACCTGTGATTCCAAAATTATCGAAAATTAGTTCTGAAGTAAGACTATATTACTTTGTAGTTCATGTTTGTTGTCTCTGCACAGAACAATGATGTTCAATGAAGAAAAAAATTGACTACAGTCTTGCGAGAAACTTTACCATCACCAACAAATGGTCAAATGAACTAGCATTCGCCGTTGTTCTCTCTGCTCCTGATTCGTCAAAATCTTCATATGAATCTGAATCTTCAGTAATTGCGAAAAAAGAAAGCGCAGGAAAAGAACAAATCTGAAGATGACGATGCTTCAATTATCAGAGTCCGATGCACAGAAATAGTTTTATAAATGATGTTGGAATCGTTGGTGCCTTGATAAACTATACATAAAATTCCACCAGACTAGAATTACAACGATATTGGTATAAAAAAGCGGGACATTGATTAATGTTGATAATCTTAATAGTTCTTCATATACTGGTAAGTAATACCCGATTCAATCGGAAAATTCAAAATGAAAACAACATGACGGTATGTAGTCCAAAAGAACATGACAGTTGAAGCGAAGATGTTGACTGTAGCAACGAATCAAAAGTATCAATCTACATGTGCTTGGGTTGTTTCTTCGGCTTCACCTCGCCAATTTTTTTTAAAAACCTTTCAGTTGTATATAATCTTCTTTTTCAGAACTTTCCAGTTCCACCCAGTTCTATCAACCGAATCTTTTTCAAAGGCATGCAAATCCTCTCAAGTAAACCGTTCCGAACCTTGGACGGCTGCACTGCAAAAAGGCCGTCGTTGAGTAACCAATCCCGATGAATGCATTTCTTCCGGTCGTTTTTTTCCTTTTTGCTGAGCGCGTAAAGACTTTACTAGTATATCACAAGTCGACTTGGCTGTTAAAAACTATTGGAAGTAGATGAATGATGTGGTTGAAGAGGCCTCTTCCATGAAGAATGACGAGACACGTTTTCGCTCTGGGAGTGAGAGAATAATGCACTGGCAACGGACTGGGGGGTAGGATGCGTCTCAAAAAAGTGCGAGAAAGAACTAGAGATGCAATAGAGGGATGAAGGCAAAGATTATCCTAGGTTGAGAGAGAGAGAGAGAGAGAGAGAGAGAGAGAGAGAGAGAGAGAGATGAAGAGAGAGAGAGAGAAGGGGAATGAAGAGACTTAGAGGGAATAATTTTAAGAGAATTAGAGAATCGAACAGCGAGAGAGAAGACAGTGTGTGGAGGTGAAAAGCATTAGTCCCCCCTCCCCCAGCTTTTTTTTCTCGATATGGAAAGTGTATAGAAGTTTTTCAACGCATCTCGTTCCTCTTTGATCTGTTCTCTTGTTCCACTGGGAAAGGCTCTTCGAAGCAGAACCGAATGTAAAAAAGAACGAATAAAAAACTCTTTTTTCATCAGACTTTTCTCTCAATATTACGGTCTCTTTTCAACGACTCATATCACTCTATCTCTCTCTTTCTCTTTTTCTTACTCTCTCACACACTCTTTTTCTTTCTCTCTCTCTCATACTCTCCAACCAATCATCTAACAATCTCTCGCTCTTTCATTATTTCTGTCTCTGTAAACCTCACTCTCTCTTACAATTCCTTTTCGTCTCTCTTGTATCTATTTTTCTCTCGCTGTCTTTTTTCTTTTCATCTCAAATATTCAGTCACGTTCACAGTTTTTTAAACCATTGCTTTGCAAAAAAATAGAGCAATGTCCTTTTTTTCGCTTAGTCCAGCGCTTTTTTGTGTCAGATCTCTCTATCTCTAGAGTTCATACCCTAAAGAACGGACAACGGGAAAACTTTTAAGAAGAAAAAACCGCCAGCTGAAAAAAGGGGTAATAAAGAACTTACAGAAAATGGACCGTACATCTAAGAAAAAGATCTAAACAGTAAGATAAAATGGATGATTTAGATAATAAGAGATTAATAAATAGAATGAGTCAAATAGACAATCAGTGAAAAAGAGTTTTATACGAAAAGGAAGCAGACTATGTAAGAACGAGTTAGATGGAAACAAAAAAAGAGTTGTTTTCCAAACATTGAGTATAAAAACTTTTTTTTGAATAACTATCAATAGCTCCTTCACCTTCTTAAGTCTTCTATATTTCATGTAGAAAAGCTGCTTTTTTCATTCTCTCACTTCCATTCCAATTTTTACTTCCATTCCAATTTTTACTTCCATTCCAATTTTTACTTCCATTCCAATTTTTTTCATGAGTTTCTTATGGGTTTTTAAAGCTGTGAACGTCTTCCCTTCTGTGTTACTATGAATTATAATCAGTCGCCTCTGCATCTTCTTTCTCACCAAATACTTCTTTGTCTTTCATTCCTTCTCTCACATTTTTGTTACTTTCCTTTTTTATCCTAACTTATTCCATATTTCCTCACTCGCTTGCTCTTTTCTCTATCTCTCTTTCTCTCTCTGTGTCCCTATATTTCTCCTTTTCTCTCCATTTGATCCTTGCTTTCTCTCACCACGTTGACCCAGTCATTTTTTTCTGTTTTCATCTCTATGTTTCATCACCACACTCTTTTGATTGTACACATTTTTTTAGACTTCACATAAACTTGTTCAGAAGAAGAATGGGAAAGAGAACAGCCGTGGGGTGTAGTGCTGAAGTAGACCCAGTTCTTTTTTGCAAAAGAGAACGCCTTTCTCACTCTCTTTCTTCCTCTCTCAAGCTGACACGAACACCCGGCCCAGTTGCAGTCTATCTCTCTCTTTATATCTTTATCAAACACTCTCCATCTTTCTCCTTCTTTCTTCTCTTGCTCTCTCCTGAACTCTATCTATTTCTCTGCTTGTCTACTGCCACAAAAGATGCATACTTGCTGAAAAGAAGCGAGGGTTGACCAGCCGTTAAAAGAAAAAAAGCATTCTTCTCCTCTTTCACAAAAAAGTGCGAGGTTGTACCAGGTGTTTTTTCTTTCTTCCATTTGGGTCACCCAGCCCTTTTTTACATCCTGGGGCGCTGGACTAGCTGCTCTCTCTCCTTTTCTCTGCGTCTCTCTCACCTTGAGGCTTTCGTAAACTACACCACTCTTTCATTATTAATCGTAGAAAAAGAGCGAGGAAAAAACCTTATAGAAACATCCTTCATGTTGACTCTAGGAAAGATATATAAGATTTTATCATTCAAAGGATGAAAGTTGGTTGTTGGTCTTTGTCTTCATACATTTAAGGCCAACAAAAATACAATTCAACATTATTTTAATGAAAAGGTTCAAAGTAAATACGTTGTTCTTGAAGATTTCGGAGTAAAGAATGAACCAAAATTGCAAGGTTGATTATGTCGAGAATCAAAAATATAGCTTTCAATTTTGTGATTCTTTCAAAAGTTTCACTAGAAGTATTAGCTCAAATTTTTCTGGATTAGTAAAGAAATGTATCGAAATCATTATAAAATGATTTCAAAGTTCTTTTTTTCGAACAAATAAAAAAAAGGTTTCAAACAAATAAAAATCAGCAGTGAATAACGCATAAAATATTTTTAAAAATCAAGAGGAAAAGAAAGCTACCGAAATGATGTTCTTTCACAAGATTGTGTTATCAGCTTGAATGCAACGTAAAAAATAATATGTAGAACCGAAGAACTTGGGTTAGCTAAAAGTCATTTTTTTGAATATAGGGTCAACTTATACTTAAATTATGCTATTCATTCGATGCGGTATGGTTACAAGTGAGTTTGATCATTTTCAGTCAGAATTCAAAGGTTGAATCAACTCACTTATTACGTATAACTCACATTTTCTTTGATAAGGTTGAACCGAAATCTGCAAAGCTCTAAATATCTATTAAGTGGAGCCATTAATCAGTTTTGAAACTTTGTTAAACACGTAACTCAGAAACAAAAGAACAAGAAGAAAAAACAAGTCAGAGTCTCTGTTTTTTTACCATCTCATGAATTGTTCTTGAGTCTATAAAAACTCAAAAGTGTATGCAGTGGACAAAGATATATAGAGACATAGAAATGTTTGAAGGAATGAGTCAAATCATCATACAACGCGCCGTTCCATTCATTATGAGCGCTCTATTCATCTAGAAAGAAGCTAAGAAGAGAACAAAAAACAGAAGGTTTTCAAGCTTCTTCATAAATGTCCACATGAACAATGTATGCCATGCATCGTGTTACTCTTCGAGTAATCCATTGACACAGTGGAGTAAAAATTAAAATAGTTTGAAGAAAATGACCTTTAAAAAACACTCGCTAAATAGGTTTCATTCGATGATTCGAGTTCTGCTGGTTGACAAGAGCATTAAATTATTATTCGACCGATTCAATCGGATAAATATTCTTTGAAATGATGAGAAACTCTCCTCAGTGAAAAAGTTTTTTTTTGAAGAGTTGTTTTTTTCGAATACTAACTTAGATCGAATGCAAAAGCCTTTTTTTATGAAAAAACCGTTAATTCTCAAAATGTTGCGTAATCGAAACAAAAGAGAAGAGACGCAAAAAATAGCTGCAGTGCTATTCGTGGGAAGAATAACAATGCACTCTCTCCTTCTCTACCTTTTTCTCTCTGTAAACTTCGTCTTTCTCTTTCTCTGTCTCTTTCTCCGTCTATCTCTATATCTCTTTTTTCTTTCTTTATTCTTTTCTATTGCTCTCTCCGCCACTGTGAATGAGAACGTCTCTCCTCTATACTTGTCCTATCTCTCTCTCCCCTCAAGAATTGACAGAAACAACGCTCGCTTGATACCTTTTTCATGTCAAAAATTAAAGATGAATAAGGAGCTCACTCCCAATATCTCTTACAAAAAGAAGTACGGAAAATGACACGTATACACTTGAAAGTATGGCTACAATACTTTATGAGTAAACATTCATACTTTGATATATGAAATTTGCTTGAAGTGAACGCAAAAATGATTATTGAAACGTATATGGGACTTCTTCAATTTTTTTTCTTCACCAAACCTGTTTGAAGTTCCAGTCAAACATTTTTTTAATTTCGCAAAAAAAGCGAAAAGTTCTGCTTCCAATTCTTCAAAAAATTCCTCCGAAATTTTTCTCAAAGAGAAAAAGAGTAGGTTAACTCGAATTAGTTAAACAAATTTTCGCTTTAACGACCGCTTTCTTCCAAACGTTCTTGGTAGAACGAGTTTTGAAACAGATTGAGGACAAAACAAAAAAAGTTCTCAATGTTATAGAACGGAAGCACTTCTTGCCGTTGAGCACGTTTGACTGAAATATTGCTACTTCTAAGAATAACGAGAAGCTGAGTTATGTAAACATTCTAAATTCCTAAGAAGAAGAAAAAACATGATAAACCATGCGTGCTTAAGAGTCTCATTTTTAATCACCCGGTAGCTGAATTAGTAAAAGGTTATGTAATTTGATGTATATGACGTAAAAAGATTACCTCTTTTGAATGGCAGTGATGGGGTTTCCTAATATGAAAAAACTTACCATGTTAAATTCCAGTCGATGTGTAAACTAGAAAAGCACGAAACAATTTAAAAAGAGAAAGATAATAGATATTTCCATCATCAAATTTTTTTCTTTAAATTTTTCACAATATCAGCCGCGACATTAATCTCTGAACGATGAGATCATCGGTACGATGACCTCATGTCATTCAAATTAGGCGAAAATTTTGAAAAATGTTGGAAGAAAAAAGTGGTAACAAGAAGAAAAAATGTTGGGTACAAAGTTTCGGGGTACGAAATGTCGCGGTACGAAGTGTCGAGAATACAAAAAAAAAAACAAAAAATTTAATGAAATGTTCAACAAAAAAAGTGAAATGATTTTTAAGTACGGAAACAAACTAGATTGCGATTAGTTAGTATGTATTTTAAGATTCATTTGGAGAGCAAGACGACATGTGAAATCTCATTTTCTCATACTTTAAGATGTTATTTCGCGTGCTCTCGGAAGATCATCTCATACCTCACTGATGCAACATTTTTTTGCCTAAAAAGTGCGAGAGCCATGATCTCATCGTGAAAAATTTCAGTTGTATTAACACTGACTCGATGATCTCATTCATCGAGCAATGATGTCATCTTTACAGATACATCGTCGATCACTCAACTTTTTTCGAGAGATTAATGTCGCGGCAGATTTCTTGACCAAGATCTCATGCTTCTTGTTCTGTAGCTCTGAAACAGCCCTCCGTCGTCTACAACAGTGTTCCTCTTGGCAATCCTACTGGAAGACTGCGATTGAATCCTACTTATATAATTCAACACAGTTCTATCACGTTCATCTCTCTATTTTTCTGAATCTTTCTCTCTCTATCTTTCTCTGTTTTTCAATCTTTCTCTTTATCTCTCCGTCACTCTCACACAACTCTTCTCCTTCTCTTTTCATTCTCTCAAATTCAATTTCAGTTTGTTTTCCTACTCTCCCTATCCTATTTTTGTTTGTCCCCTGCGAACGAATCTCGAATCGCGTAACTGCGAGAAAAAAAACAGCTGAGAGCTTCGCAACATTTGCTCTTTGTTAGTGAAATGGAGTGAAGATATAGAAAGTGGAGGGAGCAAGCAAGGGAGCTATTTGGAGCTAAAGAAAGCTCGAAAGAAAATGAGAAAACGAAAACAGGTGAAATAGATGGAGAGAGGGTACTACATAAAAAAAAATTAGAAAGCAAGAGTGAGAGATAGAGAAAGAAGAGAAAAGAAAAATTCACATGGAAGAAACTACATTTTAGCGTCGAAGGGTCGTGACTTCATCACAAAAGGTTTGGTAAAACCAAGAGACAGAAATTTTTAAATTCCACGAAAAACTGAGCATGGGAAATAGAGAGGGAAGACAAGCGAGGCAAAAGAAAAAGTGAAGACATCGTCTGGTAGAGAACAAGAGAGAGAGAGAAAGAGAGAAAGAGAGAGAGAGAGAGAGAGAGAGAGAGAGAGAGAGAGAGGAAAAAAAATAGAAAAGGACGTTATCTTATAAAAGCTTTAAAGAATTGAACACAAAAGAATATTTTCAATTTATGATTAGAATTTTATAATAGCCAGGAACACGTCGCCGGAGAAGCCGCGAGAAAACGCAATGCTCTGCCCCCCCCCCTCTTCCGATATTTTTCGTCATACATTCCCACTCCTTCATTCTCTAGTCCAGAAAAAACTAGAATCAGTTCTAGAGAGTGAGTAGTCGGGAGAAAGCTGAATCCTACGAGCAAACTCGTGCCGGCTCAATATTTTTTCACCTGGTTCTTTCTAAAAAGTCTGGTACCAACATCAACGAAACAAGTCTTTCTTTCTAATTTCGAAACACAATAACTAAACGAAGCTTTGTTACAAAATATCGTCCTAAATTGTTTATTACTTAATTGGCAGAGCATTCGACATTCATTCCGACAGCTGCAGAGTCGCGATTTCAGTTCCCCGACAGCTGCAGAGTCGCGATTTCAGTTCCCATGCTTACTGTCAGAGAAGCAGTCGTTTTTTCATCTCCACTTTTACTATTTTCTCTGACTAGCATGATGTACATGATCTATAACATGATTTTGAAAGGTCGATACCGCACGACCTACATCGGCCAGAAAGAAAAATCAAGATTTTTTCTCGATTAGTTTTTGATTTAAGGTAGCGCGATTGTTGTACTGAATGGCAGCCAATCGATGTACTAGCTGCTTCTTCAAGTCCTCATGAACTCTGTATCTTTTCTAATAGTCTTCACTAAATGCTTGTAAATTCTGTAAGAACTCTCGCAGCCTACAGAATATTGTCTTCCAAAGTTTTCTCTTTTGAAGAATAAGAGAAAGAACATATTCGTTACACTTTTGTCTTCAGATCACATTTTAGACGATCTGTCGTCAGATCTGTCTTCAGATCACATTTTAGACGATTTTTCTCTTAATAACCCGCTTTTTTGAAAGAAGAAAAGATTTGTGGAAAGAGTCGATGGATTCACTGACATGCATGCCGTTTCTGTGGAATTGAGAGAACATTGGATATTGGAAGGCGAAGAAATCTGAATACAAAAAAGCTCATTGCTCATCAATTGCATTCGCTCGAACCTCAAGTAAAAGCTTTGAACTTGAATATTCTAACGCTCAGTTAGCCAGTTCTGAAGCAATGACGCCTGGTCAGAAGTACAATTGTTTATAACCCGGAAAAAAGCTATTTTACCGTGCGGGATCGAACCCAGCTATCGTTCACATTTTTAACCGGATGTGCGAGCGCGTTACCAGGACGCGTTTCTATTTCCTGCGAAAGTGCTACTTGAATATCTAAGTTATCTTTGAACGTATACTAACTTACAAATTTTCTGTATGGCGATTATTTGGATCACATGTAAACAATTAGTCATTGATTCATTGAATGATTGAGCACGAATTTGAACGAAAGTCTTAATCTTAACTGAGAGGTTTGAATAAGTCATCCCAGGCCTTTCTGATAGTGGACTCGAGTAAGTTGATATCTTTTTCTGCTGGTTCTATGCTCATCGAGAAATTTCCCGCTTTTAGATGAAAAGGATATTTTATAAAATAAAAAATAAAGGTTGTTTTTCACAAAACCTTGAATGTTTAAATTTTTTTATTATTTTCTTTGTAAACATGTACGAACTGAAAATTTTTTTAACAACACCTGCCAGATTTCTGGGTACAGGGTGACCAACAATTATTCCGACACCGAAACCGTACCATGTGACAGCCTGTTGGCGCACATTTCGTGTAGCGCGCTTGTAGAGACTTCATCCTTATCTATTTGTAATTCTTGTCTAAAATTTTGATGCAATTCGGTTGATTTTCAAGGTAGTTATGAAAGCGAATCCACATCGTCAGTCGATCATCAACATGAAACACCGCGGATCAAGTTTGAACAACATCGCAAGATCCCGAGCGACGCGCTCGGAGCGCTGTCTATCGAACCCTCCAAAGGTTCAAGGAGACATGAAGACTATTGGATCGCCCAGGGAAAGGACGAAAGTTCACGGTGGTCACTCCCACAAACATCAGAAACGTTCAGAAGGTCAGCCAGACCCCCACCGCAGCATGAGGAAGATGGCCAGAGAGAGCGGGATCAAAAGAGAATAGTTGAGGAGAATTGTGAAGACCGAGCTAGGACTCACCCCCTATCGTATGCAAAAGGCGGTGATTCTTAGTCAACGCACCATTGATCAACGGCTGAAAATGTGCCGAGGTCTGTTCGCTCGGACACGACAAGGAGAGCATCTGATCACCCTCTTCTCTGACGAGAAGCTCTTCACCGTAGAGCAGGCATACAATCCCCAGAACAACCGTGTGCTTGCTACGGACTATGGAGATGCTCGGGACAAAGGAAAGGTGATCAATAAAGCTGCCCACCCGGCCCAGATCATGGTGTGGGGCGGAATCTGCAGCACCGGCAAGACCCCTCTGGTTTTCATCGATCCTGGAGTCAAAGTCGATAAAGACTACTACCTCAACCACATCCCGAAAGATGTGGTTCTTCTCTGGTCCCATTCCCACTTCCCAAACACCAACTGGACCCTCCAGCAGGATGGAGCACCCGCACACACCGAAAAAGTCGTCCTGAAGTGGTGCAAGAGCAATCTTCCCTTGTTCATCACCCGAGATGAATGGCCTGCCAGCAGCCCCGACCAATCTTCTTGTTTACTCCATGTAGGCTAGTTTGGAGACCAAGGCCTGTGCTACTCCCCATGGAAATTTGGAGTCTCTGAAAAAAACCCTCGTCAAGGAATGGGATAATATGAATGCTGACTACCTGCGGGCGGTCGTGGATAGCTACCCCAAGAGACTCAAGCAGGTCATCAAGAAGCATGGTGAACGATTCGAGATTTGAGTATGCAGTTATGATTGTTAATGTTTGAAGATTATTCGATAAAATTTTGATGATAATCTGTTGAGTTTCTGATCAGTTATTCCGTTTTTACGGTGTCGCAATAATTGTTGGTCACCCTGTATACCTAGAAAGAAAAGTGTTGAGTTTTCCAATCTATTTAGTGAGCTATTCTGCTTTTAAAGAAAAACTTTATAAATTTTTAGCAGATAGCTATGAATGGATAACAAAACAAGAAATCGGGAAAAATCAATTTAAAAAAGAGGGTTAAAGATAGAACGAAGAAATAAAGACGATTGAAAGATACGAAGAAAAAATTAGAGACGAAATGAAATGTAAAGCAGCTGAAATGAGCGGAATAGAAAAGGTTGACTTTTAAAAAGCAACAAAACACTTTTGATCTTCATAATTATATAATATACTTTCGATATACTGCCATTTCTGAAAAATAACTCGGTTAATGATGTTTTTACAAGTGTCCGGGTCCAGAGCACCATTTTGATTTCCGGAATTTTACCGCAAAAAAATTATACAGAAGTATAATTATATTTATGTGCTTTTTGAATCGACTTTTTGACAAAATATAGAGTAAGAAAGGGAGCAATGTTATGTACGGTTTTTTGTTGATTTTTTTTTGTTTAATCGGATAGTAAACAGAAATGCTTTCTTTGAAAGAAATTGTAAAAACCTTAATACATTTTTAGTGGTCTAAAGTCTTATTCTCTTTCTTGAGAATTTGACTCGATTTCAATGTGCGGAGTCGTCGGTTCTTTTACTATACACTGTTTTCAATCTAAAACATTTGACCTCTAGCTAAACCGTTTCATGAAATTTTTCTCGTAGTTCTTTTTTTTTTTAAAAATTCGATTCTTTCAAAGTTCATGAAGTTATGTTTAGAAGGTCCTAAAAACTTGTTTCTTTGTAATTTCAGTTTTTTTCTTCATTTTCTTTTCTTGTGAAGCAAAAAACCAGTAATCAGAAAAATTAACAAATTTTACACTTATTGCATTCCTCACAACTTACCAGGATTGTTAATGTTGGGAAAACTGCATGCTGCGGGTGGTTCGATGCCGGTTGCGTGTGTCAGGGCCATGCCTAGAAACAAAGTTGAATAATAACATCCGCTTCCTAGAACAATATCCCCTTTACTCGCACAAAAGCCTTTCTAAGCTTGAAATGTGTCCTCATGAAAGGGAAGGGGCAATACAATTGTCATCTCATGATAGGGAAGGGGCAATACAATTGTCATCCAACAACAAGCGAAGCTTCTTGCTTCGGTCAATAGCTATAACCCTAATCTTCTCATAAATTTTTTTAAAAATTTAATCACCAGGTTAATCATTCACCTAAAAAACTGAGATTTTTCCTTGCTAGTCGGTATATTGCCTAAACAATTCTTTATATACAACACATATATTCATTTTCATGCCTTATTTTGACCTGTTGTGTAAATGCATTCCAAGGTGGCCTTTTTCGTTTGCGAGTAAAAGCTTCAGAAAAAAAATTGGTTGCCCAGCTTTTTTACATTATGATGGCCAAAAAATTAATTTTTTCTCAAACAAAAATTTTTTTCTCGGTTTTTTGAAATAAGGAAGAACCGAGGTGCATCGGCTGCTGCTGGGCGAGTACGGTAGCCACAGTGTTCGTGGACGATGGTATCTGGAAACTTTCCCTCTGTTCATGCATTTTCTACTCTACTGAAGTCTCAGTTTTCTGCCATTCCAGTAAAATGATATCTTTTTTCATTTTTCCTGTGCCTAGAATACAAATTTTATTTCTTTACTTTTTTCTTAACCACTTGATCAAGCGAGTGTATGAAAGGTTCTTACATAATTCTACAGTATAATATCCCAACATAATATCCACCACATAATTCTGCAGTATAATATCCCACCAGAAAATCCACCACATAAATATGCAGTATATTATCCCAGCATATTATCCACCCCTATAATTCTGGAGTATAATATCTCTCCAGACTTGAGCGCTAGCTTTCCCACACAAGTTTCCTCTACCAAGCTGGAACAGATATGATTTTTCATACCATTTAACTGTAGATTTTGTCGAGCTCGAAAATTTTTCCTGTTGAGTTTTTTTTTTTGTATCTTTTTTCTCTTTATTTGTTTTCAAATGCGTTCTCTTCATTGACATATACTTTGTAGGAAAATAAATGGAATTCTCAATGTTTTCACGTCATTAAACTACACTTTTTTGAGAATTTTTTTCTTTTTTGAGAAGAGAAAAGAAAAAAAGATAAATCGTTTCCGCGACACTTTGTATCCGAAACTTGACTTTTAAAATTGTTTTCACTTTTATTCTCGCTCAGGCTCGAATAAATATTACTCTAACGAGGCCGTACAGCTTAGGAGCGAGACGTGTCTTTTCGCGTAATAAAAAGTTCAAAGTGTCGAGTACCAAGTTTCGGTTACAAAGTTTCCCGGGTACGAAGTGTCGGTGATCCATTTTTCGTTTTTTATTTATTGAAAGTAAAAACTTACCTCACATGAAATCCAGATATGATTAACTCATGTCATATGCTTGTTTTTCCATACGATTCAAGTGAGTTCAGAATAAAGCTGTACCTGATTCGTTCCGTTCTGATGTGGCTGGCTCTGTGCAGCAATCTTAATGGAATATATAAGCCATTTTGCTTCATATTAATTGTTGCGATTTTCTTTTGAAAAAACCAATATTTTCGCATTATTTTCTATGTTTTTCCGAAACATTTTGCGTAGAGAAAATTTAGGTTCTAAGAATGCCATACATAGTTGCGTTTTTATCAGAGTACCAGAGAATCATGCTCTTGAGTATTATCATCTAGAGAGTGGATGTAGGTATTGAATGTTTCCGGCGATTAAGTGATGTAAAACACTAGTTTTGTGAATTTACATAACTTGCTGACTTTACTAGATCTTTCCATTTGAAGTGATCTTTTTACGAACTTTCTGTAACTAATCATGACCCTTCTCGAAAAAAGAAATTAAGGTCTTACAGCAAGGATGTTGGCATGGCGATCTTCTTCGGGACTTCTGCACGACTCGGAGGTTCGATTCGAGTTCGAGCCTTGAAAACTCAATAATTTTGATTGATCTGTTTTTTTTCCTATCAATAATTGTTTTGTCACTGTTACAAATCAACGTTTACCTCATTTTCCGTTCTAAACGGTCTCAATAATAGAGTAAACTGACTTCCTTGCTTGCTGGAGATGCCATTCTGTCCATTGGCAGAGTCATGCAGCACAGGAACAGACAACGGAGAGGAGACGACAGATTGCGTGGAGGAGGACGCTGAGTAGCCACCTACACCAAAGGGCTACAAAACTATACTTTATTGAATTTTAAACAGTTAGAAATGACCCGAATCACGGAGTTATTGATTTTGTTTCGACAACCATTCAGTAATTCATTGACTTTATTGTGACACAGACACGAAAAATAAGTATGGAAAATGACACATATACATTTGAAAGTATGACTAATCATACTTACAAAGTAAAAAAACTATGAATAGGCATGCATATGAGTATGAATAGTAATAACCTACAAGTATGATTAGTCATAATTGCAAATTTAAATGTGTCATTTTCCAAACTTATTTTTTGTGTGCAATGATTATTGCTTGTTTCCAACGTCTTTAACGGTCGAGATAATTCTGTAGTCGCCTCTATACACATTTTAAAATGCGTTTAAAGGCGACTTATAAACATTTTGTGAGCAAACCTTAGCGTTCAAAACCCTTCACATCAGTATCTTCCATTCCTAATTACCAAGTGGCGGAGAAGTCGTTGGCAGCGAAGAAGGAAGGGATTCAAGTAGCACATAACTATCTAAGATCTCAGGAAGCTTGAATACTAAAAGTTTTAGGTAATGGAAGTTATTAAACTTCTCTATTTTTAATTGTCCAATCGTACTATCGATTGGAACCGTAATGAAAAAATTAAACTTCCATATAAATTTTTTCCCGGTCGGCTTTGATCGCTTTTTGTTTACGTATTTTCGCCAAAATTTGTTTTTTTATACTGTAATGTTTTTTTTCTTCTGTCATTGTAATATTTTTGAATAATCTCTCCTTTTTTCCTTTTAAACTTTTTTATTAGGGTCAATTGACAAAAAAAAACTGCTATCAGTTGAAAATGAAGTTTTTGAAACAATAATTATTATATAAATTTCATTATGGAAATCTACACAGTATCTACATACATGGATGTTCAACATAGTTTTAAATTAGTCTTTTGAAATTAGAAGTGTATGAATAGTCATAAATTGCGATTCCTAGCAATTTTTGATTCTTGCAAAATAGAAAAGTTTCTCAACGATCTATGCGGACTGAATATAATAACTTCTGGGGAATATAAATGATGAGGAGAAACTCTTGGTAGTCGTTCATGATAATTCGTCCTATATTAAAATTTTCGATTGTTTAAGAATCATAGAAAACTGGCTTACTGCGTGGCAAATGACTGTTAACGTTTCTAAATGCGCTGTATTACATTGCGGAAAATCGAATCCACGCACCTCCTATACTTTCTTAGGGCAGCCATTGCACACACCCGGGTTTATTAAAGATCTTCGAGTGATAATTTCAGAGAACCATTCTTTTTCTAATCATATTACTGACATAGTTAATAAAGCAATTAAACGTGTAAACTTTCTTTTTATAGCAAAAAAATCGTGTAATCCCATAGTTTTGACACATGTTTACAAAGCTTGCATACGTTCTATTTTAGAGTATGCTTCATATGAACCACACTTGTTATACGAAAAGCGTATGCTTGAAAATGTCCAGTATCTGTTTTTAAGACGCCTTTTCTTCCGCTGTAATATACCATGGACTTGTTATAGACTAGCTTGTGAAATGTTTGATTTGCAATCTTTACTGGATAGAAGACAAATATCAACTTTTCGATTACTTCATTCTATTTTGATCGGCTCATCCGATGTTTTGATCACTGATTTTTTTCTCTACCAAAGAATCAAATACTCGTGGCCTCTCAAATAAGCTTTTTCCGCTTGTTAAAGCTAGTGACAACATTACTGCTCATTCGTTTTCTAATCGTACGTATGCAATAGTCAACAACATGGATGATAGCATTCTTAGCATTTCTTCTGAATCATTCTCTAACCATGTATTGTTGATAATTCCACGTCAGTATTTAAGATAAGATTTTGTTTACAACTTTAATTGGAATTTCATTTCATTTCATTCAATTCTATTTTTATTTATATACGAAAGCAATGTGAGTGCAATGCCTTTTGCTGGATACTTTGTGATTGTTTGTAACATCTGTAATGATGACGAGATAAAGATGATGAGGAGTGAATTTTCTTATTCGAGAAACTACGGCTTGAAAGATAGTTTTCTCAAAATAAACCAGGTGCGTTGTTTCCATTGAGCAAGTGGGCGTGGTCAGAAAGGGAGAATACTCCCGTCGTCGCTTCTGCAAGATCTGAAGCGGCCAATTGGAATGAGCTGACCTTTTTAGCCTCCAATTTTTTGTATATATCTATTTTTTTTCACATCCTATTAATGCTCATAACTGTCCAAGCAAAATGTGAAATTGTATCCTTATTGTATACTGTATCCTTATTGTATACTGTATCCTTATTGTATACTGTATCCTTATTGTATACTTGCATATCTCTTTAAAGTAAATTGTATCCTTTTTGTATACTTGCATATCTCTTTAAAGTAAATTGTATCCTTATTGTATACTTGCATATCTCTTTAAAGTAAATTGTATCCTTATTGTATACTTGCATATCTCTTTAAAGTAAATTGTATCCTTATTGTATACTTGCATATCTCTTTAAAGTAAATTGTATCCTTATTGTATACTTGCATATCTCTTTAAAGTAAATTGTATCCTTATTGTATACTTGCATATCTCTTTAAAGTAAATTGTATCCTTATTGTATACTTGCATATCTCTTTAAAGTAAATTGTATCCTTATTGTATACTTGCATATCTCTTTAAAGTAAATTGTATCCTTATTGTATACTTGCATATCTCTTTAAAGTAAATTGTATCCTTATTGTATACTTGCATATCTCTTTAAAGTAAATTGTATCCTTATTGTATACTTGCATATCTCTTTAAAGTAAATTGTATCCTTATTGTATACTTGCATATCTCTTTAAAGTAAATTGTATCCTTATTGTATACTTGCATATCTCTTTAAAGTAAATTGTATCCTTATTGTATACTTGCATATCTCTTTAAAGTAAATTGTATCCTTATTGTATACTTGCATATCTCTTTAAAGTAAATTGTATCCTTATTGTATACTTGCATATCTCTTTAAAGTAAATTGTATCCTTATTGTATACTTGCATATCTCTTTAAAGTAAATTGTATCCTTATTGTATACTTGCATATCTCTTTAAAGTAAATTGTATCCTTATTGTATACTTGCATATCTCTTTAAAGTAAATTGTATCCTTATTGTATACTTGCATATCTCTTTAAAGTAAATTGTATCCTTATTGTATACTTGCATATCTCTTTAAAGTAAATTGTATCCTTATTGTATACTTGCATATCTCTTTAAAGTAAATTGTATCCTTATTGTATACTTGCATATCTCTTTAAAGTAAATTGTATCCTTATTGTATACTTGCATATCTCTTTAAAGTAAATTGTATCCTTATTGTATACTTGCATATCTCTTTAAAGTAAATTGTATCCTTATTGTATACTTGCATATCTCTTTAAAGTAAATTGTATCCTTATTGTATACTTGCATATCTCTTTAAAGTAAATTGTATCCTTATTGTATACTTGCATATCTCTTTAAAGTAAATTGTATCCTTATTGTATACTTGCATATCTCTTTAAAGTAAATTGTATCCTTATTGTATACTTGCATATCTCTTTAAAGTAAATTGTATCCTTATTGTATACTTGCATATCTCTTTAAAGTAAATTGTATCCTTATTGTATACTTGCATATCTCTTTAAAGTAAATTGTATCCTTATTGTATACTTGCATATCTCTTTAAAGTAAATTGTATCCTTATTGTATACTTGCATATCTCTTTAAAGTAAATTGTATCCTTATTGTATACTTGCATATCTCTTTAAAGTAAATTGTATCCTTATTGTATACTTGCATATCTCTTTAAAGTAAATTGTATCCTTATTGTATACTTGCATATCTCTTTAAAGTAAATTGTATCCTTATTGTATACTTGCATATCTCTTTAAAGTAAATTGTATCCTTATTGTATACTTGCATATCTCTTTAAAGTAAATTGTATCCTTATTGTATACTTGCATATCTCTTTAAAGTAAATTGTATCCTTATTGTATACTTGCATATCTCTTTAAAGTAAATTGTATCCTTATTGTATACTTGCATATCTCTTTAAAGTAAATTGTATCCTTATTGTATACTTGCATATCTCTTTAAAGTAAATTGTATCCTTATTGTATACTTGCATATCTCTTTAAAGTAAATTGTATCCTTATTGTATACTTGCATATCTCTTTAAAGTAAATTGTATCCTTATTGTATACTTGCATATCTCTTTAAAGTAAATTGTATCCTTTTTGTATACTTGCATATCTCTTTAAAGTAAATTGTATCCTTATTGTATACTTGCATATCTCTTTAAAGTAAATTGTATCCTTTTTGTATACTTGCATATCTCTTTAAAGTAAATTGTATCCTTTTTGTATACTTGCATATCTCTTTAAAGTAAATTGTATCCTTATTGTATACTTGCATATCTCTTTAAAGTAAATTGTATCCTTATTGTATACTTGCATATCTCTTTAAAGTAAATTGTATCCTTATTGTATACTTGCATATCTCTTTAAAGTAAATTGTATCCTTATTGTATACTTGCATATCTCTTTAAAGTAAATTGTATCCTTATTGTATACTTGCATATCTCTTTAAAGTAAATTGTATCCTTATTGTATACTTGCATATCTCTTTAAAGTAAATTGTATCCTTATTGTATACTTGCATATCTCTTTAAAGTAAATTGTATCCTTATTGTATACTTGCATATCTCTTTAAAGTAAATTGTATCCTTATTGTATACTTGCATATCTCTTTAAAGTAAATTGTATCCTTATTGTATACTTGCATATCTCTTTAAAGTAAATTGTATCCTTATTGTATACTTGCATATCTCTTTAAAGTAAATTGTATCCTTATTGTATACTTGC
>OZ057404.1:40914962-40936770 GCA_964056735.1 Allodiplogaster pararmata | reverse complement strand
ATATCTCTTTAAAGTAAATTGTATCCTTAATTGTATACTTGCATATCTCTTTAAAGTAAATTGTATCCTTATTGTATACTTGCATATCTCTTTAAAGTAAATTGTATCCTCTATTGTATACTTGCATATCTCTTTAAAGTAAATTGTATCCTATTGTATACTTGCATATCTCTTTAAAGTAAATTGTATCCCTTATTGTACCTTACTTGCATATCTCTTTAAAGTAAATTGTATCCTTATTGTATACTTGCATATCTCTTTAAAGTAAATTGTATCCTTATTGTATACTTGCATATCTCTTTAAAGTAAATTGTATCCTTATTGTATACTTGCATATCTCTTTAAAGTAAATTGTATCCTTATTGTATACTTGCATATCTCTTTAAAGTAAATTGTATCCTTATTGTATACTTGCATATCTCTTTAAAGTAAATTGTATCCTTATTGTATACTTGCATATCTCTTTAAAGTAAATTGTATCCTTATTGTATACTTGCATATCTCTTTAAAGTAAATTGTATCCTTATTGTATACTTGCATATCTCTTTAAAGTAAATTGTATCCTTATTGTATACTTGCATATCTCTTTAAAGTAAATTGTATCCTTATTGTATACTTGCATATCTCTTTAAAGTAAATTGTATCCTTATTGTATACTTGCATATCTCTTTAAAGTAAATTGTATCCTTATTGTATACTTGCATATCTCTTTAAAGTAAATTGTATCCTTATTGTATACTTGCATATCTCTTTAAAGTAAATTGTATCCTTATTGTATACTTGCATATCTCTTTAAAGTAAATTGTATCCTTATTGTATACTTGCATATCTCTTTAAGTAAATTGTATCCTTATTGTATACTTGCATATCTCTTTAAAGTAAATTGTATCCTTATTGTATACTTGCATATCTCTTTAAAGTAAATTGTATCCTTATTGTATACTTGCATATCTCTTTAAAGTAAATTGTATCCTTATTGTATACTTGCAAATCTCTTTAAAGTAAATTGTATCCTTATTGTATACTTGCATATCTCTTTAAAGTAAATTGTATCCTTATTGTATACTTGCATATCTCTTTAAAGTAAATTGTATCCTTATTGTATACTTGCATATCTCTTTAAAGTAAATTGTATCCTTATTGTATACTTGCATATCTCTTTAAAGTAAATTGTATCCTTATGTATACTTGCATATCTCTTTAAAGTAAATTGTATCCTTATTGTATACTTGCATATCTCTTTAAAGTAAATTGTATCCTTATTGTATACTTGCATATCTCTTTAAAGTAAATTGTATCCTTATTGTATACTTGCATATCTCTTTAAAGTAAATTGTATCCTTATTGTATACTTGCATATCTCTTTAAAGTAAATTGTATCCTTATTGTATACTTGCATATCTCTTTAAAGTAAATTGTATCCTTATTGTATACTTGCAAATCTCTTTAAAGTAAATTGTATCCTTATTGTATACTTGCATATCTCTTTAAAGTAAATTGTATCCTTATTGTATACTTGCATATCTCTTTAAAGTAAAATTGTATCCTTATTGTATACTTGCATATCTCTTTAAAGTAAATTGTATCCTTATTGTATACTTGCATATCTCTTTAAAGTAAATTGTATCCTTATTGTATACTTGCATATCTCTTTAAAGTAAATTGTATCCTTATTGTATACTTGCATATCTCTTTAAAGTAAATTGTATCCTTATTGTATACTTGCATATCTCTTTAAAGTAAATTGTATCCTTATTGTATACTTGCATATCTCTTTAAAGTAAATTGTATCCTTATTGTATACTTGCATATCTCTTTAAAGTAAATTGTATCCTTATTGTATACTTGCATATCTCTTTAAAGTAAAAAACATGATAACAAAAGCAGCTAATGAAATAACCGAACCTACTGAACATAAACGTCTATCAAATGTACTGACTCAGTGTTGGACTATGCATCAGAGTGAAATGCACTAGGTCACTGTTCACTGGTTGATTAGGATCAGAATTCGGAGAAGATGTTGTTGAGACGATTCCTTTGCTGATTGGCAGAGCGGATGAGAGCCGATGGAGGAACCCCTGTTGAAAGAGATCTTGAGAAGTCGAGGTTGATGGGGATTTTCTTGGGACAATGAAGGGATCCGAAGGAGGAAGAAGGGGTGAGAAGCAGGGGAAGTTTGGAAGTGCGTACGAAGAAGAGGAGGGTGCTAAGTCAGAAGAAACCTGTAAAAAGCTTCTGTAAAACCCTAAAAACAACGTTATTTTTCAAATTGCTTTTTCTAAATACCCCTTTTTCATGTATGTGGGAGGATGCTCAAGTTTTCCTCGATTTTGTTGCTTGTAATATGTATAAAATTCACTAGAATACATACTTTATGCAATTATCCTAGTAAGGAAAATATAGTCCACGGGTCGCGATAGAACAAAACCCTCTTACTTACATGATTTCACCGATAGCGCGCTCTAATACTTCACTATCGAGGACACATTGTTAATCCGTACAATGATGCAGCGCATGAGTTTTGTCTAGTAAGGGTTTTCTGTGCTTCAACGGTGTTCTCGAAAGTATTTCATTCGTGACGGGTGAAACTATTCTATCTTGTTCGCCATGAGTGGAGTGGTCGACTTTCTATCCACTCTGTGCTCTATTCATTTCGTCTAGTGTACAAGATGCAATCCGGCTTCAACGAGGAATTGGACACCTTGAAGCTGTTGGACACCGCACTCCCACACTATTCTACCACTGGAGTAGGATCGACCAATCACTCGCAAGTTCTTTCCGTAATCACCATGGACCCATTCGACCTCTTATGTTATCAACTCCTTCGTCCTCATTTTTTCCCTCACATGGAAGACCACCTTCCTTATACCTTAACACGCATTTTCCATGCGTAATAAACTCAAACTCAACTATAAATGGCAAGTAAATGAATAAGATTTAGTTGTACACATGCAGATCAAAAATAAGTCTAATCAAGTTTTTTTCTCATCCTTCTACAGCCACAACATCTGGTTGGTTGCCTGTTCAGTGAAGCTTAGATTAGCGCTTTGCAGCTGTTTGTGATATGTAGATGAATCATGGTTGAGTCTACTTCTAGGGTACGGGAGAAGAAGTGGGCGAAAAGGGCGGTGCGCTTGGGGGAGGTTGTGGAGAGAGGGGCGAGAGCTTTGGTGGGGGAGGTTGTGGAGAGAGGGGCGAGAGCTTTGGTGGGGGAGGTTGTGGAGAGAGGGGCGAGAGCTTTGGTGGGGGAGGTTGTGGAGAGAGGGGCGAGAGCTTTGGTTGTGGAGAGAGGGGCGAGAGCTTTGGTTGTGGAGAGAGGGGCGAGAGCTTTGGTGCAAAAACAGCCCAAAGATTGTGATTATAAGACTTATTTCGAACAAAATAGTTGAAGTTAATATTTTGTTGAGCAGAAGCTTGGTACAATTACTCACGTTTCCCAATTAAAAAAATTACGAAATAAAAAATAGAAAAGGCAAGAAAAAATGAATATACAACTAAAGGCAGTAAAAACGTAGATGCAAGTCCAAAGTTAGAAGTTTTTACGAAGCTTTACTTTGAATTCAATCAAAGCGAAGATCTCCAATGTGCGAGCTTGTGAAATAACATGCAAAGTATGAGAAAACCTCAGTGACTAATTAAAATTTTATAAAAAACCACTTAGAAATCAAGTGAATCGACGAACTTCACAAGACGATCCAAAAAGTCATAAATATACATACATACATGTAATATGCGAAGTTCGCAAAAAAGTTTGTGAATGTTTTCTTAACTCATTTTGTTGTTTTCAAAAACATCATCCGTTTGTTTTTTGCATTCTTCATTTTTCTCAAAAGTTTCCAGGAATTTACAAAATTATTAATGTGTTTTCGGGTTAAAAAACTGGATACTTGGGTTACAACGATCCAATAATGTTGCAATCGGTTTCTCTCTTTGCTTTTACACTTTTTTCCGTCAATATCTTCAGATCTTCAGATACTTACGCGTAAGCTAGAACTCTGTTCTCTCTAACTTTCTCTCCCAACTGGGAGAATGTCTTGTATATTAAAAAAAATGTTCTCTACTTTTCCAGTTAGCTATTCCAGTTTACGAGTTTTTTTATTTTTTGTTGACGCGACTCACAATCACACAATAATGACGTTCAAAAGAATAATCGCAACAGTTCACTCCAAAAATTTTGTGATCGACATAGTGCCATCTTTTTTCATTGGATTTTTGCTTAGGCTTAGTGGAATCACGCTAACGAGGCCGTACGGCTCAAAAGATTGTAAGGAAAAACAAACACAAATGTTGCAAAAGTTGTGAAAAAAACAGCTGTGAAAAAATATTGCAAAATTTGGTGCGAAATGTCGCGGTGTAAAATGACGTGGAACTTTCTAATTCGGTTGGAACGTACCACTATTCAGTGTTAACAGTTTACATACCTCTAGTAGGCGGTACACTACAGTTTCCCCGTAAATTTTTTTAGGGAAGAATCCTTTAAAGTGCACTCTGTATAAGTGCATCATGCAAGTATTTTTACTCGAAAATTTTTTTCGTACAAGTATTTTTACTCGAAAAAACAAAAAGTTATCTAACAATTGAAGGATGTTGAAACTGAAGTTAGAGTGTGCTTGCAGTGTTTTGGGTTAAAGAAGGCGATGAGTGAATGACTGAATGCTTATCAAGAGGTTCATGTAAGGGATATCCCTGTTAAAATCCCTCAAAACTGTAAGATAACGGAAAATTCAACCGAAGTGTAAGCTTTATGCAATCAAATACATATCGAACAATTTCAAGAAAGAGAAAGAGAGTGAAAGAGCAAAAAAATAGAAAAAAAAACAAATGTAGAAAACAGAGAGTGTGAGAAAGAGCGAGACAGAGAAAGAGAAACAGGCACGGGAACAAATGTATTATATTATATTAATAGTAATCGAGAGATGTCGAGCCAGATAGAGACAGAGAGACACTCCTACTTCAACAGAACTTTGAATAGGGGAGCGAACTTAATAAAAAAACAAAAAAATAAAAAATTCTCACCTCTTCATTTTTTAGATCATCAACTTCCATGTTTCCGGGTTGTGGGTTCTTTCTGGTGATTTTTAGTAGAAAGCTTTGTGTAAGTAATGGTAGATTTCTGTTGGAATTTGATTGATAATTACCAAAGGAGCGGTCTAGAACTCAAAAGAGACATTCAGAAGTTAGAAAACACAGATAAATAACCGAAATGAAAGAGAGTGGGAGTGAGATTTAAATATGTTTTAAGGTGATATAGAACAGAAGGGCTGATTGATCAAAAGTCAAGGTCTGCATGAGTTATTTGTAGAAGCTGCATTAGAGACACACTTTGGGTTGGGGTTTAGGGTGTTAGAGTGAGCGGGTTGGGGTTTAGGGTGTTAGAGTGAGCGTTTTTTGCTTGGAGATAACAGAGCGCAAGAGGTGTACACTGAATATGGATAAGTTAGAAGAGACTAGAGAGATTGTTTTACTAGGGATAGGGGAAAACCAAATATCAGAAGACCTCGAGAGACCATTCGGTCCTTGCTTTATGTGATGCAGCTGTGATATAATTATTGTTATGGGATGCGCATGTCAGGGGAGGGCCGAAGAAATTTCTATGCTCAAGACCCCTCGCTTGGAAATATCCATTTATCACCATAGCCAAGAGGTCATTTTGGATGTATCAGAACAAGGATGACTTTGTAATATTCACCTATGTATCCATGAAGCCCCAAAAGCAACAAAAAAAAAACGAATTTTTGAGCCTCCTGAGTGAAATTGAGATAACCTAGTCTCGATACTTTTTTATTAATGAATTTTTTTATTTAAGCTCAGCTAAATTGACCACCAGCTTCGAGTATATCGTAAATAAGATAAAGAAACCGTAAATTAAATAATAATAAAAACATTTTAAAAATGGATTCAACACGCGGAAAACTGGTCGTAAATTCTTTTATAAACTCAATTATGTCGAGAGAATGGCTCCTTTTTCGATTCTTAAATCATTATCAATCAATAATTTCTCCAATAGAAAACTAGGAGAAATTTTTTTTAATTCGTTCTCCTTTTTTTTAGTTTTAAAGTTTAAATTTTTTAAAGTTCGTTTTCCCCATTTTGAGCGTTAACTTACCGCTTAGAAACTTCATTGAGCAAATGGGAAGATTTGACGCATTAATCTTATCGAAGCAAACTTTGAAACATCGCGTCCTCCCAGGATCATAATTGTTCATTTTATTGGAGAAAAAATAATGAATGATCAGTCCACAAATTCAGAAAAATAGGAATTTTATTAAACAGTTCATAGATGTTAAGTTCTAAGTATTCGAGTACTGAAACCAAAAATGAAACAAAGCTAGATGCAAATAGCGGGTAAGCTGGTAGGGGAAAAGAGTCAGACACCTGAAAAATATGAGAGAGTTAGAAAAAGAGAGAAAAAAGCGACCAAAAAAGAGCAAGAAAAAGAATAAAGAGAAACACAGAAAGAGGCAGTGGCAAAGATGAAACAACACAGAGCCAAAAAAGAGAGCGTCAGAGAGAGAGAGAGAGAGAGAGAGAGAGAGAGAGAGAGAGAGAGAGAGAGAGAGAGAGAGAGAGAGAGAGAGAGAGAGAGAGAGAGAGAGAGAGAGAGAGAGAGAGAGAGAGAGAGAGAGAGAGGAAGGACACGAACGTTGAAGATAAAGTTAGAGAAAGAGAGGAGATATGATCAAGATGAGAGCAACAAAGACAGAGAGAGCACGAGTTTTCGTCTGTTGGAGGGAACAAGGTTTGCGGCACCCAGAAGTTTTCTTCGCATCTCATTGCACTACAAAATGAATCATAAGGCTGTTGAAGAGGGAAAACAAGGGAAAGCGTTAATATCGTCTTCTCCACTTCGATCGAAACAAAAATGGGAACTAAATTCCTGCATTGATCTATTTTTTTGCTAGTGAAAAGGATTCGAATTGTCTCTGCCTTCTAGAGAAAGGACTCATTATAGCATCTCTTTTTTCTCAACCAAATCAAGATTCAACCAAAGAGTTCCTACTTCATTTTATGAATAAACTAATATCATGTCTCAGTTGAACATTCCATAAATTACAAACCTTTGAGGAAGTTGATGTGATGGGTGCAGAAAATTGAGGAAGTTGATGTGATGGGTGCAGAAAATTGAGGAAGTTGATGTGATGGGTGCAGAAAATTGAGGAAGTTGATGTGATGGGTGCAGAAAATTGAGGAAGTTGATGTGATGGGTGCAGAAAATTGAGGCGATTGAAAAGGCAGAAAGTTGAACGCTTTGCGTGCTAAAGACTAGGTCCGGGTAGAGGTTGAACCTTGTGAGAGATATTTCGGTTACACATTATACTCTAGAATATGTTCAGTTTAGATCTTCATTCAAAAAACCTGAGAGGTCGGTCTTATATGTCAACGCTCTCAGAGTTCGTTAATTTTCCGTATCGCTACAAAACTTATAGTTAGCCATTGATTTTTGAAATTTTTCCAAATTTTAAATAGTAATTGAAGGCTTTTAAATAGTAATCCAAATGATTGAAGGCTCCTCAATAAAATCTTACCTCGTTGGACGAGAGTTGAGAATGCTAAAGGGGCGATCGCTACGCGACCAGTAGCTGTAGCAGCCTGAATCAGGATACCAATCAAGTACTATATTGTGCGTCGGTTAGGCAAGTACCATCAAGAATATCGTAATTAAAAACGCATCCAAAATTAAAACATAAACTAAAGAATTTTCTACCATTCCGAGTGGAAGCAGTATGGAATGCTTTACCCGAGTCATTCTTCAATTGCTCATATAACCACTTCAAAAATTTGATCCAAAACATATAATGTACCGACTCAGATATGCGAGTATTTTTTCCGGAAGAGTCTACACGGATCTACTCCACGGAGCTAGTAGATGAACTTTCACGCGACATTGGCTGTTTTCTATAGCAGCCTCTCATCTCGTGTGCAAATGGACTATACAAACGCCAACTCTTATACCACAATTCCTATCCTAATCTTCCCCTGCCACGATAATAATAAATAATAAATAAAATCCATCCGAATGTCATGAAACAATATTACAGTTGTCGAAACAAAAGTTGATGCAAATATCAGCTGAACTTTTTTTCTCAAAAAAATACAAAAATCAGAGAAATAAAATTGCAGCTTAAAAGTCCTAACAAAAGGCACATTGTTCAGAAAATAACCGAGTTACAGCTCAGAAAAAGAAGACAAAATGGTTCATTGCCAATGAACATGGGTCATTGAAAGTAGATATCTCTAAGTAAAATCCTGTTATTATTTCTTTTCTTTCTTCTTATTTCTCTCTCTGATCCTTATCCTCTTTCTCTATCAAAGCCCAATTTTCTTACTTAAACTTCTTACTACATTACTACTTTACCTGTTCTTCTCCGTGTTTTTCGATTGTTTTCTTAATAAAACGTTCCTCTCTCTCTCTTCGCACACTTCCTCTCTCTCTTTCCGTGTACTTATCTTCTTTTTCCCTCTTTTCGTTCTTTCCTTCTTTCGGTTGTTTCTTTTTCTTTCTCTCTCTCTCTTTGTTGCCTTCTATTTTCTTTTTTCCTTTTTTTCATCTCTCTCTCTTTTCTTCTCTCTTTTTATTTCTCTCTTTCTTTCTTTCTCTATATATCTCTCTATCTCTATCTCACTTTCTCCACTCCGCAGCAAAGAATTCGGCTGACACAGGAGCAGGAATGTAGCCGCGCATTGAAGGAAGACAAAGGTATAAAAAACTTCAATTTTTTATCAGTTTCCGATGTATCTTTTGTTTCCTTGGCAGAAGATACGTACTCTCTGTCTTTCCCTCTTTCAGCCACTTGTACATTGTAAGTGAAATGAATGGGTCAGAACTGGCTTACCTCTCTTTCTCATTGACTATCTCCCTAACTCCCTCATCCTATGTATCATAAAATAATAATATTCCTTGCGCTTGTTCCCGCATCGCGGCAGGATACGCTGAGATGTACGACAGAGCTATCCTGGTAGAACAAGTGGTTGCCTGCTAGATCACTGCTAGTGTGGATAGCACCAGTGGGGAGAGTCAGAATCGTGCGAGAGCACTATCAACATTTCCAAACTCCTTGGTTTGGGTGGATCTGTCCGGGGTGGGATTCGAACTCGGGACTCTTCGCACAATAGTCGACCACACTACCCATATGCCACGTCCATACATACTATGTATTATCTTCTCATTAAATATTCTAAATCGTCTTTTGAGATACCCGGTGGGTTAAAACTGCACTCGCATCATGCATTTGCATTCAAATAACTCGCATATTCTAAAGGTTCTTGAACGAAGAAGCAGATAATCTAAAATCTCTCTCAAGATCTTCTTGAGTGATCTTCACTTGAATTCCGAAGACGTTAAAAAACCTTATTTTATATCTGCATCTATTTTGAAACTTTTTGATACTTTAAAAAAACAAATGGGAAACAGAATAACCGTGAATATTAAATGTAAACATCGCGAGGGAGGAACAAATGTTCATGTGAGTGACATCAAATATGTATAGCTATTATATGTCACTTACTCATTGGTTGACGCTTCAATGAGTTTTTAAAACCACTTAAGTTTTTTATTTATTTATTTCACCTTTTTCTGATTTCCAACCCTAACCGCTTCTATTTTTTACATAGCTGTTCTCAATTCAATGCTCTCGTTCAAGTACCTTCCTTTTTCTATCTCTCTCTCTCTTTCCTTTCTCTTTCTCTTTATCTAACTCTTTTTCTCTCTTTTTTCTATCTACCTAGTTATTTATTTTTCTACCTATCACAAGTTCACTTTAACATTTTGTTCTAGAAAAAAGACGAGATTTATGCGATTCCCCGAGAAATCTCTGAATAAATGTTGCGAAGAAAGTTAAGAGATAGGATTTCTTCATTATGCTACGGCCAGAAGCGATTAGTTCTTCACTCCTGTCATCGAACGTGTACAAAAAAACATTTTCAGTGAGACTTGAAAAATCTGAATCGAAGAAGTTGTCAATTTTTTACCGATAATCGGATTGACCGGACTTGATATCTAGATACATAGAGAATAAGCGTTTGAAACCAAGTCAAGTTAACAACTGCGATAATGGTGAGAAAGTTTTTCTTAATGAAGTCGAGATGATGAAATATGTAGAGACGGTTAACATTTAAAAAATGGTTGAGAGCCTCATGAACATTCATAAGAACACAATGTTTAGTTAAACCAAGGAAATATTGTAGAATTAGAGGAGAAAACTGAAAACAGTTGATTATAACTTTTGAAAGACACAAAAGGCTCGTGAGTAATTAAGTAACTTGTAACTTTGAGAAAAAAACGATAGCACAAAAACCTTTTTAACACGTAGACCATTTGGAAAAATTAAAATTTGCTGTACAAGGCGCTTAGGATCAGCGTTTTTCTGGTTTCAGGAAAGTACTGGAAGCAGCAAAAAAACCAGGCAGGATGAAGGCTATAAAATATAACATCGAAATAGTTAAGATGCTTCTCACTACCTTGTACTTAATTGTATTAGAAATCTTTTGAGAATAATTTTTCTCAATTAAATTCAATCAAGAGAAGTTTATGACTTTTCATTCAAAACAAGGCGACTAGCAGAATTAATTTTTTTAATGAATAAAAACTTGCTTTTCTACCAGAATGTGATGAATCAGTTGAAGAAAGAACTTTTCTGCTAAAAAACTTACCGCAATTATCGAGAGACTCTTAATCATCAAAAAATTCGGCACAGCTTCAAATCACAAGAAGTTTTTTTTGTGAAAATTGGAATACAAAACTTCTCGTAATCAGTAAATAAGCTTTATTTCAAACGCGACTGAGAGCTGACGAAGAGATTAAATCAGAAATAATTTATAGTTTTAAAATATACAGTTACTATCGTTGCAGATTTTGTTAAGACCTTTATACTCTCCTACTTTATTTTGGACGTCAGTTAAACTCATTTGTTAAACTCATTTGATGAACTCATTTGATGAAATCTTTCTATGAATAGCCTTTAAACCATTAACAATCATTTAAAAATTATATCAAAATCGAAGGCTGTCGATTTATATTCCATTCTTGAAGCAATTGCTTCATGAAAATGCATGGCAGAGTCAATAGATCAATTGAGCCTTTCACATAACCCAGTCGGACGCAATAGCAATGCTTTTCTGCTAGTGTTTCAGTAGCACCCTTCTTTGGTAAGAGAAATAAGGTATGGTTCAATATTAAATCGTGGAATAGCATTTTGTGAAAAAAACTTAACCATATGTGTTAATCATAACATGCAGTTCGTTTTAACAGGGAAAAATTTTATTAGTGTGTAAATGAACAATCATCTTAGATTTCTTGTCATCTTAGATTGAATTTGTATTTATCGAGAATCTAGTACTTAACTTTTACACTCCCGAATTTATAAAAGTTTTTGGTAAGAAATTTCATTCAAACCAAGAAGCACTATTTTGAACCTCATTGAATAATCTTATTCGCAAATATCCTGCAACGGCCGACAAAAACATTTTTTTATAAATGCTAAAAAGTTCCAAACGCAACATTGAGCTGTGAAAAGATCAAGAATTGTTGAAAATGTTGCGATTGATAGAGAATTAGGGCAAAAAGTGAAGATCACAAAATCATGAAGAAATAGAGGAAGGACGTAAGAGTGAGAAGCGAGAAGAGAAAACAGAGTGAGAGACAGGTATAAATAGCATTCCAATCCCAATTGACTGATTCCTCTTCCCTAGACTACCACATTTTTCATTCATTTTTTGTGTGTGGATGCAATCTGGTTAATCTCCCCTCTGTTCTTCAACAGATGTCCATATCGTAAGAGAGGAGGAGTCAAGAAAGAAAGCGGGAGTTCTACATAGTAACCAAAGTTTTCTGTGACCTACCGAACTACAGTAATGAAACAAGAAAGTTGAGGCTCCACCGAGGAAGTAATGACCACAGAGTGTGTTCAGAAAGGCCCATAAAAACCCAGAGAAAACGGGCAAATTCAAAGTGATGAGTTGTTCATCCGTTCTTCTTTTCCTATCTCTTTCTTTTTTTTTCTCTGATATTTTCATTCTCTGTACCTTCCGCGTTTTCTCTTCGACTCTTCTCCACAATCATACTTTCCCCTCTGTTTCTTTTATCTTATTCTTTTTTATTCCATTTCTATTTCTTTTTTTCCACTTCTCTGAGTTTTTACTTCTCTTTCCTCCTTTTTAGCTTCATTTTATCTCACATCTTTTGCCTCCAAAGAAGATGACTTCTTCTTTTGCAGAAGTAAGGTGGCAAACCGACTGCTAAGTTACACATAGAAAACTACAGATAGAGTTATTGAAAGAGAGAAAGTTCCACAGAGATGACAAGATAAAACAGAGCAAACGAGGGATTCTTGACTAAAGTAGAATCAGAGATAGAGAGAGAGTGAGAGAGAGAGATAGAGAGAGAGAAAGCGAGAGAGTGAGAGAGCGTGTTCAAAAAAGGCGGGACTAGTCGGCATAGTGAGAGTTGAAAAACGTGTGGCAAGAAAGGAAAAGCAATTCTACGAGAAAGAGTGAGATAGTTGGGAAAACAGTCTATAAAAGAAGCCTATGGGTGGTCGTCTCTTGTATGCGGTGGTGCACTTACCAAATATGGGGGGAACGGCTTGAATGGTCCCCAAGAGATGCTCACCAGAGTGAGTTTCGCGCGCGGCGGCATCGTTTCTCCATGAAAATAGAATAAATCCCCCTTGCTCCTTTTTTCTCCATCTGCTCGCTGCTATCAGCTATAAGCTTCCCTTCTTATAAATCTCTCTCTTTTTTTCTCTCTGCCGTGTCCCTTCCTTTCTTTTCTCCTTATGTTTCTCCCTCTCTTTCTTCCTCTTTCTCCCTCTTCTTTATGTCTCTCTTTTTCTGTCTGCCTCTCTCACTTGCTGTATTTTGCAGCCTAATTTTTCTCTTTCCACTATAAAAGGGTCGCTGCCTCCGATGCGTTTTTCGAGAGATAAGTAAAATGTTTCCGGAAGCAAACGTTCGTTTACTCCAGGATGAGTTTATTCAGCAGTGAGTGATGCGAGAGTTCCTTTGAGCACCCTCCAATGAGCATCATAAAGAATCTTATCTAACCTCAAATATGCATCAACCGGCTTCTATTTTGATCATCTGGCTGGCTATGTGTTCAACTAAGCCCAGTCATTTTTCAACCAGTTCGTTCAATCGAATATCTTGTTTCAAGGCTCGATTGAATATCTTGTTTCACATAAAGTCTCGAAAAGAATAGGAAATCCGCAAATCTTATACATAATAATTTAATTAACAAAAAGTTCACTGATTCAATTCAACGAGACTGAGAATCAGGCCTGGGTCCGGTAGCAGCCTTGCTTTGTTGCAGGGAAGAGCACCCAGGGTGGTCAATGAACCCCATTCATACCCACCTCGGCAGAAGAGAAGAACATATTGTATGTAGCTTATTTGTGCTTTTTAGGAGAAGAGAGGTGCTTACGAAATAGTGAACAGGCAACAATGTGAGAGTTTTTCAAACGGAATTTTGTTGTAGTTATGAGAAGAGATGATCGAGAAGCGACATTCCTTCTAGACTTGATTGAATTGTTAATAATGGGCAGAAATTGCATGATACGAAATGAAACGGGAGAAAACGCGAGAGAGAGAAAATTAAAAATTGAATATGAGAGAGAGGGACAGAGAGGAAGAGAGAGAGAGTAAAAGATATAGATATAGGAATATAAGGAGAGAAAGAGAAATAGAAAGAAAAAGAGAGAGGGATAGAGGGAAAGAGATACAGAGAGAGAGAGAATGAGGAGAAGTAGAGGGCGAGGAAGAAAGAAAGGGATAGAGAGGGAGAGGAACAGTGAAAGAAAAAATATAAAGAAAAGAAGAAACTGTTGATTTTGAAAAAAGAAACAAAGAAGAAGTAATATTTGGATGACTAGGAAAATTATAGAGAAAAAAACAGGAAAAACACAAGAGAAAATAACTTGTAGAAAAAAAATTACCCTAAGCGTTTTTCAATCCTAAAAAAACACTTTGATTTATCACAATTTTTAATGTTTTTTTTCACAATCTGACTTCTCTAAACCCAAGATATTTGCTCGGTCCACGTTGCTTCATGAGTTCAGTTTTAGACTTCTTCCGTAAAGCTCTGCGTTTCGGTAAGAAAAATATCGCTAAAACATTCAAGGTGTCTTACACCTAAGTGAGTTGTTGAAATAGAGTCCCGGCGGAACACTTCTTTACAACACGGGATGAGTGAGTTACTCAATCACCTCACCCCTATCACAACCAATCCTTCGCTCTCTTCTCTTCCTTTAAACTTTATTTGTTCTCTTCACTTCCACAACCTTTCTTTCTGTGTTTCTCAGTGTTTTTCTGTGTTTTTCACGTCTCTCTTGCAATTTTTTTCTCTGTTTCTATCTATCTCTCTTTCTCTCTCTCTCTCTCTCTCTCTCTCTGTCTCTATCTCTATCTGTCTCTCTCTCCACTTCTATGTTTGTCTCTGACCACTTCACTTCAATGTTTCTTCACGTGAAATCTCTCTTGCTTTGCCCCGATCTCTAACTTTCTTTTAGATAATTTCAAAGTATGACCAGAGATAACTCATGTGATAAGAAAGTAATGAAAAAATCGAACGGACACTAAAAAAAATTATATAGAGTTTCGTAACAGAAGTTCAGACCAAAAGACATTCTTGAGACACGAATATCAATTCTTTAAAATCATAAGAACATGGACTTCTACATACCTTTAATCACAACAAGATGAACGAGTTGGGCCGATAAGTATGTACGATCTATACAATAACTATATATGATAAGTATATACGGATAAGTATAACATTTTTATACAAAAGGTTTTCCCATCAGGAAACTACCCACAACATTACAGCCGCGACATTAATCTCTGAACGATGACCTCATGTCATTCAAATTAGGCGAAAATTTTGAAAAATGTTGGAAGAAAAAAGTGGTAACAAGAAGAAAAAAATGTTGGGTACAAAGTTTCGGGGTACGAAATGTCGCGGTACGAAGTGTCGAGAATACAACAAAAAACCAAAATTTTAATGAAATGTTCAACAAAAAAAGTGAAATGATTTTTAAGTACGGAAACAAACTAGATTGCAATTAGTTAGTATTTTAAGATTCATTTGGAGAGCAAGACGACATGTGAAATCTCATTTTCTCATATTTTAAGATGTTATTTCGCGTGCTCTCGCAAGATCATCTCATACCTCACTGATCCAACATTTTTGCCTAAAAAGTGCGAGAGCCATGATCTCATCGTGAAAAATTTCAGTTGTATTAACACTGACTCGATGATCTCATTCATCGAGCAATGGTGTCATCTTTACAGATACATCGTCGATCACTCAATTTTTTTTCGAGAGATTAATGTCGCGGCAGAATGTTTTAGACTGTTTCGAGAGACTGAATGACTTGGTTAATTGAGACTGAGAGTAGCAATTGACTCAAAATATGTACATAAACTTTAGCAAGAAAGAAAAGAATTCCCTAAGACTGAGAACATAAAAAATTAAAGACTTGTAGTTATAATTTTTAAAAAAACACAACATAGATGTAGTAAAAAAGGCACAAATCAAAGATGAGGAGCTACCGATTAATGCTTTTGTAATTTTATTTGGATGTGCACAGCAAGCGAGTCGAAAAATGAACTCGTGAAAAAACAAATCTAAGGAGAAGAAGATAAAATATCAGAAAGTAGAAGATCCAGATTCTGCGACTGGCAAAATCGGCATAATGCTACTACATATTATTCATAGAATTTGATTGTGACCAGTCTTGCAGATTCTTGTTTCCATACTAACTGTTAAGAGAATGGCGATCGTTTTTCTTACTTCTGTCTTCTTTTTTTCTGCTCATTTTCAATTCAATTGTTTGTCTTTTTTTCACAAACGCTTTATTCTCGGTGTCATGGATATGAAGCGCCATAATATCGAACAGATCCATCTGATTCTCCGGACAGTACAGGAGAATGAGAACGTTGAATGTTGAATGGAGTGTCGAAAGAAACTGGTGATACGATTTCTAGGGAACATAATACTCGAAAAAAAGGGAGAAGAAAGTGGCAATGAAAGTGAAGTAAACGAGAAAGATTTAAAAAACCTGAGGGCAGATGTTTTTGTTCTTCCACTACTATCAACCTCTGCTCTTTCTCATTTTCTCTTACTCTATCCTTCTTTTTTGTCTCTTTTCTCTCTCAAATTTCCTTTCTCTATCATTAATTTTTCTTTTTTTGATCTTTGCTTTTTTCAGTTCAACCCTTAACTGACAATTTTTTTTGCAAACTTGATATTTTTCATTGACTCTATTTTCTCTTTACTCTCAATATTCAAGTTTTTTGTTCAAGTTGAACTAATCTTACTGAATAAACATTATTCATTAAGCTTAGTTCGACTTGAACGAAACAAGCTTTTCGGGCAACAAAAACCGATATTGTCGGTTGTATGAATTTCTGTATTAGGATTTCTGTGATCTCTGTATTAGAAGTATTAGGATTTCTGAACAAGCTACAAATGTACATAGATTGAGCAGCAGAATATCAGCTCATTATTTGACAATTGACAGAGAATTAAGAGGTAAAACGGTGCATCGAATGAAAAGTAGAATGAGAATCGTGAGCCTGATAGCCAACTAGAAGAATGACAGAGAATCCGGGACTGTCTTCTCGAGAAGAACACACCTTTTTCTCATTAGCCGTTCATTATGACATAGAAAGTGAAGAAAAACATCAAAATCCCAACAACGTGAGCTGAATGCAATAAAAAATACTGGACCACCCTGATTGTTTCGAAGTTGCTCTCTCTCCCCTTCCCTTTCTCTGTTTTTCTGCTCAAATGTACCTTGTTTTACTCTATGTACTTTCTCTTATTTTCACGCAATCTCCTCCTCTTACTTTTTCTCTGTACTCTCTCTCCTCTCTGTCTATCAGTACTGTTCTCTCTGTAGTTTCCCTCTCTCTAATTATCTTACTTTCAGATTATCTCTCGCCCTCCTCTACTTCTAGCAAGCAACTCATTAGGCGAAAAAGGCCTGCCCCTCGCATTAAGTCCACGGCAGTACATGGAGAAGCTGCAAGTTAGAGAAAAAGGAGAATAGAGCTTATCTGCAATAAAAAAGCAAAGAATCAGACGAAATTACGACTTTTTAAGAGAGCAAAGGAAAGAAAGAAAAGAGGAAAAGAGAGTAAGAGACAAAAGAAGAAAAAAAAGTAAAAGATTTTTTAGCCTTTTCGAACATTTTTAATAGGAATAAAACAAACCATAAGGTGTGCCTTGTTTTTTTGTTGTAGTTTGAATTATTAGTAATATCAAGTCAAGCAACTATTTTCAAGTTGAACAACAATGTCAGACAGTCATTCAAATGAAACAACCTAAGCGATACTGTGTGGTGATGAAGCAATACCGTTTCTTCTTGTTTTTGTTCGAACTTCAGACAATCTATCCTTTATAACATATGCATTCACCCCTCTCTCACTTCGCGTATCTATCATCCATAATTGAACTTGAAGCGTATAACCTTGCTATCAGCATTTTTCCACATATAACCAAGTTGATAGAAAGCAAAGGCTCACTTCATTCGATTCGTAGCTGAATGAGAACAATGTTTTGGATGTGAGAATTGCCTTTGAGAATTCCATGCTCTGGTTTATTTCTCCTTCTTTGGAGAGTCTTTGGCGTCTCCCTCATTACTATTCTCATGAATATGTCCCACCCATTCCTAGTCCCTCCAACATTGTTTCTTCCAAGCCCTCCCAGTTTCCTCTTCACCAACCAACTACCTATTTGGTCGTGGGGTGGTCGGCAAAGTCACAATCACCCTTCTGTGACTCGCAGCGGAGACCCATGGACATACTACTAGAGCTTTTCATAAATTGAGCTTCGAACTTGATCTACAGAGAAGAGCCAGGGTAAACTACGTGTAAGGTTCTAGAAGAATTCGGCAAATGTTGTTAAGAATTAGAGAGAATAAACGGATCAGAGAGTAGGGAATTTTCACATCAAAAGAGGTGGAAAATGTGAAAAAATTCAGAGAAAAGAGAGAGGAGAAGAGAAAGAAAAAAAGCGTGGAAGACAGTGAAAGAGAGAGAGATGGATAGAAAGGTCGAGAAGAGTAAAAGGAGCAGGTAAAAAGTTTCATGCTCAGAAATGAGCAGGGGATTCCGTTAAAGGAAATGAAGAGAACATCCGCTCTGCGCAAGAGTAAATTATTATACGAACAGCAATCGCTTTTTATAAAATTCGAAAGAATAAAGAGAGGGTTGCTAAAACTTCCTTTTTCAAAGTGATTAAGTTTTCAGGATATCAGTTTATACTCCACTAAGTTGCACCGTTAACCGCCCACCCAATTTCCCGCCTACACTCCAGAAGAACAAAACCGATTTTTTGCTGATAGTTTCCATTGAATCCGCGGACGAGATTACAAGAAAGTACGACTTGTTTGTGGAAGCGCAATCACTTTTTCTTTTGAATGTAACTCATTGTCGCTTAAGCCATCATGAAAAAAAGAATGGGGAAAAACCAGGGATTGGATGAACAGCCATTTTTTACGTGAAACAGAGGAGTCATTGTTAGAGAATACTTGAGGATCTAAAAGAGCTCAGAGGACAAAAAGAGAGAAAGCAAAATGCGGAGATAGAGAGATCAAGAGTAAAAAAGGAAAAAAAATTAGAAGAAAGTCAGAAAAATAATGAGAGAGAGAGAAAGAGAGATAGAAAGAGAGAGAGTGAGTAAGTGAGAGAGAGAGAGAGAGAGAGAGAGAGAGAGAGAGAGAGAGAGAGAGAGAGAGAGAGAGAGAGAGAGAGAGAGAGAGAGAGAAAGAGAGAGCAAGAGTGGGCTAGATTAGAGTACTGAGTTGGATTGGATCTACCGCAGTTGATGGCTTTGTCTGCAAGCTTTATTCATGTTTAAAACCTTCCAATTGGTTTTAAAACCATTTTACCACAACAAAAAAAAACCTAACAAAGACGATAGAAAATTGCGAAGTAAAAGCGGAGAATATTTTGGAGAAGTTTACGACGAAAGAGAGGAAGACATAAGGTAGATGTGAAGAATGTGAGCTATCGAGAGGAAAAATCAGAACAAGATAAAGTGGTGGTTGGATGCTGAGCATGGTCAGAAATAAAAAAAAATAGGTGATAATAAGCTGTGAAGGATGTAGGAAAGCTCTGCAACTTGAACAAAGAAGAAGAGTGAGAGAATAGGCAAGATAAGATACAAAAAATAATCTGATTTTTAAATGCAAGTTAGTGGAAGTGAAAAGTGAACCGAAAAGTTTTTTTTTTGAAACTTGAGGTGAAGAAGAGAGAGTTATGGAGCGTTAGAATATCACTTTTCACTTTGCTAACTGATTTTCTGAAATCTGGTTTTTTTGAACGCTCCAATGTCTCACCACGAATTACCGTCAGAAGAAAAATAGACTACGGTATTACTTTTATAATAACCTTAACTGTTGGACGTAATCCAAGAATTTTGCTGCAGGATGTTGCTCCTGTTCTTTCTTATTTTCCTCTCTTTCTAATCCCTCTCCGTTATTTTTACATCAAAATACGCTTAGGCTTAGTAATAGTTTACGCTAACAAGACCGTATTAAAAAGTTAGTCATAAATCCGTGACTCCGCCCCCCCCCCCCCCCCGAAGGAGGAAAGTAGTGGAGTATACGTCGATCTGGACAAGTACCAAATTGTCTATGTATATATAAATATATAAACGCTACGGTTTCGAGAAATTTTTTCATAGCTGATCATTTTGAGCATTCTTGAAAAAATTTTTTGTTGTGAAATTAGTAAAAATATTATTTTTACGTTAAAAAAATTTTTACATCAAAAAACTACGAGTTAAGTTTGTGTAGTTTGTAATTACGAGTTAAGTTTGTAATTCAAAAACTTATCATCCCTATATAACCCTTCGCGAGCGACGTTAAACCTTCGAAAGCAAGAGTAATGACAGATAGAAAAACGAAAATATGCATTCTAAGATAAAGCGACAATTTTTCTGTTAAATTCTTGGATTACGTCCAACAGTTAAGATTATTATAAAAGTAATACCGTAGTCTATTTTTCTTCTGACGGTAATTCGTGGTGAGACATTGGAGCGTTCAAAAAAACCAGATTTCAGAAAATCAGTTAGCAAAGTGAAAAGTGATATTCTAACGCTCCATTAGAAAGTTATAAAAATTCTAAGCTAGTGAGAGAAAAAGCAAATGAGAGAGAAACTGAGAAGAGGTGAATTGAGAAAGAGAGAGAAAAGAGACTTGAATGAAATTGATTTCATTCTAGAAGATATTGTACATAACTGTATTAACTGAAATCAAATTTTGAATAAAAAAAACTTGTTTATTTTTTAAGCAAAAAATACTATGTCTTCACTTTCGAGCGAAAAATAATATGTCTCCATATTGTTCTCTGAGGATAAATTCCGAGCCTCAAAGTATCCTCAGCAAAGAATTGGATCACTCAAAGACGGACAGTCACATGAGAAAAGCGACATATTGGAACTCTGTTTCATAAAAGGTGTTTCTTGCAATAGGATGATGACATTGACTGAGCCTCGAGTGGAGCAAAAAGAGATTAGATTTATAAGAGACTGAGCAACTGACATGGACACATTTTTCGGAATTGATGTGATGTGGATAGTTATTGAAATCATCCATGTAAAATTAACACTATTTTAATTTTTTTACTCTCTAGTTTTTTGCTATGCTCTTCTCTCTCCTCATATTCCTATCTTTGTTCTCTGTTTCTCTTGCTCTCTCCATATCACACTCGATTTACCTCCACAGTTTATCCAGACATGTCTAGAGCAATTAGAGGAGCTCTATTTCATAACATACTTGTAGACCACCCCTTGTCATCGCGAATATCTATTCAAGTTATAGTCTCGCTGTAGTTATATATAGATGATGATTTTAATGAACACGCGAAGAGGCTTATATCACATAAAATGCTCACAAAACTCTCACTGTGATTGTTGACTAATCAAGCAAAGTGAATGTAAAATTTTCATGCTGAATGACTCAACGTGTCAATTATAATTCATAACAAAAACTATTTCTTAAGCAAAGTCTAAAAATAAGTTATTTTTCCGTTTTTTTTATTCAACCGATACATCGAGCCTTACTGTATGTGTTTGGAAAGTCGGATTCAATTGAACTCTATTTGAATCATTTCTTCTTCCTATTCTTATTCCCTTTCAGTCTCATAGCATTGGAGATGAGCACAGAGAGGTTCTATCCCCACTTCGGCTTGAGTTATTGCGCACACAATATGAATAATTGAAAGATCAAATGTACCAAATGGCACTTCTTGGGTGGTCCTCAGGACAAAACAAGGGTCTTTCTTTTTTGTACGAGTCCACCCCTACTGAATCGAACATCTAATTTGTTGCACACAAACTAACTAAGAACTTCAATGCAGTTCTTTTTTTGCATAAAAGAACATGTGACACTTTTTCAGGAAAATTAGGGGAGGAAATATAAAGGCAGAACCCTTGAAAATTAAGTTTTTTTAACGGAAAATGCGAATCTGATGGTTATTGATTCAAAACCATTGAGTCGACATCGAACGTCATTAAACATAGCTGTTCGAATCATTTAACACGGATCCAATCTTGATCAATGAAAAAACATATGAATAAGCCGGAGCATTGAGCGCACATGTAAAAATGTTCAAGTTCTCTCAGAAGAAATATTAGTCCTTATTAAATCGTTTTTTAAAGCTTTTTTTCAAATTTGAAAATTGGTAGCAGTAAAGATTGATGAATGCAGATAAGACGGCGCCAAAAGAAACCATTCCATTCCTTGTTTTTCTTATCAAAAAATGGAAGAAAAACCTCCTGAGTTCAACATCAGAGTAGAGAGAGAGA
>OZ057404.1:40649962-40912462 GCA_964056735.1 Allodiplogaster pararmata | reverse complement strand
GATCTGTTTGTAGGATCGTCAAATCTCGCATGGGAATTCGCCCCATGAAGCTGCAGAAGACTCGCGCATTGACGGACCAGATGAAGGCGACCCGTCTTCGGAGATGTCGTGAACTGTCAAAGCGGTTCAAGCCGGTGGACTGTTTAGATATTCTTCTCACTGATGAGAAGTTGTTCAATGTTGAGCAGTCCTTCAACCAACAGAACGATAGGATTTTGTCGAAATCGGTCAACGAGGCCAATAAAAGTGGCTGTTACGTCTCGAGGAAGTGCCATCCCGCTTCTGTCATGGTTTGAGCCGGAATTTGCGCGACTGGCAAGACCCCACTCCTTTTCGTCGAGCAGGGAGTCAAAGTCAATACCAATAACTACCTGAACGACATTCTCGTGAAGGAAGTACTTTCCTGGAGCCAGGCTCTTTTCGCGGGACGCAACTGCACGTTCCAGCAGGACTCTGCGCCCGCCCACAAGGCTAAAGATGTGCAAGACTGGTGCAAGACCGATTTCCCTTCATGATCACCTCCGCCGAATGGCCTCCGTACTCGCCTGATTTGAATCCCCAGTATTTCCTTGATAGCAAGGCCTGTGCTTCTCCCCACAAGAATTTGAAGAGTCTGAAGCGCGCCCTACAGAAGGCGTGGGATGATCTTGACGTCGCTTGCCTGTCCACCACGGTGAGTGCCTTTCACTAGCGACTCCGCCCTGTGTCAAGGAGAAGGGAAGGCTATTCAAAATTTGAAAGTTCAGCTATATCGCAAACTATTTGAATAAACTTTGATGAAAATTTCGTTTGATTTGCTCAATCCGTTAAGTTTTTATCGGAAAAATACTGTCCACCTAGCTTTTTGCCGCACCCTGTACATACGAGGGGTGTCCCCAAAATTAGTTGCCGATGTGTTCGTAACTCAACACCAGAGCGAGCCACAACAACGATTCAAGTACCAGTGTGTAGCTTGTAGTCTCAGCTTTCGAAGGAGACTAAAATGACCTAAATACGACAAGCTGACGAAAAGTTATAGCTCTTTTGCAAACGCGCGTTCTGTGAATGTTTACATTTTGTGCGGGTTATGCGACTTTGGTTCGTCATTTATTCATCGTCACAATCACCGGTCATAACAGTCATCTTCTCAACATAAGCACCACTCAACAAAATACACTTCTTCCACCGGTGAATGAGAGACTCTATCGCGTTCCGGTAGAACTCCCTGGGGATCACGAAGTTGAGGACTCTGCGGGTTTCAGCGATGAGCTCTTCCCGTGAAGTGAACACTTTGCCTCTCCGCTTTTTTTGAGCACAGGAAAAAGCGCGAAGTCACAGGGGCTAAGGTCCGGAGAATACGGGGGGTGCTGAATCTGCTCGAACTTCAGCTTCTGAATGGTTTCTTGAGTGGCTTTGGCGCTATGGGGTCGCGCGTTGTCGTGAAGCAGGAGTCTGGGCTTGGCCTCCCCTCGTCGCTTCTTCGTGGCTGCCAGAGATTCACAGTAGCGCGCGGCGTTAATCGTCGTCTTCTCAAATGTAAACATTCACAGAACGCGCGTTAGCAAAAGAGCCATAACTTTTCATCAGCTTGTCGTATTTAGGTCAATATTGTCTCCTTCGAAAGCTGAGACTACCAGCTACACAATTGTACTTAAATCGTTGCTGTGGCTTGCTCTGGTGTTGAGTTACGAACACATCGGCAACTAATTTTGGGACACCCCTCGTAGTTACTCATAGCTACAGTTCGAGTGCTGCATATTTGCGGAGCAATTTCGGGATTTATTTCATGTAAATCTCTTCTTTACTTCACTGAAAACTCTTAGTGACTACCGAATCTGCCATCGAGTCCTCATCGAATCCACGACGACTTAGAAATTGACTTGTTCCATTTCTCGCCTACCGAAAGGCGTAATCACGTCGACTATTGGGCATTACTATTGAAAGAAAGATCCCTGTAAAGATGGTTACTCATTTATTGCTCAATAACATTTGCAGATGAGAGAAAAGATAGGAAAAGTTGTTTGGAGTAATAAGAAGACGCGAGTCTTATGAGGCGAGAACGAAGACTTTCAGGTGGGAAGTATAGAAACTCTTGATGGTTGAAGGAGAAAAGAGAGAGGGGGCAAGAGAAGGTGAGATACTTCGAATACGAGAAGAAGAGAGAACAGTGAAAAGCAAAGAATCGGGGTTACTGTAGCCTGAGCACTTGAAAAAAATTCGCGACTCATGACCTTGTTTCTTACATTTTTTTCTCAAGCGAAATGATGGAAATGAGCCGAGGGAGTTTCAGGAGAAAAGATGGAGCTATTACGGAGACGAATTTAGAGAGATAGATGAATTAGTACGTATTCATAGTATATGTAGACATCGAATCTCTGAGAAAGTGGTTGTGGTTAGAAGAAAGTACGGTTAGTAAAATTTGAGAACGATTAATGTTGAATTGTAAGAAGATAATAATGAGATTGGAGATAGAGAGCTAGAGACACGTGAAAATAGTGGCTTCCTCCCTTTTTTTGGAGTTTTATTTGAATTTCGCAGTTAAACTTGGAGGGAAAAAATCACATGTTCGATAAAAAAGGTACAAAAAACAATGAATGCATTTGTTTACTTCAATATAGTTCTTAAAGGATTCTCGGAATTTTTGTAAACCTTAAAAAAATATTTCCACTCTCATTCAGTTCATCTTTCTATGTCTTCAATTCTATGTACTTTTTGTATATCCCATTTTTCGTTTTTTTTTCTTTCTCTCCCGATATAATTCATTCATCATCTCAAACTCAAAATTTCTTCTTTCTTTTCACTTTAACGCCACTGTAAGAACAGCGAAGCAACAGTGGCAAACATCTAATTATGGCGATATTCCCAGCCTGGCCACGGAATGGGTTTTCGAATCAAGGCGACATTCAGTCTACCATGCGAGATTTTCAATTCTGTCTAGCAAAAAAATCTTGAGTTGTTTTCGCAAAATTTCTAGGCTAACACAATCAGTAGCTGAGTCAAAAAAAGAAGTTTATTTGATGGTGAAAAAACTTATTAAAAAAAAAGACTGAAAACTTTGTTCAAGCTCATAAGCTCTTAAATGTCTTTGAATATTTGATCTCAAGATCTTTTTTTAGTGCGAAAAGCGTTCAAGATTCCTGTCTGTCTATAAATGCTCACAAACCAATTAAATGCCATTAATTATAATTTGAACTGATTTGGCAAACGCACTACTAAGTCTTTGGTTTCTGTATGATAATATGTATAATCCGTGAGATCTCCCTAAATATCAAGCCTCCCTAAAGTCCCAGAAATGCGTCAACATGATTTTTAGAGATTTCTGAACCATATAAATTTCTAATCAGTTTAGAACATACACAACATACAGAAGTCCGCTTCTCGAACACGGGAGGGAGGTATTTTCTCCGTTAACTATCGGCTTTGTTAACTGCGTAAAATTTTTTAGAGATCCTGTACACTAAAGTTACTATACAGGGCGGGATTACCCGAGATGAGTTTTGTTGCTGTACTGAATCTCTTTATCATCACCTCACTTGAATAAAGAAGAAAATTGCAGATCATGTATTGATGCATAAATGTCGGAAAAAAACGGAATTATTACGAAAGATTACCCAACTCTCTTTACACTTTGCCATCGCCCTATTTCCTGAGAGAATAAAATATTTACATAAGATACCTGCCTTTTAAAGTTCAAAGCAGGGCAAGAACTTGTCCGCCCACAATGATAAATGTCTGGAATGATATGTAAATGTTTCACCATCAAGTTTACCATGCTCTGTGGTTTCTATGAGCTCGTCTAGCATGTTTAGAAGAAACTCAGGAAGCGATTGCGAGACGATTGTGATGAACTCCAGAATAATAATTTATTAATGGAAAAGCTTTATTCAGTTTTTTTTCTCGTAAAGTTTTCGAATGATAAAGACATTTAACTATTTGGTCTTTTAAGTTATTAAACTCCGTATAAAGAACTCTAAAGTTAAGATGAATGTATTTTTGTTGTTCTCTGTTACTATTTAAAGTGATGTTAATGATTGTTCCTGTCATATTAATGTCATCTTACTTTCAACTAAAACCACTTAATTCACATTTTTGTGACAGTATCATCTGTTTTGTCACGTAATACTTGTATTTTGCTTCACGCGGACTTAAATAATTGAAATGATATCGTGGCATGCGTGTTAGTTTAAACATTTCAGTGATCTCAAAATGCTTCGTCACTTATACCGGAAGTTTCTCATGGATTCAAATCATACTCAAATTTTCCTCTCTAAGATTAAAGGATCGGGGCATTGTTTGCGTTTAACCACCCCCTCCCTAACATAGGTTCAATTGGGTCAGATGAGAGTGGCATTTTCTTGATACGGTCTCGTTAGCCTAAGCCGTACGGCCTCGTTAGCGTAAACTTTTTCCTAAGCCGAAGCGTTTTTTAATGTGAAACTACTTTTTTTAATGTAAAAACAATTTTTTAATGTAAAAATAATTCTTTGTAAATTAAATAAGTTAGACGTATAACCCATGGAACCTCTGGTAGAGGGGGGTGCTTGAACGCAAAAAGTGCCAGGATCAGCTGGTTCGCACCGCAACCAAAAACAGTAGCTTTTCTACAGTCTCTAAGTGATCAGGAAAACATAACTTCACGCTTCTTATCGAAAAAAAATCATATTTCATCATCACGCTACGCAGGTTAATAGGCCCTCATAGCAGTTTAGCAAACCGACAAGAAACTGCTGCCAAAAACAAAAAGTAATCAACTTTCTCGAACAGCTTCGCAGCCACTCCCATCAGTATTTGTTATGGCCACTAGCAAACTATTTGCATTGTTTGGTAAACATCGCAAAACATCAATCATAGTACGCGACAACAACAAGAACTCGTTTGTATAAGAAGAACGTGCAACATAAATCACAAATTGAAAGCAAAAAGAGCTGAGTTGTAGAAAACCTTGAAATGGGAAATATGCCTCATAAGAAAAGCAAGTACCTGTAGAAGACCAAGTGGTTTTTGAAGCAAGAAAGAACTAACGCTGGCGATTAAGGGTGGAGTTTGTAGATAGCCCCGCCCACAAAAATGACTAGGGGAATTTCGATTGAAGAGGATTCTTCTCCGGGAAATACGATAACAAAGGTACGGTATTTGAAGGGTCATTCAGAATATTTCGTGTCCTCATATATGTATGTTAAGATAATGACTAATCAATATGTCAATGCGCGAAAGATGTTCTGAGAATAGCCTTTCTTTTTGTACCCATCTCAGTACAATCATTATTCGGTTATTAACTCCCACTGATTAATGAAGACAGCAATCTCATATGAAACTAGGATGCATCACTATTTGTGTTCTTGGAACGCTCGCTCTCTTAACAAAAAAAAAGTTTTTACCATAGTAATTTGAAAACTACTCGCTTTTCCAGTCTTTTTCCCATCTACAGTCTATTTTCCTAATCTTTTGAGTCGTATAAAAACTTTCTGTGTCAGCTTATAGTAATTTAGAGTTATAAATGCTAGTTCATTTCAAACAAATCATATACATATATTCTTCACTCAGTACCAAAAAATGTTTTTCAAATTTAATAATAAGGGTTATCAAAGATTACCTGAATGATCTGCCTAGCTGCCTAATTATTCGAACGAAAATACGAAGCGCTGGACTGAATTTTCTTGTGAAACAAACTAATTCGATATTTTATCAGTAATTGCTTCGTTAGTTCATACAAGTTTTTTTTTCAAATTTTAACAAATGTATTAAAAACGGTTTTCCATGTTCACATACTTTCTAATTTTTTCGCGTTTGCTGCTTACTCTGTTTTGATTTAATAGGTTTTTTTGGAAGATTTACATGCGAAAACAGAAATTTTTAACGCTATTTAACTGGAATCCAGTTAAATAGAGATAAAAATAGAGTAATGTTTTAATGCCTCTAAGCTACGAAGCCAATTTCCATTTCAGATCAATCACTCGATTAGTTGCCCAAGCGTTCTTTGATTCTTACCAACCTCAGAGCTCGTGAGAATTTGCTTTATTGTCGAGGATCTTTGAAAAAAATACAAAGTAACTGTCTTGTTGTTTTTGGTAAATGCTAAAAGTTTAATCCGAATCATCTGAATCTGAGTTTATAGACTATTGGAAAATGCTGCATGTAATTGAGTTTGTAGTCTAGAGAGGTTTATTCAGACTTAGTTCTGGAAACAAAAACTTTTGTTACCAATGCCTTGGGAAATGGAGCGCTATTATATGTATAAAAATTTAAGCTTCTAGATTTTCCAAAACTTTGTTACAAATTCCTTGGAGATGCTAGATTTCGAATCAGTTTTGATGAAACTAAAGTAGTTTTTGAGAACTTTTTTCGAAATAACTTTCTTTTACGAGTGGTGTGTACAGCTTGTAATCAAAAAGCGAACGACATTTTAGAATTTCCTTCCATCATTCTTATTTTCTCGCGTGCTTCTCTTTTTTTTCAACTGAAAGACATGAAGTGCCGGAATTGTTAAAAAGTTCAAGCAAATTCTTGTTCTTGGTACTCCCGATATAACAATAGGAACGTGCATAGGCTGAGTGATCTTGAGGATATATTTTAAACAGCGTGGTTGAAACTAATCGAAAAGGAAAGAAGCTGATAATATGAATTTGACGCACCTTCGGAAACTCCTCTTTTCCAATATCTTAACTTTAAGGTCAAAGTCGAGGTCTTCAATAAATGAGTTTCAAAGTTTGCTCTGATTCTTCAACAATTAGAGTTCATGTAAAGCGAATGAATCGAATGAATTTCTTTACAGTTTACAAGAACAGCTCGCAATTGATGAGTTGGGTATTTCTTAAAGAGAAACCTTTCTCCTGACAACGGAAGTTATTAAAACTTGTTTTTCTAGTAAGAGCAGAGAAAAGAAAGACGCAAACCACAGAAAAGATGCTCGAGGAATGATACGAGATTAAAATTTGTTCGGATAGTCTAGAATAAGAGTGCATTTTTTGACGCGAGCAATTTCGATAGATTTTGCCACAGCAAACTTCTCTTAGAAGAAACTATTATTTTGGATTTTTCTCTACTTCTAGTATTATAGATGCCGTTTCTTGAAATCTATCGCAGTTTGATCTCCATTTCTCTTTCTCCTCACCCTCTTCAATGTTTCTTCATACCACTGCTTCCCTAAGAATGATTTCTCATATTTTGCTCTGATCCATTGCGAAAAAAGCCAGATCCTTGTCCAAGTCGACCTTGTCGAACTTCTTGAGACCTTACTTTTTTTTCGAAAATGACAATGTCAAAGAACGGTCCGATGTTGTTTTTTCGCAGGTATGAAAATGGTAGGAGAACGGCCCAATGAACAAATCGGACATGTTGGAAGGTTGGAATCATTCAACTCGTACCAAAATAGTTTGAGAAATATGGAGAGGCAAGAGGAAGCAAGGGGAGATGCGCATGAAAGAGAGAGAGAGAGAGAGAGAGAGAGAGAGAGAGAGAGAGAGAGAGAGAGAGAGAGAGAGAGAGAAAGAGAGCAAGATATAAGAGTGAAATATTTAAAGAGATAAAGAATGAGAGATAGAATAGATAGAGAGAGGGAGCATTAGATGAGACAGAAAATGATCAAACCCAGCGCAAAACTTTCTTTTTTTTCTCTATTCTTTCATACTTGCCATTTATTGTTCAATCTTCGTGCAAGGTTTGATTGCGATCCCATTCCTCCATTCATCGCGAAATGCTATTTCATTGGAAAGAATAACTGGTAGGTCTTCTGGCTTTTTGTATCTTAACTTGAACAGTTAAGAACAGTAGAAGAAAACTTCACAAGTTTATAAAAAAAGAAACACATTTAAAAACTATGAGTGAGCAAAAAGGCTGGAAACTTGCTCAAACCGAAGAATTGGTTAAATTTTTAATTAGCCCCCCCCCCCTTAATTAGCCCCCCTCAACCCCGCACGGGACAAAATGCAATGCAACAGTTCTAAAATACATTAACCCCCTCGTTTTTGAACCCGGTCGTTTTAGGATGCTGCATCACAATATACTGGGTTGTGTTATGCTTCCATAGATAACTTTGTTTCCTTATTTCTTTCAAGTTGTACTTTTTTCTATGAAATGATTGCTTAGTGAGGTGAGGGGCCTAAAATTTCAGTACTTTTTTCATTCGAGAAGTTTCGCTGTGAGAAGGTGCCGAATTGAAATGGTTCGGGTATGTACTTTTACTCCCCAATTTGAATGGTGGGAAACTAAAGTTAAATAGTGAGCTATTTACTTTAGGCCCCTTCCATTTCTGCTTCTCACTTTTAGCCTCCCTTCGATTTGATATGTTTTACCATGGATTTGGGAGGTTCTTGTATCACAAGGGGTGCTAAAAATCAGTAGGGGCTAAAGTAAAAATTTACCCCCAACAATCTCTCTGAGAAAAGAAATGAATTCTAAGTGAATTTTACATACATATTTTTTCGGCATTTACCGAAAAGCGTGATGGACGTCATCGATCAGATATTTTAGTACTTTTTTACTTTCAAGTATTTTTTGAACCTTTTTTATTACAGTTTCGTTAGCGTCAACTTTACCTAAGCCTTAGCGAGAAAAAAATTACAAAAAATCTCATCGCTGACGTCTATCACGCTTTTCGGCAACTCTTCCAATCTACGACTAAATATAAAAACTACAAAAAAAGACGAAGTACAAAAAAATACTTGAAAGAAAAGACTTGTGAAATTTTGCAGTACGCCCTGAATCACCTGGCCTAAAACACGGCCTCGTTAGCTAAGGCGTACGGCATTGTTAGATAAGCCGTACGGCCTCGTTGGCTAAGCCATACGGCCTCGTTAGCTAAGCCGTCATAGTCGAGCATTCTCAACCTACACTACAGTGCCCTTCATCAGCAGTTGTGATGAACAAAATAGTAGTAATGAACGTAACAGCCAGGCTAGCCAGGGGATTCAGGAATTAAGGGCGGACTGCAAAACTTCACAATTGAAAAAAGTTTACAAAAAATATCTCAACGCTTTTCGGCAATTGTCCAAGAACTGTAGTCAAATATGTGTGAGAGAAAGCACAACATGCACAGTGTGAATCACAACATGCGTATGTGATATTCACTAGTTTGTTATAGACGCTGTAACACTAAAAAGGCTTTTAAAACTTTCAACGTGTTAACCTTGTCTCTTAATTTTCGTCTACTATAAAAACACCTAAATATCCACTTTCTGTGATTCACCTATTTTCCTGCCCCTGAATCGAAAACCTACCACCTTTGTTGATAAATCGCACGAAAATTAGTAAATCACAGAAAATGGTTACTTTCGGTGTTTTTATAGGGAAAGGAAAATTTAGAACCGCATCTTAATGGCTCTTAAAAATTGCTTTTCATCAGGAAGTTTCTTTGGGTAATTAAAGTAAATCTTCAAGGTAATGACTGATGTGACTTCACGGGCTGAAGATGGCAGAGTCACACACGTTGTTGACCCGATCGATAAGTACTCAGCCCTGATAGTTCGAGTCAGTTTGTTCTCTATTGTTGTGGAAAAAATTCTCTTCATCAAAAAAAGAATTAAATTCGAGCTCAAAAAGAAACAAGTGAATCTCTCACTTTTCCTTTAAAATTTGAATTTTAGGTTTTGATTTATTATTTTTTTGGAGTTTTCTACCGCATGTGAATCAATCGTAAAAGAAAAGTTATTGGAAAAGTTCTCATAGATAAAAATTTCACGTAATGTCGTTCGTTCCAGGGAACAATTGTTGGCACAGGTCTCATAGGAGTGGCATTGTTCCTTCGCAATTCTCGCATTGTTGGTTTTTCGTCTCAAGTCTTTATTTCATTGATTTTAAACCAGTTCACGAAATGACTCAAACTATTGCCTCTGCATTTAATCTTACGTGTTAATAAAAGAAGAAGTAATAAACAACTACCTAATTGAGTGTGACGTCTACCTAAATAAACAAACACGTCTACCTAAATTGACAAATACGTCAGCCTAATTTCGTGCGACGTCAGACTAATTTCCTGCTACGTCAACCTATTTTCGCGCGACGTTAGACTAATTTCCTGCAACGTCAACCTATTTTCGTGCGACGTCAACTTATTTCCGTGCGACGTCTAATCATTCAATCATTTATTCCTAGTACATAAATACATCGGATAAAATCGCGGGTGCTAGTTCAATAGAGATGAACAAAAAGAGATAAAATGGGTGATGACTTTGTGCTGTCTCTAATGACTTTCCGCTCTATCTAAATACTTTTTGCTGTTTTATCCATGCTCACTCGCGGGTTACAGTCTTTGAAGGCTCTCTTCCATTCTCATCTGATGAAAAAACTTGTAAGTTTTCCCGAAAGCCTCTATGTGCTCAGCAAACTTTTTTCTCTAGCGTAGCGATAGCATTTCGCAACGCCTGGAGTTTTTCATCACAATAAAAATAGGAAGCGCACGACTTCCTCCATTCAATTTCATTTAATGATATTCGAAGCAGTTGATGGAGATAACAGCAGTTTGAAATCATTGAGAGATCTCTCAAAGTCAAATTCGGTAATCTAAATTATAAAAATGATCTTAAAACTAATAAATTAATTTAAGCATTGACATAGCACATTCATACACACTTTTTCATAGGTAGACGTTTCACTAAAATAGGTAGACGTGTTTGTCAAAAAAGGTAGACGTTTCACTAAAATAGGTAGACGTGTTTGTCGAAACATATAGACGTTCCACTAAAATAGGTAGACGTGTTTGTCAAAATAGGTAGACGTGTTTGTCAAAATAGGTAGACGTTTCACGAAATTAGGCTGACGTTTTTCAAAACAGGTAGCCGTTTTCAAATTTGATGGAAGTGAAAATTTTCGTCCTTGATAAAACGCAACTTTGTGTCACATACTGCACGGATTAGACTTTGATATAAATGGACTTTAATATATATAAGACGATGCTGGGAATAATTTTCGTCAAAATGCTCAAAATGTTGTTTCTTGGGCAGATTTCCCTTGAAAAACCAAGCTTTTCCATGGCAAGAAACGGAAAAAAGCGCCATGATAAATGGCAGCAAATAACATGCGTTTTGACGGGCCTGCCAAGAAAAACCGTCAAAAAACGAGCTTTCTACTTTGCACTCGTTTTGTCACTGCTAAAGAAGGGACAAAATTTGTAACTGCTTATGTCACTGCCAAAAACGCGCTTTTTTGTGTACTTCTTTTTTTCCTGCCAAAATCGGGCTTTTTTTGTCCTTGTTTTGTCTCTGCCAAAATCGGGCTTTTTTTTGTCCTTCTTTTGTCTCTGCCAAAACCGGCCTTTTTTTTCCTTGTTTTGTCACTGCCAAAATCGGGTTTTTGTTTGTCCTAGTTTTGTCACTGCCAAAATCGGGTTTTTTTTGTCCTTGTTTTGCCACTGCCAGAACCGGGATTTTTGTCCTTCTTTTGTCACTGCCAAAATCGGGCTTTTTTTGTAGCCCCTGCAACTCCTTAGCCTCATTTCTGGGATGATGGAGGATCGCTCTCAGGAACTCTTTGGGGAGTGCCAATACTAGACTTTGATCTCTTCAAATGTGTGGTTCAGGCTACGTCTTTCAACGAGCCGGATCGAATCTTTACCTCAAACTTGGGTAATTAAACCGACTACAACCGCCACACAAATCTTTACGTACTAGCGCAGCAACATACATTTTTCTCAACTGTTTACTAAACTCGGTTGGAGTACGTCGCTAGATGTGATTAATATGTGGTCGTTGCGGAGCTTTGTTCAACGTACAAAAAGTGTTCCAAAAAGAGCCGAGTTTGGCAGTGCCAAAACATGACACGAACGAAAAACAAAATTGTCCCTGATTTGGTAGTGACAAAAAGTGTGTCAAAAAAGAGCCGAGTTTGGCAGTGCCAAAACATGACGCAAAAGAAAAACAAAATTGTCCGTAATTTGGCATTGACAAAAAGTGTTCAAAAAAAGAGCCGAGTTTGGCAGTGCCAAAACATGTCACAAAGGAAAAAACAAAATTGTCCGTGATTTGGCAGGAACAAAACTTGGCCACAGAGTCATTCATCATTTGGCACTGCGAAATGGTGGCCGATTCTTCATCCCTATTTTGGCAGCTAAAAAAATACAAATAACGGAATTTCCTTCTCCCAAGTTCGCATACTTTAAATCTTGGCGAAATAAAGTTTTTGGCTGAGGAACAACATTTCGAGCATTTTGGCGAAAATTATTCCCAGCATCGTCTTATATGCTGACTTATTGCCGTTTGTTTTTTTTTGGTTTTAAACATTTAAACATATCTATTTCAGTTTTCCAAGTTCGAAGCTGTCGGTCAGATTCCAAAAGAATTTATACGCAAAGAGTTGGAGTTGAAAGGAAAGGTATCTAATTTTCAATAATTCGAGACTATTCACAACAAGGTTTAATTAAATGTAAAAGCGACGGCCAAAAATGATGTTGTATGTTATGGAGTGAAAAGGCGAGTAAGAGCGCCATGAAAAAATTATGTCGAAAAACACAAAGTTCAGAAAATTTGGAAGGGAACAGGAACAAAGGATTTTTGCTGCTTCCTGAAAACTTGTGGAGACAGAATAAATAAAATAATTCTGAACTATTTTCTTGTCTTTTGACTAGCAGGTCTATGAAAAAACTGTTTTTCTTCTTCGATTTGCATAACCTTTAATTTCACAGTTTGTTGAGAAAAGACAAGGGTCCGCCGAAAGCGGAAAAAGTTGTAATTGGAAATTCGACAGAACCGAGATGAATTAATTCCATTGGCGAAAAATATAATTTATATGCTAGGAAGTTGAATGGAAAAAAATAACTGCAAAACTCAAAACAGGGGCCTGATAGGTAATGGGGCCTGATAGGTAATGGTCGGAAGTGAACATTTAAGCCTCGGGCATAACCATAGCTCAATTGCATTCTCTCAATTCTTCACAACTGTTCATCCGAGCGGAGGAAATGAAATTTGAAAAAAGCGCTCATTTCTCTGCCCTTCACTTCTAATTATTCGAAGTCCCCCGTTCGAGTGAGCGGTCGTTTTTTGACAAGTGCAGATAACTATGTATGTATTTTATCATAGCTGATTGAACTATCGCACAAAAAAAGCTAGTCCACCGGGCGGAATCGAACTATTTAGCAATGTGTCCCCGTGGTGTAATGGTAACACGCGCTCCCGGTTTGAGTCAGAAATGGTCTGGGTTCGATCCCGCCCGGAGGACTAACTTTGTCTGTGCGATAGTTGAATCATTTATAAGCAAGCTCGGGGGAGGTCTTTAATGCTAAATATCGAGCTTGAGGTGAAGGCCATAGAAGAAAAATCTTATTATTATCCCAGACTCCTCCGCTTAAGAAGCGGTTGTTTTCTCTAACAGTGCTCGTGACCAGGGGTTAAATAGTCATGTCAGACCTTCTGGTGGTTAAATAGTCATGTCAGACCTTCTGGTGGTTAAATAGTCATGTCAGACCTTCTGGTGGTTAAATAGTCATGTCAGACCTTCTGGTGGTTAAATAGTCATGTCAGACCTTCTGGTGGTTAAATAGTCATGTCATACCTTCTGGTGGTTAAATAGTCATGTCAGACCTTCTGGTGGTTAAATAGTCATGTCAGACCTTCTGGTGGTTAAATAGTCATGTCAGACCTTCTGGTGGTTAAATAGTCATGTCAGACCTTCTGGTGGCGGGCCCCTGTTTTTTCCGAATCATAAGGGGCCTTATGTAAAACGACAAAAAAAAACTTCTTTTTGCGGGCGTATGTACCTTTTTCTCGCACACTAAAAAACCCCTACTTATGACCCGTTATCATTGCCATTGTAAAATAGCGTAGTAATAGTATGGCCACGGATCTTGCTTCAACGCGGAATGAACCCTTAAAAAATCTTTTAGGTGCGAGAAGTCGTCCAGACGGGAGAGCTGCTTATTGAGCACCAGCCAATTGTACGGTTACCACGGCTATGGCCGAGGAGGAAACTCACCGACAAGGTTAAAATCAGCGTGTTTTTTTTAACGCGCAATGCGGGTTCAATCTATGCGCTTCCTAAAAGAAGATTGCGCTACGTGATCTTTGTTTCTTTGTCATTCTCCATGGAACACGAAAACACTCGGTCTTTCAAAATATGTCGTTCTCTTCTCTTGTGATAAGAAACACTCAGATCGTAATCCATATTCAATTCAATTTCAATTCTTTATTCCAGTCAAACATTTACAAAGAAGTTTGCATGACAAGGATACTGCCACGGATGTGAGTTCAGTGTTTAGATAGATAAGTTGAGTATTCACAGAAGAAACAACAAAAAACTATTCAAGGAGAAAGATAAGTCTAAATACGTAGACGTGTTTTAGGAACTATGTTGTTGTTGTTGCCGGATGTAGCCGGCTTCGAAGAACTTTTTTTAGGAACTATGGTATCAACTGGTAAATTATATATAGCTTTCTTGAACGCAATGGAGGATTTTAATATTATTACATTTTCAGGCAAATTATTCCAGATATCAATAACACGAGAGGCACAAGTGTTATTCGAGTGTGAGTTTCTAAAGGGAAGTACTAATCGTAGTGAGTGCAATGACCTATTAGGAAAAGGTGAGGGTAAGATCGTAAATAGAGAAGAGTAATCCATCACAAAGTTGCCATGAATACATTTGTGCATGAAACAAAGATCAGCAATAGTTCTTCTGTATTCAAGGGTGTTGAGGTTAAGTAAATGAATACGAGAACTGTAACTGAAATTAGTTTGGCCAGTTCTATGTATAAAGTATTCTACATGTGAAGGTTCTCTGAACCCTTTCCAGATCATTAACTAGGCCAATATTTGCTAATGGGTGGTTCATCAATGATTGATCTCTGCTGTTAAACGAGTTCTATCCAGACCGGTTTGCTGAAAGTGCGTCTGGCTGCTCTCGATATCTCAAAGGCCGGCCAGTCTTACCTTGCACGAGATCTCAAGTTATCCAACCGACCGATAACCTTCACTGTCATCAGAAATGCAGATGCGGAGGATGCGATTGACTGTGATGTCACTTACAAAAAGGTTCGAGACCATAGGTAATTTGCCAATTAGCAAAATGTCTTCTTTTTTTTCTTCGTTTATTACGGTTTGGATGGCTGACCTACCGACTTCCTCTCTCATTGACCTCAAAAAAATTTTTCCAGAGTTTTTCCACGCTTAAATTTAAGAAAAAAAAATCTTTTTTCTCTTTATCAAAGGCTTCAATAGCCATAACTCAGCCCGAACAGGTTTTTAAAGTTTAAGGTAACAACTTTTAATCTATTCGGATGAGCGACCTTTTGAAAAATCGAGACTAATTTTAGTTATGATGGAGACCCTGATTAACAAATGCTTACTTATGATCGAGACCCTGATTAACAAATGCTTTATGTTCGACTTCACATAACTAATTTACTTTTTTGAATCAAGAGAAGTACCAGCAAAACGATTGAATAAATTCAAGATCTTTGAACTTGAAAGGGAAATGAAATAATATTTGTAATTTTCGCAATGTTTATTTAAGAACACCTTCACTCGAACAAATTTGAACGTGGACCTGGTGCGCCGAGGATATGCAAGGGTTCCTCCTCTGGATCAGCCGACCCATCTCAAGGTTATCGATTGATTGTCTGGGATGGTTGAAAGATTTCCAGTAAGTGTACTCCAAGGATCTTCAGAGGTTAAATCAAGTCGCTTTTTTGCTGCTACTGGGAAAATAAGTTTTTTTCATTTGTTGAAAGTAGATGAATCTTAAAGCGAATAATGATGGTAATGACGATTGGGAATGATGATAATTATCAGGGCGTTTCTCACCAGCCGTACAATTTTTTTCGAGCGCATAGATTTTCAAAATTTGCAAAAGTTCGAAGTGTTTTTCGCTATGAGTTATTAAATTCCCTGATGTAAGAATCGGAAAAATTTTCGAGTGCATAGATCTGAAGGTTTCTCGGTGTTTTTAAAGAGCGCATAGATCTGAAGGTTTCTCGGTGTTTTTAAAGAGCGCATAGATTTGTTTTTCACCTGCAGTGCGGGTGAGAGAAACACCCTTATATTGATCTGAGGATGATATGTTCAGGCATTACAATCGATTCCATCTTACTCGCGCCTTGTGCAACGGTTGTTGATGAGTGAGAAGGTTGGTCTTTGTTCCAAAGAGCATTTCTCTCTAATTTGCAACAAGTTCACCTTTTTCAACTTGAAACCCAAAAAAAAATCACTTGAAATGAATTAAAATAAAAGAAGCTGCAAAAAATTTAACTTGAAGATTCAAGCCAAAGTTTGGTTGAAATATGAAAAAAAATGAACATCTGAGCTCTCTAAAAAGATAAAATTTCGAGAGCGCAGAAAGTAAATGAAAGTTTTGTTAACAAAAGAAAATAGAGAAAGTAAACTAAACGTGCATAGAAGGAATGATTTGAATAGACTTAAACTCAAAGATCGATACAATGTTATTTATATTATGAATTCATTGTGTTTTGGAAGGATGGGCTTGCTGTGTCAGGTAGCGGACCGTCGAGGTGTGGGCGTCTGGGAGAGAGACACATGGGTGGAGCAGATGCAATCCTATCCATCTGCCGTGACCGGCATCATCAAGGCAGCCCCCATCACAAGATTCATCGTCAGTCTGGTTTCCTTCAATCTTATTTGAAGATATTCAAGAAGGAAGAGCCTCAGTAGTGGAATATTTTCATATTAAACATTCCCAATAACCTTTACTCCTACCTTCCCTAAAATTATGGGAAATACCAATTTAAGCGATGCTACTGCCGTATAACAGTCAGAGGTTGAATACCTCGTTTAGAAGAAGTTTATAAATTGATGTTTCACAGCCTTGTAATGATTTCCTAGGTTGAGTGTTGCTTGAATAAGTTTTAGGGATGATTCAGAGCCCCGCGTAGTAGGGTCTGAACTTAGGTATTCAATCCCTGAGAGTGGTTGTCATAAGCTCTGCATTGAGATGATCTTTCGTTTTTTGATCCGTTATGCTCTAGCATAGTATAATATACAATAGTTATGCTAATGATTGCCTAGTTGTTTTATTGGCTTGTAGACTTTTTTCCGCTCAAAGATCTTGTCCGAAGGGTGAAGAAGGACCCGGATAGATTCCGTGACAGAAGAAGCTTTTTCAGGTCCTTGTCTTCTCTATTTCGCGAGACGTTCTCTTGTATGGAATTCATGTTACCCGACAAACGTGGCATTTGCTGATGGCGATGGCGGCAATCTCGGCAAATGCGTACCGCAAGTTTGCAGCTGGTGAGTTGCTGACTTTGTTTGAGTCGAGTTGTCCAAAACGAATCGTTTCGGTTTTTAAAAAACTCTTATGTACATATATACATGATAACTATGTTTCTCGTTCTTATTAAAGCTTATTCAACGCTTTTAAGGCTTTATGTATTAATTTTCGTCTATTAATCGTAAATTACTGTACATTTTGTATATGACCTTTTAAAATAGAATGAACTGAGAGGGGCCTAGATTAATAAAAAGTTTACGAAAAACAAAGAACATAGAAGAAAATAGATAGAGGGTTATGAGATATCAAGGCCGTAAAAATCCGCTGGTTTTTTTCCAGTTATTCCAATCTTTCGGAATGCTGTCTTCTTTTGCGAATTATATGATTTCTCATGTAAATCTTTCTAAAGTTCTCGTTGTACACTATACTGTATTAAAAAAGCTCTTTATGCTTCCAGGAGTCGACAGAGCAAGCAATGCTTATGCAAGGCTTCGTAGCAAAGTTGTGAAATGAAGCTCGGGAGGATGTAGGAATCATCGAGCGAAAGGCCTAGTGAAGTGATTGTGGCCGTACGGAGTACCGTAGTCAAATATGCTTCATCTCGCAAGAAGGCAGAGTTATGCATAGCAGAGTTCTGTTGAATATTGTAATTTGTACTTCCGATGCTTTTCATAGTGAATAGATCCTTTTTCTGTCCAAAACAAAAACCTTTCACAAATGAATAAAAAAAATTGAAGCAAATGAGTATAGAGCGCCAACTAATACTGAATAATAAAAGAGCTTCGATCTGATATACATGTTAAAGATACTACGAAATATTGTAAGAATTGTAAAAGTTGAATAATGGAACAAAGCCAGATTGTCTACAATATGAATGGTATGGAAGTGATTGCCAGAAATGGAAAATGCATTTTAGGTCGTTGTTCTTGAGATAAACATTGAACACGGATCCTATTAGGCGAGGCCATGTTTTGCACAAGGGGTCGGAATAAAAACTTTTTCTTAAGTTGTTCTCTTCTTCAAAACCTCCAATATGTAGGTATATATTTGAGAAGCATTTTGAAGAAAGAATTATCGATCGCTTTGGCTCGTGAAAAGTTGATTAAAGTGCGGTTATGCGCAGCTTTTCCGCCCGATATAAAAAAAGAATAAATTTATGAAACAAAACATCGCATCAAACGTCAATAGAGGCCATGTTCACTCGGATAAACACGTGTTGTAAGGTGCCCGTGATGCAGTGTTTCGTCATGTGTTTACTCATTGACAATACCTGATTTCCATCTTTCACTGCTCTATCTTGCAACAACTTCGGGGTCTGATTTGCCGCAAAAAATGTATTAATTCAAGTTGATTTCGTGGTGAAATCCCCTCCAAGTAGCTGAAATTTAAATTTGCGATTACGTTTTTCTTCTTTGTCTTTAGAAATGTAATGTGAGAGCACAATTCTGTAGCGTGATCTCGAGGACATTATTCGCTTCTTGGGAACCAAATAAAGAAAAGCCAGCAATTATTTGAATAATTGCTTCCTCTGTAGAATATGAAACATTTGATGGAAGGGGAAAGTGATGATGGAGTGAGTCATTTCGAGAGTCAGCAGTCATAGAAGGGGGAAGTGATGGACTCATTCGAGAGTCAGCAGTTATAGAAGGGGAAGGAGTGAATAAGACTCACTTCTTCTGTATGCATGAACAGAAAATATAAGCTTTCGCTGAAGAACCAAGGGAAAAGATAAGAGCAAGGAAAAGGAGTAGAATTAGAACATCGAGTCATCTTTTCCGCTCTCCAAGCACATGTTCTCTTTCCATCCAATGAAGGCTTGTTAGAAGTACATTCCAGCGCGTGTAATGATGTCGTGAAGGCGTTTGGTAGTCATTTAAAAGTAGTTTTATTATAAGGCGCCCCGGGTTGCAACGAGCACTGCCTAACAGAGCCGGAACAGTCTTGCGCTGACTCGATGACGACCGAGGTTTCTTTGTAGACAGGTAGGATTGTTGTTTCTGAATGGTCCTCAGTGATGGAAAGAGCAATCGAGGAACAAATGCATATACTGCCTGAGTATGGATTGGAGAAAGTTGTCAAGCAAATGACAACTGACCATTTGCTCAAGTTCAGCTCCGTACCTATTGTCTAATGTTCGATTTATCCGCTAATTCGTTTTTAGAAGGGTTAGATTAATTGAATTTGATTCAATGACTAACTTGATGGGTGCCATTTGTTACCAGACCCCATACAAGTGTGATGTTATCATTAATTGGAAAACAGGCAGAAATAGAATTATAAAAATGCTGTTGCCGTAGTTTCTTTTCCCTTCCTGTATTTCATTTCCTTTTTATTAAGCTCTACAAGCGTCGAAAATCACTGGAATGGGAGATTTCATGGGGATGAGTTGAGGACTAACGTCATATTGAGCTATTCTATCCACATGGAAGAAATGAGCTCTTTTGAACAGGCGATTTATCAAATTAATTATTAATTATTGACTAAAGGGAAATTTAGAGAACTTGAGGAAAAATGAGCATATTGGTGTTAACGGGGAAGGTAAAAAAGGTGTTTATTTTGAAGAAAAAAAAGTAAATTATTCCTGAACTTAGATACCCTTTTCTATGCCTCGCGCTCAGTTTCGATTACTTACTCTCTTTATCATCAAATCTTCGCCTTTTCTTCAGAGTGGCGATTCCTCGAGACTCTGCCTTTTATTAACTCTTTTCTTTTTCTTGGCCGTCTGCTCGTGTTGACGGTGTGCTGAGTAGACTTTCCCTGTTGGGAGTTGTTAAATAATGTCGTCATTTGGAAAGAGCGGAAAAATTGAGAATAATTAGAAGCTCTTTCTTCGTCTTAAAATAGGTAAAAAAGTTTTGAGAAAAAAAGTCAGCTAGGAATAAAAAGAGTTTCATTGACAAGATAAGATAGAAAACGGAAGAAGAGTTACTTTCCGTTCCTGATTGGTATGTTGTGAGCAATTAAAAAGACTCATATCTGTCAAATGTCTCCATTTTTAACTTCACATTCTAGAATCAGGAATGAATTAATGCCATTTCCTGATCGAATTTTCGCAATTTCCTGTTTTCTAGATAAATGAATCAATTTTGGTCTTCTCGTGTGAATCAAGACAACGTTTTAGAACCAAATCATGAAGATAAAATATAAAACATTTCAAGGCATCGCTATGGAATGAAGAGTTGAAAATTTGTCGTAATCAATGAGAAGACATATTCAGACGCAAATTTTTTTAAAAGCTACAAACTTACGACAAGCTTATCGCACAAGACGTAGTTTGTAGTATTGAATTAGGATTTAAAACTGACAAAAAAGCTTCTTTTTTAACGAAACAGCTTCTTTAATTTTTCGTATATGTTTACTACTATCGGGTGAAGCGAGATGAAAGAAGAAGGAGTGAGAAAGGGCGAATCAGAGGAAGAAAATCAGATTCAGGAGTTTGAAAGTGGTAAAGTGAAAGTTTGAAAGTGGTATGAAAGAATATTTCGAACACATATCCAACATTGAGTTCGATCATCCACCACTTCCTTCATCTCTCCCAACAGAAGGACCAATTCCCATGATTACGGAAGAAGAGGAAAAGCCTGTGGACCAGACGATGTTTCATCAGTTGCATGGAAACTAGCAGGAGACTGTGTAGTTTACCACCTCGTCGAGCTATTCCAGAAAGCTACGATTCGTCAGGAGTATCCTGAAGATTGGAGCATGTCAACCACCATTCCAATCTACAAAGGCAAGGGAGATGTTACCGATTGCGCCAACTACCGTCCCATCAGACTTATGCCTCACACAACTATACTCCTGGAAAAGATCATCGAAGCACGCTTACGTGAGATCACCAACACAAGTGTGAATCAATGTGGCTTCGTGAAAGGAAAAGGGACGACAGATGCGATCTTTGCCATCCGCTTATATCTAGAAAAACACCGAGAAGAGGCGAAATCTGTCCACTGTGCTTTCTTGGACCTAGAAAAGGCCTTTGACAGGATCCCCCATGATCTCATATGGTTTTCCCTTCGTGATCATTTGGTGCCAGAAGAATACATCAGGTGGATACAAATGATGTATGCCAACCCCAGGAGCGTCGTTAGGTCACCAGCAGGAAATTCTGAGCCATTCCAAATTTCTGTCGGAGTTCATCAAGGATCCACACTCTCGCCTTTGCTGTTCATCTTAGTCATGGACACAATAACCAGAGACCTCCAGCGAGACCCACCGGAGACAATCCTGTACGCCGACGACATCGTCTTATGCTCGGAGACAAGAGAAGATCTCGAACGTCAAGTGGTAAAATGGAATGATCGCTTTGCGGAGTACGGACTACGACTCAATGTATTGAAGACCGATTATCTTGAAGCTGGAACATCGAGTACAATCCAAGACCCAAGCTCCATAAAAGTACACAACACTGAGCTAAGGAAAGTCGAGCACTTCAAGTATTTGGGTTCTCAAATATCCACAGACGGGGACCCAACAGCCGCTTTCAGTGCCAGAATCAACGCAGCATGGCTCAAATGGAGGGAATCGACTGGTATCCTATGCGACAGACGCATGTCTGATCGACTGAAAAGTAAGATCTATAAATCATTCGTACGACCAGTTGCTCTATATGGACTCGAATGCACTCCTTCAACAGCAAAGACCCAGCAGATGCTCCATGTAATGGAAATGAAGATGTTGAGATGGAGCCTCGGAGTCACCCGGAAAGACATGATTCGCAACGAAACGATAAGAGCTCGTTTAGGAGTTGCCCCATTACCCGAAAAACTCAGAAAGTCAAGGCTTAGGTGGTACGGACACATGCTGAGATCCAATCCTGACTCCGTTCCCAAGTCTGCTTGGAACATAGAAATCCAGGGTAGAAGACCAAGAGGTAGACCGAAGCTTAGATTGAGAGACACCATAGAACAAGACATGGCGGCTATCGGGCTGATAGCCGAAGACGCCTCGAATCGTATGATGTGGCGAAGTGCTATCTACACAGCGGACCCCGCTCTTCAGCGGGAATAACGCTAGGAAGAAGAAGAAGAAAGTGGGTATGTCCTTTGTTTTTCTAATTTCCTTGTTCCAGATATGTTACATGTGATAGAAGAACTTGATCATTGGAGGAATTAGGTTGTCTGCATTTCTGAAATTAGGTTGTCTGCATTTCTGGAATTCAATTCAAATTTTCTCTTCTGCTTTTTGTAGAAGGAGCGGTTTTCTCTCTCTTTATTAATATCTGAGCTTCCACGTAGCTTCCCTGTATGGCATAGTCTAGACAAGAATATTCCGTTCCTCGGCGTAATGTCTTTACGTGACAATTGTCTTTCTCTCTCTCTCTCTCTATCTCTATATTTCTCTTTCGGTCTCTGTCTGTGGCTCTCTCTTTCTCTATCTCCTTCTTTTCCCTTTCTCTCTATCTTTAATTCTCTCGATTTTACGAACCCTTGAAATATGAGTACTTCAAAAACTTGTAAGAAACAGCTGTTCACTTTCACTGCCAAAAAAATTGAATGGAACAATAGTATCAGTCGGCTTTCTACCGTAGTGATAAAGAGAGAATTCATCGTTGTCCGGGAAAAGTGTAGCGATATAAAAGTGTAGCCATATTCAACGTAAATCACTTTCAGGTGCGTAAGAGGCTCGCTTCTTCTTGCAGGGTGCCCTTGAAAAGATCTCCTTCTCCCATTTTCGTAGAAATTTATTACTTATTTCATTTCATTTCTTTATTCCAAGCACATGAGATATCATGAAAACACAAACAAGAACAAAGTTAAATGCATGGACTTTCTTCTAAGTGGCGGTGTTTAGGGGTTGCGGTATAGATGAAAAAGGGGGGGAGGGTGATATACTTAAAATCGACAATTATATTAGTCATGAACGAAAGGTTTAGGTAATATCTTTTCAGTAGGCAGAGATAATAATTGTTTTTTGAAACTAGCAGTATTAGGTGTACTGACGATCTCAAAAGGTAATGAATTCCATACTGATAGCTGGCGAGAAACACATGTAGAAATAGAACATTTGCTAATATTATGAGGTGTTTTTAGCCTGAGCTCATGAGAATGGCGAGAAAATCTCTGTACTGCAGACAACTGAAACAAGTTCATAGTTTCAAGTTCACATTTTTTGTGGACACATTTATGAATAAATGAAAGGTCAGATATAGCACGACGATATTCAAGAGTTTCTAGGCCTAACATGGAGATTCTTTGTGAATAGGGAAGTCTGGAATGGCCAGATCTTGCTAGGATTCTTCTCGTAAACGACCACTGAACTTTTTCAATAGATTTTACTAAGCCGAGGGATGATGGATTCAATAACTCACTAGCGTATTCAAGAACAGGTCTGACATAAATTTTAAAAGCTGAAGTTAAAAGAGGCGGACATGGTGACTTGAAGGCTTTTAACATCATGTTAACAAGAGCAGAGCCTTTTTTTACATTTGTCTTCAACATGATTACGATAAGAGAAACGATCACATATGATTACACCAAGATCTTTGGCAACTCTACCAACTACTAGAGGTTGAATGTTCATGTAATAGACGCTGCGAGAATTGGATGATCCGAGATGAAGTAGTACATTACACTTAGATATGGATAGGGACAAATTCCACTCTAGGCACCAATCGGTTATACGATTCAAAGCTAGTTGGATATAATTACAAGAGGTAGCGCGTCCCATTATCTTTATATCATCGGCGAATAAGCAAAAATTGATAGAATCTGGGATAGCTTCTTTAACAGAGTCGATGTACAACAAGAATAACAACGGGCCTAAAGATGATCCTTGAGGTATACCTGATATTACGGGAATTGGGTCAGATAGACTATTATCGATCATAACTGTTTGTGAGCGGCCAACAAGATAATCAGTTAACCATTTAACGATTGGAGAAGAGATACCAAAAGATGCTATCCTATTTAGAAGTAATCTATGATCAACAGAATCAAATGCTTTACTGATATCAAGGAATATTATATCGATAGGGATGCTTTGGGATAACGAGTCAACAATGAACGAATGAAGTTCAACTAAAGAGGTCACAGTAGACCTCCTAGCTCTAAAACCAGCCTGGTAGGGCGATAAAAGGTTCTCTTTTTTTAAATAGCAAGATACTTCCTTAACAATAATTTTCTCCATAACTTTTGATAAGGAACAGCATAGAGAAATAGGTCTGTAATTGGTAACTAGATTCCGGGAATTGCTCTTGTGTACTGGTTTTACTATAGATCTCTTCCATAGTAGGGGAACAGAGCCAGTAAGAAGGCTATTATTGAATAGGATACATAATGGTTTAATTATGCCTTTAAGAGTTTGAAAAGCGACTCCTCAAACACTTTCGCTTCCGTCCCCATTCGCACCCATGTAGGTGATCTTCTTTGCGAGCTGAAAAAAACTTTTTGAAAAAAAATTCCAGCCTTCAAAAAAAAATTGAAGAGTAAGAGGGCAAGACAAGTTCGTTGCTGATTTAGACGAAACACGACACAAGAAGCTCTTAAACCAAATCGTTCGTCAAGGGACTTCCGAGTTAGCGAAAAACCCATCAACCAAAAATTTGAATGCCTTTTTAATTCGTCGCAAACTATTTTATACTCTCTCCCTTTATTATTTCTTGCTTTCGCTCTCTCTTATTAGTGAATATATCGAGTGTGCTTCCTCGTCTTCATAGTTACCCGTGTAACTTACTCCATTCTCGGTTTTTGGAAATGTAGCTTTTCGTTTTTTCCACTTTGCATTTGCTTTGGAAAAGTTGAAATTTTCGGGTAATTTGAATAACAATAATTTTTCTATGCAAGGAATCAAAACTCAAAAAAATTTCGCACTTTCAAAAGTTTTCTGAATCTATTTACTAAGGAGACGCGATCAAAAACGAATTTCCTGACTCATTTGCCGGATAAACACTTTATATAAACAAGGTACCAGAAAGTGAAGTTTATCGAGTTTATATTAAATGCAGAAATGGAGTATTCAAAAATCACATGAAAGAGGTTGAAGAATCTCTCATTCACGGCCCCTTTTCGAAACTTCTTTTCCGTAATATGAAATTAAGCCATTATTTTTGATGATCTTTCCTTGCCTGGAGTCTTTTTTCTTCGTTTGAGTTTCTTTCATAAATGTAGATAAGAAATTTGATGCTCTCATCCTCCATTGTTTTGTCTGCTCTTTATCTAAATGTCGTCCTCAAAAGTATGAATAATTGAGAACTCGAATGTATAATTCGCAGATTGAGAACTTCATGTCGATTTCAGAGTGTAAGTGGTCTAATAGAATGTTCTACTTGTTTGCAGAGTAGAAGAGCTTAAATGCTCTCGAGAGCAGACGAAAGAATCGTTTGGTTCTGAGTGGGCAAGCAGAGTCAGAAACGCTGCTTCTTTTGTCTTCGTCCTTGTTTGTGCACATTCAAAAGAAGTGAAGACAATGATGACGTAGAGTTGGAAGAGGGAGGGAGTCAGGGCAATAAAGAGATGAGAGAGGTGACTTAGGTAGACGTGATGGGTAGAAGAGAAGGGGAGCGAATTCGTCAGAGAAGGGGGAGAGAAGAGTACAGAAAATAAAGGAAGTTGAGCGCTGAAAAGGTGGAGATTACACAGTAAGAGGGAGGAAGAAAGACAGGAGAAGTTGGACGTTGGATAGGTGCAAGTTACCCTGGACGAGAGAAAGAGAGAGATAGTAAGATAGATAAAGAGTGTAAGATACAGAGATAGCAAGCTATAGAGAGTAAGATAGAGAGAGCGGAAGCGGAGCAGAAAGGAGAATCGCTGAGGGGCTCGGAGTGGGGAGTGGAGAGAGAGAGGGAACGGCGGGTCTAGAAGAGCTCCGTGCGCTTACTACATCGTGTGTGATAAGGAATATGAATAGAAGATTCGTCTTGTCTTTCAAGTCAGCCTCGGTTGTTTTATCCGTTGCTCCTTCACATCAAATATGCTTGGAATCTCTACCTTTTCTTCCCAATTCTTGTCTTCTCTCATCTCGCTTTTCTCTTTATTTCGTTCTATCTCCATCTATTTTCTTTTTCTCTCTTCCTCTCTTTTATATAGTTTTTTTCTACAAAGTGTTCGAGCTCTGTGTTTTTTCTCGTACAAAGAAAGTTTCATTTATTCCAATTGGAACGGTGTCTAAATCTTCTTACATATTTCAATTTTAGTATCAAAGGTTACGACTAGCAGCATTAGAAGAGGAGATGGTGAGATTCGTGAAAGCAGTTTCGGTTTTTTACTACTCCTTACTTTAATGGATATTTCTGAACTAGGATTGCACTATGGTCCGTTTGCGAATTGATCAGACACACTAATATTATCTCTCCCTCGGACTGAATTTAAGACAATATGGTACATAATGTTATTGAATGAGGAGGTGTGTAAGCATTCACCAAGAGAACAGTGAAACGGAAACAAAAAACGGAAACACCAAGAGAACAGTTTTTGGTGATTTTGCGTGGTTAAAACACAAACGGGGTCCCGTTTGTGTTCAAATGTAGTTTTTGTGAGATATACGTTTTCGCACTTGCAGAATCCATTATTTTTCATTCTCAGTCTTCCACCCTCTCTCTCTTTCACTTCTTTTTTTGAAGCTAAATTTCTCTGTCCTTTTCTTAATATCTTCTTTTCTCTTGCATTTCTTCATTCTCTCATCTTTTTCTTACATTTCTAAACCTCTTTTATTCCTCTGAATCTCTTTTTTCGTTCTTTCAAGCATTCTCAGTCTTGTGCCGTTGCTTCTTCTCCTTTTTTTCTCCGTGCACACTATTTGTCTTCGTAGTTTTTTTCGCGAATCATCGACCTTTACGTCATTTTCTAGTCTCATTTTTTTCTGGGACGAAAGTTTCAAGATAAAACCAAACATAACTTCTTTTTTACTATTCAAAACAGTCGTATCATGTTGACATTCCATTTTCCAGGATTTTAAATAAATTGAGTTTTGAAAATAAGCTGATAACCGAGTGCAAAGGTAACATTATACTTGTGTGTAGATCTCCATAGGTCATTTGCACTAATAGACAATTAGAGTTTTAAAAAAAGTTCTCATTTGGAGCGAAGAGTGTAGAACAAGCAGAACAAATTCAAGAGTTAAAGAAGAGAAGAGGGAAAGGTATTGGCTTATTCAAGAGGTCTCCGATGTGATTCGCTCGCTTCACCCCTCCTTCCTGCTCGAATATTATATGTTTTTTTTTCGAGAGTCTAGGTCAGGTTTGCGCTTGTCTATAGAGACGAAGTTAAAAGGTTTTCCTAAACTCAAAGTTTTCCTCTTATGTTGAAACCATTATGAGGCCTATTTTTCTAGTGTTCCATTTTTTGTGTTTAAAGAAGTGATTCGTCTTGAGCGAAACCAAGAATTTAAAAGTTGAAATTTTTTAGAAAAGAGATGATTGAAAGAAAGAGAAGATGACGCGTAGCAAGACCTTGAAAGGCATTTGAACAAATTAGCAAGCATGTGAGTCCATGCTGGAAACTAAAGGGTATCGTGAAGATGATCTCATCCAATCTCTCGAATCGTCCTAATAACCGGTGTCTCTTTGTATCTTCATCTCTCTTTTCAACACTTTCTCCTCTGTTAGAATGCTCTGTATTCCTTTCTCTCACTCTCTTCGAATCTTCTTCCAATCTCTCAATTCTCCTTTCCGTCGGTCCGTTGAGTTCTAAAAAATTCTGTTAAATCTACGTCATGTGTAGTTTCCGCTATCTGAGTTTTCAGCGAGCGAAATTCGGCGGATAGAAAGGGGTATTGGGAATATCGAATAAGCATTCGGTTTGAGTGGAAAAACTATCTAAAGAAACTGGATGATCTTTCTTTGTGAATAGAAAGACAAGTTAAAGTTCTGCTCAGTCTTTCTGATAGAATTTCATGATTGTTTTAGATTAAAAATGAAAGCAAATAAAAAATCTAAATAGACAATGTGATTCGATATGAATGACTTCTAATTAGAAGTTTTTTGTGTAGTAAGTCTAGATAGATTTATTGGCCGACAGTAGATTCGGGACTCCATCCTATGAGGATGTATTGGCCGACAGTAGATTCGGGACTCCATCCTATGAGGATAGTAGTAAGTCTAGATAGATGTATTGGTCGACATTAGATTCGGGACTCCATCCTATGAGGATAGTAGTAAGTCTAGATAGATGTATTGGTCGACATTAGATTCGGGACTCCATCCTATGAGGATAGTAGTAAGTCTAGATAGATGTATTGGTCGACATTAGATTCGGGACTCCATCCTATGAGGATAGTAGTAAGTCTAGATACATAGATGTATTGGCCGACAGTAGATTCGGGACTCCATCCTATGAGGATAGTAGTAAGTCTAGATAGATGTATTGGTCGACATTAGATTCGGGACTCCATCCTATGAGGATAGTAGTAAGTCTAGATACATAGATGTATTGGCCGACAGTAGATTCGGGACTCCATCCTATGAGGATAGTAGTAAGTCTAGATAGATGTATTGGTCGACATTAGATTCGGGACTCCATCCTATGAGGATAGTAGTAAGTCTAGATACATAGATGTATTGGCCGACAGTAGATTCGGGACTCCATCCTATGAGGATAGTAGTAAGTCGAGATAGATGTATTGGCCGACAGTAGATTGGGAATTCCATCCTATGAGGATAGTAGTAAGTCTAGATAGATGTATTGGCCGACAGTAGATTCGGGAATCCATCCTATGAGGATAAGTCTAGATAGATGTATTGGCCGACAGTAGATTCGGGACTCCATCCTATGAGGATAGTAGTAAGTCGAGATAGATGTATTGGCCGACAGTAGATTGGGAATTCCATCCTATGAGGATAGTAGTAAGTCTAGATAGATGTATTGGTCGACATTAGATTCGGGACTCCATCCTATGAGGATAGTAGTAAGTCTAGATACATAGATGTATTGGCCGACAGTAGATTCGGGACTCCATCCTATGAGGATAGTAGTAAGTCGAGATAGATGTATTGGCCGACAGTAGATTGGGAATTCCATCCTATGAGGATAGTAGTAAGTCTAGATACATAGATGTATTGGCCGACAGTAGATTCGGGACTCCATCCTATGAGGATAGTAGTAAGTCGAGATAGATGTATTGGCCGACAGTAGATTGGGAATTCCATCCTATGAGGATAGTAGTAAGTCTAGATAGATGTATTGGTCGACATTAGATTCGGGACTCCATCCTATGAGGATAGTAGTAAGTCTAGATACATAGATGTATTGGCCGACAGTAGATTCGGGACTCCATCCTATGAGGATAGTAGTAAGTCTAGATACATAGATGTATTGGCCGACAGTAGATTCGGGACTCCATCCTATGAGGATAGTAGTAAGTCTAGATAGATGTATTGGTCGACATTAGATTCGGGACTCCATCCTATGAGGATAGTAGTAAGTCGAGATAGATGTATTGGCCGACAGTAGATTGGGAATTCCATCCTATGAGGATAGTAGTAAGTCTAGATAGATGTATTGGCCGACAGTAGATTCGGGAATCCATCCTATGAGGATAAGTCTAGATAGATGTATTGGCCGACAGTAGATTCGGGACTCCATCCTATGAGGATAGTAGTAAGTCGAGATAGATGTATTGGCCGACAGTAGATTGGGAATTCCATCCTATGAGGATAGTAGTAAGTCTAGATAGATGTATTGGTCGACATTAGATTCGGGACTCCATCCTATGAGGATAGTAGTAAGTCTAGATACATAGATGTATTGGCCGACAGTAGATTCGGGACTCCATCCTATGAGGATAGTAGTAAGTCGAGATAGATGTATTGGCCGACAGTAGATTGGGAATTCCATCCTATGAGGATAGTAGTAAGTCTAGATACATAGATGTATTGGCCGACAGTAGATTCGGGACTCCATCCTATGAGGATAGTAGTAAGTCGAGATAGATGTATTGGCCGACAGTAGATTGGGAATTCCATCCTATGAGGATAGTAGTAAGTCTAGATAGATGTATTGGTCGACATTAGATTCGGGACTCCATCCTATGAGGATAGTAGTAAGTCTAGATACATAGATGTATTGGCCGACAGTAGATTCGGGACTCCATCCTATGAGGATAGTAGTAAGTCTAGATACATAGATGTATTGGCCGACAGTAGATTCGGGACTCCATCCTATGAGGATAGTAGTAAGTCTAGATAGATGTATTGGTCGACATTAGATTCGGGACTCCATCCTATGAGGATAGTAGTAAGTCGAGATAGATGTATTGGCCGACAGTAGATTGGGAATTCCATCCTATGAGGATAGTAGTAAGTCTAGATAGATGTATTGGTCGACATTAGATTCGGGACTCCATCCTATGAGGATAGTAGTAAGTCGAGATAGATGTATTGGCCGACAGTAGATTGGAAATTCCATCCTATGAGGATAGTAGTAAGTCTAGATAGATGTATTGGTCGACATTAGATTCGGGACTCCATCCTATGAGGATAGTAGTAAGTCTAGATACATAGATGTATTGGCCGACAGTAGATTCGGGACTCCATCCTATGAGGATAGTAGTAAGTCTAGATACATAGATGTATTGGCCGACAGTAGATTCGGGACTCCATCCTATGAGGATAGTAGTAAGTCTAGATAGATGTATTGGTCGACATTAGATTCGGGACTCCATCCTATGAGGATAGTAGTAAGTCGAGATAGATGTATTGGCCGACAGTAGATTGGGAATTCCATCCTATGAGGATAGTAGTAAGTCTAGATAGATGTATTGGTCGACATTAGATTCGGGACTCCATCCTATGAGGATAGTAGTAAGTCTAGATACATAGATGTATTGGCCGACAGTAGATTCGGGACTCCATCCTATGAGGATAGTAGTAAGTCTAGATACATAGATGTATTGGCCGACAGTAGATTCGGGACTCCATCCTATGAGGATAGTAGTAAGTCTAGATAGATGTATTGGTCGACATTAGATTCGGGACTCCATCCTATGAGGATAGTAGTAAGTCGAGATAGATGTATTGGCCGACAGTAGATTGGGAATTCCATCCTATGAGGATAGTAGTAAGTCTAGATAGATGTATTGGCCGACAGTAGATTCGGGAATCCATCCTATGAGGATAAGTCTAGATAGATGTATTGGCCGACAGTAGATTCGGGACTCCATCCTATGAGGATAGTAGTAAGTCGAGATAGATGTATTGGCCGACAGTAGATTGGGAATTCCATCCTATGAGGATAGTAGTAAGTCTAGATAGATGTATTGGTCGACATTAGATTCGGGACTCCATCCTATGAGGATAGTAGTAAGTCTAGATAGATGTATTGGTCGACATTAGATTCGGGACTCCATCCTATGAGGATAGTAGTAAGTCTAGATACATAGATGTATTGGCCGACAGTAGATTCGGGACTCCATCCTATGAGGATAGTAGTAAGTCGAGATAGATGTATTGGCCGACAGTAGATTGGGAATTCCATCCTATGAGGATAGTAGTAAGTCTAGATAGATGTATTGGTCGACATTAGATTCGGGACTCCATCCTATGAGGATAGTAGTAAGTCTAGATACATAGATGTATTGGCCGACAGTAGATTCGGGACTCCATCCTATGAGGATAGTAGTAAGTCTAGATAGATGTATTGGTCGACATTAGATTCGGGACTCCATCCTATGAGGATAGTAGTAAGTCTAGATACATAGATGTATTGGCCGACAGTAGATTCGGGACTCCATCCTATGAGGATGTATTGGCCGACAGTAGATTCGGGACTCCATCCTATGAGGATAGTAGTAAGTCTAGATACATAGATGTATTGGCCGACAGTAGATTCGGGACTCCATCCTATGAGGATAGTAGTAAGTCTAGATACATAGATGTATTGGCCGACAGTAGATTCGGGACTCCATCCTATGAGGATAGTAGTAAGTCTAGATAGATGTATTGGTCGACATTAGATTCGGGACTCCATCCTATGAGGATAGTAGTAAGTCTAGATACATAGATGTATTGGCCGACAGTAGATTCGAAACTCCATCCTATGAGGATGTATTGGCCGACAGTAGATTCGGGACTCCATCCTATGAGGATAGTAGTAAGTCTAGATACATAGATGTATTGGCCGACAGTAGATTCGGGACTCCATCCTATGAGGATAGTAGTAAGTCTAGATACATAGATGTATTGGCCGACAGTAGATTCGGGACTCCATCCTATGAGGATAGTAGTAAGTCTAGATAGATGTATTGGTCGACATTAGATTCGGGACTCCATCCTATGAGGATAGTAGTAAGTCTAGATACATAGATGTATTGGCCGACAGTAGATTCGGGACTCCATCCTATGAGGATGTATTGGCCGACAGTAGATTCGGGACTCCATCCTATGAGGATAGTAGTAAGTCTAGATACATAGATGTATTGGCCGACAGTAGATTCGGGACTCCATCCTATGAGGATAGTAGTAAGTCTAGATACATAGATGTATTGGCCGACAGTAGATTCGGGACTCCATCCTATGAGGATGTATTGGCCGACAGTAGATTCGGGACTCCATCCTATGAGGATAGTAGTAAGTCTAGATAGATGTATTGGTCGACATTAGATTCGGGACTCCATCCTATGAGGATAGTAGTAAGTCTAGATACATAGATGTATTGGCCGACAGTAGATTCGGGACTCCATCCTATGAGGATAGTAGTAAGTCTAGATAGATGTATTGGTCGACATTAGATTCGGGACTCCATCCTATGAGGATAGTAGTAAGTCTAGATACATAGATGTATTGGCCGACAGTAGATTCGGGACTCCATCCTATGAGGATAGTAGTAAGTCGAGATAGATGTATTGGCCGACAGTAGATTGGGAATTCCATCCTATGAGGATAGTAGTAAGTCTAGATAGATGTATTGGCCGACAGTAGATTCGGGAATCCATCCTATGAGGATAAGTCTAGATAGATGTATTGGCCGACAGTAGATTCGGGACTCCATCCTATGAGGATAAAGTTGGTGCTGAGTTAAACGCATTGGAGGAGTATCCAGAAGACAATACACTTATTTGCTGTGTCGTGCCTTTTTGAATGCGCTGTTGAAGAGACAAGGTGGGTCCGAACGTTTCGCTTGAGGAAGAACATGGGGCCAACAGAAAAACACCCTTCTTGCAACCTACAAAACAATGACCAGATCCGTTCTCAACTACGCCGCACCAATTTACTCCCCTCAATTGGCCGAGACGAACTGGAAAAAACTACAGGCAAACCAAAATAGAGCAATTCGGATCGCAACAGGAAACCTAGCAATGGCCGGCACAGAGCACTTAGCTCTAGAAAGCGAAATGTTACCCATAAAGGAGCACAACACGATGCTTACCAAGCAATTCGTTGCAAGAGCAAGACTCCTCCCAAACCACCCCTCCCATCGTCGATGCATGGAACCCAAACCACCTAGAACTATTCGTAAACATGCCAAGGACTTAGAAATTATGCTAGTAGACAGTGATCAGAAAGCCGCACTTAAAAGAATACATACTGAAACTGTTAGAAATTTCACTAGATCTTGCTCACCTAACCCAGTTCTAGGTAAGAAACCTCCCAGAATCCATAAATCAACGAATCAACTTCCCAGGGAACAACAAATAACATTATCGCAACTACGTAGTGGCTATGCAAGTTCCCTTAACAGCTACCTACACAGAATAGGAGCTGCCCTATCACCTCTTTGCCCAAAATGTTTAGAAGAGCCACATACAACTAGTCATTTATTCTCGTGTCGCTGTGACCACACACTTTTAAGAAGTATAGATTTGTGGAATAGCCCGACGTCTGTTGTTAAGTTCTTATACCAGTGATTCCTTTCTCTCTCTCACAAAAAAAAAAAAAAAAAAAAAAAAGGGGAAAAAAATATTAAAAAAAAAAAATAAAAAAAAATAATAAAAAAAAAAAATAATAATAAAAAAAAAAATAAATAAATAAATAAACCCCGAGAGAGAAAGAGAAATAATGTAATTAGATAAATGATGTAAGTAAGGTTATTGTTTTCTGAGCCATGTCAAAGAAGACCTCGTCTACCCAGCCGGAGACCTACGGCGGGCAATCTACAACAACAACAACGTTTCGCTTTATCAAAGCATCTTCAGCGAATATATCATCCAGGAATGATGATAATGATGAAGGGTCAGAGATGACCCTTCATCATTATCATCAAAGGGTCCTATAAGGATAAGTCTAGATAGATGTACATATTGGCCGACAGTAGATTCGGGACTCCATCCTATGATGATAATCTCTCTCTCTCTCTCAAATTAACTCGCCATTCATTTGAATATTAATCAAATGAGGAGTTTCAATCGTCATCGTAATACAATAATGCAAATTTTTTTTCGTGGGTTTTTTTTTCCTTATTAAACAGCGTAATTGACTCACGGACAAAAGAACTGGGAACGAAAACAAGAGAGAGAGGGAAGAAGGAAGAAAAAAGACAAAAAGGCTCGTTCTATTGTCGCATTTCCTGGTTTTCTGTCTGGTGCACGCATATCTCTGCAGACCTCGAATCTTCTCTATTCAACTCTGAATTGCCACGTGCCGCTCTCATTTCCCATCCCTTATCTCTACATCCTAGTGCATTTCCCTTCTCCGGCGCGCTCTTCAGGGTCTAATAGTCTCACTTTTGTTGTCTATTCATCGTCCATCTATTCAGATTTCTCGTGTTAACTGTTTCTTAGATCAACCTCAATTGCTAAAAAAGTTGATGCTAAAGAACAACCGCTGATCCGAGTAAGAGCCAAAGATAATGAGCAGCCTCCAGAGTATTGACCTCTTTTTAGCCTATTCTCTTTCTCTCTCCTTTTTTCTATCTCTCTCTCTCTTTTCCCTGACCTTCGCCTCTCGCGCGCTCCTCATCATTAAAATCCCCTCACGCTTGAATGAGCGGTCATTTCTCTTTGACAAATGCGGGTGACATTTTCTTTCCAGAGACGTATACAAACAATCTCATGTGATAATTATGAATACGATAAGGACCAGTAAAGGAATCACAGCTGGAATATTTTTCCATTTTTCAATAGTTCGATCGCTCGAGTATGTTGAAGTTTCCACATTTGATTCAATCTTTTTTATTCCGCGCAGATGAAAATTCGAGAATAAATTAAGATATTGATGAATAAGATATGCATGGACTATTGTTTAAAGCTTAATGTCGATGTGTAGACGAAAAAAAGAGGGGAATTTGTTGTACTAATGAACGTTTTCAAGTGTTATTTGAGTATCAGAAACAGAATATTTACCTTAAAATTCGTTCAAGTTTTATTATGACTATTTAAGTAAAAAAATTATAAAATTGAATTTATAACTATAGAAAAACCCTGATGAAAAACTTTTGAGGTCAGTAAAATACAGGGTCGCCCTATGCAAGGAATCAGTGACCAATATTGAAGGAAAAAACGTAATTCATTGGAAGGCCCCTTACTCTTTCCCTTGTTTCAACATATTCCAGGTCCCAATTCAAAGTTATCTTTTAGGTTACCATAGAATAAGTCGTTCATCCTTTAAAACTGAGGGTAAACGATCATTTAAGCAATATTGAGTTATAATATCAACCTTTTAACTTGATAATTGAGTTATAATATCAACCTTTTAACTTGATAATTGCACGTTGTTATCAATTGTGCTGGAGTTAACAGAGCGCTAAGTTGAATTAACATATGATTAACTGATTGTTCAGCTTTGATTCATCCCTGCCACATTTGACCATTTCATTTCAACAATTTACGAAGGAAAACAAATTAACGGGTGAATTTTTATTTATATTTTGGATAGGTTTTTTGCTTCAAATTGCGTGCTTATCTATAATTTCACTACTTTTAAACATTTCTTGTTCAACGTTTATGGTCTGATTTGCCAGGAAGATTTTCGACGCGAGAATTTTTTTCTGTTTTCTTCGTTCGTTGTTTTTCATCAGCTTATGATTGAGAGATAACAGTGAAAGGGGTCCGATGAAAAGGAAAAAGATGAAAACGAAAGAGATAACAGTCAGAGAGACAAAGAAAAAAAGGCATGCAGATAATAGAGAGAGAGAGAGATAATAAGGGAGAGACAAAAGAGACAAGGGAAAGTCAGAGGAAGAGAAAGATGGAACCGATTGATAAAAGGTTTCAAAGATTGTTGACCAATGAACATCGATAAAAATAAAGTTGATAAATAAGCAGACTTCTGAGATCAACAGAGAAGCAGAGACGTTGAAGAAAAAGTGTAAGTGTCGATTGAAGGTTTGCGATTACTCTGTTAAACCCTGGGGCATTTATACTTCCGCGTGTTCCTTTCATCTATCTCAATTCTCTATCACTTCTGCTCTCTCTCTTTCTCTCTCTTTCTCTTTTTCCAAATGTACTTCCACTGGTGTCAGTTCCGCTGTATTTGTGAGAGCCGTCACTTAGCAGAAATGATGTTTAATGTTCAGAGAGACTGCGATATCACCATGAAGTTCCTAGTCTTCGCTTACTTGATATATGACCAGTTTTTCGTGAAAAGCTGGAGAAGCTGTTTTTTTTGTAATTAGAAGATTTCGGAGCTCAGCTGAGCAGTTAAGGTAAACAAACTTGAGAGATGAAAGAGTAATATGAAACTGAAGAGAAAGTATGAGAGGGGAAAGTGATTTGGATACAAATAAGATGAGCCGCAGGGATCGATTAAAGAATACGAAAAGAGATCAACATTACCATAGCGAAAGGCCCAATAGAAAACATGTTCTTTCTCATTTGCGAAAAAAACTTGAATATCGTAACTAGTGGTGTTTTTTATTCATATTTTATTCATCTATTGCTTTTTACTCATATTGAAGATAAAAAACAAACATGAGTCTGTTTAAAATTGCGTTTTAAGGGCGCTACTGCAATTTAATTGGTAAGAATTTACAGCAAAACTACACCTTAGGTTTACGAAAAAAAATTTTCCTGTTTTAGAAATATCAAGTTATGGAAGCGACGTAGGCTTTAACTTTTTGTTTTCGAAAAAAAAATTTTTTATAAGAATTATTTTCGAAGATTTTTTGCTCGGTTTTTGTATTAGTCTGAAAGAACAAAAAGTCATTAGAAAAACTAACCAACGCTCACAGTTTAACAAATCACTTTGAGATCCACTTGAAAACAAGTTTTGAAGCCGAAAAAATTTTAATTGGGTTTTAGTGCGGTGATTGAGGGAATACGGAACTGTTTCAACACCCCCCCCCCTACCAGAGGTTCAATTGGGTCAGATGAGAGTGGAATTTTTGATACGATCTCGTTAGCCGTACGGCCTCGTAAGCGTGATCTTTTTCCTAACCCTAAATGTAAATAAGTCAGACGTATGACCCATGGAACCTCTGGTACGGGGGGGTGGAGGTGTACCTAAAGTGAAACCGTGCCGGAATTACTGAAACCTTGTACTCACGTTTTTTTTGTAATTAAATCGGAAAATAGTTGATATTGTGAGGAATTTTTTCATGCGGTCTCGTTATTAAGCCGTACTTCCTCAAAAAATCTTTACCTGAGCCTAAGCAACCAAAAAAACAGTGAAAAGAAACTGAAAAATCACAAAATGTCGCGGCGCAAAGTTTTGAGGGTACAAAGTGTCGTGATACGTTTTGAGGGTACAAAATATTTAGTGTAGTAATTGAGTAAGAGATTACTTTCATGAAAATTTGCTTAGACTTTTTTGTTTATAAGCTTAGTTCCGCCTTTTTTGTTTATAAGCGTAGTTCCGTTAGCTTTTTTTTTGAAATGCTTACCGATTAAACTGCAGTAGCGCTAAGCGTTAAGTTCTGATCAAACGCTGAAGGATGTATATTGAGCGTTTCAGAACTAAAGCTGAGTGCAAAGCTGTTCTTGAATTTCGTTTTTTTTTGTTGAGTTCCTGAGAAGGTGTATAATTTCTAAAGCCTCACGACAATTACGATTTCAAACAGTTATTCCCTCTGAAATTTGTTTTGTGTTGAGAGTGTAGCCGTTCGGTAAACAAGGTAATTCGTGGTCTCCGCTTGTTTATGTCTTTTTTTTCTTACCAAAATCCTTACATTTTTTTTGCCTTTTCTTAGAAACCTTTTCATCTCAAAATTTCTTAACCTGCGTTCGAGATTTTGTTTTTTAAAGAAAAAAATGTTGAAAGGAGATTCGAACTGAAAAAGAAGGTTCAGAGAGGATCATTCGTGAGAGAGTAGTCATTTTCCAGAACTTTTCAGAAATGAAAAGGCTTCTTTAAGAATGACTTTTTCCGTTTCCAAGAAATATTGTATTCGTAATTATGCAACACTAATTTTACGAAGCAACATGTTTTTGAAGTAGAAAAAATAGTCTGTTTAACAAAGTACACCAGCTCATAAGAGAGTTCTCGAGAATTGTTTTTATTTCCACTACTACATCCTCTTTCTCATTGAATAAGGTTGAAGATAGCCAAATCCGTAACACATTTATCTTGAGTGATCGGGATGAGATTCTACTTTTGAGGAGAGAAGAAACTATTTTTCTTACGCAAAATTTTTTCCTGCTCACTTGCGTGAAGTTGCGAAACATGTAGTGAAATTTCTTAGTCCCTTGATTTTTTTGAGTAGAGAATTTTGATAGAAGGATGTGAATTTATTTCGTAGTTAAGGGGTTGAGAATAAGAGGCCGTATGCATGGAGCAATCCAAAAGGATTAAGAGCTTGGATTAGAAGTTATCCAAATACATTTCACTAATCCGGTATGCATGGAAGCTATAATACTTTTGGATTTGAGATAATCCGACAAAATTCGTAACCCTACTCCGGAGGCCGTATGCATGGAGCAATCCAAAAGGATTAAGAGCTTGGATTAGAAGTTATCCAAATACATTTCACTAATCCGGTATGCATGGAAGCTATAATACTTTTGGATTTGAGATAATCCGACAAAATTCGTAACCCTACTCCGGAGGTGGGTTAGCGAGCAATCCGAAAGGATTTGAGGCTCAATTTGACCCATTCCGTTCATGTTGCTCTTTTTGAAGTGTGACCCATTCCATTCATGTTGCTCTTTTTTTAATGTTTAGAGTGTATTTAGTTATCGACAATTACAGTTTTTAGAGTGCGTTTTGATGCATTTTAGTGCTTCCGCTTGTCTTTCCGCGCCCTTTTTGACAATAATCCAAGTTTAAGAAATCTGACATCCATGCATACCGATTTTCCTAATCCTAAATTTTTTTAAAACTTTTTTAGATTTTCTAATCCTTGGATTTGACTAATCCAGATTGTTCTAATCTGTTTTCCATACATACGGCCTCGGAGGTGGGTTAGCGAGTTATCGACAATTACAGTTTTTAGAGTGCGTTTTGATGCATTTTAGTGCTTCCGCTTGTCTTTCCGCGTCCTTTTTGACAATAATCCAAGTTTAAGAAATCTGACATCCATGCATACCGATTTTCCTAATCCTAAATTTTTTAAAAACTTTTTTAGATTTTCTAATCCTTGGATTTGACTAATCCAGATTGTTCTAATCTGTTTTCCATACATACGGCCTCGGAGGTGGGTTAGCGAGCATTCCGAAAAGATTTGAGGCTCAATTTGACCCATTCCGTTCATGTTGCTCTTTTTGAAGTGTGACCCATTCCGTTCATGTTGCTCTTTTTTAGTGTTTAGAGTGCATTTAGTTATCGACAATTACAGTTTTTAGAGTGCATTTTAGTGCTTCCGCTTGTCTTTCCGCGTCCTTTTTGACAATAATCCAAGTTTAAGAAATCAGACATCCATGCATACCGATTTTCCTAATCCTAAATTTTTAACTTTTTTGGATTTTCTAATCCTTGGATTTGACTAATCCAGATTGTTCTAATCTGTTTTCCATGCATACGGCCTAAGAGGGGCTAGAATATTCAAGGGGTTGAGAATAAGAGGGGCTAGAATATTCAAGGGGTTGAGAATAAGAGGGGCTAGAATATTCAAGGGGTTGAGAATAAGAGGGGCTAGAATATTCAAGGGGTTGAGAATAAGAGGGGCTAGAATCATTCAAGGGGTTGAGAATAAGAGGGGCTAGAATTATTCTAGGGGTTGAGAATAAGAGGGGCTAGAATTATTCAAGGGGTTGAGAATAAGAGGGGCTAGAATATTCAAGGGGTTGAGAATAAGAGGGGCTAGAATATTCAAGGGGTTGAGAATAAGAGGGGCTAGAATTATTCAAGGGGTTGAGAACAAGAGGGGCTAGAATTATTCAAGGGGTTGAGAATAAGAGGAGCTAGAATTTTTAACTCGACAATCTCAATCAAGTGTTGATTTTTCGATAGCGATAATTTTCTCTTTGTGAAAATCTGACAGGCGGCTGTTTAGCCCTTCGGAAACTGTACAAAAGTATAGTTCACCAAAGCTGTTAAAATTTACAACAACAATGCCTATCGTTCTTTGAACGAAGGACTCTGGGTTTATGAGACGCTCTCTCTTCTCTTCCCTCAATCCAAAGTATTTAATATAAGACAGAGAGCAATGAATCGTGACGCTTTTGGTGCATATAGGCGATATCACGACATTTCGCACCATGACAACTCACACCCTAAATCTCACAATCGAAATATTTCCATGTATTTTTTCATAGAAATTTGTGCTTAGGCTCAGGTAAAGATTACGCAAACGATGCCGTACGAGACCGTAGACAACGACCAGTAACATAATTGAAGCTCTGGACAAAAAAATGCGACTTCCGGTCGCGGTGCAAAATGTCGTGATGTGAAAATTTCATGTGACCCATATAGGCAGTTCAAGCAGTGAATTTTTTAAATAAGTCTTCTACTGAAAACTGATACAAATTCAGTCGCTTAGAAATTAAGTAGTACACGTAGTTGAGTCTAATAAAAAACCATTCAATGAGCTCTATCCATTTCCCCTGCAGTTCTTAATCGATGTCATCGTTTATGCGGATGTCATCGAATTTATCACTCCTTTATCTGGAGAGTTGAACAAAACTAAGATGTCACTCGGATGTCAGGAGTATGTAGTTCTTGAATAACTAAGAAGTGTGAGAAACATCTATATGAGATGGCAGAGAAAAAGAAAAGGTGAGCATTAAGGTTTTAGATTTTTTGCGAGAAAGTGGTATGAGTTAGATATCTCTCTCTCTCTCTCTCTGTCTCTCTCTCTCTCTCTCTCTCTCTCTCTCTCTCTCTCTCTTATTTTCTATGTATGGGTTGTGAAAAGAGTGACCGTAGTCTTTTCCTTGGATATGATCATTTTTCGTTGTTCCAATTCTTCTACGAGTTTCGGTAGGAAGTGGTTGATCTGATCTTCACAGGTTTCAATACAGGGGCTTGAGGAGAGAATTGATATGTCGTCGGCGTAGGCTGTCATCTGCGTGTTTCCTGTGGGTTGCGGGAGGTTGTTTATGTAGAGATTGAATAAGAGGGGGCTGAGCACTGCTCCTTGTGGGACACCAGATCTGCATGTGAGACGTCGACTGCTTTTTCCTTGGAAATCTACCTTGATTGTACGGCCTCTTAGGTAGCTGGACATCCATCGGACGATGGCTCTTGGCATATTCGTTTCAGTGAGTTTCTTGCAGAGAAGGGATATGTTCACTAAGTCATATGCTGCAGTGAGGTCAAGGGCGACCATGAGAGTGCGGTCCGGGAGTGGTTTCCGATTGAAGCCGTTTGTTATTTTCCCGGTTATTTCCAGGAGTGCGGTAGTAGTCGAGTGCTCTTTGCGGAATCCATGTTGCCAGTCAGCGATTTGAAAGCCTTCCGCCAGGAATGGTAATAAGACCCGTTCGAATGTTTTGGCTATAGGTGATAGTATTGATATTGGTCTATAGCCGTTCAGGTTGCTGGAGTCCTTTCCTGGTTTAGGTAACATTATCACTCTTGCATCTTTCCATCTGGACGGGATAATACCTGTTTGCAGCGTGTTATTGAAGAGGATGCAGAGACACTTTCTGAAGTTTTCACCGGCCATTTTGAGTAGTAGAGGGCAGATGCCTTCACTGTCTGGGCATTTGGAACCTTTGGTTTTCTCGCTTTACAATTTTCTCTGTTTTTTCCCTCTATGTTTTTGTCAGTATTTTCCTTATCTAACTATCTAAATGTCATTTACAAGTTTTTCCTTAAATAATGTTCCTATCAGTAGAATGAGGGATTAAGTTTATCTCAATCAAGAAAGAAAAGCAAAAGTGAACAATCCTCAGCTTCAAGAAATCTGGAGCTAGTTTTATGCTTTTATGTACAAAGAACGAATATCGTTCTTTTAAAGTGATGAGTAAGATATTCATAAACGAATGCTCTTCCCTAATAATCTCATTTTTCTTGTTATTCTCAAATTCTTAGCTCGATGCTTCTAAGACCAAAGATTCTATTATTGGAGTGTTTCCCCATTGTAAAAAAGGCACATGGCATTTTGCGTAAATTAACACTTGTGTAACGATGCAACGCATTTTTCCGAGATAATTGAATTCGGTGTAAGTCATCTCATTCATTTTCAACGCTAAATTCACCCAGAATGTCTTTTTTTCAGTTTTAACTGGTTGATAGTATAATCTTTCCAGTTTCGCGAGTCGTTGGGAGCAAGAGGTAAAGAGGGAGGGACGAGCTGGAGGATGGAGAGCCAAGAGGGTTGCCCCACAGCGCCACCGTCAGGCAGCCTGCCTGCAACTCCACCGCTGATTGAGCAGGCCTGCAGAGAGCGCAGTCACACTGCACCAGTCCTGCCGCAAGCATCACCCAATAGGTGAGGCTTCTTTTGAGTTATGAGCGTAGGTATATATATATATATACATACAGTACCGCCCAAAATGTTATAATATATTGAATTAATGAACATAACTTTTTTCAAAAAAAACGAATGAAGATCAAATTTTCAGATATTTTTTACAAGCCAAATTCACATGTTTCGAGTAATAGAACAAGTTTGGAAAATGCTTTATTAGGTTTATTCGTTAAAAAAATGGAAATAGTAAAAAGTGCTTATAGAGATGTTCAGTTTTTTCGAAGTAATAAAACAAATATTCTAGTATTTGGTGGCATATCCTTTCGAGTCAATGACTGCCTGACATCTACGAGGCATAGAATCAATCAAAGAGTCAATGGTTGCCTGCGAAATTGCCTTCCATTCCTCCTCTAGCTGCTTAAACTTTTCATCAGCATTTCTGCATGTTCTTCCCGTCAATTTTCGTTGCAAATGTTCCCATAAATTTTCGATGATGTTCAAATCGGGAGACTGGCTCGGCCAGTCCAAAACATCCACATGCCGACGGCGAAACCAGTTCTGAACGTGCTGAGATCGATGTTTCGGGTCGTTATCTTGTTGAAAGGTGAACCCACGGCCGAATTTGGAGAGGGCCCAAGGGCGCATAGTGCTTTCCATTATGTTCTCATAGCCGTAACTATCGAGATTTCCGACAATACCTCTAATTGGACCCATGCCGCTGGCGGAAAAACAGCCCCAGACCATCACAGAACCACCGCCATGTTTGACTGTGAGCGACTGGTATTGCGGCAGGAAACGCTTGCCCGCTGGACGTCTTACCCACCTCAGACCGTCACTGCAGAACATATTAAACTTGGATTCATCGCTCCAAACAATCTGAGACCACTCACGGCGTGTCCAACTGAGGTGATCCTTAGCCCACTGAACTCAAACTTTACGATTTTTTTCGCTGATGAAAGGCTTCTTTGCAGGCCGCCTTCCATTCAGTCCAGCGGCTTGCAAACGGCGTTTGATGGTAGTTATTGAAGGAGCAGGAGTCGCAGGCGTTGATATGATAGCTTGAATGTCTGTAGCAGTGCGTTTCGGGTCTTCGCAAGATGCGCGCAGGATGCTTCGGTCCATGTACCTCGAAGTTACGCGGGGTCTCCCCGAACTTGTCTTCACGATGACTCGTACCTGCAATTTTTTTGTGTTCCAAAGTTATTCAGTTGTAGAAAATTCGTTTACCTGGGTTCGAAAACGCCGGAGGATATGGGAGATAGCGCTCTGAGTTACCCCGAACTGCTGAGCGAGCTCGCTCTGTGACCGGCCCTGTTTCGCCCCAGCAACAACAGCTTCTTGCATTCTTTTACTTGTATTTCGATGTCCAACAGTTCGAACCATGACTTGAAACAAAATTTTTATGAATGAAGTTCGGTAAACAAAAAAAATCATGGAGAAAAATGGAAGATATACCAATTTCGGTGTATTTCCTGGAGATAAATAATAAATCACTCAAAACGACGTCCGGTACGGTACAGACACCCAAAAAAACTTCTGTGAAAATTTGAGCTTTGAATTTTATCTTTGAAAAAAGTTATTTTCAATAACCCTATATATTATAACATTTTGGGCGGTACTGTATATGTCTTTATTATTCAGTAGGCAGTTGATTAGGTTATAAGTTTGTACTTTGAAAAAGCTTTTTACTGGCTGAGTTATGGCTTGTAAAAATTTTTGACTTGGAAATTTAAGGTAATAATATTTTAGTTACACCTTAAGAAGAACTCTGCAAATTTCCTTTTCTTTCTCTGTAAGTTAGAAAGAGGGTTAACCAGTTTGGGTATGGTTATGAGCCTCACTCCTTTCATACTCCCCCCCCGTCCCCCTACCTCCCCGCTTCACTCCCTTATCTGCCCCCCTTCCGAGCCAGTTTGGGTACGGTTATGAGCCTGACTCCTTTATTACTCCCCCCCCGTCCCCCTACCTCCCCGCTTCACTCCCTTATCTGCCCCCCCCGTCCCCCTACCTCCCCCCTTCCGAGCCAGTTTGGGTATGGTTATGAGCCTCACTCCTTTATTACTCCCCCCCCCGTCCCCCTACCTCCCCGCTTCACTCCCTTATCTGCCCCCCCCGTCCCCCTACCTCCCCTCTTCCGAGCCAGTTTGGGTATGGTTATGAGCCTGACTCCTTTATTACTCCCCCCCGTCCCCCTACCTCCCCGCTTCACTCCCTTATCTGCCCCCCCGTCCCCCTACCTACCCCCTTCCGAGCCAGTTTGGGTATGGTTATGAGCCTTACTCCTTTATTACTCCCCCACGTCCCCCTACCTCCCCGCTTCACTCCCTTATCTGCCCCCCCGTCCTCCTACCTCCCCCCTTCCGAGCCAGTTTGGGTATGGTTATGAGCCTCACTCTTTTATTACTCCCCCCCGTCCCCTTACCTCCCCGCTTCACTCCCTTATCTGCCCCCCCGTTCCCCTACCTCCCCCTTCCGAGCCAGTTTGGGTATGGTTATGAGCCTCACTCCTTTATTACTCCCCCCCGTCCCCCTACCTCCCCGTTTCACTCCCTTATCTGCCCCCCGTCCCCCTACCTCCCCCCTTCCGAGCCAGTTTGGGTATGGTTATGAGCCTCACTCCTTTATTCCTCCCCCCCGTCCCCCTACCTCCCCGCTTCCGAAACGTTTTCAACCTTCAAGAAATAGCTGAACCGTTGAAATTGTTATACTGTTCGTGAGTAAGAGTATGTGACTCCTCCAATGACGTGCAGGGTGTTTCTTAGCAACCGCACAACTTTTTTTGAGTGCATAGATTTTAAAATTTCAGAGTTCAACTTTCAATTTTTTCAATGATTTGGACTTTTATCCGAGAAAAAAATTTTTAAGCGCATAAATTTCAATGTTTTTCGGGGTTTTGGAAGCGCATAGATTATTATACCCGCGGTGTGGGTCAGAGAAAGACCCTGATGACTTTCCAATGATCCACGGAGGGATTCTCCTGTGATAAGTGTCTTCCTCTTATTTGCTCAATGTCAATTAAATGCTCTTTATTTATTCTCTCAGACATGAAGATAGCGAAATGGTAAGAAATGCAGGAGTGAGAGTTAGAGAAGAGAAGAGAGATAGTGAAGAGTCTATTGTTTGCTTGAGAAAAAGAGTTTTAAGCACACAAATATTTTTTCAATCAAAAATTTGGTTAATGATTTGTTTAAAGAATAGTTTATTGAAATGATGTAACCTCATTCAAAAATGATATTTCACAAGTATAAATATTTATACATCCCGGGTGTTCTAATGGTGAAATTGGATTATGAGTGAGGTGTACATAGGTTTATGAAAGAACATAGTAGCATAGCTCACCAGGATCTGTTGAAAATTTCTTTTTGGTCGGGTGACCGGGAGACCCTTGCGACCGGAAAGTGGGGGGGGAATTGACAAAAATTTTGGTCGGTTTTCCGTGTTCAATTGATCTTTCGTTTCGCGTAACACGGGTTGGAGTTCAATATACGACATTCTGTTCACTTAAGAGCGTTTAGCTTTTTGAAAAGATCGTTTTATTTTATATTTTTTTCACTAAAAAAATTGTTTCTGGGGGACCAGGCGGAAGACCGGGAGAAATTTAACAAGTTTGCATAGTATTTACAAGTTTTTTTACCGTTTCACTCCTATGAAGTAAACCACGTATTTTTTACCAAAAAGTATAATAATATAAAGGGCCTGGACGATAGAGAGAGAGAGAAAGAGAGAAAAAGAGAATGAAAAGTGTTTAAGATTATCTAAAGATTAAGGGAAAGCGTGAGAGAGAAAAGAAGAGCACGATAAAGCTGAACAATCAAGAGAAGCATAGCAAAGAACAAGAATACAAAACTGGAATATTCACGGAGAAGATAGGATCAAGAAAATGGTTCTTGCATTGTTTGATAACCTGTCGTGATGAATTCAAAGCAGTGAGTATGGAAAGAAAAAACTCACTATTCAGTTGTTTTTACTGTCTTTCTCTCTCTTATTCTCTACTAACTAATTAATATGAGTATTCTAGACGAGGAACCTTGGAGAGATCTGTGCGTCTTCTGGAAAGAGAGGAGTCCACAGAATTGGAACCTTTTTCAGGTTCCTTTTTTTGAAGCAGAATCAGTTCATTGTGATTCCCAAATAGCTTATGGGAATCTTTTCTTCTCTATTATGGAAGCATTGTTGTGAATAACAGTAGATGTTCTCATGAATGATTTGGAAATTTTCATTGGACTGGTTCAGCTCAAACAATCAAAGTTATACTTTTTTTCGAAATTACGGCTTGGTAAAAAAGCCTGAATAGTATACAAAACGCCTTTTTAATCAGATTTACTCTATTCTTCCGATAAGATGTCATCTCAATATTTTTGCAGGTTCAATCTATGACGCTCAAAGCAGATCCGAATCAGAATCTTTGAGAGAACAGGTCAGATTTTTCTTCGAATTTGATTTGCGTTTTAGTTGACAATACAAAAAAATCAGTTATTTCTTCGAAATTTATGCTGTACAGGTGATTTATAATTAACTTTTACATTTTCTTCTCTCGTTAACTGAGGATTCGCCTATAAAATAAAACACATTGAATTTTTTCCTCCAATCAGTCTTTAGTTGAAGCATTTGGATTTTAGATAGCTCGGATCTCGGGTGGAGTAAACCAAAGACTGCCCTTCTTTCTCGGGGGAGATAGTGGAAAGAGCACACCGGAAAGAATGAATAGCCTCGAGGAAATAGGCAAGCGAAGGTAAGTCTGCTTGGATCATAGGTTGTTGTTGTTGTTGTTGCCGGCAAGCATCCCGCATCGAAGACTCGGTTATGAACACTCTCTTTAATGAGAGAAGTTCTCGTGTTCTTCGGACAAGTTGCGTCCGGAGAAGGGTTTTGATGTCCTTTGCAGTCCTGAGACTGTCATGCTGCACCTTGTGAAGGCGGACATCGTTGTAGCAACCTGTTCATGCTATAGGCCTTGTGAGTGGGTGGTCAAGCCGGCCTAGCATCGTTTTGGGTGGGAGTAGAGACGTCTCGCCTGTCGTTGACCGGAGATAGGCAAGAGGCTATTTGACTGGCGCCTCGACTCGCCATTGAAAAGTATAGCGGAGTATCGGCTGATGTTTTGTCCGGTGGCATGCCCAGGCCGGTCCGGCATCGCCCTCCTTTGACGAGCTATACTACCCAGTTTTGGTCCGCGGCGGTATTTCTCCCGCTACTTCCCAGCACGAATTATTCGTAGGGAGGCATCCCTCTATCCGCCACCTGAGGTCGCGCTCGATTCTGGACTGGATGATCCGGCTCCATCCGTGACAGGCTCTTAAGGCTGTAGAGTCACGAATGGCCACTGTTGCCAGTGTGTTTCGAGATGGATCATAGGGAACCAGCACTGTTGAGAATTTCGAAATACCACCGTTTTTCAAACGAGAAAATCTATAATAAGTTGTAGCTCAAACTTCTCTGCCTTCTGCCTCAAACTCGCTTCTTATTATTTTAAACTCCTCCACTCGTAGAGCGGCAAAATTGTCATCAATTGCAAGTGATTCTCGTTGATTAATGATTCGCTTCATCATACTATTCTGATGAAAAAGGCAAAAAAATTTCGCTTGTGATATAATGGGTAGAGTGATTATGAATCTATCTAAGAGGCTGTTTTCTAGAAAAATAGTTTTTTTTATTGTTGTTTACCCACTGTATGGGTCTGAGAACGATCCTGGTAAAAAAGCGTTAAATATTATATCATTTACCGTTTCTTATTACGTGAGGAATTGTGAATTAAGGTAGTTTTTTTTTTTTAACGCAAAGTTTCCATATTTATTTACTAATCCTAATCAAATTCTCCATGAATAATTCATGAAATGAAACTTTCTTTGCTTTATTCATTTATCATACCTTCCATTTATCACAATAACCTTTCTCTAATTCTCCCGTCTTGCATCAAAAGAGACGCTATCGAGAACTGATCTGGCAGAACCAGTCGCTGTTACTCAGATCACATCTATTGTATATAGCAGCAATCAAAACAGTAAGATTCGGGCGAATAGTATTCAAATTTCTAAACCATTTGGGTTTGGTGAATATACCCGGGATCTCGGTCGAAAACAAGGTGTTTCTCTGACCAACACTGCGGGTTTAACCTATGCGCAGTAATTTGCGTTCTTCAAAAAAGGGTAGTGAAACGAATTCTATGTTCGTATGCGTTCTCTATTTCTTACACACAAGTTTAAAGTTGCTCCGTGATTAGTTTTTCTGATCTACACGGTTTATTCGCGGGTGGTAAGAAAAAAGCCTGGTGGAGTCTAAAACCCTTCTTGCAACAGTCAGCGCATCTTACCAAATTGCAGCAAAGGTTTGCTTCCGCTTCATATTAGTAAAAATGTCTTGTTGCAGTCGTACTTCTACGATGTCGAGTGGATGTACTTCTTGCGGCGGAGGTTAGTGCCTTTCTTAATCATGATTCTGCAGATTCGTAGTGAGGTTTTGAAATCAGAGTAGAATCAGATATCTTCAATGGCTGTTGTTATTTGGTACCAAAAACGCTGACGTTTGCTGGTGATGTGAAACTGATAGCGGGTTGAAATTTGATTGTTTTGATTTTTTTTAAAATTCAGTGCATGGTTTCTGTGAAAGTTGCAGGTTCATCTGCTCACTCGGGTCAATTACATCGAGCGAATCGACCAGCGAATATAACACTCAAAGATACTTTGACAGGCAAACTAGTAAGGCTTTTTTCATTAAATTGCTTCTAAAGCACTTCTGATAATCAACTGGTGATTCGAGGAAAGTTACAAATTGGGAAATTAATTGAAAGTCCAAAAAAATATAGATAAAAATAACCTTGAAGCGAAAAGATGAACTAACTAACAAGAATTTTCTACAAAATTAGAGCAAAATGTCAACACAACAAACGTGGAAATGAACAAGTTACAAGCGCTGTGTTATTTTTGAAAGGAAGCCGTTGATTGGAAAAAAACATCAATTTTTTTAAAATGTTCACACTTGTTTACGAAACTTGGAAGTAAAAGAACTGCTTATACATAAAAACTAACTCCAAAAAGAAGAAAGAACTCTTTCAGTGGGAAGTTTTGTTTAAAAGCTCAGCTTCAAGAACAATAGTAGCATTTAGTGCGTGAAACTTGAAATGCCAATCCTATGTATTAACCTTGCAACAATTTCAAGTCCAGAAGGTTACAACTAGCTGCAGAAAAAAGTGCCGCAATCTTATGGAGCGTTAGAATTCAACTTTTCACTTTGCAAAGTAATCTCTGCAAAGTGAAAAATTCTACTTCTTCAACTTCATGATATATTTTACCACTCTCGCCGCTCGTTGTTTACGTCGTGGTTTTAGAGTGATGGAGCGTTCAACGGGATCACTTTGCAGAGATTACTTTGCAAAGTGAAAAGTTGAATTCTAACGCTCCATTAATCACTCTGTACACCAAAGAAGTGAACATGTAGTTGAATATCAAAATTGACGACAATCTAGTACCAACTGTTCGAACGGCTAAATTATTAGGAGGTACATTTGACCCGATGTACTCATTTGGAGCCCACACAAAAAATACCCGAACAAATCTTCGTAATCGAAATGCTGCTTGAAGAGCTCTTGCTGGTTTCACATGGGGAAAAGAGAAAGAACTGCTGATCACAACATAAAATGTCATCGACCGATCTGTCGTTAATTATGCAGAACCCATTTGGTCACCAAATCTGTCGGACACTAACTGAAGAGAACTACATACTGCTCAAAATGTCGCATTTCGCATAGCTACCGGTTGCGTGAAGATGACCAATATCGACAACTTGCCCATCGATGCCGACGTGTTACCTGTCAAGCCACATAACGATCTATTTACTATGCGACCAAATTCTACTACGCCTTCACCAGCCTGGGAACATCAATCATCCCACATTGAAACTACCTACTCCTCTGAGGCAGCCGGGAAGAGCCAAATCCCTCCTCAGTGAATATCGAAAGTACATTACTGGACAAAGATGATGGAGTGATTACAAAAGAAGATTATCGAGAAGGGTTGAAAGAGTTACACACGAAAGCAGTGGCGGTAGTTAAGAACAACCACAAACCGCCAGTGACACTAGGGGGGGGGGGCTAGCTGTCCAATCCTCTCGTTTTTTCTATTAAGGATCAGGGCCTTCCAGCGGCTCTGATCCTCGCCCTCCTCTTAATTGCTGGAATAGAAAGCAACCCGGGTCCTTTGCGATGGCCGTGTACTGTATGTCACAAAAGTGCTTCCAGCAATAGCGTTCGCTGTCAGAAGTGTCAGAAATGGACACATCTTAATTGTTCTGGTCTCTCCTCCTTCGGTGCCTGGAACCCATTCTGGAGATGTCATAGCTGTGTCAGACCTCCCCCAAGAAGCTCACAAACTAAGATAGATACCCTCAAAATCATCCATTGGAATGCTAATGGAATTCGGGGCAGAATCGTAGAGCTTGAGGACTTACTCCACGAGGAAAATATCCACATAGCCTTAATCCAGGAGACCAAACTAGATGCCACAGCCGTATCGCCATCGATTAAAGGGTACTCACTAATAAGACAGGACCGAACCAGATCAGGAGGTGGCCTCGCAATGATCATAAGAGAGGACATCCAATATGTGCTAGCAGACTCAACTCACGGTGATAAGACAATAGAGACAATGACTATCGAGATCCCCTCTACACTCGGTAATCTGAGAATAACTAATCTCTATATCCCTCCACGCTCCTCATGTCCACCGGGTTATACCACAGACTTTGCCCACTTCCTCAAACATACAAAGACATGCGTTGTGGCTGGTGACGTGAACGCCCACAATGAGCTCTGGAGTACTGGTACCGAAGATGCCAGAGGAACTGCACTCTGTGAAGCTATCGAGCAGAGCAATTACATAGTCTTGAACTCTCCTCAGCAACACACACGTAAGGAAGCCTCTCCGGACATTACGTCAGTCACAAACGACATTGCGACCAACTGTTCCTGGAGAACTCTCGGAAAGCTAAATTCTGACCACCTACCAGTCCTACTCGAGATAGAACTGAGAATCCCAACGATTGGGAAACGAAGATGCTACATGAACTTCAGAAAAGCAAAATGGCACGAATACGAAATAGAAGTGAACAAGAGACTCGGCGAATTTCCGTACGAAGGAAGCCCTCACAACATGCATTCCTTCCTGGTTGAAACTCTCAGAGAGGCGGCAAGAAAACATATACCACAAAGAAGATGCCCAGACTTCATACCCCGCCTGAGCGAAGAAGCCAAAGCACTCATCCGAAAAAGAGATCAGATGCGTAGAGCAAACCCGGCAGACCCATGTCTCCCTGAACTGATGACAAGGATTTCCTATAAGATCAATGACGATAAGCGCATTGCATGGGAAGATTTAGTGAACAACCTCAGACCCAACGAACCCACAAATCGTTTGTGGAACACAATCAAATCACTTGATGGTCGAGCACACAAACCCTCCCACGCCGCTATTGTTCATAAGGGTTCACCTCTATCCAGCCTGGAAGCTACCAACCTTTTCGCCAAACAACTCGCCAAACAAGCCGTCAAGACCCCTGATCGATCTAACAGGAGAACTCACCGCTGGACCTCGAACCTTGAGCGTTCCGACGTCCCAGTCGTCACAGTTGACGAAGTGAAGACAGCAATGAAGAAAATGAGAAGCTCCAAGGCCATGGATCTCGACGAAATCTGTCCTCTTATGGTTAAAAAGGCTGGCGAACAGTGTGCAAGATGCTTTGCAATACTCTTTAATTGTTCACTCAGCACCGGCATCATACCTTCGGCCTGGAAGACGGCCAGAGTTATCACGATTCCGAAGCCAGGGAAGGACCTCACGTCGGTAAAAGGCTACAGACCGATCTCAATTCTATCCCCTGTGGTCAAACTCCTCGAGAGAATCATCCTCCCCCACATCACAGAAGAAGTTGAGTTGGAAAACTGGCAACATGGCTTCAGAAAAGGACGCTCGACCACGACAGCCTTGATGGAGATAACGGGCCACATAACCAACGGTATCAACCAACGGCTCCCTCCACATCTCACAGTGATGGTTGCGCTCGACCTCACCTCGGCATATGATCTGGTCAACATTTCTCGCCTTTGTCACACTCTCGCCGAAACGTCCATCCCCAGAGGCCTCGTTAGATGGCTCTCCAGCTATCTACGAGGTAGAGCCATCCGTGTGGACTTCAGAAACTGCCTCAGCCGCCAGCAAACCTGCTACGCAGGAGTTCCTCAGGGGGGAGTACTCAGCCCTTCCTTGTTCAACATATACTTGAATGGGCTGCCGAAGCCTCCCGAGACGATCAAACTGGTCGGGTATGCGGATGATCTGACAGTACTGGCCTCTCACCCTGACTGGAGAGTTGGAGCCGACAGACTGAACTCCTACCTCCCAGCCCTCACCAGCCATCTTGGGGAACTAAAGATGGACATCTCGGCAGCTAAATCCAGTGTAACGCTCTTCACCACCAACACAAAGGAATGTCGTGAAGTACCAGAAGTTGTGGTCAACGGTGAGCCACTCCCTCTAAGTAGAGCCCCGAAGATCCTTGGTGTCACCTTGGACCAGATGGGAACCTACCGTCAACACGCCGAAGGACTAAAGACAAGGGCAACAAAAAGATTAAATGTCCTCCGAGCAATCGCGGGAAGAAGGTGGGGACAGAAGACCGAGACAATGCTGAACACCTACAAAGCAACCACTAGAGCAGTCTTGTCTTACGCAGCACCCATCTACTCGCCCCAACTTGCCGAATCACATTGGACTTCCTTGCAAGCAGCACAAAACAAAGCCATTCGGATCGCAACTGGAAACCTTGCAATTGCGGACACTCAGCACCTGGCATACGAGAGCAAACTTCTTCCAGTCAAAGAACACAACCTCATGCTCAGCAAACAATTCACCGCCAAGGCCAGGCTTCAGCCCAACCATCCATCTCACCGCATCTGCACTGAAGCAAAACCTCCCAGGGCAATAAGAAAGCACGCCAAAGACATAGACATAGTATTAGGTGATACGGACTATAAAGTGGCCCTCAGAAAAATACACACGGAGACAGTCAGAGACTTTCTTAGAAATAGTCGACCCAACCCAGTTATGGGAACTAAACCTCCTAGAATACACAAGTCCACGTCCCAACTATCCAGAGAAAATCAGATAACTCTTTCTCAATTGCGAAGCGGCCACTCTAGTTTCCTTAACAGTTATCTCCACCGAATAGGGCCAATGAATCTCCCCTCTGCCCACTGTGTAGGATAGAGCCGCATACTTCGAGACATATTTTTTCGTGTCGCTGTAACCCCACTTCACTTAGCCCTATCGACCTTTGGAATAGGCCGCACTCGGTTGTTGATTTCTTGTTCAATTAAATCTCTCCAAAAAAAAAAAATAAATAAATAAAGTGAAAAAAAAATAAAAAAAAATAAAGGAGAGTAAAAATAAAAAAAATAAATAATAAAAAAAAAGAGAGAGAGGAAAGAGAGTGTGGGCTTATAACGCTGGAGGGTCGAGAGCTTCGACGACTTCCTCCAGTGTCTCGCGAAGGAAGATCTACCCGTTGGGCAAGACAACAACAACAACAACACTAGGGGGGGGTTATCTACTACCAATTGCAAAAGAAGAAAGAACACTTTCGAGAACTACAAGATGTATACTGGCTCTGCTCAGGGCTGGTTATAGCCCACTGCATAGCTCACCAAAATTGTAAAATTTCTCTCGTTCGCCGCCCGATCACTCAGAAAATTTTCTCAGAGGTAAAGAAAATGCAACAGAAGTTGATTTTGAAAAATAATTTTTTTTAAGTCAAAAAATATCGAATGTCTGTCCCCAGCCACGCAAACTTAAATATCACTTGACTTCGGATAACCAGACCAAAAATTTTGTTAACTTCTTCTCCTCCCCCCCCCCCTTTCTCCGGTCGCCAAGAGTCGCCCGATCTCACCAGTGAGGACAACAACAACAAAATCACAGATTAATTGGTTCAATCAGCATCTTAATATCGGAAGTATGTCACAAATAGTTCCGAAAACTATTCCTTGTTTCTTCTGTGAATATTGAACTAGTGAAATCGTTTGGTAAATAATGCGAGTATAAAATTGACTGAGTTTGTAATCAACTCTTTCGGAAGATGGAAAAAATTCAAGTTAATTGTTATTCCTTTCCATGTGCGTTTTCCATCCGGCTGGAATTGTTTATGAGAGCGCGACGTAATTCATTGCTAAGGAGAAAACCCTCGGGACCTTGAGTCCCGATAAATATTTTTCTTGCTGTTGTACAATTTGAAAAGGATGTCCGGGCGTGGCATAGTGGTAGTGTGATAGGCCATTGTGCGAAGAGTCCCGAGTTCGACTCCCACCCCGGACAGATCCACCCAAACCAAGGGGGTTAAGAAATGTTGGTAGTGCTCATGCACGAATCTGACTCTCCCCACTGCTGCTAATCACACTAGCAGTGATCTAGCAGGCAGCCACTGGTTCTACCAGGATAGGTCTGTCCTGCATCTCAGGGGAGCGCGTACCCTGTCGCGAGGCGGGAACAAGCGCGAGGAAGAAGAAGAAGAAGTACAATTTGAAAAGGGCTTTTCGCATTGTGCTAGGATAACACTATTTGAAGCATGCTTCCGAAGATGATATAACATTTTTTATCCCGAGTCGCCTTGTCGAATGCACTATCAAATTATTTGTAAGGATGTTGGTATCACACATACGATTTTTCTCAAACCCAATACAGTTCAGCAAAACTCCTTTGTAACCGAAAAAAGGCACAACAGATGAAGTTTATGCACTTTGACCACTCGTTGAAAAGCAGGCAATTCTCTTCTCTCACTGACCTTCCTCAATACTGAGAAGGCAGTCGACAGACACCCGCTAATTTCATCATCCATGCACTACGCGATCAACTAAGTAAGTAATCGAATGTACTGAGAAGTACATTCGATTTACAATCGTACTATCAAAGGAATCGAAGAATCGACATGACAGAATTATTCTTAGTGAAGGTAGGAAAACGTCAAGTTGTTGTTGTTGTTGTTGTTGCCGGCAAGCATCCCGCATCGAAGACTTGGTTATGAGCATTCTCTTTAATGAGAGAAGTTCTCGTGTTCTTCGGACAAGATGCGTCCGGAGAAGGGTTTTGATGTCCTTTGCAGTCCTGAGACTGTCATGTTGCACCTTGTGAAGGCGGACATCGTTGTAGCAACCTGTTCATGCTATAGGCCTTTTGAGTGGGTGGTCAAGCCGGCCTAGCATCGTTTTGGGTGGGAGTAGAGACGTCTCGCCTGTCGTTGACCGGAGATAGGCAAGAGGCTATTTGACTGGCGCCTCGACTCGCCATTGAAAAGTATAGCGGAGTATCGGCTGATGTTTTGTCCGGTGGCATGCCTAGGCCGGTCCGGCATCGCCCTCCTTTGACGAGCTATGCTACCCAGTTTTGGTCCGCGACGGGATTTCTCCCGCTACCTCCCAGCACGAATTCTTCGTAGGGAGGCATCCCTCTATCCGCCACCTGAGGTCGCGCTCGATTCTGGACTGGATGATCCGGCTCCATCCGTGACAGGCTCTTAAGGCTGTAGAGTCACGAATGGCCACTGTTGCCAGTGTGTTTCGAGAAAAAAACGTCAAGATAAAACTCACTCCTTTCTTTATCCGGACAATGATTACTATCACGCACCAGCTACCGACTCCGAATTCAAAAATATTGCATATCGAGTTGCATATTAGTATGCATATTGCATCCTCATAGCATACACGTGCAAGACAAAAATTAATTTGCCTATTTGACTTTTAATTTAGGACTGTAAACTTATACATCATCTATCAGGCAAGAGCTTTTTGGTTGAACTGGAAGTGCTTGATGTTTCGTGAATATCATTGTTCAATAACATTATTTGCTGACTGAAAATAAGGTTAGCATTGTTATTGGCAAGTAAACTAGAAGCGTTGCTAAGAAATGAACCATGTTGTTATTGGTAGAATTTAAATGGATTCCTATGTCCATGACCACATAGCATACGTCTGGCAATTGCGACTTCGATAGACGAAAGATAATTAAGAAAAAGACAGAAGATTAACATAGGGTCTATAAAAAATTGGAAATTACTTTCGAGAACAGGGCTGTTTCATCAAATGTCTATAAAAATGTACCAAACAAAAGAATGTCTATAAAAATTATTTTCTGAATAGAATATCCCATAGAAGAAAATGAGAGAATGGGAAAGCTCAGAGAAGAGAAGATGAATGAAACTCCGCCCTCGTCCTTCCAATCCCTCTAACAGCTTAAAAGGTGGCGATTCATCTGAGTGGAGGAAATAGAAAAGAAGAGCGAGAGTGCGTGAGGTTACACAAATCTTCACCACTCATCAGTGTACTCTTTTCTTGAAAGTTGAGCCAGTTGCGAACCAGAAGGTATCAACCCTGCATTCTCCCCACACCAGAAGGTATCAACCCTGCATTCTCCCCACACCAGAAGGTATCAACCCTGCATTCTCCCCACACCAGAAGGTATCAACCCTGCATTCTCCCCACACCAGAAGGTATCAACCCTGCATTCTCCCCACACCAGAAGGTATCAACCCTGCATTCTCCCCACACCAGAAGGTATCAACCCTGCATTCTCCCCACAACAAAGCTTGGATGAACGGAAGTGCCCGTCTATTGTTAATTGTGAAGAGATTGAAATTCGACAGAGTATAACCTTTGGCTTTTCTCGAAGTCATAATCTGCTGCTCAAAAAGTTATTAAAATGGATATCAAAAGTGGGAATAGACGCCAGGTTATTAGTCCGCGAATCAGGCGTTTGGCCTCTCACCTCGCCTCGATCAGTATCTCGCTTGACCCACCATCTCCGACGGATTCTCCTGAGTCACAGACACCTTTGCCTACTTCACCCTTGCGATGTAAAGAGAGGAGCTTCTTGAACGTAGGTTCTTTGTACTCCGTGGTTATTACTCTGTATATTCGTTGAGAAACAGCCTTCTCGTATCTAGAAGTTTATGTTTGAAAGGAGAACGTATAAAAGCGTTAGAGTATTGATTCCTAGAAAAAAGGGGATTTAGTAAAGCATAAAGTATCATCTACTACGAGTTAGGTGAATGAGAACATTTAGTGCCTCATTTTCGCTTCAGAGATAATATACGAATGTTTTCGTATTTTCCGTGTGAATCTAGCTATGGAAAAATGATTGGTTTTTTCAAAAGGTTTCGTTGTCGAATATGCACTCTGAAAGCCGAGGTGTGGCACAAAAGATCCGTGGAGATGCTTTCATTCGCATTTAATCAAATCTGTTTACGGCTCAAAGCTGCTTCCCGTATAAAGTTTATCATCTCAGAAGGGAGCATGGCAGTAAAAATATAGGGGAGAAAGGACGTTGGAAAGTAGAAAGCTAAAGCCTTTAAGTAGATATGAGAGCGAACTCGCATGAGAGCGAAGCCTATTTTCTCAATTTTGGCAGGTCTCTTCTCGGCCAGTGACGGAGGTTACGTGATAGTTTAGAGTAACACGGCCCTACAATCAAACGAATGAAGTGAAATTTAGTCTATTCCTGTATAGCGCACGCATTATTTTCAAGTCCCGAAAAGAAATACTTTACAAAATATGTAGCGGATTTAGCGCTATTTTTATAGGTTGAATTGAGAAGTTCAGGAAACTAAATATGAGTTTTCAGAAAGCTTAGTGAACTCTTGTCTTGAAGTTCGGTTAATTTTTTTTCCTTACTTTGAAACGACTTTTACATTGGAACTGAACGAATAGTTTCTAAATTAGGAGTAATCTCATGCTAAAGATAAAGTAATCTCATGCTCTCAAATTCCTGGGATTTGTCAAAGTAAATGTTAATTAAATTGTATTATAACTGTATGTTGCCTTTGGCTTACAACGGTTTATAGGTTTAATGTGGAGTTCTCAGTTTTTTCGATGTAAACAAGTAGGACCGCAGCTTTGAACACGATAACAAACCATAGATTGCGGTAATAACCAGGTTAAACTGATGAACTTTTCAATCTTGCTCCACATTTCGATTCATTCACTGAAGACCTCTGAATTGCTTATGTGAGCATATTTCTCACCTTTTCGATTGATACTCAACTAATTCTTCTGTCGTGTTTAAAAACTTTAATTTAAAAAAAAAATGGTTGAGAAATCTGATTAGCACTCTCTTTAACATCTGTTGTATTCGCTTCCATTCTTGTAGGTTGCTTATTTGAGTGCTATGAAGGACGAAGAAGAGTAAACAGGTGCCCGGTTGGGAGAGCGAAGAAGCCGGCGCTCGTCTCCTCGCCTCTCCACCGCCATATCGTCGGGATAGCTGCACTCTGACGGTGTCTGATGTCACTCTGCCGAACTCGTCTTCCTATCAGAATCTCCTGTCACCATTGTGGACGAATGAGACGAGGGCCTACGTCTATACGAGTGACGACGCTGGAACACCACCCAATGAGCAGTTCTCGAGTTATCACTTGAGGCCAAAGAGTGCACAGGTACCAACAGAGGCCCAAGCTGGAAACATCCTAAGAAGAGAAGATATTAGCCGTGTGGCTGACACAGTGTGTACTCTTTCTGGTTGCAGTGCGCTAATTAAATCAGTTGGTTGTTCGAAGTTTGCAGCTAATGTATTCACGTATTTGAGACACTTGTGTTGTTTCCGGTGAGAAGTCTAACTAAAAACAGGTTTCTAGTTCAAATTCCTAAAATACATAGAATCCTGTATTTAGAGTTATCGGAAGACATTTTTTGACAAGAGAAATTGATTTGCAGAATTATTGGAGCTAATGCTACTAACATTTGCTTGGAAACAATGCTAAGACCTTCCCATAATGATGCTAAAAGACGCAAGAAAGTTTTCCTCAAGTAAACAGCATACAAGTTGTTCACATAAACTTTAAAACGTTACAAAGTTTAAAAAAAATTCTCGAAGTTTTTGATTTTTGAAATTCTTGGAAACAAAAGGCGACCGTAAAAATATGATGAGCTTACTAAGGTGTTATGAAATACAAACACGGAAAGCAAAATAAATGAGAAATATTAAAAAAATAATTATTGCTTCTAGGGACAGATAATAACATGGCGATAAATTGAGAATTTTCAGAAAAGATTTATCAGCCCGCGTCACATGGATAATATCTCTTTTTTCCTAAACTTTTTTCCAGTGAACAAAAATAAAAGGCAGTTTTTAGCACAATTAACTGTATCTTAAAAAAAACTTTAATTTTTAGTACCAAAAATTATTAACCTTTTTTATTTTGTTTTTTTTTCGAATCATAATGAAGGCTTTCTTCCGTATCCACTTGCTGTAGACTCTGTAAAGCGACTTAAAACTTGTTTTTTTTTTTTAGAAAAAAGTTCAAATAAACAACAAAAAAAACATTAAAAAATTCAAGTCTTTAAAAAAATAAACATAACGATCAATTTAGAAACCAAACAGTCAACATCAAAACAACTTGCAACATTATTCGCTAAGATACTACACTTATGAAGATTGGTTTCCTGGTTGAAGAAGAGAGATTGCAGAGTACCCCTTCGGAATGCATCTGCATTCCTCCCGTACTGCTCTCCCCAGTTCTCTCCCGTCCAGTTCGCTCCCAGTCCGCCGCCTCCTCTCCGCTTCCCAACAGAACACTGGTCTCTTTTCCAGGCCATTGAGTCTTCTCGAATATAATCATCGCGAGGATTAGCCCAGTGTCCTCGGTACTTAAGGGTTAACAAGCATGCTTTAGGTGACGGCGGGGTTCACTTTCTTCCCGTGAACTACCTTTTGCCTGTTTCGGTGTAATCAATATTAACTTATTTTTTTCTGTCTCTCATAACAAATATTTAATCAGCCCGCCTCCTAAGATTTTTCTATGTGATCAATGTCGTATCGACTTTGCTAGGGTTGAATGCTTTCAAAATTTTAAACTGACTTTCAGAAAACTGAGTTTTTCTTCCCTGACACTGATGTTTATTAAATACAGGGAAGACTCGTTTAAGAAACTTACTTAAGTATGCAAATCACGCTGTACTACCAAGCTCGAACTCATTTCTCGACGACTTATGAACTGTTAGAATTGTAAAAACCGAGCGAAATGCTTCGACATTTTGCTCAATTTCTCCCAATTAAAACAGTCTCTGCTCTGACCTTTCCAAGCATTTCGCTCTTCTTTTTTTGAAATTCTAACAGTCCATTACTCTCCTTCAAAAACCTAAAATTTTACAAATATATCCCTTAGCTTATGTATTTTTTCTTACTTTCTAAATATTAGCGTGTTCTCTTTTTCAATAACGGTTTTTTTCTGTTTCAGGGATCAGATTCTGATCACGACCTTAGCATTGTCTGGCGGAACTCCATCAATAGAAGAAGCACCGGCGTAGACCGTCGTGAGCCTTCTTGTTTATATTCATTCTATACTTTCATTCATACCTCTTCAACCTTTACAAATCTCATTCATACTAGGTTTGCATAGTTTTTTTATACTTTTGATGAGTTTTTCTCAGTGTTTTTTTTTGACTGCAGAAAGTCAGGCTCCGTTGCACACATAACATTTCACAATTGCACACTTATGGACAGTTAGAGTTTACAATGAACTTCCTCCTTAAAAAAGTACTTGAAAATTTCTCAGATAAAAACTTGTGTCCTGGTTTGTTTCATCATGATTTAGAAAGAATGTTCGGTAATTTGCGGCCTGTTAAAAATTTCTGTTAAAATAACAAAAAAATAGTTTCAAAATTTAATGTTCAGAATTTTTAACAGAAAGCAGTCAAAATTTAGTACGTTTCAATCTCACAGCAATTCTTATTATTAAAAATGATTGCAAAAGTTTTCCTTTGAAATCTTGAACTCGATTAGTACTTTTTTTCGAGTTATAACACTACCTTAATGAGTAAATTGTAGTTGTGCATTTTCACAGATTAAGTTGAAGGAATTAATTCCAATTATCAACTTTTATGGTTTGGAAGACTCTATAGCTTTCTCTTATTGAATGAGTGAGTCTTGCTGCCGGAAGCTAAAATAATTGCTGCAGAAAGCTATGTCGCGAAAACTCCGACAATGTCGCCTAATATGAACAGAAGCACTTCAGCGTCGAAACTCGCGGCTTCTTTTGGTTGGTGCAATCATCTGATAAAACAATTTTCGGAGAAAGCGAATCACTATAATTTGGGCAAACTGATTAGGGTGTTTCGTGCTCTAGCCAACTGGTTTCCCTTCAATTTAGATAGAAGGTGATTATAAAAGTTGAGACAACATTTTCTTACTCTTCCAATCTTATGGGGGGAAATTTTTTCAAAGAAAAGATATTATATCGTGCTAAGTAATGCGCTATCAATCAAAAAATTTTTCTACGAATGCGAAATTGTGTGATTACGATAAGAATTATATTTTTCATTGCGTTTCTAGAAGTATTGGATCGATGCTAAATTCACATCGTGAATGAGAGATTGAGTAATAATTCTAATCTGTAGAAAACGAGTTTTAATGTTTACATCAATTCTTCACTCCATTTGAACTTAAAACATGTAACTGACTACGAATAGTCTGTCACGAGTGTGACTGGAAAATCGATCAGAGATATGGTAAGAGTTAGAGTGAAATCGCTTGCCAATTTTTAATCAAAAAAAAAAATAATTTTTTTACAACGGCGTTCTAATTTGTGTAATCCGAGTAGTTCGAAATTGTTTCCAAAACCAACTATACTGTCGGAAATTTTTTTCTAAAATCAACCTTTGGTGAGCGGGATGTGAAAGAAATCAGTTCAATGCCTCCTGGATACAGAAATTCAAGGTTTAACTTGAATTCAAGAAAAAACTTGAATTTGAACACTGTCTTGCTGTGACACTCCCCATGTTAGCAGATGAGTCTTGACAACTCATCCTTTCGTGGATTAAGTAATTTGAATTTGAACTAATTCAGTTTGGAATTTTTAACTCCTGAATGAGAATTGAGTTTAAGACAGGTCGAAGAATCGTTATTTTGGCCATGCTTTTTTTCATAAGAAAAGTAATAATAAGGGAATTCTACGCTTTGAAAAGAGACCAAAATCGTACGATGATAGTTAGAGAATGCTATACAAGCAGAGAAGTTATAGAATGCTATACAAGCAGAGAAGTTAGAGAATGCTATACAAGCAGAGAAGTTAGAGAATGCTATACAAGCAGAGAAGTTAGAGAATGCTATACAAGCAGAGAAGTTAGAGAATGCTATACAAGCAGAGAAGTTAGAGAATGCTATACAAGCAGAGAAGTTAGAGAATGCTATACAAGCAGAGAAGTTAGAGAATGCTATACAAGCAGAGAAGTTAGAGAATGCTATACAAGCAGAGAAAAAATATCCCTAGCATTTTTGAGATGCTCGCTGGTTTCCGCATAGAGTTGCCCGCAGTGCGCGTTAGAGAAACACAGTCTTGAACAGTTCTTGCCTTTCAGCTGTGAAAAGGAGTGGGTCGGGCTCGGGTGCTCTGACAGCCAGGGTACTCTTGCGGAGAACGGATTCCGATGCAGCTGACAGGCGAAGAAAGAAGGTGAAAAGGCGGACATCTTTCCTCTCTCATGGTGAGTCTTTCTATTAAAGTGTTCAGGTTGTTTCATTAACTTTTGAGTGTTGATTTAATTTCACTCAAAAACTTACTCTATAAATGAAAGAAGCATCAATTCTGAAACAGCAGTCTGGAATTAAATGAATTATTAAGGTTGATGTCTAAGACAATTTCTGTGATATTTGATAACAATTTCTATGGCATTGATCAGAAAGAAAATTCAAAGGAAAAGAAAACCGAGAGAAATTATGTTCAAGACATGTTGAAACTTGATTTTTTATGGCGTGTGGAAGATCAAGGAATGGGTCTCTCCAGGAAGAATATTGACTGCGGTGCTAGTTTCGCCGGAGGATATTCTCACCGGTAGCAGAGATACACACACCCAACTATCCAAAAAGCCCCTAGCTGGGACCTTTGAGCAAACAACAACCACATTCAACTACAAAACGGACAAAAGCTAGTTAACCGTCCCATCTCAGCCATCTATATAATTGGGAATTCAAGTGCGTTACCATTTACATTACTGAGAACACATCACTAATCCGACGATAGAGCTATACGAAAGACCTTATGGTCGTGTTCTCTTGGTCACGTTTGCTCATGAATCGCGAATTCAGTAAAACTACACAAATCACGATGAAAAACGCAGAAAAATGCAAGAATATTAAAAAATTAAGAAAGGATAGAGATTTTAGGTGCAGTGTCGCCTGAATTTTTATAAAACAGCCAGAGAACTTTGAACTTTTTATTACGCGAAACATATGTATCACGTGAAAAATTGATGGTGCTTGATGGGATGTATGTATAAGAAGGTGAAGGGAAGAAAACATGGTTCAAAAAGGCTAAGGAGCTTCTGATGGAAAGTAGGAGCATAAAAATGGTGAGACGATCATTGATAGCCGTTCGGAATCAGCCATTGGAGAGGAGAGGGAGAAGGATGAATGATACGACGAAGGGGTCACAGAGGCTTTATAAGAGAGGGGAGAGGTAAGAAAAACGGCTCCGTAGCAGCCGTTTCTTGAGGAAAGGGAAGGGAAGAATGTTTAAAAATGGGAAGAATGAGAAATGCTAGTTTACAGCCGAATTGAACCCAGAATTGAACGCATCTCTCTTTCTTTCACGCAAATCACTGTGAATGTTTACAACAATCAAAGTTTAACTAATATACGGGTTCAAGTTTCAGATCGGAACTTCAATGAAAAGAGGTTGCATTCATGAAGAAATCAGTCGTTATCTAGTAAAAATAGATGCTCTTTGAGCTAGCTATTCTCGATTGAGATTTATTTCAGAACCTTTTAGTTGAATCTTCTCATTTGAAGTTTAAGGTGAGGGAAGGGGGAGTCGGCTTTTTGTGAAACAAAAGCAGCTTGAATCCTTTTGATCTCCTCGCGTGGGATTTCAAAGACGCTTCTTTCATTTGGTTCTACTTTTTCTCCTAGAGAACATTTTTTAGAAGAAGCAAGAAAGCTGAATTGTGTTTAACGTAGCGAGAAAATGTGATAGAGGGAAAGAATAAGACAGAAGAATTCGATGTCAGCAAAAGGACGAGGAAGAGTGAGCAAGAGTGGGGAGTAACCAAGACACAGCTAGAGCCAGAGGAAATGTTGTTGTTGTTGTCTTGCCCATAGGTCCTGTCGAGGGGAGTCCTTTTGGGATAGGTTGGTGGTGAGGATCCTTTTGAGTCCGGAGAGATTTTCTCCGTCTACACTCGCACCGCAGTCGGCGATCCTCTTGGCGAGACCCATTCGTTAACCGGAGAAGGGCAAGAGGTTATTTTACTGGCGCCTCGACTCGCCATTGAAAAGTATAGCGGAGTATCGGCTGATGTTTTGTCCGGTGGCATGCCCAGGCCGGTCCGGCATCGCCCTCCTTTGACGAGCTATACTACCCAGTTTTGGTCCGCGGCGGGATTTCTCCCGCTACCTCCCAGCACGAATTCTTCGTAGGGAGGCATCCCTCTATCCGCCACCTGAGGTCGCGCTCGATTCTGGACTGGATAATCCGGCTCCATCCGTGACAGGCTCTTAAGGCTGTAGAGTCACGAATGGCCACTGTTGCCAGTGTGTTTCGAGAGCCAGAGGAAATCGCTATATTGAGAAAAAAACTGTAAATAGTGAGGCAGTAAACACAATTAGTCATGTCTTTGATGAACATTTCGTATACATTCATAGTGGTGGTTGAAGAGAGAGAGAGAGAGAGAGAGAGAGAGAGAGAGAGTCAATGGAAGTGAAAGTAAAGTAAACATTATCTTTCATTCTTACGTTATACACTCTCTTTGTTTGGGTCTATTTCTGTAATCCTCTGCAGTTTTCCCCTTCCCAGTCGTTTTGTGTGTCTAATAATCTGCTCCTCTTCTATCGTCAGCTGTTTCTATTCTTTCAGTTCGAGGCTACGTTTCCAATGATATTTTTTGGAAACTATTCTAATTGACTTTTTTGTCCGCTATCAAATACAAGAAAATCTTTCTATAGAAAACGACCAGAAAGAAGTTAAGCCTCTGGTTTTTGTAATTCTTTCCCATGTTGCCCATTTCCACCTACATTTATCGATCAGGATCGTCTATTCCATCATACTCAAATTATTCACTTCAGATATGGCTCGACAAGGTTCAGAATTTATATGTATTATATATATATATATATATATAAACCAAGTACCGCTCAAGGTTTAAAACTAAACCAGTTTATATATATATATATATATATATATATATATATATATATATATATATATATATATATATATATATATATATATATTTGAACCAAGTACCGCTCAAGGTAGCCGCTCTCAAATCACTCGCCAAAGTTATCCTTCTGTACTCCTCCCGATCCAATCACGGCCTGGTCCACCGCTATCAAAAAACTCAAACACGCGGATTCGTCACCCGTATGTTCTCTCATCGATCTTGAACTCTGGAAACCGTTGGGCACCCAAGGCTCCCTAGCTCCCAAACTACCCTACAATTGCATTTTTCGAAATGTAGATAAAATATATATTTAGTCTGGATTTTTTTCTCTGAAAATGCGACTTATCTTATTATAATTGCTCATAGTTTAAGTAACAATGGATTGAAAACACGCTATTTCTCTGACCGCATTGTGAGCAATACCGATGTGCTCGCGAAAAAATGGTGATGAGGATTCTCTGTTACTATAGCTTTATCTTCTTTCAATGCACACCCTCATTGTCTTTCTTTCAAGCGAGGTTTTCTTTTATCATTCTTGATTCACACGTTTTTGCGGGGCTAAGAAACAGTCTGATTGGAAGCCGATGGCCCCAATGATCTACAGTTTCTAATCCAAACATAGTTTAGGGGAAGAGGAAATTACTGATTGGGCAGAATTATTCTTCTTCTGGGTAAAGCAATTCATTTTTATGGATAAATTTTGATAATGGCGTTGCTCCACGTGAATTGGATTCGGCTAACACGGGCTGAGACAGGATTATAAGTTGCGTAGGTCATTATTAGAATTAAAAACCGTCTGATTGCCTTGGTAACCGTGGCATCTCAGTGGGCATTGCTGGCTCATCACCGTAGGCTGCATTAGGTGACAACCAGATGAACAATTTTCTCAACTTGCTGACTAGTAATTGCAACAACACCGAATTCTTATACAATTGCTCTCATCCTATTAATCATGTTTTGATATACCAGATTACAATTGCTCTCATCCTATTAATCATGTTTTGATATACCAGTTTACAATTGCTCTCATCCTATTAATCATGTTTTGATATACCAGATTACAATTGCTCTCATCCTATTAATCATGTTTTGAAATACCAGATTACAATTGCTCTCATCCTATTAATCATGTTTTGATATACCAGATTACAATTGCTCTCATCCTATTAATCATGTTTTGATATACCAGATTACAATTGCTCTCATCCTATTAATCATGTTTTGAAATACCAGATTACAATTGCTCTCATCCTATTAATCATGTTTTGAAATACCAGATTACAATTGCTCTCATCCTATTAATCATGTTTTGAAATACCAGATTACAATTGCTCTCATCCTATTAATCATGTTTTGATATACCAGATTACAATTGCTCTCATCCTATTAATCATGTTTTGATATACCAGATTACAATTGCTCTCATCCTATTAATCATGTTTTGATATACCAGATTACAATTGCTCTCATCCTATTAATCATGTTTTGAAATACCAGATTACAATTGCTCTCATCCTATTAATCATGTTTTGATATACCAGATTACAATTGCTCTCATCCTATTAATCATGTTTTGAAATACCAGATTACAATTGCTCTCATCCTATTAATCATGTTTTGAAATACCAGATTACAATTGCTCTCATCCTATTAATCATGTTTTGAAATACCAGATTACAATTGCTCTCATCCTATTAATCATGTTTTGATATACCAGATTACAATTGCTCTCATCCTATTAATCATGTTTTGATATACCAGATTACAATTGCTCTCATCCTATTAATCATGTTTTGAAATACCAGATTACAATTGCTCTCATCCTATTAATCATGTTTTGAAATACCAGATTACAATTGCTCTCATCCTATTAATCATGTTTTGATATACCAGATTACAATTGCTCTCATCCTATTAATCATGTTTTGATATACCAGATTACAATTGCTCTCATCCTATTAATCATGTTTTGATATACCAGATTACAATTGCTCTCATCCTATTAATCATGTTTTGAAATACCAGATTACAATTGCTCTCATCCTATTAATCATGTTTTGATATACCAGATTACAATTGCTCTCATCCTATTAATCATGTTTTGATATACCAGATTACAATTGCTCTCATCCTATTAATCATGTTTTGAAATACCAGATTACAATTGCTCTCATCCTATTAATCATGTTTTGAAATACCAGATTACAATTGCTCTCATCCTATTAATCATGTTTTGAAATACCAGATTACAATTGCTCTCATCCTATTAATCATGTTTTGAAATACCAGATTACAATTGCTCTCATCCTATTAATCATGTTTTGATATACCAGATTACAATTGCTCTCATCCTATTAATCATGTTTTGATATACCAGATTACAATTGCTCTCATCCTATTAATCATGTTTTGATATACCAGATTACAATTGCTCTCATCCTATTAATCATGTTTTGATATACCAGATTACAATTGCTCTCATCCTATTAATCATGTTTTGAAATACCAGATTACAATTGCTCTCATCCTATTAATCATGTTTTGATATACCAGATTACAATTGCTCTCATCCTATTAATCATGTTTTGATATACCAGATTACAATTGCTCTCATCCTATTAATCATGTTTTGATATACCAGATTACAATTGCTCTCATCCTATTAATCATGTTTTGATATACCAGATTACAATTGCTCTCATCCTATTAATCATGTTTTGAAATACCAGATTACAATTGCTCTCATCCTATTAATCATGTTTTGATATACCAGATTACAATTGCTCTCATCCTATTAATCATGTTTTGATATACCAGATTACAATTGCTCTCATCCTATTAATCATGTTTTGAAATACCAGATTACAATTGCTCTCATCCTATTAATCATGTTTTGATATACCAGATTACAATTGCTCTCATCCTATTAATCATGTTTTGATATACCAGATTACAATTGCTCTCATCCTATTAATCATGTTTTGAAATACCAGATTACAATTGCTCTCATCCTATTAATCATGTTTTGAAATACCAGATTACAATTGCTCTCATCCTATTAATCATGTTTTGAAATACCAGATTACAATTGCTCTCATCCTATTAATCATGTTTTGAAATACCAGATTACAATTGCTCTCATCCTATTAATCATGTTTTGAAATACCAGATTACAATTGCTCTCATCCTATTAATCATGTTTTGATATACCAGATTACAATTGCTCTCATCCTATTAATCATGTTTTGATATACCAGATTACAATTGCTCTCATCCTATTAATCATGTTTTGAAATACCAGATTACAATTGCTCTCATCCTATTAATCATGTTTTGATATACCAGATTACAATTGCTCTCATCCTATTAATCATGTTTTGATATACCAGATTACAATTGCTCTCATCCTATTAATCATGTTTTGAAATACCAGATTACAATTGCTCTCATCCTATTAATCATGTTTTGATATACCAGATTACAATTGCTCTCATCCTATTAATCATGTTTTGATATACCAGATTACAATTGCTCTCATCCTATTAATCATGTTTTGATATACCAGATTACAATTGCTCTCATCCTATTAATCATGTTTTGATATACCAGATTACAATTGCTCTCATCCTATTAATCATGTTTTGAAATACCAGATTACAATTGCTCTCATCCTATTAATCATGTTTTGATATACCAGATTACAATTGCTCTCATCCTATTAATCATGTTTTGATATACCAGATTACAATTGCTCTCATCCTATTAATCATGTTTTGAAATACCAGATTACAATTGCTCTCATCCTATTAATCATGTTTTGAAATACCAGATTACAATTGCTCTCATCCTATTAATCATGTTTTGAAATACCAGATTACAATTGCTCTCATCCTATTAATCATGTTTTGAAATACCAGATTACAATTGCTCTCATCCTATTAATCATGTTTTGAAATGCCAGATTACAATTGCTCTCATCCTATTAATCATGTTTTGATATACCAGATTACAATTGCTCTCATCCTATTAATCATGTTTTGATATACCAGATTACAATTGCTCTCATCCTATTAATCATGTTTTGAAATACCAGATTACAATTGCTCTCATCCTATTAATCATGTTTTGATATACCAGATTACAATTGCTCTCATCCTATTAATCATGTTTTGATATACCAGATTACAATTGCTCTCATCCTATTAATCATGTTTTGAAATACCAGATTACAATTGCTCTCATCCTATTAATCATGTTTTGAAATACCAGATTACAATTGCTCTCATCCTATTAATCATGTTTTGAAATACCAGATTACAATTGCTCTCATCCTATTAATCATGTTTTGATATACCAGATTACAATTGCTCTCATCCTATTAATCATGTTTTGATATACCAGATTACAATTGCTCTCATCCTATTAATCATGTTTTGATATACCAGATTACAATTGCTCTCATCCTATTAATCATGTTTTGAAATACCAGATTACAATTGCTCTCATCCTATTAATCATGTTTTGAAATACCAGATTACAATTGCTCTCATCCTATTAATCATGTTTTGAAATACCAGATTACAATTGCTCTCATCCTATTAATCATGTTTTGATATACCAGATTACAATTGCTCTCATCCTATTAATCATGTTTTGATATACCAGATTACAATTGCTCTCATCCTATTAATCATGTTTTGAAATACCAGATTACAATTGCTCTCATCCTATTAATCATGTTTTGAAATACCAGATTACAATTGCTCTCATCCTATTAATCATGTTTTGAAATACCAGATTACAATTGCTCTCATCCTATTAATCATGTTTTGAAATACCAGATTACAATTGCTCTCATCCTATTAATCATGTTTTGATATACCAGATTACAATTGCTCTCATCCTATTAATCATGTTTTGATATACCAGATTACAATTGCTCTCATCCTATTAATCATGTTTTGAAATACCAGATTACAATTGCTCTCATCCTATTAATCATGTTTTGATATACCAGATTACAATTGCTCTCATCCTATTAATCATGTTTTGATATACCAGATTACAATTGCTCTCATCCTATTAATCATGTTTTGAAATACCAGATTACAATTGCTCTCATCCTATTAATCATGTTTTGAAATACCAGATTACAATTGCTCTCATCCTATTAATCATGTTTTGAAATACCAGATTACAATTGCTCTCATCCTATTAATCATGTTTTGATATACCAGATTACAATTGCTCTCATCCTATTAATCATGTTTTGATATACCAGATTACAATTGCTCTCATCCTATTAATCATGTTTTGAAATACCAGATTACAATTGCTCTCATCCTATTAATCATGTTTTGAAATACCAGATTACAATTGCTCTCATCCTATTAATCATGTTTTGAAATACCAGATTACAATTGCTCTCATCCTATTAATCATGTTTTGATATACCAGATTACAATTGCTCTCATCCTATTAATCATGTTTTGAAATACCAGATTACAATTGCTCTCATCCTATTAATCATGTTTTGAAATACCAGATTACAATTGCTCTCATCCTATTAATCATGTTTTGAAATACCAGATTACAATTGCTCTCATCCTATTAATCATGTTTTGATATACCAGATTACAATTGCTCTCATCCTATTAATCATGTTTTGAAATACCAGATTACAATTGCTCTCATCCTATTAATCATGTTTTGAAATACCAGATTACAATTGCTCTCATCCTATTAATCATGTTTTGAAATACCAGATTACAATTGCTCTCATCCTATTAATCATGTTTTGATATACCAGATTACAATTGCTCTCATCCTATTAATCATGTTTTGAAATACCAGATTACAATTGCTCTCATCCTATTAATCATGTTTTGAAATACCAGATTACAATTGCTCTCATCCTATTAATCATGTTTTGAAATACCAGATTACAATTGCTCTCATCCTATTAATCATGTTTTGAAATACCAGATTACAATTGCTCTCATCCTATTAATCATGTTTTGAAATACCAGATTACAATTGCTCTCATCCTATTAATCATGTTTTGATATACCAGATTACAATTGCTCTCATCCTATTAATCATGTTTTGAAATACCAGATTACAATTGCTCTCATCCTATTAATCATGTTTTGAAATACCAGATTACAATTGCTCTCATCCTATTAATCATGTTTTGAAATACCAGATTACAATTGCTCTCATCCTATTAATCATGTTTTGATATACCAGATTACAATTGCTCTCATCCTATTAATCATGTTTTGATATACCAGATTACAATTGCTCTCATCCTATTAATCATGTTTTGAAATACCAGATTACAATTGCTCTCATCCTATTAATCATGTTTTGAAATACCAGATTACAATTGCTCTCATCCTATTAATCATGTTTTGAAATACCAGATTACAATTGCTCTCATCCTATTAATCATGTTTTGAAATACCAGATTACAATTGCTCTCATCCTATTAATCATGTTTTGATATACCAGATTACAATTGCTCTCATCCTATTAATCATGTTTTGATATACCAGATTACAATTGCTCTCATCCTATTAATCATGTTTTGAAATACCAGATTACAATTGCTCTCATCCTATTAATCATGTTTTGAAATACCAGATTACAATTGCTCTCATCCTATTAATCATGTTTTGAAATACCAGATTACAATTGCTCTCATCCTATTAATCATGTTTTGATATACCAGATTACAATTGCTCTCATCCTATTAATCATGTTTTGAAATACCAGATTACAATTGCTCTCATCCTATTAATCATGTTTTGAAATACCAGATTACAATTGCTCTCATCCTATTAATCATGTTTTGAAATACCAGATTACAATTGCTCTCATCCTATTAATCATGTTTTGAAATACCAGATTACAATTGCTCTCATCCTATTAATCATGTTTTGATATACCAGATTACAATTGCTCTCATCCTATTAATCATGTTTTGAAATACCAGATTACAATTGCTCTCATCCTATTAATCATGTTTTGAAATACCAGATTACAATTGCTCTCATCCTATTAATCATGTTTTGAAATACCAGATTACAATTGCTCTCATCCTATTAATCATGTTTTGAAATACCAGATTACAATTGCTCTCATCCTATTAATCATGTTTTGAAATACCAGATTACAATTGCTCTCATCCTATTAATCATGTTTTGAAATACCAGATTACAATTGCTCTCATCCTATTAATCATGTTTTGATATACCAGATTACAATTGCTCTCATCCTATTAATCATGTTTTGATATACCAGATTACAATTGCTCTCATCCTATTAATCATGTTTTGAAATACCAGATTACAATTGCTCTCATCCTATTAATCATGTTTTGAAATACCAGATTACAATTGCTCTCATCCTATTAATCATGTTTTGATATACCAGATTACAATTGCTCTCATCCTATTAATCATGTTTTGATATACCAGATTACAATTGCTCTCATCCTATTAATCATGTTTTGAAATACCAGATTACAATTGCTCTCATCCTATTAATCATGTTTTGAAATACCAGATTACAATTGCTCTCATCCTATTAATCATGTTTTGAAATACCAGATTACAATTGCTCTCATCCTATTAATCATGTTTTGATATACCAGATTACAACTGCTCTCATCCTATTAATCATGTTTTGATATACCAGATTACAATTGCTCTCATCCTATTAATCATGTTTTGAAATACCAGATTACAATTGCTCTCATCCTATTAATCATGTTTTGAAATACCAGATTACAATTGCTCTCATCCTATTAATCATGTTTTGAAATACCAGATTACAATTGCTCTCATCCTATTAATCATGTTTTGAAATACCAGATTACAATTGCTCTCATCCTATTAATCATGTTTTGATATACCAGATTACAATTGCTCTCATCCTATTAATCATGTTTTGATATACCAGATTACAATTGCTCTCATCCTATTAATCATGTTTTGAAATACCAGATTACAATTGCTCTCATCCTATTAATCATGTTTTGAAATACCAGATTACAATTGCTCTCATCCTATTAATCATGTTTTGAAATACCAGATTACAATTGCTCTCATCCTATTAATCATGTTTTGAAATACCAGATTACAATTGCTCTCATCCTATTAATCATGTTTTGAAATACCAGATTACAATTGCTCTCATCCTATTAATCATGTTTTGATATACCAGATTACAATTGCTCTCATCCTATTAATCATGTTTTGAAATACCAGATTACAATTGCTCTCATCCTATTAATCATGTTTTGATATACCAGATTACAATTGCTCTCATCCTATTAATCATGTTTTGATATACCAGATTACAATTGCTCTCATCCTATTAATCATGTTTTGATATACCAGATTACAATTGCTCTCATCCTATTAATCATGTTTTGAAATACCAGATTACAATTGCTCTCATCCTATTAATCATGTTTTGAAATACCAGATTACAATTGCTCTCATCCTATTAATCATGTTTTGATATACCAGATTACAATTGCTCTCATCCTATTAATCATGTTTTGATATACCAGATTACAATTGCTCTCATCCTATTAATCATGTTTTGAAATACCAGATTACAATTGCTCTCATCCTATTAATCATGTTTTGATATACCAGATTACAATTGCTCTCATCCTATTAATCATGTTTTGATATACCAGATTTCAAAAACTTATTTTGCCCTATAAAGTACCCCTTTCTCCGTTGAAATTTCTCAGTTATTCTTTCATATAACACTATCGCACGGAATAGCAATGTGTCCCCGTGGTGTAATGGTAACACGCGCTCCCGGTTTGAGTCGAGATGGCTGGGTTCGATCCCGACCGGTGCACTAGTTCAATCATTTGTCATATTAACCAGGCGTCAAAATGTGTAAAAGGGGCATTTGAAGGCGGAGTAAGGGGGCATTTGAAGATTTCTCAGTTATTCTTTTTTTTTTCAATTGAGTGGGACCTCTTCCGTCAGAGACCTTTTTTTCCCAAGAGATCTTTCTGAGCTGTTTTAATGAGTATGTCTCCATATAGAAAAATTTCCCGGTCTGTTGCGCATTCAGCTTTAATAGCAGCTATTTATACAAAGGCATCGAGTTCTCCATTTGCATTTGTGTTGCTCGCAATATGGATAAGTTCCTAGTTCTCAGCAAGAGTCTATGTTATGACTCTGTTTTTGTATATGTTGAGCGGAATTGCATAACTCTGTGAATAGAATTAGTTTACAGAAAATGATATTTAGTGATGTATAAAACATCAACATATTGCTTCATTTTGAATTACATTCATCAAAATAAGTTGATTATTATTCTGAACCTCTTCTGAAATTTTATAACTTGTTTTCTCTTTCATAAGCAGTATTTTGTTGTAAAAAACATATTTCCAACAAAGCGTTGAAATTGAAATACCTGTCTCTTCTCTATGTTAATCCAATTAACATCGGCTGTAAACATCAAGAAAAAAAGTCCAAGTTTTTCTTTTTAGAACTTGTTCGGTTCCATAAATGCTTTGACTTCTCATTAAATGCATAGTTCTTTGGGTTTTCAACTATGTCTCTCTTCTTCTGCTTCATCTCTAAAGCTATTTCCATTTTGCCTTTTTTTCTTCCTTCTCACTCAGTGCACACTTTCTCTCTCTTTCTCTATAGCAAGAGTTTTCCCTTCTAACCGTTGGTTTCTCTCCGTAGCATCCTGTGTTTTATGCCTCTATTGGTGGAGTACTCGAAAAGTATGTTTGCTTCTCCAAGGTACGTCCATTATGTGTAGCTTCCCTCCCCTGTGTCGAGCTGTCTCAGAACTTCTGGCAGCAATTTTGATGAACTTTTGCAACATCTCGTGGAAGTCTAAGTTCCTTGGCTTTTTTAGAACTTGTATTAATTCTAGATGGAACTTTCACTCTCAATCTAAAAATTGGTTTTCAATATCACGCAATTGGTATGAATAAGAGTTGTTAAAATACATAAAATAGTAAGCCGTAGACTGAAAACTCAGCGATGAGGACTCTATAATGATTAACCCACTTCACTAAAATCTTGCAGTCTGTCTTTCTATCTTTTCTTCTTTTTTCTATTGATGCAGTTTTCCGTTCTTTGTTCAACTGTGGATCTTTTCCTGTCGTTCTAAGCTGAACCACTTCTTCGTCTCTGAAAGCTTCTGAAGCTCTCAGTGTAACATTCATGAGTAAACATGTATCCATTTCATCCTCCCTATACCCTTAAAAGGAGATCTTTTTCTGTTTAGTTTTTCTCGCTCTGTCTGATTCAATTTGGTCACCCCTTTATTTCATATCAGTTGGGCGTTGTCTTCCAGTTGTAGAGCGGGCTTCCAGTTGTAGAGCGGACTTCCAGTTGTAGAGCGGGCTTCCAGTTGTAGAGCGGGCTTCCAGTTGTAGAGCGGGCTTCCAGTTGTAGAGCGGGCTTCCAGTTGTAGAGCGGGCTTCCAGTTGTAGAGCGGGCTTCCAGTTGTAGAGCGGGCTTCCAGTTGTAGAGCGGGCTTCCAGTTGTAGAGCGGGCTTCCAGTTGTAGAGCGGGCTTCCAGTTGTAGAGCGGGCTTCCAGTTGTAGAGCGGGCTTCCAGTTGTAGAGCGGGCTTCCAGTTGTAGAGCGGGCTTCCAGTTGTAGAGCGGGCTTCCAGTTGTAGAGCGGGCTTCCAGTTGTAGAGCGGGCTTCCAGTTGTAGAGCGGACTTCCAGTTGTAGAGCGGGCTTCCAGTTGTAGAGCGGGCTTCCAGTTGTAGAGCGGGCTTCCAGTTGTAGAGCGGGCTTCCAGTTGTAGAGCGGGCTTCCAGTTGTAGAGCGGGCTTCCAGTTGTAGAGCGGGCTTCCAGTTGTAGAGCGGGCTTCCGACAACCTCATTCTGAGCCACTATACTATTCATGTACGAGTGTTAAAGTTTTGAAATCGCTGTATGGCCAGCACAAAAAATTTTTTTCTTCATATTCTTATGGCTTTTGTCCTTCAAATTCTAGCTTCAAATGATTTCGTTATATTCGTGATGTATTTCGTGATGTACCGCATTTTAGGCCTCGCTTCTTTGTTTTGAACTATCGTCGAAATGTCTTACTAAACTTATGATGAAGGTAATTTGAGATTCGCGTTTATTGGAAAAATAGTATTTGAGTTCTTAATGAAGGGTTTGAGGTTATAGGACGTAAGATTACGGTAAGTTTTGATTAAAATTTTTGCAATATGAGTTTAATTAAGATTTTGATTCTGTGCAAAGAGATGTTCCCTTTCTAAGAAAATTAATGGAGAAAAGCTTGTAAAAAGTTTTCCAAAGAATGTTTATAGACTTAGTGCATTTGTTTGTTAAGTTGAAAAAATAGGAGTTATAGAGGAGAAGAGCTGCTTTTTTGTTCTTTAACAATGCAAAAAAGAGATAATGTGCTTGGAAAGGTCTTCCTGGATCTTCTAAACGCGAAATAAGGGTGAAACCCTGCATAATGATAACATTGGGAGAGGTTAAGGTTTTCATAGTTGTGCGTCTGGTTAGTGGTTCGATTAATTTTCGTCTCTTAGGAATTTTATCAAGTTTTTGAGAGCTGAGACTTTCGCTAAGTTCTGTCATCTTCAGGGCAGATTCATCGGTACAGAGAGGAAACGAGTTGCTCCCAACTGTTCTTTCTACAGAGTAACTAGTCAAAGTCTTCATTCAGAGACCGTATAATAAAAAACCTTTTTTTCATTCTGTGAGCAACTTTCATGCAGCAACCTTTTTGTTCAAAAAGTGGCCAGGTTGCAGATGAAACGTTGCCTTTTTGACTTTCTAGAATTTTAGAGTCTTTGAATTCTATTTCCGTATTTTTTCTTTCTCTCACTTTTTCTTTGGTTTCTTTCCTAAATTTTCCATGCTTCCTTTTTGTTTCTAAAACTGTTTTGTTGCGCTTCTAAAAAAACTCATTTTAGTGAAGGAAAATGTGATCTGAAGTTCCGCAATATTCTATGCTTCTCTCATAAATTGGAAGTCTTGTGCCTCTTCAGTGTTGAAGTAATTAAATAAACCTAGAAGCTCGGAAGGCTTGGGTTAAGAAGCTCCAAAAAGGCCATTCTGGGGTATGGAGTAATGGAAAACAGCAGAGCACATTTGGTGGACGTTGTTTAATCTCTCCAGAATGTTCTTATCTTCCCAGACGACGACCATCCAATTTTGCTTATAAATAACAGACTCCATTGCTCGGAAGAAAGACGCTTTTCCTTTCTAAAGAAGTGTCAGTACTCCATCAAATATTTCTGCCACAAGCCATCGATCCTTCTACACATTGTCACGATTCTCTCTCTCTCTCTCTCTCTCTCTCTCTCTCTCTCTCTCTCTCTCTCTCTCTCTCTCTCTCACCACATGCTAAAGAACTGTTTAAATCAAAAAGAATATTCATGAAAAAAGGAAAAGGTTCATAGTGTGCGATGAAAAATCGAGAATGCCATATCTACAGAGAATTCGGATCACTAGCTTTTTGAAGGGCGCGTAGTTGTCACCCACAGTGCGGATTGAAGACATGCTGATTCTTTCAAGCATATAATATTGGAGAATTTTCTATGAAAACACTCCGAAATTCATAAGACTTCAATTGATTATTCTGATGAAATAAAATTCGGCGTGTATGGTCTATAAGCGGAAGTTGTCGATCAAGTTGTGAGTTCCCTCCCGTTGACAGTACAAGAGTCTACATGATGAGGATAGTTCGAATGTCTGAAAGTTAATTTTGAAACAATTATTGTTTTAAAAAAACAATTCTAAAAAGCACTTTGGTTGGCCCAAAGACAGAGATAAATTGCGCCGGGCAAGGCCTCCGTTTGCCTCTGAACTAAGTATTTTGTGAGGTCTTCCATCTCGCCAAGTTCGTTAGCGTTTCGCTCTAAGAATGTCCGGAGCAAGGGAACAGGAGAAGCGAAAAATTAGGCAAGATTGACAGAAAGAAGCTTTTTTTCTACTTCCAGTTCTTCTTTGTCTTTCTTGGCCCAAAAACCTCTCAGCAATTTCTCCATGCAGAAATGCTTTGAGGCTGATGCAAGAAAGATGTGAAGAGAAGAGTTAGAATCGAGAAATGAGGGAGCCGTAGAACCTTTGTCTTGCTTTAAAATCCTATTTTGAGGCCACAGAGTTCGATTTCAGAAGGTTTTCGAAGTTGGAAGGACCTTGAGATGGGTTTCTGGCATTGGCGCTATCTGTTGTTTTAAATATTTGTATTATAGATCAATTTATTTTTTATAGATGAGTTATTCATTTATATTATATAATAGATTTAATATCTCAAAGTCTTTTAAACACGAGGCTTGTCAAAGCATTTTAATTCAGATACAAAAGAATATATTGAAAGGTCGCTCTATGTCTCTTTTTACCGCCGAGCGAATCACCGTAATTGGGGTGGGGTATTCATATTTCCTCTTAGTCCTCTCACAAATTTCCAGGAATCATTGATGACGTAGTCAGTCCTAGCTGATTTGTCCACTGCTTTTCAATCTTCTTCTGAAGTTTTTCCCGATGTATCACACTGTCAATTTATCTCTTCTTTTGAGGTTATTACTTGCTTTGTTCATCAAAATGACTTCAAATACAACACTTCTTTTTCTTCACTCGTTTCTTTCTATCTTGAGCACGTAGAAGTTCCTCTTTTTTTAACCCTTTCTCTTCGTTATCTTGTACTTTTCTCTTTATTTTGCTCTCTCTTTTCATCTATCTCTTCCGCTCTCTCTTCTTCTCTCTTTCTCTTTCGCTCTCCTTCTCTTTTTATATCTCTTTCGCTCTCTTCTCTATCTCTTTCTTCTCTCTTTCTCTCTCTCTCTCTCTCTATCGCTTTCTCTTCTTCTCTTCCTTTCGCTCTTCCTCCTTCATCAATGACACCTCAAGATTCGAAAAGCAAATTCGCTCATGGCTGAGATTGTGCACGAAAAAGCGTCCTGATGGAAAATATATTTTTCTTCATAAATCACAAAGAGTCTAGACTTCCTGAAATGATGATCTTTCTTTGTCTTTCAGTCTCTTTCCTTTTCAACCATTACCCCTTTTTTATCGTAAACTTCTCTCTTTTAATTTCTCTTTCATAATCTTGTATTTACTATTTGAACTTCTTTCTCTCTCTCATTACCTCATTTTCGACATGCTCATCTAACAAGACTTCATTTCCATAAGAATGTTTCCTGTCTTTGACGGAGTATTTCTTTCACTCTGATGTTAACATATGTATTGTGAAAGACCCTATCAATTTTTTCCTGTTTTGAACTAAATTATTTCAGTTTAAAAACTTCATTCTGATTGTTGTTTTAGTGTTTTTTTTTTTTAATTAATGGTGTAGATTTTTAAGAATTCTAAGATATGAGAATATCTGTTTGATAAATTGAGTCTCTTTTATCAGACATAGAGACCCTTGAAATATTGAAACATTTCTGAGTAATCATTCTTCTGAAATTCGAGCAATAGTTGTTTGGATCGAGTTCAGCAATCCGTCGGATCGATTATCAGAAGAATCAAATTTTGGGAACCACATGAATAACTTCTATCTTTTTGATGCAAAAACACAAAACGCGATCGCTCAAAGTTTATGAAACATTAACGTTTTCGCGGAAAACTCAGTAAGTAACGATAATGTGAAAATATGAGGATGGTTTTACAAAAATGTACCCTAGGATTGAAGGTGAAAGCGTTAAAAAGCTCAATAAGGTGACAGTAGAAAATAGAGTTTTGGAAGGATTTCTCGAGTGAGCAGTCTGTAACATAATCATTATCCGCAATGCTTCATTTTTTTTCCTAACCGTTTTGCTCTGCTGTGAAAAGCAGTGGTTTCGATCACTGTATTTCTCTATTTGTTCGCTGGTGATCAGGATTTCTCCCTTTTTCTTCGCTTTTTTATCTCTTTCTTACTCTTTCTCTCTCTATCTATCTAGCCCTCCACTAGTTCTCTCGCTCACTACACTCTTCTCAACTACATTTTCACTGTTCTTTCTTCCTTACTTTTTATTCATGTTTTTTGAAATGCTGATTATCATGATACTTTTCTTAAAAGTTTTAAAAATTTGAATGCAGCTATCTGTCAAAGTGTGATGATACTACCTAATTTCTTGAAACTTATGAACAAGGTACTTTTTCAGTTTCTATTGTTCGGTACGACATTAAAGAGAGAAACGAAGTTTTTTTATAGGAAAATTGGACGACCAGAAAGATAATTGTCGCAGGATAAAGCTTGAGTATTGAAAAAGATGGTGTTGCATTGCTTAATGACTACTGAAGAAAAAATTCAGGCCATATAATGACTGGTAAAATCTATACTTGTAAAAAGGGCATGCGTCATAGCGCATGTGACTTAAGAAGATTATTATGCTACTAATGTATAATCATACTATAAAACTGATGTATAAACAGAAAAATTCACATGACTTGAAGTCATACATTTGATCTCGCTTTTGAATTAGTTTTGAGGAATAATTGAATCACTCGAAGGTTAAAAATAAACACAGCTGTGGATTACTTTTTGTTTTTCTTTCTAATTTTCTGTTATGATATGAACTTTTTATTATTTTGTTTTCGTTATAACTAAATAATCGTCAGGTGAAAATCGACCATCTATCCAAATAATTTTCGCTCAGCAAAATGGATAGCACTTCCGAATCCTAGTGTTATTCAAAGTTGTTGCAAAGTAACGTCGAGATGAGTCTTCTGTAATCAAAATATGCAGATTGGGTCATTTCGTAGGTTCATGACTCGAAGCTGACATTGTATAGCTAATAGCTTGTCTCCAAGAACGTAGGAGGGAACGGAAGGTAAAGTGTTTTTATAAGACAGAAAAAGCTTCAGTAAAAAATATTTCGTTTAGAATGCACGAAAAAAGTAGCCTAGTTGAACACGCAGGTAATAAGGTAATAAGGTAGGAGAGAGATAGAGAAGGAGAGAGAGAGAGAGAGGGGGAGAGAGACAGGAAAGAGAGAGAGAGGGAGAGAGAGACAGCGAATAGATGGAGATTAAGAAAAGGTGCGGAGCATCAGCAGAGGGATGACAATTACGAGTCATGACACATATCAATCCTTCTGGACGGCTGGCTAAGTTTCTACCTTGCTCGTCATTAAGCCCTCCCGGTTTTTCTCTAATCGTACCCGTGTTCTTTCTCTGACCACGCCACTTTCAGCCCTTTACTCATCTCTCTCTTTCTCTCTCTGTTTCTCTCTTTCTCTCTCCAGCTCTGTTCTGATTCTTTTTAGACTCTACCCCGACACCCTTCTTCCTGCGATTGTGTACAACTATCAATCTCACAACGTGAAGTGAGCTCTCCTTGTGTGAGAGTAGAGTAAGAGTAGGTGAGAGGAAAACCTCACTTTGTCTGCTTTATGTACATTTGCTTTTTTTAAACGTTACTCACTATATTTCCCTCACTCTGTGACTTTCTCTCTCTCTCTCGCTCTTTCTCTCTCTTGCTCTCTCTCTCTCTCTCTCTCTCTCTCTCTCTCTCTCTCTCTCTCTCTCTCTCTCTCTCTCTTCTATCCTCATACCTCCAGTTTTCTGGTTCATTCGGAATGAAAACTGTTGACCGCCGCTCACGTCCGGCAGAATATAATATTATCCGATTTGAATACTCTTCCGTAGGTTTTTTTCTCGGAAAATGAAAATAACTAAAGGAAAACGGATTATTCTCTTCTTTTTTCTTTCTTATTCTGTTTCGAAAATTTTATCTTTTCTTTCCAAATTCTGTTTTCTATTAAATTTTCTCACATTTGTTTGTACTATTAACATCGTATCCTTCATTTTCTCCATGACAACAACTCTTCATTATTCCATAAGAAAACGCAATATGTGTTGCCTTGTTTATGAAATGAGAAATAAAATTAATAAGAGCTTTTCATTTTAATGGTGAGTATCTTTCTGCCAAATTGCAGTTCTCAAACATGGAAGAGACTGTGGCTGGAAGACGCACAAGTCTTCGCATCAACTAGATCCACGACCTCTTTTTCAATTTTCTAAGAATTACCTAAAACCTCTGAAGGCCTTCTCTTCTGTTCCCCCTTACCCCATCTCATTATCCCTTACTTAACCCTTACCCATACTTTCTCCATCAACACAGCATCATGGTCGTTGTGCGTAAGTACGGCACGATGACCAGACCGTGTCGGGCATTCACTGAGAGCGTCGTCATGGTGCAATCAGCCTACGGTAGCCTTCTGGCGGGCGGCCACGAAACAGCTGTTGTTACCTCTTCAAGCAGTGGCTGGAGTCCTTCCTTTTCGAGAAGGCCCAATTCAATCACTAACTCGACGGCGCCCACCATTAAGAGGGTGGGAAGTGGCTGCGAATGGAAATACCGTAGTATGTCAGGAAGGGCGATGACTGTGACGAGATCCAAACGGAGTAAGGCGTCAAAATGGGGGAGGAGAGGGGGTAGAGCAATTGATTGAATAATGTACCTATTGATCACTAGGGCAAAACCAAGTTTTAAAGTCATATTCTCAGCACATTGCCCAGAACATCGGGGATATACCCAGGGGTTAAATAGTGACCGGATCGGTCCCGTCGGCGGATACATGTACACACACTATTGACAAATCTCCCTCTCTTTTCTTACCCTTTTCTTTCATCCCCTCTTATTATTTCCTCCAAACTTTGAGCGGCGGATACATGTAAACCCAAATTGGGCGGCTCCATTTAACCCCTGGATATACTAGGTAATTCTATTTGTTGTCAGAAAATGGGCCTATCTCAGATTTAATAAAAAAAACTGATACAGGGAATGGCTTTTGATGGCAGTTCAGAAAAGTTGTGTGAGTAACAGGGATTTTGTTGTGGAAGGAAAGTATTCATAGAACATATGGGAAAGAAGCTTGCAACTATTGTATTGAGTTTAAACAAAATCAAGCTCAACATTTCTAGAATGAAACAAAAGAAATTACAAATTGGCTTACGCATATTCTACATACATGAACATATATACTTACTAATGTATAACTTTAAAACCTTAAAACAAGATTTTGATGACCTCAATAGTCCGAGTAGAGGAAGATGCCGAGGCATAGAAACTGAGGATGTTGCAAATCAGCCTCTCCCAATGATATGATACAGCTCATATTCTTTATTGTGAAAAATCTTCTTTTTTTTCTTCAATATCAGCAAGATATGATAATAATAATAAAAACACTTAATCGCATTGAGCATAAAATAACATTTGTACAAGTTTCTCATTTCGTACAACAAATTCAGAAAAGATGAGAGGGCGAAATTCTATTTTAAAAAGATTTATAATTTTCCCGCAGAAGTTTCTCATTTTTTTGGTATTTTGCTGATGATTCGACTTGCAGGCATGTGCTCGGAAACGTCTGCTGATTCTTGTTCTTCTTCCATTTCGAATCTCTCAAGGATGAAGACCTCGCTCGGTCATTCAGACCCTCAGGTGCATTTTGTCAAAAAGCCTTGAAAAACGACACATTTTGTGCATTGGTAGGTCGATGGGTTAGAAAGTCGCTCGGAAAACTAGGGTTTGTTTATTGCCTAACGACCAATTTGCACAAGAGATATATACGTTCCACTCTGAAAAAAAAATTAGGATTTTCTTGCTCCATTCATCTCTTGGTGAGGCAGGGGATATGGAATTCGCAGAAGTTGAAGTACTCAAGGAAAAGTTATATGAGACGAAAAGATAGGAATCAAGTTTTTGGAGTTTTTAACGTCTTTAAAGTTTTTGAAGAAACTTTGAAGGGTCGAATCGGAATTGAATATGAGTAGATTCAAGTTTGAAAGAGTTTCTTTCCCAGTCCGTTCAGAGAGGATCAGATGATATGTTAAGCTTTTACTTTAGATATCGGCGACTCTTCATAATTGGAACGCAAACTCAACGATGGGAAACGGAGCTCCCATGCCCGCAGTCAAAATGAGGGTACGCTTTTTTCTACATTTCACGCGAAAAAAAATCAATACCAAATGGCCTATTTATCCCTCGGTCAGTGGGTCACTAAAATTCCGATTTTAGTTGGAAAATTACTTTGTCTGAAAAACAGATAAGAAGGGCCGTGAAAATCTTTTCTGTGAAAAATTTGTGCCTCCGGTGGAGTTCTAATGTTTGAACGCTCATAAGAACCTTCATGTGAGACTTGAATGCAACGGTTTACCACATTGTTTGTGCGATCATCGCCGAAAGGTTTTTCGTAGAAGAGAATCGCTCATGAGTCAAACATTAGCAAGGGATGGCGGAAGCTCCACGAGAGATTATCTTAAAAATTTATTGTGAAAGAGCTCGATTGTGATTGGTTTTTTTAGAACCGATATAAATATTTCGGAAATAATCGAAAGAGATTGTCTGTTTTCTCTAGAAGAGAAAGTTCATTGTTTAGAAATCTACTTAAACTTGAATGTTTCACTGTCTTTTTAGTGAAGTTGTGGTTCGTCGAGACAATGTTTTTAATAATTGCATTAAAACCCAAAAAAAGTTTAAACTTTTAACTAAAACTTAAATAAGTTTTTTTGAGTTGTCATAAGAAAACGTTTCAGTAATAAGCATGGAAGAATTAGGTGAGTAGTCATGCAACTAGAGGAAGAATTATGTGAGTAGTCAAGCAACTAGAGGAAGAATTATGTGAGTAGTCATGCAACTAGAGGAAGAATTATGTGAGTAGTCATGCAACTAGAGGGAGAATTATGTGAGTAGTCATGCAGCTAGAGGAAGAATTGTGTGAGTAGTCATGCAACTAGAGGAAGAATTATGTGAGTAGTCATGCAACTAGAGGAAGAATTATGTGAGTAGTCATGCAACTAGAGGAAGAATTATGTGAGTAGTCATGCAACTAGAGGAAGAATTGTGTGAGTAGTCATGCAACTAGAGGAAGATTTATGTGAGTAGTCATGCAACTAGAGGAAGAATTATGTGAGTAGTCATGCAACTAGAGGAAGAATTATGTGAGTAGTCATGCAACTAGAGGGAGAATTATGTGAGTAGTCATGCAGCTAGAGGAAGAATTATGTGAGCAGTCATGCAACTAGAGGAAGAATTATGTGAGTAGTCATGCAACTAGAGGAAGAATTATGTGAGTAGTCATGCAACTAGAGGAAGAATTATGAGTAGTCATGCAACTAGAGGAAGAATTGTGTGAGTAGTCATGCAACTAGAGGAAGAATTATGTGAGTAGTCATGCAACTAGAGGAAGAATTATGTGAGTAGTCATGCAACTAGAGGAAGAATTATGTGAGTAGTCATGCAACTAGAGGAAGAATTATGTGAGTAGTCATGCAACTAGAGTTCTTGTTCATTTTCATAAACTTCAACTTTCTGCCAAAAAATGTATTTTATTTATACATTCTTTTTCTAGGGATTAGGCTGGGAATGATAGCGTTATCCAGCAAGAAAGACTATACAGAAACAAGATTCATGAAATGATATAGAATTGCGTCTATAGTCTTCGGAATCTTCAATTGTTTATCGTATCTCTGAATCGTATCTCTCGAGCATTCAGTGCCCTTTTTTATAGTCCTTTTTTATTCTACTTTACTCCCTGCTTCCTTCCATCTTACCCTTCCAAACTCCCATGGAAGAGCAATAAAGCTGACTCTGAAGATTTTATGCAGATTGGATTATGGATCTATTTTTAGCATAGTAATATCAGGAGATTACCCAAAGACTGTCCTCAAAATTACGGTCTTGATATTCTTGGTAAATCACGACCAAGTTTCGAGTAATATGAATGATACAGCAACTATGAGGAAATTTTCAAGCATGTGCCCAGTTTCGAGTCGGATTAAACACGTTTTTTTAACAGTTTTTTCTCACTCAATCGTCTCCATGTTTTGCAGTTTCTCTAGATTACTGCTAACAGTAGTAGTTGTATTGTTCGTTGTTTAGAGGAAAGAATTAAACCTAAAATTCACCACACACTTTTCTCATATTGAGAAAACAAAGGGAGGAGAAGACTTCTCGTGAAAGGTTAAAGAAGTCGAAACTCATTGGAGTAATGAGGAGGAACTGCTTCTCTCAGAGAAAGCATTAAGAAAATAGTATTGAAAGGAAAACAAATTTAGCTTCACTCTTTTTTAATTGAATGAACGCGAAACTTATGAAGCGTTAGAATTCAAAAAATCATAGTAATTTTTTTTTGAATTCTAACGCTCCATTAAAAAGAGAGAGATGTATATAAATTGTATAGAATGTTTATATAATGCTTTTACGAATGAATAATTTCTGTAATTATAATTCGTTCCAAAATATTCGCAGCAGTTCAGAGAAGATTGGAAAATTGATGAAAAACCCCAATAAACGTTATTCGTCATGAGTTACTCGTCCAAGAATACGTAGTTGTTCATTTTCAGCCTAATTGAGTGGGAAAAGTTTAATGTTCACGTTCAAATACAAGAAACAACAAAAAAGAGCCGTCATATCTGTGAGAAGTCTGCAACCAGGATGATGATATTCGAATGCTTATTTCATTCGTTAATCTACATGTATATTATGAATAATTTTTATACCCTCCAAATTTCCTTTTCATGGAATTTTTTTACAAAAAGGTTTATGTAATACTTTCAAGTGTGTCCAAGAATCGTAAAAGTCGAATTATTCATGGATTGTCAACTTAAATGTCGGCCGTTATGCTTCTTGTGCTTCTGGATAGAAGTGAAGAAGTCTATGTACAGAGAATAGAGAACCACGTGTATGTGAGGAGATGGAGCGAGTGAGAGAGCTCCGCCCCAGTCTCTCTCTCTCTCTCTCTCTCTCTCTCTCTCTCTCTCTCTCTCTCTCTCTCTCCGTTACTCTTAGCCCTATCTCTCTGTCACATGATCTCTCTCTATATATATTTGTCTCACTCGCTCTCATTCATCTCTCCATTTCTATATCTGATGCAGAGGGGAATTTGCTTGTGAATATCACTAGCGTCGCATCTGCAAGTAAATTTATACGACAGCTTGAGAAGCTGAGAGGCCTTGATGGCTGAGTTGCTGATTTCCTGAAAAGCCAGGAAAGAATGGATTCTTTCGATGGACAGAACAGTCGCCGCTGCAGTTTGCCGTTTCTGCAGCAAGGTCTCATCCCGACTACCATCTTCTCGCCTCCCTCACCCATGCTGCCCCTCGCCAGACCAGTCATCGTCTGGAGGGCCTCTGCCAACCGACTAGACGAAGAGGGCTTCCAAGTCACTCCAGCGGGCTTCACCCGACGACGAAGTCCATCCAGAAGTGGACCGTGTGGAAGTGCGAAGAGAGTCGGACCCCGACTTGGTCATATCTCTCCACCGACATCGATGGTTTGCTTGCTCACCGTCGACGCTGCTTATCATCGGCGGAGCTTGACGAGTGTCATCAGCAGCAGAGACACAGCTCCATTGGTGAGACCACCGCTTTTCATGGGTTCTCGTTCAATACATATATAATGCATCAGTGTAGAAGGTTGGTAGAAAAAAGTGAGCCACCTTTGGAGCTTTTGAAAAAAGTTATGTTGGACTAAATGAGGAATCCCTGCAATGCATTGCTTCTTATATCGACAACTCATAAAGGTGATTGTCTTGCTATTAAAAAATAAATGTTTCATAACAAGAAAAAATTTCATAAGTGTAAGAACTCATAAAGTTTCCTGCGTAGTAATTATATTAACGAATAGAGCTCTCTTTTTTTCAGGTTTTTTCTCTTCTTTCTCTCATTTTAATTATATCTTACTGAATGCTTTGTACCCAAGTTATCCAGGACAACAGGAAAGAGGGTACTCGGCAGTGTATCCTTAGGAGTCTTCCATCTTGATGAGTCATCATTTGTGAGGTTGTTTTTGTCCTCTTTGCCATGTCTGAAGTAGAATTCTTCCTATTATAGTTTTAAAATCGTAATGCTTTCTCTTTCTTTTCTTGTCGATATCTAAATGTTCTTTAGTTTTCTTTTTTCGCCTTGGGCAACTCGGAGAAAATTTGAAGATGAAATTTGAGCACACTCTAGTAGCAGCGAAATCTTAATAAAATACAGTAATACTTTTCGAACTCTTGGAAATGACCGCGGTATATGGTGGATGTATCTGGGGCGTTCGCATACCCGGAAAGCTATGAGAGGGCTAGAAATGGACTACTCTGTTTGCAGTAGAATAGAAAGGAAGAGAGTTGCTTCACTTTTTATATGATAAAAAACTCAATTTTTTTATCTTTGTAAATCGTTTAAAGCAACGATGGATTTCATTCATGTTAAAAAACAACATATAGAAAATAAATGTATAAACCTTCATAGCATTAGAATTTTGATAGAGAACTAAAAGACAAAGAGTGTGAGAGAGATAAAGAGGGAGGAGGAGGGGTCCAAAAGATAGAAAGAGAAAAAAGAGAGGCAAATGTAGGAAGAGAGAGTGGAAGATATTGAGAGGGCACTTTTCGTACAGAATTAGAGTTCCCAAGCGCGAAATTAACTTACGCCATGCTAAAATTAGCGCTGGCAACCGCATTAAATTAGAAGTTTCAAGATAACTCTATTCTTATTCGAGTCGTTTCAAGAAGTGTTTGACAGATATACAACAAAAATCTCTTGAAAAAGTAGAAATTTTTTGTAAATAGTCGCTAGCTGTTTTTCAGATTACTTACGAGTACAAAATTCACTCTGCGACTACTTTTCTGACTCATCTAAGATTAAGTCTCTAGAAGTCACAAAATAATTCTCGAGGTTTTCTCACACTATTTCGAAAAGCACCCAGAGTGTATATTAAGTGTTTCTGAGTGTATCGTGAAGATTAACAATTTCGATGCAGTTTAACCTGAAAAAAGCGTGAGAGAATGAAGAAAAACGTTTTAACATGAAATTTTCAAAGAATGAATAAGAGAAAGATGATGTGTTATTCAGGGCTCAGAGAAGAGAGAGTAGGGAAAGCATTCAAGATAGCAGAGATGATGAGATGAACAAGGTGCTTCCATGGGTCGTAAGCTGAAGTAAAGTGGTTGTTCAGGCTGCTAGCGAGTTGTAAGGAGTACCTCTGGTGTGCAATGATTTTCACTAGAGCTCGAGACTTGTTCCTTCCACTCGTTCCAACTAAAAATTAAGATAGAACTTCCGACCGGAGAAGTGCTTTTTTGTTGTGGAATGTTGCCCCTTGCCAGATCTCTCTTTCTCTCTCTCTCTCTCTCTCTCTCTCTCTGTCTGTCTTACTTCTAACTTCACTCCCTTTCCTTGTCTCCTTAAGGGTCTCCTTTCAAGAAGGTTCCAATAAAAGGCTAATTGTGAGAAGAACTCGCCAGTTAGTTCGGAAACATCGAATCTATCAGAAAGGTTACGCATGAGAAATTTATTCGAAAGAAGAAAAGCCGCTTCAAACAGTTCTTCTTTCAACGCTCCCAGAGAATGACAAACTCTTCTTTCAACGCTCCCAGAGAATGACAAACTCTTCTTTCAACGCTCCCAGAGAATGACAAACTCTTCATTTCTGAATATGTGATGCTCAATAAATCTTCCGATATTCTCTCTTTCAAGTTCTATTAAACTTGCCTTTACATCATTCTCTGGTACACTGTCTCCGTTTATACAATCTGCAGTGTTTATGGCTACTTTATTCACAGACACGACTATATGTGTTTATATTCAAGAGAGACAGGATAGTGCTACCTCCATTACTCGAGTCTGCAACCAAGGTGTCATTCTCTTTTCGTCGATGCAGAGTAATGAACATATAAATTATGCACGGCAGCAAGTATCTTTTAGATAATCCTGCGATTCTTTCAGAGCTCCATAACGAAGTTGCACTGCTTCATGCTACATTTTTCATTGAAGACACGGTCTTCTCTGAAACAAGCTTTATGATGTTGGAATTCGTTAGATTCCTTTTGAAGTTGTTCAACAACTGACAAAAACGAGCATTTTATATAAGCATTGAGTTCAGCTAGATCTAATGAACAGAGGAATGTCTCTAAGAAGGGGAAAAGGAGCGTAAAAAGATACTTTTCCAGTAATCTCGATTATTTAAAACATCCGTGAAAACCAATATTTTATTAGAAAACGCGGCTTTGTTTGGCTTCTTGAGATATGATGATGGAAAGACGCGTCGTACTCTACCAATGCTAATGGATTCTCCGGAAAACATCTTATTCTGGAGGATGCTGAAAAACTCTACTTCCATTTATAGCTATCATTCTGTTTACTAGCATCAAGCGAAAGCTGTCGTACACAGAACCTGAGAAAGAAGAGAGAGAAGCTGGAGAGAGAATAGTCGAGAGTCAAAGTAGAAAGAAGATGGAGAAGCTGGAGAGAGACTAGTCGAGAGTCAAAGTAGAATAAGAGTAGTGATAAAGTGGAGGAAATTGAGTTGGAGAGTTTAAAGAGAGAGAAAAGTAGACGTAGAGAGAAGGAAACGTAGCGTAAGAGTATAGAGAGTATAGAGAGAAAGAGTGTTGAGAGAAAATAAAAGTGAGAATGCAAGATTTCAGAGATGATGAATTTGAGAGTAAGAGGGAAAGTATAGTAAATAGAAACTGACAGAAATTAAAAAGAAAAGAAAGCGTAGATTGTTCCTGTGATAAAACGAGTCTTGAGAAAATAGATTTAATACGGGAAGAGCGAGTTTCGGAGACTTTTGTTAGAAAGTAATGCGAGTGAAAGCTAAGTTGAGAAAGAGATGAACAGAGTAATATCTCGGAAGTTAATGACTCGGAAGAAGAAAGGGAGGGAGGAAGAGGGAATAGAAATGACTTCAATAGTTATTCCTCAAAGGGAAAACAAAGATTTTTCTTCTTTAATCCAATGTATACAAGTAATGCAAAACATATATGAAGTTGACTGCTTAATCACATCGTCAGAGTAGTTTTTTTGTTGTTGAAAAAAGCTTAAAAACGGTTCTTAAAAAGTTTTTGAAGTTTAGGCCCTCGTTGAAGTAAATGCCATTTCTTGAACTACTGATAGAATGCGAAATTTCGAAGTTTTAACGGATTTATATATGAGGAATTTTAAGAGAGAACAATTACACTAGGGAATGTGATGAAGCAGTGTTGATTCCAATTCTATGTGGTTTGATGAGTTGCGCACGGAAACCAATGTTTTCTCCTTGTTTTATGAATTTAGCAACTTAGAAATCAGTACATCAATATTTTGAAAGTTTTTCAAGATAAATCTTCGCTCTTCTTATCAGTTCTCAAAAATTAATTATAATCAGTTACATGTGAGTTACATAAATTACTAATGTCTTCAAAGATTTCGAAAGTAGAAAATTTTTCGCGAATCTTCACAACGTTTACCATGCATGCCCTGGAAACACAACACTCAAGAGCACAAATGCTATTTTTGCATCTTATCTTTCCAAGGCTTCGGGTAAATATAAAATTCTAACCCGTTCTTCACGTTTGATTTGTAGACCGTAGGTTTTCTTGTCGCAAGCTTTCAATATGAAAAGTGCCTTCACTTATAATTATTTTATTCACTTCAAACACACGGTAATGAAATGGATTGTGTGCTCATAATGAAAGAAAATGGCAGAGATACGGCTGGACGGACAAATTCAAGCCTGCTCCATTTCGTCTGCGATCGTTGGCTTTTCATTAGCACATGCGTCTATCTCTTCTTCATCTCCCTCTTTCTCTCTCTCTTTCTCTCTCAGCTTTCTCTCTCGCTCTCTTTCTCTCTCTCTCTTTCTCTCTCTCTCTCCTTTTCTCTCCTCAGCTCTCTTTCTGTTTTTCTTTCGTTTTAGTATCCAATCTCCCTCTCTTTTCTTTATCCGTTCGTTTCTCAATCTGCATCTGTCGCATCTTAAGGGATGCGAGTGAACGACTATAGTTAGAGTGCCATAAATAGGAAAGGCATGCATCTATCTCCATGTTCTCTTGACAATGGAAACACTAGATTGCATAGGGTGCAGGGAAAGAGAGAATTGAAGAGAAGTAAAGGCACAAAAAGCGAGATGGTTTTCAGGAAAGGGGAAAAGTCCTCTGTTTCTCTGCTTCTCTCCTTTTCACTCATATCCTTGAAGTCTTGAGATAGAATGGGCCTCAGGGGCAGAGAGAGAGAGAGAGAGAGAGAGAGAGAGAGAGAGAGAGAGATGAAACGCGCGCAAAATACTGGCTTCTGCCTTCGAAATCTCTCGCTTTTACGCACCCTTTCTTCGGTCTATTGTTTTCTCGCTGTTTCTCTGGCATTTAAACAGCATTTCCTTCTCTTTGCTTCAAAATTGGTCGAGCATTTTTCGGTCCGATGTAATAGAATCTGGTAGTTATGTCCTCATTGTTTGGCGGAGCATCGTCTTCGGACGATTCTTCCTCGCCTTGGCGTCGCTTCCCCTCAATGCTGTCTCGACTTACAGACCGCACGAATCGAAGGAGGACTCACTCCGCAGCGACCACAAGTCGCGCCGGTCATCGACTGACGGCTTCCAAGTCACGTGATGACCTCACGATTGTGGGTGCGAGTGCTTTTCTGCAGTCGCCCGAGAACGAAGAGGAGGCGCAATCGGGGGCTGTGGTCATGCGTGAGTTGCGGCTCCCCAGAGGATGTGGAGATGGCGACCAATCAAATATAGGCGATCCGCGGAACGGTGGAGGCGGATTCGGTCGGTCCGTCAGCTGCTTCGCCATGACCTCCGCCCTACGACAATTCCGTCTTTCCAACTCGACGACCCTTTGCTTGTCGCCCGTTGCTCAGCTCAGGGTGAGGGAAAGGGTCTCAACCTCAATTGACTCAAACCCTCCGTACACAAAGCAAAGAACATCTTTTGCCATTTTCAAAAAATGTCGCGTCTTGGTGTTGACACAAATCCTTCATATATTGGAATCCCTGCCTGCCCCATCCACAATAAACCTATTTTTTATGGTTTCCTGTTTAAAAAGGGTGAAATTCAGCGAAGTATGAGAGGATAGAACACTCAATTTCTATTGATTTTTAGCTGAATCATTAGAGTTTATAGAGTAGATGGATGGAGGATTGCCATATTTTGTGGGTGAATTTCAGAAAGACGTCCTGTCGCTATCGCAACGCGGCGCCCGCCAGTCAGGGGCTCGGCGGTCTCTGAATGCCTCCACGTCGCCAGTCCTCGTTCCGCGCTGTCGAAGCCCTGTTCCAGGAACGTCATCCGGTTCGTTATCCCCATCTTCTCCATTTTCGAAGTCGTGCACGGAATATTGTGAGCGGGGGAGTTTATAATAATGAGAAGCTCTCCGCAAACCGGTGTACTCGTAGCTCACTCCTCATTATTCCAGACTCTCTCGCTCGAAGAGAGGTCGTTTTTTTGAAGTTTTTGATAACTGAGAATGACCTTTGTAAAGCTATGACTATATGTATGGCCACGACAAAGTAGGCATATATTGTAAAACATAGAAGCGTCTTTGGAGAGCAGGGACAGGGCAAGTGTTTCGAAAACCAGCATTCAAGTCTCGTACGAGTTGATCAGGGACTTCTGCTCTTTTTCAGCTCAGCTATTCAAAGGTTTTCAACTAACACGTTTTTGAAAATATAACTTGAGAAATTAACGGGCATTATGAAAGCTTCTTCGATGCAGTGAAGAAAAGGTTTTCAAGTAATTATGGCCGTTTTGATTTTCTGATATCTATGATATCTATCAGTCGTTTTGGTTTTCAACTTCAACTTTACCGGACTTATCGATTGACACTCAATGTTCCATGGCTGAACTGATTCGCTGAATTTGGTGATATTTGTGTGAGATTTCTTTGCTGCAGGAAACCGACCTCAGTTGTTGCCTACGGCCGCACTGGGTCCTGCAACGACAGCAGCAGGTTGCTCTTCGGCGAGACCCAATGCGACCGTTCCACTCAGGTCCACATTGGACCCTGGTTTAAAAAAAATGCGTTCAGGTTTTTTGATTCGTTGGAAGTTCTGTTCTACGGACCAAACTACAATTATCACGGGAGTTTTAGGATTTGAAATTTGTTGCTGAGACTTTTGAAAGTAGTAAAGTTTTTCACATTGAAAACGTCTTCACTATTATTGTGGTGTTCAATATATGCCGAAGCTCGCCAATGTTTTGAAGTTAGATAAGGATGGAGTTTTCGAAAATGCTGAGTTTAATGTTATGTGAAGTGGTTTTGTACTGCTTGACTCGTCGGTTTAGACTGGAAGAACTGCATGCAGCTTCTTTCAGTTTTTCTCCCTCGAGAGTAAAGAAGAAGTTTAGAAAAACATCAGTCATTGGAATACTTGCCGCAGCCAAGATTTATTTCTGAGCAAGAAGTGTTGGAGTTTTCAAACAGATGTAAAATAAGAAGAGAGAGAGAGAGAGAGACTTAGGATCCCTCAAAATGATGCGTTATCGAAAAAGACTTCAAGGCAGAAAGTATCGAGGCAATGACTATTTTGAAGCTCGGTTGGTCGGTAAAAAGGTAGCGAATCTAATGAATGCGATCAAATAATAAAACATACATGGTCAATTCTGATTCCTCATACAATAAAACATACATGATTCACAAGCTTTTTCATATTCTAAAGTCGCAGTTTCATAAGAATTGAAAAAAAGTTGTCTGTATCGTTGAATTTCGCATACTGATCGGCTGTTTCTATCATGTTGTGGTGTGAAATCAAAAAAACATTAGTTGCGATCACAAACAAGATGAGATTGGAAGACAATCTGAAGGGCCTTACTGCAGGTCTTACTCAACGAGAAGTGGTAGCAATCTCATGGCGCCAGCACATGACACCAGAAGATGGTCGGTCGCTTCCCTGCCATCGACATCGGGCTACGGAACACCGGGCAGCAACTCGGCCTTCTCGGTATGCCGAATCTGGTCTCGGATTGGATTTAGTTTTGGGCTTACAATGTTGTTGTCTTGCCCAACGGGTAGATCTTCCTTCGCGAGACACTGGAGGAAGTCGTCGAAGCTCTCGACCCGCCAGCGTTATAAGCCCACACTCTCTTTCCTCTCTCTCTTATTTTTTATTTTTTTTTACTTTCCTTTATTTTATTTTTTTTCTCTTTCACTTTTTTTTTTTGGAGAGATTTAATTGAACAAGAAATCAACAACCGAGTGCGGCCTATTCCAAAGGTCGATAGGGCTAAGTGAAGTGGGGTTACAGCGACACGAAAAAAATATGTCTCGAAGTATGCGGCTCTATCCTACACAGTGGGCAGAGGGGAGATTCATTGGCCCCTATTCGGTGGAGATAACTGTTAAGGAAACTAGAGTGGCCGCTTCGCAATTGAGAAAGAGTTATCTGATTTTCTCTGGATAGTTGGGACGTGGACTTGTGTATTCTAGGAGGTTTAGTTCCCATAACTGGGTTGGGTCGACTATTTCTAAGAAAGTCTCTGACTGTCTCCGTGTGTATTTTTCTGAGGGCCACTTTATAGTCCGTATCACCTAATACTATGTCTATGTCTTTGGCGTGCTTTCTTATTGCCCTGGGAGGTTTTGCTTCAGTGCAGATGCGGTGAGATGGATGGTTGGGCTGAAGCCTGGCCTTGGCGGTGAATTGTTTGCTGAGCATGAGGTTGTGTTCTTTGACTGGAAGAAGTTTGCTCTCGTATGCCAGGTGCTGAGTGTCCGCAATTGCAAGGTTTCCAGTTGCGATCCGAATGGCTTTGTTTTGTGCTGCTTGCAAGGAAGTCCAATGTGATTCGGCAAGTTGGGGCGAGTAGATGGGTGCTGCGTAAGACAAGACTGCTCTAGTGGTTGCTTTGTATGTGTTCAGCATTGTCTCGGTCTTCTGTCCCCACCTTCTTCCCGCGATTGCTCGGAGGACATTTAATCTTTTTGTTGCCCTTGTCTTTAGTCCTTCGGCGTGTTGACGGTAGGTTCCCATCTGGTCCAAGGTGACTCCAAGGATCTTGGGGGCTCTACTTAGAGGGAGTGGCTCACCGTTGACCACAACTTCTGGTACTTCATGACATTCCTTTGTGTTGGTGGTGAAGAGCGTTACACTGGATTTAGCTGCCGAGATGTCCATCTTTAGTTCCCCAAGATGGCTGGTGAGGGCTGGGAGGTAGGAGTTCAGTCTGTCGGCTCCAACTCTCCAGTCAGGGTGAGAGGCCAGTATTGTCAGATCATCCGCATACCCGACCAGTTTGATCGTCTCGGGAGGCTTCGGCAGCCCATTCAAGTATATGTTGAACAAGGAAGGGCTGAGTACTCCCCCCTGAGGAACTCCTGCGTAGCAGGTTTGCTGGCGGCTGAGGCAGTTTCTGAAGTCCACACGGATGGCTCTACCTCGTAGATAGCTGGATAGCCATCTAACGAGGCCTCTGGGGATGGACGTTTCGGCGAGAGTGTGACAAAGGCGAGAAATGTTGACCAGATCATATGCCGAGGTGAGGTCGAGCGCAACCATCACTGTGCGATGTGGAGGGAGCCGTTGGTTGATACCGTTGGTTATGTGGCCCGTTATCTCCATCAAGGCTGTCGTGGTCGAGCGTCCTTTTCTGAAGCCATGTTGCCAGTTTTCCAACTCAACTTCTTCTGTGATGTGGGGGAGGATGATTCTCTCGAGGAGTTTGACCACAGGGGACAGAATTGAGATCGGTCTGTAGCCTTTTATTGACGTGAGGTCCTTTCCTGGCTTCGGAATCGTGATAACTCTGGCCGTCTTCCAGGCCGAAGGTATGATGCCGGTGCTGAGTGAGCAATTAAAGAGTATTGCAAAGCATCTTGCACACTGTTCGCCTGCCTTTTTAACCATAAGAGGACAGATTTCGTCGAGATCCATGGCCTTGGAGCTTCTCATTTTCTTCATTGCTGTCTTCACTTCGTCAACTGTGACGACTGGGACGTCGGAACGCTCAAGGTTCAAGGTCCAGCGGTGAGTTCTCCTGTTAGATCGATCAGGGGTCTTGACAGCTTGTTTGGCGAGTTGTTTGGCGAAAAGGTTGGTAGCTTCCAGGCTGGATAGAGGTGAACCCTTATGGACAATAGCGGCGTGGGAGGGTTTGTGTGCTCGACCATCAAGTGATTTGATTGTGTTCCACAAACGATTTGTGGGTTCGTTGGGTCTGAGGTTGTTCACGAAATCTTCCCATGCAATGCGCTTATCGTCATTGATCTTATAGGAAATCCTTGTCATCAGTTCAGGGAGACATGGGTCTGCCGGGTTTGCTCTACGCATCTGATCTCTTTTTCGGATGAGTGCTTTGGCTTCTTCGCTCAGGCGGGGTATGAAGTCTGGGCATCTTCCTTGTGGTATATGTTTTCTTGCCGCCTCTCTGAGAGTTTCAACCAGGAAGGAATGCATGTTGTGAGGGCTTCCTTCGTACGGAAATTCGCCGAGTCTCTTGTTCACTTCTATTTCGTATTCGTGCCATTTTGCTTTTCTGAAGTTCATGTAGCATCTTCGTTTCCCAATCGTTGGGATTCTCAGTTCTATCTCGAGTAGGACTGGTAGGTGGTCAGAATTTAGCTTTCCGAGAGTTCTCCAGGAACAGTTGGTCGCAATGTCGTTTGTGACTGACGTAATGTCCGGAGAGGCTTCCTTACGTGTGTGTTGCTGAGGAGAGTTCAAGACTATGTAATTGCTCTGCTCGATAGCTTCACAGAGTGCAGTTCCTCTGGCATCTTCGGTACCAGTACTCCAGAGCTCATTGTGGGCGTTCACGTCACCAGCCACAACGCATGTCTTTGTATGTTTGAGGAAGTGGGCAAAGTCTGTGGTATAACCCGGTGGACATGAGGAGCGTGGAGGGATATAGAGATTAGTTATTCTCAGATTACCGAGTGTAGAGGGGATCTCGATAGTCATTGTCTCTATTGTCTTATCACCGTGAGTTGAGTCTGCTAGCACATATTATATGTCCTCTCTTATGATCATTGCGAGGCCACCTCCTGATCTGGTTCGGTCCTGTCTTATTAGTGAGTACCCTTTAATCGATGGCGATACGGCTGTGGCATCTAGTTTGGTCTCCTGGATTAAAGCTATGTGGATATTTTCCTCGTGGAGTAAGTCCTCAAGCTCTACGATTCTGCCCCGAATTCCATTAGCATTCCAATGGATGATTTTGAGGGTATCTATCTTAGTTTGTGAGCTTCTTGGGGGAGGTCTGACACAGCTATGACATCTCCAGGATGGGTTCCAGGCATTGAAGGAGGAGAGACCAGAACATTTAAGATGTGTCCATTTCTGACACTTCTGACAGCGAACGCTATTGCTGGAAGCACTTTTGTGACATACAGTACACGGCCATCGCAAAGGACCCGGGTTGCTTTCTATTCCAGCAATTAAGAGGAGGGCGAGGATCAGAGCCGCTGGAAGGCCCTGATCCTTAATAGAAAAAAACGAGAGGATTGGACAGCTGGGGGGAGAGCTGTTCGATGTGTCCCTTTCGGGAGAAAAACCACTTTGGGATAGGTATAGTTTGGAGTCCTTTGCGTCCAGAACGTCCGGGACGTCTGTCGACACTTGCACCATCGTGTAGGCGACTCCGTTGGCGAGTTGGGCTTACCATAGGATCGGAAAAGAGGCCAAAATTTGATCAAGCAATGTTTGTGTTGTTCCTCACCCCCGGTGAAGAAATTGTGTAGGTCAAAAAACAATTAATGTGAGGGAACGGTTGTTTTCAGAAAAAGACTGAGTATGTGCGCAAAAGCTTATTCCGTTTTTTTCGTCTCGCTAGCTTTTTTTCAAATAAAAAAACGCATAGTTTCGGTTTAAAATGTTTTGATTAGAGATTTTAAATGTTTCAGTGTTCTTAAAACAATTTTTTTCTTTCCTTTCACGTTACTTTTGAACACGATGTTACAGAAATTTACGATTAAGGGAGAGTTATCAAAAGTAACGAATGCGTAGTTGTGGTTGGAAGAATAGAAGCCTAAATAAAGAATTATTGATTGTTTTATTTCGCAGCTGCTCACATGAATCATTCATTTGACCTGCGCTAAAAATCTAGGCGCTTTTCAGTTAAAAAAAGTATTCTCTTTTTTTACCGCACACTCTTCCTCTCCAAAATCTGTAGTTCCTTAAGAATTTTGCTTTTTGTTCTACATGTTTCTTTTGAGAATGGTAGGGAACAAAACATCCTGCGTTCAAAGAAGATTTTGAAGAGTCAATACTCGTCATCGGAGCAACTCAATGAGATGCTAGACTCCCTTCGACTGCTTGGCCCATCCACTTCGAGGTTCGACTCCGCAGACTCTTCCGCTGATGATCCCTTCATCGTCGGATTCCGACCACGAAGCCGGAGTTTAACGTCAGTTATTTCTCACTCATTGGTTACTTGGCTACGATATATACCTAGTTTCAGAACGCATCGCCAATTTTTTCGCATTTTGCTCTGGATTTCAATCAAAGTATAAAACATTCAATGTATTTAGTTATTCTTAAAACATGCAAGAATCCATGCAGAATACTTATATATTAATCTGGAAATCTTTCTTGCGAGTCTTGTAAGTAAGTCTTTTTTGAAGTTTCATGAGAAATCTGAGAGAGATGAAGATGCGTTTTAGATTGCAGGAAAGAAGAGAAAGACGTTCTGAAATGATTAAATAGAAGATAAGAGATAGTAGAGAACAATTTCATAAGAAAGAAACTGAACAAATTTTTATCATCGAAGATTCTTACGTGGGCAAGAGAAAAGGAGATGGTTCTTTGCAGAAGTCCCGTGAAACAGGGCCATTCTGAGTGGGCGGTGGACGTCATCAACCGGAACAGTGTCTATAAAGTTGGCTTTCTTGTATACTAATGCCAAAAAGGAGAATTACATCAGAATTAGAGCTGAGGTCGTAATCAACCCATTCGTATCAGAAGTGTGCTTATTCATGATAAAAAGGTCTTTTTTCTTCTAAAAACCTCCTTTATGCAGGGGTTAAATGAAGCCACCCAATTAGGGTTTACATGTATCCACTGCTCAAAGTTTGGAGGAAAAAAGAAGAGGGGGTGAAGGAAAAGGGTAAGGAAAGAGAGGAAGTTTTTTGTCAATAATGTGTACATGTATCCGCCGACGGGACCGAGCCGGTCACTATTTAACCCCTGCCTTTATGGAAAATAGGAATAATTTTTGATACATACTTCCTCTCGGAATGTCAATTTCTAAGACGAAAATTCTTTCCAGGAACGTTTTCCGCGTGCCAAAGGTCAAATGGAAGACCGACTGGCAGCGTTCATAGCAGCGAACGCTCCGCTGAGTGGCGGCGCGAGTTTTGGAACGCAAGAGGGGGAGGAGGAGGGAGAGAGCGGATCATGCAGAGAGAGGGCCGCTACTGGGAGTGGCAAGATGGACAGACCTCGCAGTGTGGTTGCCGATTATCCGAGGCCAGGAAGCGGGGGAGTCGCTCAGAGAGCCAACAGCAGGAAAAGCGTCGTCAGTGAGGGGAGAAGGGGGGATATGTAAATAGGTTTGTCAAATAGCGCATAGATTTACCCAAGTCGCGAAGATGACTCATGATGAGTTCAGATTGTTTACTTGACTACATGCTGAAGAAGTGTGTAAGTCACAGAGATAATGATGGTGAAGTCCAAGATTTTACTAATGAGCACACATAGTGCATCGAGCCTCGTCCCAAAACGAAAATAGCGGCGATACTCAAAACAGAAATTTTCGCATCGCGGAAGATTAGTCTTGTCTATAGTCAAAGAATGTCAATTTGAGTGTTCCGCTCTTATGATCAGGGAATGGGCCAAACGAAAATCAAATCAGAGATTTTATTTAATCCGCGAGCAACTATCATCAAGAAGTGAATTTTAGGCGCTGACTTCTGAGTCGACGATGAGCGATTCGCTGCTGCGGATCATCGCGGACGGTGCAACGAGATTTCTCCATCATCAAATAGTTGAAGTGAGTGATTCACGAGGAGAATCCTTTTCACGCTATTTTGTTTGTCTTTTTTTGAATTTTTTCTCCCCATAATCATATTTCTCTTAAAAATTGTTCTTATAATATTTGTTTTTAACAATTAGTTTATAATAATTGTTGCTCTGGTATTAAAGATAGCCTCGGATTGCCTCAGTCGGTCGCGGGAAGACACTATTGCCTGCTCTTACTTCTGCGAGATGAGCCAGCGCTTGGACGATACGCTCAATGAGGTTCATCTCAAAAGCTAGTCCACCGGGCGAGATCGAACCCAGCCATCTCGACTCAAAACCGGGAGCGCGTGTTACCATTTTTCAGCATCTGAAGATTTATCAAAAAAGAAGTTAGTCTTGAACCACTTTAATAATACAATTTCTGAGAACATACAAGGGAGTAACACGCTCGGGAAGACGATATCGATTCATTCATGCTCACAATAGGCAACGATCAAGTTCAGGCGAAGCAGAAAACTCCACCGGAATCGTGTGTGTACCTCAGCAGACTTGTCAAGCAGTTGCTCATGATTGTGAGCAGACCGGCAAGGCTACTTGAGTGTCTCGTAAGTCGATCCTCTAATGACTCAGTCATGAATTTTCTGGGTTGAGCTTTGACTACTCTGAATTAGCAGTCTTGAAGATTTCTAGATTAGGCTGTCATTACTCGAATAACTTGGTCATGAATTTTCCTGGGTAAAGCTATTAGATAACAACTAATTCAGTCACGACTCTGAGTTGCAACCCTCCATCTCTTTTCTAACCTGTGAGTGGCATTGTTTTCTCTAGAACATAGGCAACCAATGATGAATTTAGTATGAAATAATTCAATAGCTCCTTTTTTTATTTAGATCTTTTCCCTGATACTTGTCTCGCTAAGGAGTAGATCTTTTCCCTGATACTTGTCTCGCTAAGGAGTAGATCTTTTCCCTGATACTTGTCTCGCTAAGGAGTAGCGTCAGATTTGAGTTGGAACGCGGCTTTAGATGTCTTCAGAATTAAGTCTGATAGTAGTCTTGTCTTTTTTTATGGTGTCTTATCAGAAAAATCTCCCTCGCAGTTTTTTCATAGAATGCCTTCTCAGATACTGATCCTATATGGGCCTAACTGAAGACCCTTTCCCGCGATTTAGGGTTTGTTTTCGCAGGAATTCGATCCGGACGAATTCTACCAACTATTAGAGCAGGCTGAGGGTGTGGTTAGAGAGCAATTGGGCAGTGGAAGTGCGAGGGTCCCCGATCTACCGCAGTATATCATTGGTAAGTTTCAATTTGCTAGGGGGTATTAGTAACAGTGGGACAACCCCGAAGTATGTACGGTCTAGACAACATTCAGATGTCTCCAAGATTTTTATAACATAAAAAAACCCCTTCCGTTTCTTACCCCGAGATTCATTTTTATCGATTGGTAAAGTTCATCGAGAAAATTTTTTTTTTAAAACACGACTATAAAAAAACTTCTAATACAGTTTTCTGCCCAACGCTGTGAAGTTTGGCTCTCATCTAAACATGATTTAATTTTTTAGAAGTAAACGCAGCCGATAAAAGTTCTTAAGATGGTTTCATGGTGATAAGTGTGAGTAGTCTTCCGGAACACCTAAAGCTTATATTTATAGGTGAATGAAAATATCATTACAGTATATGAGAGTGTATTTCAAGGTAAACTGGGACTGGATCGAGACCCGATGTTGGACGAGGAGACAACAACAGCATATTCGCCACCAAACACTCCTTCAGCCTTGTCTCAATCAGGCGAGACCAGGGTCGTTCATTCAGTAGCGCAGAAGCTGCCCACCTCAACGAACAGAGTTCCATGCGAGAACGATCTTGAAACAATAAGAGTCAGTTATTCAGTGACTGTGCTTGAGAAGACATATTAAAGAGCTTGAGTGCGAAGTTTGAACTTGGAAGTTAATTCACGATGACTTCTCGCTTCCATAATTTTTTCTTCTATGTAGTTATTTGGATATCTTCTCAAGTTTTCGCAATCTAGAAAAGAATTTGTTTTGATTCACTCAGCGAATAATGATTCGAGAAGGTTTCAGCTAGTATCCAACGGTGCCTATGGTGCGGTTTATCTCGTTCGCCATCGGGAGACGCGTCAAAGATTCGCGCTGAAGAAGATGAACAAGCACACGCTGATGCTGAGGAATCAAGTCGATCAGGTAAGGATAGGAGTATTGATTGACCTCACTCTTTATATTCAAGCACTCCTCCTTGAGGTTGAGTTTAGGAAATAAACCATGACTAGTACTCGTTAAATGACTTCAAAACTATCAGTCCTACAATAATGTTCGAGTTGCATGAACAATTCAAAAATGGTTGAGATTGTTCTCAACCGCGTTAGCGAGCCGTCTGTTTTGAACATACATTTTTAGTGCGTCCGATAAGGACAGAGGCTGATAGCGGTTGTTTTTTTTCAAACAGAGACATCAGTAGAAAATGGTATTGTTGAGCAGAAAACCTTCATTGATAAGAATAATCTAAGCATATAAATGTAGAACAGATAAAGCTTTTTTTTCTGCCCACCAGAAGCTCACTTCTCATTTTCCCATGCTTGAAGAGCGGTTTGTTTTCTTTGAATAATGCTTTTCCATCGGAAAGATCGGAACCTTGACGGAGATCGGAACAAAGTAGTGCAAACAGATTGTTGGATTTGACTATTCAACCCATTGTCTTGAGGTATTCGCTGAGCGTGACATCCTTACCATGACGGATAACCCTTTCGTCGTCTCCTTCTACGGCTCCTTTGAGACTCGCCACCATCTCTGCATGCTAATGGAGTACGTCGAGGGCGGCGACTGTGCCGCGCTCCTCAAGAATGCAGGCACACTCCCGCTGGATCTCACGAGGTGGGCTAGCTCTCTCTCTTCTTTCTCTATCTCTCTCTGTGTATCTCTCTTCTCTTTCTCTCTTTTCCTCTCTTTCTCTCTCTCTCTGTCTGTCTTTCTCATTGTCTCGCTTGTTCACTTCTTGACTCACACGATTGAGGCGATATTAAGACGAGCCAATGTTGCTCTGTTTGTTTTTTGTCCCACATCTTCTATACAGAGTTTTTTGCAAGTCATCTACATCTTCTAGATTGTATGTGGCGGAGACGATTCTAGCAATCGAGTACCTGCACTCCTACGGAGTCGTTCACCGAGACCTCAAGCCCGACAAGTGAGCAACATATGCAAACCTTTTTTTCCAAAAAAACATGATCTTTACAAAAAAATTGCGATTTGAGCATGCAAACATAATCTGTATAAGATTCCGGATCAATAATATCGAACGGTGTTTGAGTAGAAAATTTGCCGAAGGTAATAAGACGTATATTGTGCAGCCTGCTGATCACGGCTATGGGCCACATCAAACTCACAGACTTTGGCCTCTCCAAAATCGGTCTGATGAACCGAACGACCCTCGTCTGCGAGGGGTTCGACGTGGCAGAAACGCAGCAGTTTAAGGACAAGCAGCTGTGTGGAACACCCGAGTGAGTTCCTTCTCATTTCAAAAGAGAAGCATACATAGGAGGAGACTTTACAAGGCCTCAAACAACCAATAAAAATTCTAATATGTAATCTATGTGAAGATTGGTGAGAAATAATTCAGAGTTTCTTTGAGTAAACGTGTATTCCTATATGAATCTGGACCGTAAAGCAATCGATTGGTTTCGCTGCAAAAGTTCTCATCAAAACGTCCTAACATCTTTGATGTATTTTTTATATTAGTTGCGGTTCCCCTTCCGTGGTAGCCTGTTGTTTTTTTGCTTTTTGTTTTTTGGAAATCGTTTTGGTAATAGACAATGAACTCAATACCGTTTCCTTTCTCTGATTTTTTTTATAAAAAAACCTAGAATGCTACAGAAAACGGAAATATCGATAAACTGATATTCACCGGTAGCGAAATGATTAAACAAAGTTACAAAGAGAACAGTGATTAATAATTATCTTGTTCAAATTGAAAACTTTTTTCACTATCTCTCATTTTTTTTCATCTATTCACCGGAACTCGAAACAGCAGTTCGTAAAAATAAAAGTGGGCATGACCATTTAAATCCTTGAAGCATGAATATGATTCTGCAGATATATAGCTCCGGAAGTGATCCTGCGTCAAGGATACGGTAAGCCAGTCGATTGGTGGGCCCTTGGAGTGATTGCGTATGAGTTTCTTGTGGGCTGCGTTCCATTCTTCGGAGACACTCCGGAGGATCTCTTCTCCAAAGTTATCAGTGGTTAGTGCTTATAGCCGCACTATTTCTCTCTCCTTGACTTTTAAAGTTGCCGATTATATCAGTTCGGATGTTGTTGTTGTTGTTGCCGGCAAGCATCCCGCATCGAAGACTTGGTTATGAACACTCTCTTTAATGAGAGAAGTTCTCGTGTTCTTCGGACAAGATGCGTCCGGAGAAGGGTTTTGATGTCCTTTGCAGTCCTGAGACTGTCATGCTGCACCTTGTGAAGGCGGACATCGTTGTAGAAACCTGTTCATGCTATAGGCCTTGTGAGTGGGTGGTCAAGCCGGTCTAGCATCGTTCTGGGTGGGAGTAGAGACGTCTCGCCTGTCCTTTGACGAGCTATACTAGTTCGCCCTCCTTTGACGAGCTATACTAGTTCGCCCTCCTTTGACGAGCTATACTATTTCGGATGTGAAGTGCTCATTCATGTTTGATCTGGATAAAACAAAAATCCGTGTCTTAAGAATGTGTTAGAGAAAAATTTAATTTAAAAAATGTTCTTAGCGGTTAACCTTTCCGCTTTCAACACGAATCTACAGTATGCCTCCCAGATCACAATTTCTCCCTTTCTGCGTCAAGCAGTTTTTGAAAAGCAAATCGACCTTTTAAGAATTGTGAAATTTTCCGTGAAAACAGGTTAAGGTTTACCCAGTGTTCGCATTGTAATGTAGTGTTGATTGGCAGAAGAAGTGGAGTATCCGGACGGAGATGAGGCTCTTGCACCCGCAGCGGAGAGTTTCATCAGACAGCTGCTCGAGAAGAATCCCGTCGAGAGAATAGGTTCTCACTCGGTTTTCCAAAAAAATTATTTTCTCTAGGGTATTTCATCATCAAAAAGAACTGTTTTTCAATTAAAACTCTGATTGAACAAATAATTTACGTTTTTATTCCTTTCTCTTTGATTGAAACGGACATTTAGAGTTTCATCAGAATAAGCAGTGTAAGTTGTCAATATAAATAATATATCCTTAAAAAGTTTTATTGGAGAAAGCGTATAATTTACCCTCCCGCATTGTAAACGAGACAGAAAGAGATTTTTAAAAGAATAGGTCTCCCGTTGGAAGGAAATTCTTCAAGTTTTCTCCGAAACTGTAAGTTGGAATGGCTATTTTAATGTGTGGTTTCCATCTCAGAATGAGACTCTTGAAGGTTCACAAATGGGTGCGGCACAGCTGATGGCTCACCCCTTCTTCCAAGGACTCGACTTCAATAATCTACTTAGGCAGAAGGCGGAGTTTGTTCCCCAACTGGAGAATGAAGAAGACATCAGCTACTTTGACTGTTACTTTTTCATCTCTCACACCGCTTGATAAGTTGTCAAAGCATGTAAGTACGGGGTCATAGCCACCTTTATCTTCTTTCTCAAAGTATTTAAACTATTATGAGAGTTTATATATATATATACAGGGTGGCCCATAAATAGTGTTACAAATGTTTGAGAACATTTCCTGAGGAAGTGACCGCACGTAGCGGTCACTTTTCTTGTTTTTTCCGATTCCCCGTAATTTTTTATACGTGTCAAGTGAGTTTCGATTGAATCCATCGATGTTTAGGGTAATGACAGCGTCGAATCGCTTGCGAACTGCGATCATTCGCCTACACACTCTTGGCCACGCCCCTGCTCGCATTGCTGAAACGCTTCGCCTGCCTCGCATGACAGTGTATTGAGCGATCAAACGATTCGAGGAGCTTGGCACATCTTTGGACCGTCCAAGGCGAGGTCGTCCTCGCACTGCTCGCACGACACAACTCATCGAAACCGTTCGGAGTCGGATCAACCGAAATGCACGACGAAGCATCAGACAGATGGCGCAGCAGCTCCCGATGAGCCGAACTTCATTGAGTCGAATAGTCACGGAGGAGCTGGGACTCAGGTCGTATCGTACACGGAAGGCCGCTTTTCTGTCGGCTCGCAACAAGTCGGAAAGAGTCAAAAGATGTCGCGACCTTCTTCGTCGTACGCAACAAGGCGAACATTTCAATATGGTGTTCTCTGACGAAAAGCTGTTCACCGTGGAAGAAGTCCACAACTCCCAAAACGTCAGAGTGCTTGCGAAGGACGCAGAGCAAGCCGATAGCAAGGGTAGAACGGTCCAACGCAGTGCACATCCAACTCAAGTCATGGTCTGGGCGGGGATCTGCGCAACAGGAAAAACACCGCTTGTTTTCGTCGAGAAAGGCGTCAAGATCGACACGGAATACTATCTGAAACATGTTCTGCAAGACGTGCTCCATCCATGGTCTCAATCGCATTTCAATCAGAGGACATGGACCTTTCAACAAGACTCAGCACCAGCCCACAAAGCTAAAAAGGTTCAAACGTGGTGCAAGGAAAATTTTCCCGGCTTCATCACAACAGCAGAATGGCCGGCCTCATCACCCGACCTGAACCCGCTCGATTATTCCATTTGGGCCTACTTGGAGTCCAAGGTAAACTCTCGCTCCCACCCAAATATTGATTCCCTGAAGAATGCCCTTCAGGCAGAATGGGACAACATCGGAGTCGAATACCTTCGTACAGTGGTGGAGGCGTTCCCAAAGAGACTTCGAGCTGTAGTTCGGGCAAAAGGAGATCGTTTGAGCTGAATTTTTGCGTGAATGTTGACATTTATGTTGTTGATAAAATATGTTAATTTGAGATGATTTTCTCTGTTTTGAAATAAGGTATAACAATTCCAATTTGTAACACTATTCATGGGCCACCCTGTATATATATATATATATATATATATATATATATATATATATATCTATATATATATATATATATATATATATATATATATATTTTATCTGCATCCGAGAATGCGCATTGGTAATCAAACATCATAGACAATAAATTTGTTTGAAGAAAAAAAAAAAAGACAATTGCGAGCTATGACATATGAAGGCTAGATACTTCATTAAATGCTAAACACTATTCTATTTACAGACAATTTTTTACGGAAAGCTTTGAGAGACTTTTCCCGAAGAAGATCAATAGGTAACTTGCTAAATATTCGAGAAACTCGCAAAGAGAAGCTGTAGTACCTAGCAGTGTTACGAGTTTTTTCAACTTGAATACCACTAGGATTAGTTCTTGTACAACGCCCTTCTTTAAATATGCGGTTTCTATCAATTATGGACTGGTTCTGCATGATCTTCCAACCCATGACAACGTCGTTTTGATATCTCCTATCGGCCAAGTTTGTTAGGCCTAGACATCTTAGCCTAGTTTCATAAGACGGAAGAGCCTGAGGGTACATTTTGTTCGGAAAACAACGATAATATACAATGCGTGTAAAAATTCTCTGAACATTTTCTACCGTTGTCGAATCTTTCGAGTAGTGAGGATTCCAAAGCGTCGAAGCAAAGTCTAGGTGAGGCATTACATAAATTTTAAAACATTTGACCAATATAGATGAATCGTGGACAGAGATGGCTCTAAGAAATGAGAACATAGCCTTTCGAGCTTTGGCCACCCTATCAAATACAGTGTCATTACGACGTAGGGATGCGGCCAATTGGATGCCCAAATCACGCACTTGTGGTACTCTACTCTGAATCCATGTTGGTTACTAGGGATTATGTTGTTTTTCGTGCAATGATCAACAAGAATGTCTCGAACTAGGCGTTCCATAGTTTTAGAGGCTGGACAAAGAATGGAAATGAGACGATAAGATGAAGAAAAACTAGGATCTTTACCAGGTTTCGGAATTTCAGAAATGAAGGAATGCTTCCATATTTTGGGAGTAGATTGGAGCATGATGCACATGTTATAAATGTGCGTCAGGGGGAGACACAGTGATGAGGCACATTTCTTAAACATTATCTGAGGAATATCATCACTACCTGTACTACCAGTAGATTTAAGTTTAGCTATTTTTTCTCAGAATTTCTACTGAACCCACGTGAAGTCTACTGTGACTTGACTCACTTCAAATATAACTGCAAAAAAAAACCCAAATTTCGGGACTCAATGATAATGGATGCTGAAACTTCAAGTTTGAATTACTCCATGAGAAGAACGATTCCGATGCTTTCTGATCATCTCTCTACCATTGGCAACTGTAGATCAATAATACGAAGTCTTGTTACACCGCCGATAGGCCAAACTTAAACTGAACAGTAGATCATTGTGAAACGCTCTGTTGCAGCTCGCTCCGATCGATACAATCACGAGGCGGAGTCTTGCGGAGAGGACGACACGCTGCTGGGCGGAGCTTCGGTGACACCCATGTTTGCTTCTTTCTCGACTGCTTCTCCGAGACATTCCATCGTGGGGGATGGTCCCCTGCTGCCTCCGGAGAGAGCCATGGTGAGTCGACGATATAATTTTTTTATTGATTCCTTCAAAGTATTGATTGGATTGGATTGAAGTATTAATTAACTTGAAATGATGATTGATAACTAATTGCATAATATTTTTCTGTTCAGAGCGACCGCCAGCTTGTTTAAAAGGGAAATATTTTGGAAACTTAAAGACTTGTAGAATGCCAAACGTTACAGATGTTGTTGTTGTCTTGCCCGACAGGTAATTCTTCCTTCGCGAGACACTGGCGAAAGTCGTCGAAGCTCTCGACCTTCCACCGTATTAAGCCCACTCTCTCTCTCTCTTTTTTTTACTCTCCATTTTTTTTTCCTTTTTTTATGATGACCACTTTGGGATAGGTATAGTTTGGAGTCCTTTGCGTCTAGGATTTTCGTCCTGTCGACATTCGCACCGCGTGTAGGCGACTCCGTTGGCGCATAGCGTTACAGTCTCATAGTTTTGAAGAGTCTGAGCATCAGAACGCACTTGATCGAAATATTACTATCTTCATTAATATTACTTTCATAAGCCTAGCTCACCTCAAAAGCTCAGGAGAATATAGAATGTTATCAAAAAATTTTCTATTAGTTGTCAATTTATTGCTTTGAATGTTTGGTATAAAGACTTCAATTTATTCGGGTTTTTTTCCATTATAGTTATTTGAATCTGAGGTATGTTCAATTATTCGTGGTTCTTGAGATTATTTGCTGGTAGAGTGCCATTTTTCTACAGATTATTTATTAATCGATTTATCGTGAGAGAAACATTGAAGTAATTTGAGTTGCAGGCATGCATCGCAGCTTCTGGTTTGTACCATGAGCATGCGAGTCAGTTGGCGACTTCTCCCTCACCCTCCCCAACTCCCCTTCCCCATTCCAACTCTCAGGCGGTCAGTGGCAAAGTCTGCAACTTGTTCATATTCACATCAATTTGTTTCCATTTTATGTAATGAAAAGAGCATTAATTGGAAAGTCGAAAAGTCTTCGAATATTACAAAGTAGACCCGTATCCAAAGAGTCCGGGCGTGGCATAATGGTTGTGTGCTAGACCATTGTGCGAAGAGTCCCGAGTTCGACTCCTACCCCGGACAGATCCACCCAAACCAAGGGGGTTAAGAAATGTTGGTAGTGCTCATGCAAGAATCTGACTCTCCCCACTGCTGCTAATCACACTAGCAGTGATCTAGCAGGCAGCACCTGGTTCTACCAGGATAGGTCTGTCTTGCATCTCAGGGGAGCGCGTACCCTGCCGCGAGGCGGGAACAAGCGCGAGGAAGATTATTATTATTAGACCCGTATCCAAAGGCTACTTTGGATACGGGTCTTCTTACTTGTTGTTTAGCTGAGCATGAATGAAAAAAGAGACTTGTAAACACTTTTTTCTTTTTTTTCATTCCATTCTTGTGTGAAGTTCAAAACAATTTAACAAAACTTTACTTACAAAAGAAATTCTGCCTGTTTGAACTTGATATTTCGAAAAGAATAAATGTCTGCAGAGAAAATGGACGACATTCGCGGCGCAATCATCAGAAGAGCAGTCGATTAACGACAGTCTGAATGCTTCGGAGATGGAAAAGTACAGCACTCCCATCACTTCCGTCAGTTCCGGAGGGTTTTGAGACTGATAAATGCGTGACCTAAGAATTAATTATCACCAAAAAATTTTCGAGAAAGATAGAGCGGAGTAAAAAGAACGAGTCAGAGACAAAGATAAGTAAAGAGAGTGAAGATAAAAGTAAAAGAGATTTAAATTTGAAGAAAAATTAAGACATAAAGGTATGAAAAAAAGAGCAAGGGAGAGGACAACAAATAGTAAGAAAGAGAGGTAAAAAGAATGAGTAATATACGAAGAGATAGAAAGCAAAAGTAAGAGAGATATAAAGGAAGAGTGAAAAGAGATATAAAGAATGAGTAAGACGTAGGAAGAGTAAGAAATAGAGAGTTTACTTCTCAGGCGGTGTTGCTTCGTCGTCGCTTTTCGTCTCAGCGGGCGTCAAATCTGTCGACGTCCTCCTCGGGCACGGGCCAAGGCCAAGGTACTGCGCCTTCTTCAACCGACAGCAGCATGGATGCCTTCTGCTTCATCGAGAGGAGACACACCCATTCAGAAGACCAGGTCAGATACACCACCACTCAGCCAATTAGCACAACAGCAAATCAATCCATGCGCAGCTCTAAGTGTTACTCAAAATGGCTTTAGATGCAAATTTTATAATCGTAGGACTTTCTATATTTTTCTTTACAGATTTCCCGGTATCTATAGGACATTTTGTTAGTTGATTGTGGTGAAAGATGGAAGGTAATAAATAGATGGTACTGTTAAAGAAACGCTTCGATTCGGGTTCAACGGCGGCTTCCTCGATGTCCCGCAAGTCTCCGCTGCCCAAATTCGCCATCTCATGTGACCCGGATGAGGTTCATCTTCTTTGCCTTCTAAGAAGATATTGTGCTGGATTTTGAAAAAGTATTCAATTTATAATAAGTTTATGGCTTAACCAGGAGCACTTGAGAAGAGCGTATTGAATATGGAATGAGACGTCGGGTTGATGAAAATATTTGGACCTGTGAGGTAAATACAAAAGAATTTGAACTTTAGACGAAAGTTTTAAAGGTGTAGACAAAAGTCTTTGGGGTGTGGACGAAAGTTTGGAAGGTATAGACAAAAGTCTTTGGGGTGTGGACGAAAGTTTGGAAGGTATAGACAAAAGTCTTTGGGGTGTAAACGAAAGTTTGGAAGGTATAGACAAAAGTCTTTGGGGTGTGGACGAAAGTTTGGAAGGTATAGACAAAATTCTCTGGCGTGTAAGCAAAAATGTTTGAGTTGAAGAATATGTTCAATCGTAGATGATTAAGCGAACTTAACAGTAATGTCTTGACCAGGAGCACTCTTCCCATTCGTCCTTGCCTACGACTTCAAAGCAGTGCCAGCAGCTTCATGAGCTCTCCCCCGTAGATGAAGCGATTGGCAGACCGAGATCTGTATGTTTCTCACCCTACATAGAAGTGAGCTAGAGCCAAAACTGGTGTTGAAAAAAGGGTTTTTGTTGATGAGCAGTAAAAAGTATCTATTCAGAAAACATTCGTCTCACTTACTCTTATTATGTAATCGTAGACCCTCATTTTCGTATTCAAGGACCAAGCGGTTTTCATTTACATAATGGCTCGTTAGATAGTAAGCATGCCTGTCTATTCCATCTCTGAATGCAAAATATTGTTCCAGAAATTTCCTGTAACTCATATTTTTCTTAATCCTCCCTTTTCAAAGATTGCTTGGCTTGGGATGATATCTTAAGGGGAAATCAATCCGCAAACAGCAACCACAGGGTAATTAAACTGCAGTCATTGGATCGACTACCGTGCTCTCTTCAACTTATGATTCCCCCGTCTGCCTCCTCTTCCACTCATTCCGTCACAGCACAAGGTTCGCATTTTTGATAAATTAATTCTACCCTCAAAACGCTGTGGCCCGGGTTCATTGTTTCCTGAGTATTTCAATTCGTTTATACGAATTCAGAAAAAATTTTAGTTCTTATATTTGCTTAGAGCGTTGCTCTGATTTGGAATATTATGCGCTCAAGGTTTGATTCAATAATTGTGATTGTGTGATTGAGCGCTTATAAAGATGAGGTGTATGCCTAATTTAGAGCACCAGTAACTTTTTCTTGCGTAAATTCTAGTGTGCGGGGAAAATCAGATTCGTGAAAGCACTACCTACGCTTTTTGTACTTCAATCCTAGGTCATATGCACTCTTGAAAAATATAAAGATGAAAAAACTGCTTCTGTGAAGGGGGGGAGGGGCTAAAATGATGAGAAGCAAGCAAGTCTTAAAAATAACTCTTATATTGCCGAATCTCTTTGATTTCTTACCAGATTTTCATCCTTCAAAACCGTCACTCGCTCAGGAAGCGGTCGTTTTTTAAATCATCAACATTTAAATCTTATGTACTGTAAGCAATTCCCCCAAGGTTTGGGTGAATGTTCTTGGTTCGCAGTCTCAACTCTCATCATATTAGCAAGGCATTTAAGCCTTACATATAGCACTATAACACGGAATAGCAACGTTTCAACGCGTTTTAATGGCAACGCGCTCCTTCACGGATAGAGAAGAGGTGCTTGGGTTCAATCCCGCCCGATCTACTAGCTTTTTCTCGTGATCTATAAGCAAGTTTGTTGAGGTCAAGTGTCGCCTGGAGCAGTGTCTGCTTCCTCGATGTCTTCCTATGATGGGGCGAACATGGGGGAGAGCAGCTCGGGAGCCCCCGGGGCTTCTTCCCTCACAGAAAGCCGACTCTCGCATCATCCACTCTCGTCGAATATAGCGGCTCCTCTCAATGCACCTATTCTCATCAAGTTGGAGCATACTCTTTCCCGTCTATAGGCTCCTCGAAAAGAATGCGAATTTTCTGTTCGCATGACATGTCTGCCGTTCCTTTATAATGTTTTTCATCTTGCCGCTTTTTGATAGTGGTAGGGAGTATTCTGGTTTAAGGGTTATAAACCTATTCTTAGAATGGGTACAAAGGCCCAGCTTTCTACCTCTGAGAAGGGGATAAGTGGACCGGTAAACGCGTTTTAGAGATTACAAACTCTTTTAAACTTCTTCAAGATTTGTTTGCCAGTGGGCAACGACATCTTAAGCCTTCGTTATTTCAAATTCTTGTGAACGAGTAGTGAGTAATGGTCTATGGGCACTAAAAAGAGTTTTGAGGAGAAAAAAACAGAGTCGGAAGTTTAAAATGTCAAAAGATGAGATTAGTTACAATTTCTGAATATATTTGAGCATGTTGGAAAGAAATGGGAAGAGTTAAAGAGAGGGAAGCTGGTCGTTTGTTCAGGAAGAGTCATTTCGGCTTTGGCTTCACAATTCGGTCAGTCCGCGTCTACTTGGGTGAGCACTCTGAGTACTACACCATTGAGCACATTGTGTCCGCCGTAAACGAAGGAGGCGCGGCCTTCGAAGCTGGGCTAAGGTATTTTATGCCTTCTTGGAGTGTTAGGATCTGTACAGCAGCTACTGGCGGTTACTGTAATGCTGATGAGTCATCGCAGGTCGTTTTTGTTTCGTCTCTAAGACAAAAAGAGATCAATATTAAGAATATGAACCAAAATGAGTTCTTAGAGGTAAAGTTGCGATTTGGTGTCTTTCCAGCATTGCAGGACAATATTCACCCCTTTTTTTGCAGAACTTAGAGCATCAACTTTGTAAATAAGAGTAATCCCTACTCCTCGTTGCTCTCAAGCAACGGATTTTTATACCGAGCAGAGGAGCGGATTGTTCGCAGAAACTTGTGAAAAAATCGTGTGTTGTGACGGGAACCGAACCCGTGACCTTTCGCATTCCGGGCGAATGCTCTCCTCCACTGAGCTACACACGCACACATGATAATGCACATTTTAAGGCCCATACAACAACTTTCGCAGTGTTCAGCAAAGCTTGAAGCTTTTTTAACAAGCGTAGATTGTGTTCATAAGGTTGAAGTGTAGCAGTTTGTTAAACCAATGAGCTGTGAAACGAAATGTGGCTGGTTTGAAGGGCGGATGACATGATCACACACGTCAACAACCAACCGGTCCACAATATGACACATCCGCAGCTGATGCACCTCATATTGGCCTTCGGCAATGAAATTTCGCTCAAGGTTGTTTCAGGGAAGAGCATTCGTACTATCGAAGTAATTTTCTTGTTCACCCAAAAATGGTGTAGTTCCGATGTTATTTGTTTTATATCAGATCATATTCCACTTTCTCTCCACCTTGTCTCTCTCTTTATCTATCTCTATCTCTCTCTATCTAACAGTATCTTATTCTCAGGTAGTCCCTATGTCTTCGACGAGTATAAAAGAAGGCGCACCGAGGAAATCGGTCGGAAAACTTGCCAAAAAGGTTTTTTCTTCTCTTTTCTTTTCTTTGTATATACAATTCAAGAACTTTTGAGAGAAAGGCTATTTGAGCTTCATTCAAAAATCAAGTGTCAAACTACAAGATTATCCGTGTTCGAGTGCTTTTTTCATATGCAGGTTTCGAATCTTGTCCATGAAAACAATGCGAATGACTTATTCAGCAAGTCAAGAATGTTCATTCATACATGAACGTACCGAGTGAGTCATAGACTGTAGTCACCATAATTAATGACTGTAGTGACTCTTGCAGAAGCCGTCTCGGCCGACTGCAGCTCGTCGTGTGCAGCTGGAAAAGAAGCCTCGGAAGGCTTCCTCTCTTCTCAGGCGACTTTCGGGGAAGAAGAACACAGCCGAGACATATGTACCGGGGAGCAGCAGCCAGAAGCAAACCTTCATGCCAAGGTTGCTTGTCCACCTTCTATAATCTTCCTAAAGCTTGAGTCCCGCCTCGAAGTAAAGTCCCGCCTCGAAGTAAAGTCCCGCCTCGAAGTGCGAGCACGTTACGAGTTACACTATTGCACTTAGAAATGAAATGCATCACATAATATTTATGGACTTATCGTTTTATGTAGGAAATAGGCGAGGTACACATGATATGAAAAATGTATTCGATCACGAAGAGAACATCACAGGGTGCAGCTAATAATAATTGGAATTTAAGAAGGCAGCGAAAATAGATTCAATTTCTAGAGTGGATGTTTAATGATGGGGTTTAAAGACCCAATATCCGTCAGGGCTTGAATGATCATGTCTGGTAATGCACCGGCCTCTCTATCTGTCTGTACCTGCGACCAGCACTACGTTCTTTAAACCATTCTTCCATTGTGCACTCAAGTAGCTATTATTATCGGGCAAAACGCTGGTATAAGCAGCCAGTCATTTTGCTCATTTGTGAAAATGTCACATGTGAAAAAACTATTGAATCAGGCAGAAACAATCTCAGTTTTTTCCTTGTAATTCAGCATGTATATTCCCTTATGAAGAGGCAGAAAAAAATAGGAAGAGAGAGGGATATAAAAAAGATTGATAGACATTTTGAATACGAGTTCTACCAGAAGAAGCTCATGAATGCCTCTATCAACTTCAAAGAAAACCCACGAAAATAGCAAAAAACAGCATTCTTCTCATACATTGTGTTCAGACTAAGTTGCTTTCACATTTCCAGATCAGTCTCTTCGCAAGACGGTTCAATATTGCAGCAGCAACCGGTGTGCTGTGCATCGGCTGCTGTAATGAGTGCCTGCTGCATTCAGCCGCAATCAGTATCAGGGCTTACCGCAGGAGGCGGAGCCCAGACCCAGCCTTCTCTTCTCCAAGCACAGGTAAATAATAGTTCATCAACTTACTAATACCGAAAGGGGATTCTAGTGATGGAAGTCTTAATGCATAATGTTTCAAGTTTTTTTTTTGTTATCACGCAATGTAGAATAGAGCTTGATGAGGTATTAGGGAATATTTAGTTTAGCAGAAGTTTGATGAGCTACAGGTTGAAGAGCCTTGAAGCGGTAAGGGAAGATGAGAAGGAAGGATAAGGGCTATTGAAAATTTTTTACAAAGCGGCCATTCAGGAAAAAGGGAGAAGTGAAGAATGATGAATGGTTGATTTACTGCTGTTACATAGCAGCCGTTCCGTGGGTAAGCGAAGAAGAAGATGTTTATAATGTGTACGGCTTCATGACAATTCGCTCCCGACAATTCTTTCCCGTAAAGCCACGCCCATGACAGTTCACTTCGAAACAATTCATACGATCTCCTTCCAATCCCGAACGAATCGCTAGCGTAACCTTGGTCTAAGTATAAAAAACTATGAAATGTGCCAAGAAAACTTTTTACCTAAGTTTGTGAATCATTTTCGGGAGTGAATTGATGGTAGTGAATATTGAGGGAGTGAATCGTCGTGATACCATGTGTATGCTTCATTGCATCACTGATCTATTGAGCTCTCACGGAAAAAAACTAGTCCACCAGACAGGGTTAAACTCGGCCATTTCTCATATCTTTTTTTTCCGGGAGTGAGCGTTCTTCATTTAATAGCAAAGGCATCTCACATTGCTAGAGTTAAGGAATACCTCGACGCGAAAATAATAAAAATTAGGAATCAAAAGTATGCATAAACGATGCCAATAGGAGAGATTATTGATTTTGTTAGATCTTTTTCAGAGTTTTTCAAACCTCAGCATTATAGCAAAGAAGTATCACACATTTTTGCTTAGAGTTCCAGTTCTGAAGTGTAATTTTTAAGGTTGGGCTCTTGCAGGGAAACAGCAGCAGTAGTATCTCTCCCGTGTCGACTACGCCATCCACTCAAGGAGGCAGCCAGAGGAGCAGCGTCGCTTCTGCGCCCAGCGGTCTTCTCCATGCAGGGCACAAGAGATTGTCCGATGTCGGGCTGAGAGAAGAGAATCGGTACCTCTTCCCGCTTTTTCCATCATGATGTTTCCAACCTCACGCGAAAAAAGTTCATCAAAAAGATTTGTGATGAGGGACCGGCAAAGTTTGCTGAGAGAGTCTGGTAACTCTGGTAATAAGATCAACGGAGACTTTGTAAAACTAATTGCACACATGGTGCGGATTAGATAAACATTTTGTTTGTGAAAGGGAAGCCTGAGAAGGCGAAGACTCTGATTCATTTCTAGTAGAATTGGTTGTGTACTAGTTAACCTTTTCATTGTAAAGTCGAACTGATTATGCGCAAATAATGGGCTCATTGTGGCCAAAAACCGGATTGTATTCGCCGTTTTGGGCGGGGATAAAGGTTGAGTAGGTTAGAGCAGGGTAAAAGAGAAAAATTTCACATTTAAAGATTAGTTCATTAGAGGCTAAGCTTTTAAGTCAAGTCATCTATGAGTCACCGAGTTCGCAGTCTCAACTCTCATCACCTGAGCAAGGCAATTGAGCCTATCATTTAGCTTTTTCGCACGGAATAGCAATGATTCACCATGGTAGTCCGCTCACTCCGGATAAGAAAAGAGATGGCTGAGTTCGATCCCGCCCGGTGCACTTACTTTTTTCCTTGAGTTTGTTCATTCGATTATGCATCATGTCATAGTTTCACTGCAATCTGATTGTAGATCTCCGCTGGCGTGTTCCTCCTCATCCTCCTCAACGGCATCTTCCTCGGCCTCCTCGCGGCCGTCGACGCTGCACGGGCTGAAGATGAAATGCATTTCTGCTTCGCTCCCTCGACCGCTCCCCTCGACAGGCGCACCCACTCCCAGTCAATGTACATAAATTATTTCCTTCTTCATCTTCCTACTTTCAATCCACATATCAGTTTAGCATATACTACAAGTTAACATTCAGGAGAGCGAGAAAAATCCGAATTATGTTCGGATAACAGCCTTGCTATGTTTAATGCCATTTTACTGATTGCTCTCAGGTAATTCAGAGTTTGAGATTGTTTAGCAGTCTAGGTACTGATGAAACCTTTTTTGCTTTCAGAACTTTGAATTTTTTTATATTTTAGTGTGCCCGCTCTCAGAAAGTTAACCCTTTTTGACTCTCAAAAAAACTATTTTAAAAAATCTACTGGTGTGCAGTGAGTTCCGTGTCCGCGATGGGCGTCGGAAGTAACACAAGCACGTCATGCGGACTCGGCGGATTGCCTCAGGCACTGCCTTCAGTCTCTCCCCAGCCGCCGCTTCAATCACCGATTCCCGTGAGCCCTCTCGCTAGGCAGCCGTCTCCGACCAGGTTAGCAGTTTGTTTTTGACCTCCCACAAGAGAAGGATGTGGTTAAAAAGACTAATTAGGAAGGAACGGCCGACTTGTGATAGATATCAACACAAACAGAGAAAAACCATATCACAAGTTTGTGGAAGACCGCATAGACTTCACCCACAGTGCTGGTTAGAGAAACATTCTGAAGATGAGGACTGGTCTTTTCCATGTTAAAACTGCGCCAACATACTAATATGTGAGATTCCAGAGCAGTATCACCATCGAAAGCAGCTGCTTCTTCCCACGAGCCACACGCGCCTCGTCACAAGACCTCAATAACTTCTTTGGTATCGTCGAAGATGGGTAGTGGACGGAATGCAAGCCGATCTGCGGTGGCAGCAGAGGGAGACTCGACAGTGAAGTCTTCCGCCTCTCCCGCTCCTCCTCCCCCGCATGCCTCGCGGAACCTGATGCAGAGGCTTCTCCATAAGGACCCTAGTTCAGGGAAATGAGTCCTCGTACTAGACGGAGTCTCATCCTTGAAGAAAGATAGCCATTAAGAGCACCCATTCAACCTAGAGGAGCATTAGCCGAATGGAAGATGAGTTTTCAAGAGTGTTCTTCTTGTTCTGAGTGCAATCACGCTGAATTTTTCAAATTGTGTTATGTACTTATTGCTTTTTGCATTAGATCATTCGATATCACAGGTAACTTTCTGTCCATAGCATGTAATTATTATTGTAGTGGCGATGAGCCTACAAACGAGTACGTTTTACATTTCTTTCGTATGTCGAAGTATCCTCCGCTAGAATTCGCAAATCTTAATGTGATGGACTACGCGGGCTTTCAATCCATGCACTCACACATGATCGATAAGAACTATTGGGTGACTACTCTTAGCAGAAGTTTCCGTGAAGAGATTATAAATATATTGCGTATTCATCCATAAACATCGTTGTCCTTTTCAACCATGAATCGCGTACCGAATTTCGAGCATAACTGTGAATGAGATTGTTGTTGTATGTACTGGGTATTTAGAATGATGCGGCTTTACAGATAATTGGTAGAGTGTTTGTCAAAATACATCTGATATTTTTGATGGGGTTAACAAGCTGTATTAAATGATAATAAAAGTCTAAAATATCCCTAGATCTCTGCTCCTTTTCCCCTATCCCTTTTTACCATCTTGATATCTGTCTCTTCCTCTCTCTTTCTCATCATCTCTGCTGTTCGGGTTGCCGCTATGCACACAAAGACTTTCTTAGTTTAAGGAAATTTTGGCTTTTTAATTATCGCTATTTCGGTTTTCAAAGCTTGTAAAATATCTCGCGAAGTTGAGCACGCTATTGTAAGTGGTAATTTTATCGTCAAGCAAAGGTTTTATTGTTATGAAACTTGCAGTTCGAGAGGTAGGTTCTAGTATTTTGCTCTCATCTCATACGAATGTTCGATAGGCGAACAGTCTGAAGCGATAGATACTGTAGCTCATTTATGCTGTACTATTAACAAACTTTAGATTGAATAAATACTGTACATTCATCGCGGAACCACTTTCGAGAAATTCTGAAGAAAGAGTGTAATGTTTTTTATCAGAAAAAACTGAGTAAGCCGTCCTGAAATGAGGCAGTTAGGGAATAGGGAATTGATTACACCACATAAACACATGGTATCTGATTCACATTTTTTATTTACAATTCGGTGTTTGCAATCAAATGTTTTGAGATTTCTCTCTGTTCCTTGTATCGAAATGAGATTGTACATCGGAGAATGCTTTTTCGCTTTTCTTTTGACACTTTTTTTTCATTTTTACAAGTATTTAATCGAGAACATTTGAACAGCAAGAAATATTCGGCCCAAAAGAAGACTGGGTTATTTTACCTCAGAAAAGATTAAATCATTTGGGAAAATAGGGTTGAAGCCTTGGGAAGATCGTATCAGTTGGCGAAAACTCTTTTTGAGTTTAAGAAACACCTCCGGCAAGTTAATGGGTCTTGTATAGAAAGAGATCCATTCCGCCTCAAAGCTTAATTCTGTTACATGTTACGACATCAAAGGCAGACACTGGCGATGGTGGATTAGAATTGTTGTTATCATCGTCATCCTCATCCATCTCTTCGAAGTTTTCCTGTAAAAAATTAGCTTTTTCATCTCTTTTCAAGTTCTAGTTTTTAACCTTGCTAAGAGACATTGACAATGACTATAAATCTATATTGCCTGAGGTAAGAATAACGTGAGCGATTTCGGAAACTATCTTAGCAAATTACTGTTAGGATCGTTTACGTGCCAGAATCACAGCAAAATAGCAGAAATTAATAGAATTAAAACATTTAGGAGACTCATGAACTCGGTTTATCTCCTGCTCATAACACTTTGAATATGTAATCTCGGACTAAAATAAAGGATGAGGTTTAGTCTACAAAATAGTGAGTTAAGAAGAGAATAACCCAAAAAATACTTCGACTTGGGAGAATAAATCCGACTCTTATTCTATTCTTAACAAACAATTTATTAAACAAAACTTCACTACACTTCTTCAGGTCAATTGGCCAAGCATAACTTGCTTAAAAACCGTTAAAATTCTGCGAATTTTGCTTAAAGGTTATAGTGTTTTAAACAAAAACTAAAAACTATTAAAAATTTTCAATTACAAAAAGAATAACTAAAAAAACTTGAAGAGGAATAACTACCAAGATTGATTGCTCAATCAGATTCAGAATACCTAACATTACCCTATATTTTTTCTGCAGATGTGCCTAGTTTCTCTTCTCAGAAAACCATCTCGATTATATGAAATTCGTGATTGAAAGTGTGGAAAAAATAATTTTTCTTTAACTTTGCGAGGATTTTTTCGTTTAAATCGTGGTTTTCTCCATTTCTTTTACTACACTGCGTATCATAGATCTAGAATCATCCGTTTTTTGGTTTTTTAAAATAAAGATCAGTTAAATCAGGCTGTAATCTTTTTCACACATCCTATTTGAGCTACCGTACCGTAATGTGGCGCCATGAAGCTCATCAAATACTTTTTATTTTCAGTTTTGTGTTTTCAACTGTATCATAATTATAGAATCGCCCCTCTTTTGAGGTGTATTTTTTGTTTTTGTAGTAGCCATGCCCAGAGCTTACATGCTGTCGGAACCAGAGCGGCGCGTCAACTCACACACAAAAAGGATGATTTAGGTAAAAATTGCTATAAAAAAAGAAGCATACATGTTATTTATGAATAGTAACACTTTAAAAGTATTCAGGGGGTAAGTATGGAAGTATACTGGAGAGACCAATAAATATATGAATGGGATACTTTTGAAAGAATGCCTTGGTGGCTGTCTTCCTTTGCTTGGCAATTATCCAATCATCAAACCCGGTTGACTTAGGTTGCTCTATATAGACTTATTATCTCGAATACTCTATCAGTGAGAAGCACGCATACGAATCGTATCGTGTAAATCATTCAATCAGCCGTTCGGGAAGAAAGGCATCGGGATGTTTTTTTTGATTATGAAGCGCTCTCCTTCAAAAAGGCTCCCTTCGAGAACGCTTTTCGAAAAAAAAAAAGGGGAAAAAAATACCCTTCGAGAACGCTTTTCGGGAAAAAGGCCGTTCGGGACAGTGACGAACAAAGAAAAATTTGAATGAAAAACCAAAAAACAGCATACATACTTCTTTTTGTAGACAGCACACTTTCAAAGTTTATTTAGCATACTTTCACTGTGTAGACAGCATACTTTCATTTTATTAATATTCATAGTTATAAATAGTAACATTTGTGTGCGGAACGATTTGGAATACTTTCAAAGTACAATACATAGTTTCATTCTCATACTTCCGAAAGTAAGACTATTAAAACGCTTTTTTATGTGTGCGGCCTTACATACGAATGGAATTTCCTCCAGGTAGATCGCTTCGTCACCCAGTGACTACGGTACCCAGTGACTACGGTACCGCCACGCATTCCGAAAGACCAAGACATTTAACGGAACGAGATCGCCGCAACGTGTGCATTTATACAATCATTGCTTGCACGATTGTTTCGAAGTTTAAAATTTTCAAAATTTGAAGAATCGTGTCGAACTCTATGCTGAGTGCTCGACAAATCGGCGCCGACGCGAACTTTTCGGCCAGCAAGTGCACAATTCTGCGCACTATCCACGACTCGGTTAATCTGGTGTCTGCCCACCGCATATCTGCAACTCGATTGACCCTAAATCACAAGCAGAAGCGCCTTGAATTCCGCAGGAACAACATGACCCGCAACTGGAAAAAAGGTGCATTCCACTCTGTGTTTTGTTTTTTTCAATTCTTACGGGAAAAAATGCTGCAAGTCATCTTTTCCGACAAGAATAAATTCAATTTGGATGGTCCAGATGGCGAGATTTGAGAAAAGAACCGCTCTACTTCTTTTGGCGGAACTTCCGAGGGAAAACGTGCATGGTTTGTGGTGCTTTCTGCGACGGTGGCGCTCGAGTTAATCACAACTCGAATAACTACCAGCAAGTGCTTGGGACCCAACTCCTTCCATTTATTAGGCGTGATGCTCATGTACCGTACACCTTTCACTAAGATAATGCAGCAATCCATGTCAGCAACTCGACCATGAGCTGGTTCAGAGCCAACAAGGTCGAAGTAATTGAGTGGTGTGCGTGTAGCCCCGACCTTAATCTCATGGAAAGTATATGGGGCATTCTTGCTCTTCATATCTATGCCAACTTCAAACAATAGAGACAGTTGACGTGCTCAGGAACGCAATTCTCACATCCTGGCAGAATCTGAATATTATCGCTATCCACAACCTCGTTGCTTCAATGTCCAACCGTGTGTTCGATGTAATTAAGTCGTCTGGTAACTCTATCGCCTACTAATGTTTGTTTGTTTGATTTGAAAGCTGATTGTTTACTGAATTTTGAGGTTATTCTATAATTAAGAAACGGTGCAAATACGGGAAAACCGAGAGAAAAATATTCATGAGCTCCAATGTGCCAAATTTCGACACGATAGTTTATTTACGATGATAAACACGTAACAGAATATACAGATTGATATCGCTTCCTTGAAAAAACCAACAAAAAATAGAGGTGATTCTATAAATAAAATACTGAGTGTATTTGTATTGTAAACTTGTACGCCTGTTTCTCGTGACTTTAATTGACTAAATAAAGTTTCCTTTTTTTTCTTTTGCGTTCTAGAGAGTTTGTGATTAAAAACATTTCAATTACAGTTATCAAAGTCAAGTTTTAGCGCAAAATTTTAGTGTAAGTAGTACATGGAGAAGGTTCTGAAATAATTAGGTTCATAATATGGAAGTTCCGACATACAGTTGTGAGACGGACGTTGCAATTCTTCTCAGTAACTAGGTCTACGAAGAAATTAGCAGAACTGTAGTCTACTTCCGTTGCCATTGCCTGAAACAGTCGCGTTTCCAAGTAAAAGCTACCATTCTAACTCTTGAGAGGCCATGGGGACCTGTAGTAGTGACTACTCTTGAGAGGCCATGGGGACCTCTAGTAGTGACTACTCTTGAGAGGCCATGGGGACCTGTAGTAGTGACTACTCTTGAGAGGCCATGGGGTCCTCTAGTAGTGACTACTCTTGAGAGGCCATGGGGACCTCTAGTAGTGACTACTCTTGAGAGGCCATGGGGTCCTCTAGTAGTGACTACTCTTGATAGGCCATGGGGACCTCTAGTAGTGATTATTGTAAGGTGTGGTATTGGCTGTATGCAGAAGGTATGAGATATCAAAAAGCTCAGATGAAAAGAAAGGAAGACGATCCCCATAAATCCATCTGGCCGGCTTCCATTCATACACAGTTCTTTCAACCAATCTTTCCTGTATTATGCATTTATTTTGTACTATCCTCTCGCTCGATACGGTCGTTTTTTTCCCTTCAATAAATTGATGCGTCTCCGCATCAGCAGATTCTGATTACCCGAATCGTCTCTATCAAAAAAATTCAGTTCATATCACATGTGTGATACTCATACATATATTGTGTGATACCCATACATATAATCATGGATACTCATACATATAATCATGGCTCTTACTTAATCATATTTTGGTGAATGAAGAAATGGCCTCACGGGCTCTCACAATTAAATCCTTTAACCAATCAACTCACCTGATCGGCTCCCACGAACAACTCCTATACCCAATCAATCCACCTCTTAGGCTCCGACGAGTACCTGGTTCAACCAATCAACTCACATGAGGGGCCCCACAAAAACTCGTTCAAATAACCAACTCACCTCATGGGCTCCCGCGAATAACTCGTTCAACCAATCATATCCGAGTTCCAGCTGAAGGTAATCATCTTTTTTGGATATTATACTTGAGAAAAGTGTTCATTATACTTCAGACAAGTTGAAGTATGTATAATTAAAGTAATAACCTTAATTGTGTCAATCAGACAGCTTTTTTCTACTCAATCTGCTCCAGCAAATTTTCTGATTCTCAGAATGCGTTTATGAAATATCGATATACATTTTTAGAATGAAAAAAGTTAGTCCAAGGGATGGAATCAAAACAAGTCGTACCCAACTTCAACCGGAAATGCGACCGTTTTACCATAACCCTTCCTACCGAGGAAACATTGCTAATCTGTCAGACAATGCTATTCTGTATAGAAGTGTCAAATGCTTTGTCACGCATGCTAAAAGAGCGAATGCGTTGTTAATCTGGCAGAAGACGAGAAAGAGGGAACAGTGTAGCTGTGCAATTCATCATTTGTTGAATTCTTATCTCAGATACTTTAATGCTGATTCTCTATCTATGTATCTATGTTTCACCTTGTTTAAATCTTTAATATTTTGCTAGACTGACTCTCGAGTTGATCTAAAATACCTTCATCAATCCATGGCTACTAAAAATTCAAATCAGAATAATATTTTCAACTCAAATTTCAGAAAATTTAAGTCTGTTTAAACATCTGATTTGGAATCCCTTATCTCCTTGATAATCCCTTATCTCCTTGATAATCCCTTATCTCCTTGATAATCCCTTATCTCCTTGATAATCCCTTATCTCCTTGATAATCCCTTATCTCCTTGATAATCCCTTATCTCCTTGATAATCCCTTATCTCCTTGATAATCCCTTATCTCCTTGATAATCCCTTATCTCCTTGATAATCCCTTATCTCCTTGATAATCCCTTATCTCCTTGATAATCCCTTATCTCCTTGATAATCCCTTATCTCCTTGATAATCCCTTATCTCCTTGATAATCCCTTATCTCCTTGATAATCCCTTATCTCCTTGATAATCCCTTATCTCCTTGATAATCCCTTATCTCCTTGATAATCCCTTATCTCCTTGATAATCCCTTATCTCCTTGATAATCCCTTATCTCCTTGATAATCCCTTATCTCCTTGATAATCCCTCATCTCCTTGATAATCCCTCATCTCCTTGATAATCCCTTATCTCCTTGATAATCCCTTATCTCCTTGATAATCCCTTATCTCCTTGATAATCCCTTATCTCCTTGATAATCCCTTATCTCCTTGATAATCCCTTATCTCCTTGATAATCCCTTATCTCCTTGATAATCCCTTATCTCCTTGATAGAATCCCTTATCTCCTTGATAGAATCCCTTATCTCCTTGATAATCCCTTATCTCCTTGATAATCCCTTATCTCCTTGATAATCCCTTATCTCCTTGATAATCCCTTATCTCCTTGATAGAATCCCTTATATCCTTGATAATCCCTTATCTCCTTGATAAACCCTCATCTCCTTGATAATCCCTTATCTCCTTGATAATCCCTTATCTCCTTGATAAAACTATGGCCATTTAGCATTATATGTTTGATGTCCGCTGGCAAGAGCTGGGAAGAATTGCAGTAAATCTTACATATTCGGAGAAGAGAGTGACTCTGATGCGAGTGAGGGCGTACTGAGTGACGCCAATTTGGCGAGTCTCATCTGAGAGAATTTCCCCTCTCATTCATTCTCCGAATAAGCTCCTTTTCAATATCGTACTCATATCTTGTCTCTTCACCATTGCTAGCTGACATAAAAAGAGAACAAAAGAGAGAGATTTCAAAAATCCTTTTCTCATTTCATCTACACCCGTTTCAACAGGAATTGGGAAATGTTAGCAATTATATATATATATATATATATATATATATATTTGTTATCACCGAAGGGTAACTTGTAGAGTTACCGCTTATAGGGTGTATGAAATTGGTCAGGAAGAACGGGATAAAATCTCGACAATTGAGGATCCGCTCTTCAATCCGTTTTAAGATAATGCGGTAGATTTAAAAAAAAAAGATTTTAAGGTTTTAAGGTTTGTTTTAAGAGTAGGTAGGTAGGTAGGTTTCATATTTCTCATTTTCTAGGGGAAAATGAAAATGTAGGTAAATCAATCTCCTAATTGTCTTCTTCATATTTTTCATTTTCTATTTTTTCCTAATTTAGGAAGCGCTATAATACTTTCACGACGTTGTAGTAGTTTTTGAAAAAAATTAACATTAGAACGTTATTCGAGTGGTGTAGTTGTGGAACGTCTTTCAACTAGCAGGATGTCTGCTCTGAGATATTTTATAATAATCTGCGATTTTTCCAGATTTCGTATGTAAAATATATCGAAGCGATTCGATTTTTCCAGGAAAAAAGTCAATAGGACTAACCGACATCTGTAGGAATCATAATACCGAACGTAGGGAAAATCTCTATCGTTGACGAAGGCTCGTTACATATTTTTTGGGAGTTGTTGGTTTTAGAAAAGCATATGTAGAAGCTGAAAGTAAGAAAATTTTCTAATTACATTATGCCTACATTGGCAAGAAAGCAATGGAGAGGGAATATCTGAGAAGTAATGTAATGAGAATTTGTAATGAGAAGCGAGTTTTTCTTGAAATTTTATGGTGGTTTGCTATTGACATTTTTTAAAAGGAAAATTTCTTTTTATTTTTGTTTTTGTTATTGTTATTTACATTTTAGTTTAGTAATTTGAGTTTGTTTTTTTAAAATTTTTTATTATTACTCTATTACGGTCTCTCTGGGAACTCACTGAAGAGCCCCACCCAGAGCTGAACTCACTGAAGAGCTGTCTGGGCTCGGGGGTGAAACAGACTTTCGAATTTGTTTTTCATAATTTAAAGCAGAACTTTATCTTTCAAATACTATGCTATTTCTCTTTCAAATAAAAGCAATATGCACTTTTACAACCTTTCTCTTTTCTAACACATGTTTCAAAAAATTACTAAAACATTATTTTGCAACGAAAAGCAAAACACTTAGTGCAAAACTGGCACATACCCTTCACAGTAATGCATACGGTCGATTGTAATTATGAAGGAGTTTGTTTTATTCTTTGAGCCTGCAAGAAACCGTACGCTTTTTCCCATTAATTTCATTCTTTTTACTATGAAGAAGTGATAGAATGGAAGACATTCCTGGCAAACTTACTCTTATTCTTCTTTTTACTATGAAGAAGTGATAGAATGGAAGACATTCCTGGCAAACTTACTCTTATTCTTCTTTTTACTATGAAGAAGTGATAGAGTGGAAGACATTCCTGGCAAACTTACTCTTATTCTTCGTATCACGAAACTTTGTATCAGGAAATTTGTTATTTTTCACTCTTTTTTTCGCTTAGGCTCTGGTAAAGAACACGCTAACAATTACCTACGACTTAGGACGAGATCGCATGAAAAAAATTAAACAAAAATTAATTTATTTTTTGCCGATTTGATCATGGGTACAAAGTTTATGGGGTAAAAAATTATGGGTACAAGTAGTTGGGAATAAAGTGCCGATGATCCCTTATTCTTGATCAACTTACTCATGTTCTTGACAACCCACTCCTTTCCCGTCTATTCCCTACCCCAAAAATACGCACGAAGTACTGCTGGAATCTTCCTGGCGACCTTGTAGCGCGTGAGAGAAGAGTTCATGTCTCTCCTCAGCTTTCCTGGGATCCTTAAAGCAGCAGAGCACTCAACGAACAGTACATCTCAGGGTCTCAAAATCATTGGTTTTTGTGAAACTGTTCAAAAGAGCCGCTCACTAGCGCGGATTCCTAGAATAATGGGAAGTGAGCGAGAGGCGAAGGGCAGATCAAGGAGATGGACCTTTAGCGAATCGGCCGCCCTTCCTCCCTGCTCCTTAACTTTTTCAAGCCCAATGAGAGTAACTCTTTTCTAATTTACTAATTTCCCTGCTTTTCTCGCTCAAAAGCCTACAACAAAACGACACCGGAAGTCAACTTTTCTGTGATTTACTAATTTGATAGTTAAAGAAGTACGAAAAAATTTTTGATGGTAATTTTTATGATAAGCCTAAATGATACATGATATGAACCCAATTGCGTCTTTATTCAATGCTTTTCCAGTTAACACGGAAAAGCGGGGACTTTATCGTTCGCGATAAAGTTTACTGAATTGCTTCTGCTAGCCATATTGAGAATTATCTCGAGAACTCAACATCTTAAATCCTACACAAAATTAGGCAGCAATAAAATATTAAATGTCAACTTGATTTCATTCTCAATTCAATGGGCTATTCCGAGTACACACTGGAACTTTTTAAACTGCTTACAACTCTCGATGTGATTCGAATCATCTATGTCTAGGAAAGCGAATAACCAAAGTGTTTCTTAGCACCCGCACAACCTTTTTCGAGCTTATATATTTTTAAAAATTCAGAATTTAACATTCAATTTTTCCTTTGAAATTTCCCTACGAAAAATCTGAAGAAAAAATTTTCCAAGCGCGTTGAATTAAATCTTTTTTCGGGGTTTTTTAAAGAGAGCATAGATTATTTTTTACCCGGATTTCGGGTCAGAGAAACAACCTAAAGCCCTTTCTACCAGTAACAACAAAATTCATTCCTTCATTAAATGTCTAGAAATCCTGACTATCAATGTATTTCCACTATTTTTTACACTAAATTTTCAACTCTAAATATCTTTAAAATCTTTTTGCGAGCCTGAATTTTTTTTTGTTGCAAACACTCACCGTTCGTCGAACGCTTCTGCTTTGAACAAGTTTTTTGTCTGAAACTCGTCGCATTTTTTCCACTTGAGGTTGCTGAACTGGTTCGCGTTTTGTTTCTCAAGCATCTTTTCGCCCAGAATGCCGTGGTCGCGTCGAAATAGCATCATGCTCGTCGGAGACTTCAGTTAAAAGAGAAAAAAAGTTAGTTTTGAATAATCTTGCAAGTAAAACAAGGAAAGATCGGGCCAGTGATCAGAATTTATTGAAAAAAAGAAGCAAGAATGCTGCGGAATCATACTTTTGGTGGGATGCCGCTGACAGGAGGGGCTTGGCTCGACCGATAGTACATGGGAGAGATTCCGCCGATGATTTTGCGGCCCCATCTTCGCCCGAGCCCGTTCCCTCCACCTTGGCTAGTCGACCGCTTCACCAGCTGCAGATTACACCATGAGAGAGGTATCTGCGCATTCACTCCGGCCTTCTCTCTCTCTCTCTCTCTCTCTCTCTCTCTCTCTCTCTCTCTCTCTCTCTCTCTCTATCCTTCTGGAAAAAAAACCAACAAGAAATATCAATATAAAAAACACCGTAATTTATCGACGTTCACGGCAATTAGTGGTGAGACTAAAAAAGAACGAAATTAGCGCTCTGTTTATATTTCATCAGAAAAGTTCTTTTTGAATTTTGACGCTCCAGAAGTCTTTTTTCCAATTCGTTTCACTGTTTCTATCTTCAATTTTTTTCTTTTTCTCTCGCAGGAATATAACGCGTACAAACATTAAAACAAATGTTTAATAACATAGATCCGTGAATGTCTCTGAAATTCAGCTTCTCTCTAAAATATTGTTAATTTCAATTTTCGCCTGTGCTGATAGCATTCTTTCAGAACGGTTTTTTTCAAAATGGCAGCTTATGTTTTTTTGTAATGTGAAAAGAATTTAAAATTTATTTCTAAAAAAATTTTCTGATAATCTGCATTATTTTAACAATGCATGAATGAAGAAAATATGTATTATGTTGTAGGGTTATATTTCACTTTAGCCCCCAAGCACTTTCAGCCCCTTTTCAGTGTAAAGGACGTGAATTAGATCAAAACGTCAAATGGATCAAAACGTCCAACAAATAAATCGAAACGTCCACCAAATAAATCGAAACGTCCACCAAATAAATCGAAACGTCCACCAAATAAAATAATCACGTCTATCAAATAAAATGCTGACGTCCACCAAATAAAATGCTCATGTCCACTAAATATTGTGGAGACGTCCACCAAATCAAAAAAAATTTTGTGGAGACGTCCCCCCAATAAAAAAATTTGAGGAGACGTCCACCAAAAAAATTTTTTTGTTGAGACGTCCACCAATTTTTTTCTTCGTGATCTGCGACTCGTCGACAGGAAGCCTTTATGACGGTATCACAACAGGTCATTCCTGACCAGGATTGTACATTTTTCGATTTTTTCAAGGTTTTCACTATAAATAATGTTTATTTCGTTGACCAAATTTGGTGGAAGTGTCCACAAAAAATTTTTTTTGGTGGACGTCTCCACAAATTTTTTTATTTGGTGGTCGTCTTCACGAAATTTGGTGGTCGTGAGCATTTTATTTGGTGGATGTGAGCATTTTATTTGGTGGACTTGAGCATTTTACTTGGTGGACGTCATCATTTTATTTGGTAGATGTCATCACTTTAATTGGTGGACTTCGCGTTTCATTTGGTGGACGTTAAATATTTCCCCATAAAATAGCCCCCCATACCACGGAATTTTTTTTTTGGGATGGGGCTGAAGTAGAATATATGAATGGGGGAGAAAATGAAATTTTAACTTTTTTTTGTTCACGTGTCAACATTTTAAACAATGTTAACATTTTACTCTACTCTAGCCCCCCACCGAAGAAAATGGGTTGCTTAAGTCCAAACCCGGTAATCTTTTACTTCAGCCCCCAGCCCATTTTCTGATGAAAAAAGTTCGTACTACAAAAGCCCCTCACAGTATTGTCTTTTAACCCACCACAAATTTTAATCAGTCTCCTGCAGTATTGTATTTTAACCTCCCCCCAGAAATCTGTGAAAAACACGTCGAATTAATAAACCAAAGTAGCATACTCTCACACTGCATTGATAAACAAAAATAGGCACAATCTTAAGCTGCATTTAAGAAACTTTGCTATGAGAAATTCTAAAGAATTCATATGAGAAATTCTCTCATGCAGTCTCGTTAGCCTAAGCCGTACGGCCTCGTTAGCGTAACCTTTGCCTAAGCCTAAGCGAGAGAAAAAACAGTGATTATTCGAAAACGATAATAAAAACAGAGAATAACAAAAAAACAAACTTTTTCTGATTACAACGTAACCAACTCAGTCAAATACTTCAACAGTATCAAAAAAACTAACACACTATAATAATTAATTTGTTAATTAACAAACACTATAATGATGGGTGTATGCGTTATGCAACATCCTATTACGCGCAGGTTTAAGAAAGGGTGGGGGCGGGGGGGCTAAAGTACCACAGATCTTTCCCAGTTCATTTTGTCCCGTTCGGGGGGCTAAAGTAAAATTTAACCTATTGTAGGTATATTGAAACTTAAGTGTCTGATTAACACATTAACAAGCAATTATTAATGTTCACTTAATTAACCTGTGGTTGACAATAGAAGGACGGAGTTTCAATGCGCACAAGGAGTTCAGCATTATTTTCTAAAATTCATCGCTTTTCATTCTGATTTTAACGGTTCGCGTTTTCACAAAATGGATTTCGGTTTCTGAATAACTGTTCCTGATAATTTAGTATTGATAATTTAGTATATATTCCTGATAAGTTATCAGTTTTGAAGTAAAAACACAGTAGCATTATAGTGGCACTGACTGGGAAAAAGGAGCTTGAGTCCCGAACTTTTCTTTTTTCCGCGTCTGTCCATGAATCCTGACTGAAGGAATATTGCCGTTATGGGTTGGTTAAAACTGTGCAAAGACGTATTCTATTCCGTCGATAAAAAATCAAAAGTTGAAACAAAGTGAGTGAAGCGTCTAAAACAAAACTATACAGGGTGTTTAATTATATATTGATCAATGAAAAACGTAAATAACTTTTTTCGAGTTGACCGACTGACATGAATTTTTCAGGTTGATCAATTCTCAGGATAGTAAAGAAGTTGGTGAAATTTCAGATAATTAGTACAAATTTGCTTCTTATTGTTCCAGCCCTCCCAGGGACTCAAATAAGTTTTTATTACAAGATATGATTGTGTTTCAATCAGAGTTTACCTCACCAAGATTTCCCATTCGTATCTGTCGTTGTAAGGCCTTAGGAAAATCTTATCCGAGTAAATTGGTCCTTCTCCGATACCCGTACCTTCAACAAAAATTTGTGATGATCTATGAAATTCCTTTTAAAAAATTCTTCATTAGCATGTAAAAAGCAAAACTAGTTCAAATAATAATTGAAGACAGCCGTTTTTGATTAGAATTTTTCACCAGTGTTACAAAAGGTTTCAGAAACCAGACCATGTTCTTTCCATTCAACTGTAATAATTTCTCGACAATCAGAATGCAAAGAAAAATCTTCTATGTTTTTATTATCGCTGTGTGAATCTTCGTTTTTGACTTGTACATGAGAGAAATAGTGCTTACTGTTGTCCACCAACTGCGCGGTCTGGTTGACTTGTACAGCGAGGCCAGCTTGATCGTAGCTCCAGCCACCGTTCAAAGTGATGATAACGAAGTTCTCACCGCAGTCTTCCGTCACATTCGTCACTGAGCAGAGTACCGCCCTCAAAACAGGTTTTTTTTTCGCCTGCGGAAACAATGAATACCTAGGATAAACGTTGTGCAACAGAATTCTCAGTTGTCCAAGCTTACCTGAAGCAGTATTTGGTAGGCCACAACTTCATGACATACTCTATGTCTGCCCCCTGATGATCCAGGTGCCACACTGAGTAGCGGGCAATGCGGGGCTCTTCGGGATGGATCGATGGCGGTATTCCAAGGTTTTTCGGGTCTGGTCTGCCCCGCTCTGTTTGGTACTTGAAGCGATTTCTCAGCGAGAATTCTTCTTCCTGTAGCAATCATAGGTAAACTGCCTACTGGCAAAAAAAATTTCTAGGGCGACCGACCTGCTGACCCTCTCCATCTCTCAAAATGAATGTGTCAGTGTTTTCACCGCTAAAATTTGGAGAGAATATCTTCATTCCTATATGTACATAAATAGAACGTTTCATTGGCTCAGACTCAACCAAATTTGTGGAGTTAATAATAATTTTTTACCTACTTCAGCGAACGACCTATTGAAAAATCAAGACATTTTTTACCTATGGTAGCAATTCAAATAGCTTTCAGTTCAGATGTGGTAGTGAGAGACCCTATGCACTTACCACTGTTTAAGGGCTTGATACAATAACAATAAAATAGGTATGTCCGTAACACTCCGTTTTTTTCAGACTTTTCTCTCGCGTTAACAGTTTACCTACCCGAAAATGTGAAAACTGTCTTTTTTTTCAGGAAAGATGCTTTCTGAATGTGCACGCATGCATTCTCTGATGCTCTTTCTAGAGAACAAGAGTTGCCCTTGAAGCACCGAGCTTCGATTGCTCTTATCATTAGAACCCATGAGGGGAAACTCGACAGTGCTTGAAGCTATTTGGAACTTTCAAAAACCGTCCGCCTTCTTTCCCTGCCTCACTAATTAGTGAATCGCAGAAATATCTTCTTTTTTTAAACACAGAAACGTTGATTTTCCGTGAGGTTTGGTAGAAGTTTTTTAAGCCAGAGTAGCAGGAAAATGAGTAAATCACAGAAAGTAGTCCTTTTCGATGTGGTTGAAGTTGGAAGGAGGCAGGAAGGAAGAGCGACGGACTTGCTAAAGGCCGCTATTTGCCATTAAAAAATGCAGAGAAGCAGTTGATCGATGAATCACTTCACAAATTTATGGGTTCCGCTCAAAAACTTAAATATTAATTCTAAATTTGATGATTCGTTTCCTTTTTCTTACCTTGTGGCAAGGTAAAAGCGTGCATGGGATGATATTCAAACCTAAGCCTATAGAACCTCCCTTGATCACTGCTTGTGTGTGCCGAAGCAGCGGGGACTCTTCAGACTCTTGTAAGCCCTACCAACGTTTATCGACCCATCGGTTTGTTGAATGTTGCCGGTCCGCTAATCTAATGGTCACTACATAATAGTGTCTATAGCAGCAGTTGAGAGAGCACAAAGAAATATCAGTCAAAGAACTGAAAAATGTGACGACGTGCCATATTGCTGTCAGTTGCTTCCTGAGCGAAGCAGATTGATATTAGAAGCAGAAAAAGAAAGGAAGCAGACAGCGCACTTCTCCGCATGTTTTCGCTCTAGAAAAATTCACTAAATGACATTGAGCCTTAATTTTCAATGCTTTTTTTGTTTTAGATTTTTTTGTGAAATACTAACATTGAATGTTAAGTTTTCCTAGCCAGGTTTCTGGTTTTTCACTCTTTTTGTTTCATTCTCTCGCGAAGGATTTTGAACTAAAACTGAAAATTATTTTTTTACGAGACGTGACCACTTCATGGAGTTATTGGAAGAGAAAATAAGGGAAAAGTTTGAATCTGTGACAATAAGAAAAGTTTGAATCTGTGACAATAAGAAAAGTTTGAATCTGTGACAATAAGAAAAGTTTGAATCTGTGACAATAAGAAAAGTTTGAATCTGTGACAATAAGAAAAGTTTGAATCTGTGACAATAAGAAAAATTTCGATTTCATTTCTTGATAAATTTTAATTTTACAATGGTAACGTTCATTTTTCACAGCCTCATTTTCCCGAAGTAATTCTCAAATAATAATTTCAACTCAAAAGCGCAAAATATTTTCTGTTTTTTAGCGTGGAGGTTAAGAAAAAACGGGTTGAGAAACATCCGTATTTTTATAAGTTTTTTTCTCAATCATCTCATTTTTTGCATACATAATTAGGTCCTCTTTCAGTTAATTAGTTGATCGAAAACTGTTGCCTGAAACTAGCTAGAAGAAAAGGTATGTATATAATATAATACAGCGCTACTGCTAACTTTTATTGATGATAGCCCTTGCTTTATGTTGACTCGAACCCTTGCACTGTCAAACGCCGTTTGAAGTGAAAAAAACTAAGTGATATTTAAGTTTTAAAGTAAATTTATCTAATAATAAAGACTTGGTCAATTCGGTTTATCACCAATTTATCTAATTCTTCGTTTAAAAAAAACGTTGCTTAAGAAAAAAATTTTTCAAAGAATCTTGACGAAAAAAATCTACGGCAAAAAAGAGAATAAAAGGAACAAACAATGTTTGCTAAGAAGCGACCACCTATGAGACGAGATGGGAACGTAAATGAGTGCCCACCTATGAGACGAGATGGGAACGTAAATGAATGCCCACCTTTAAGACGAGATGGGAACGTAAATGAATGCCCACCTATGAGACGAGATGGGAACGTAAATGAAAGCCCACTTACGAGACGAGATGGGAACGTAAATGAATCCACTGACGAGACGAGATGGGAACGTAAATGAATGCCCACTTACGAGACGAGATTGAAACGTAAATGAATGCCCACTTACGAGACGAGATGGGAACGTAAATGAATGCCCACTTACGAGACGAGATGGGAACGTAAATGAATCCACTGACGAGACGAGATGGGAACGTAAATGAATGCCCACTTACGAGACGAGATTGAAACGTAAATGAATGCCCACTTACTAGACGAGATGGGAACGTAAATGCCCTCTCCCTTTACTGATTCATGTTGAAAGAGATGAAAGAAGCTTATGATACTCCGTGCTTCTCATTCTTGACTTATTTCGGCTAGCTAATAATCATTTTTTAATTTTATTAACTAAGGACCAACCAAAAAACTGTTCAATCGTTTTGACAAGTAAGTCATTAAACGAGGTCTAAAGACGATTTGTATCTGAATAGTAAGTCTAAAACCAAAAAAAAAGCTTATTTCCACTGTTTAAAAACAATGACGTCTGATTGAGATGGAATTTTATCATGTGGCACAGTTTTAGATACGGCCAGAAATATGTAATTCTGTCGAGAACAAAAATGGCTTTCATTGAAGCCTCGAATCAGGCTCTGGATAAGGTTACGCTAATTGTTTTTTCAGGCGCAACATTGAGTCTTTGGCACTTTTTCGGTTCATCGGGCTTTTGCGTCGCGGTCGCGTCGCTTAAACCGGATTGAACCGTGAAATTAAAATTATTTTTACATTAAAAAACGCTTAGGCTTAGGAAAAGTTTACGCTAACGAGGCCGAACGGCTTAGCTAACGAGGCCGTACGGCTTAGCTAACGAGGCCGAGGGCCGCGACGCGACCGCGAAGCAAAAGCCCGATGAAGCGAAAAAGTACCGAGTCTTTTACCTGTGTGCTTTCTGTCAATTCAATTCAATTCTTTATTCCGTGCACAGAAAAGGTTGGGGGTAAATGGAAAAGAAGAATAAGAGGGAGCGAAGCACGGACTGGTTCTGCCTGGTAAAAGTCGGCACCTGAAAGGCTGTTGGGCAGTGGTGCAGTGGTACTTTACATTAAGATATTTAATTAAAAGTTAATTTAGGAACTGTTTTCGTTGCAATATCAAGATAAAAAACTTTTAGTCTTTCACAATCGGTTTCGGAAGAAGTGAACTGAAGGGAAGCTTACTAAGGCTAACGGCAAACGCATCACTATTAGTTATTGAAACTGTTTCATAGGGTAGGTTGTTCCATACATTAATGGCTCTAGAGGCAAAGGTTGATTTATTAGACATGTGTATTAGACATGATTTTAGGAAGTGATAATCTCAAACAATGAGTATTTTTCAAGTTCATAGAAATAGGAGATATTTTGAAAAGAGATAAGTAATCTATTTTTATATTGGAATGTACACATATATGTAAAAATACGAGTCGCCCGTTTTAAAAGTCGCCCGTTTTCATGACAAAACGATATTTTTTTACGGTGAGAATTGTTGTTTTTTTTAACCATGAAATCTCCGCGTTTTCAGTGTCAAATACATTAAAATTGGTAAGAAATGTACTTGAAAAAAGGTTTTTTAAATAAAATTATTGTTGCTCTTGTGGTTTTCTTCGCCGAAGTTTTTTCTCAAGTAATTTGCTTTATCTTCCAAGAGCCGCAAAGTGCTCGTGGTTCACTGCCCCGGCTCAACACTGGGTAATCTTTCTGGTATGAGTTGATTTTTTAAAATATTTTTTGAGAGAGTTTTTTGATGGTCAACGGCTTCATAGACACAGATCAGTCCTGAACATTCGAAGTTCTAGGAAGATTTTCGTGCCTCAAGGCCTGTGTTTTCTTCCCAAATCACGATATGTATCAGCATTTGAAAATATATTTGTTGAGGAATAAATTTATAATAAATAACTATCGTTTCAACTATGAACTGGCAATTGCACAATTATTCTCATGTAACAATCAAAGAATGGACAAAATAACAAAAAAAAACAATAAAGTTAATTTTTCTTAGAAAAAAACACAAGCATAAATTGCTCTATTGAATCGCCCGTAGTACAAATGATATTGCTTGAAATAGTCATTTAGTGCTGCAACCTATTAACAGGAACTACAATCAAAAGAAAGACGAGGACTTTACTGGTTGAAGCCTTACATATGTGCCAATCGAGTTGAGAATTCATTGTCAAGTTATGAGAACTTACTATTCATGTTGAAGATTTTGCTAATCATCAAAATTACCACTAACCTATTCGATTTTGTGAGAAAATGTGCTTTTATACCTCTAACACCTAAATTCCCCGTTGGTACCAAAATAATAAATTGGATGTTTAAGTGTACCGTTCAGTAGAACAACCAGTTGAATCACCGACATTTTCAGCAAATCAGAATGTAAAGTTCCCATATTCGAACATTCTTGAGCGAAAGTACACGGTCTGCGTCGGTTTAGCTAAAGACAGAATAGCAAAACTCGGATAAATCGGGCGTTTCCAAAAAAAGTTCGTTCTTTTTAATCGAACTAATATTAATCATGAGATGAACATTGTCAGACAATTGAAAAATAAGAATTTGCTGAGATAAAAACATGGTTTGAGTTTTATGAGCACAGTAGACAGTCAAAACGGCGCTGCTTGGTAGGTACTGCTATTGTTCTCGATCATCTTCATTCGTGTGCCACTTCTACAGGAGCTGCTGCTTCCCAGAGGTCATCGCTTCTTTGTTTGTCAGGCGCTTTCTACCGTACTCCTCCTGCTGGGCCAGCTGCTCCTGCGTCCTCAGCAGGAGGCGGCACAGACGGCGCTGCAAGCCGGCAGACATGCGGCCGTCCCCGACGAGGGGTACGGCTGATGCGCCGCTGCGGAGGCCTGCAGATAATGAGTTAGAGAGAGAAGGAGAGATAGGGAGATAGGAACAGCGGAATAGAAAGAGAGAGTAAAGAAGTACGCAGAGAGAACGAGAAACAGAGAAAAAAAGATTTTGAGAGAGAAAGAGAAATAGAAACTAAAAAAGAGCTTTAAAAGAGAGCGAGAAAAAGGAAAAAAGAGAGAAAAAGGAAAAAAAGAGAGGAATAGAAAGAGAGTTATGAAAAGAGAAAGAGAGGAAAGAAAGATATGAAGAGAAAAAAGCAAGAGATAAGAGCGACATACGAAGAGAAACCGGTTCGAAGAAGAACAAACAGCAGAGAGCAAGCAAGTCATGTAAATCTTGAAAAGAGAACAGGCCGCTCAATGAGCTCACAATAAGGTTGATGAACAGAGAGTGTACTGTAGTCATTGCAAAGCACTCAAACTGTCGCGTCGTAACGTAGAAGTTCTTGAATAGGATAATAAATCCATAAACTCACAGTAGACTGTTCATTCTTCGAGGGCAGTACGCCAAGTCAAGATGACAATAGATTAAACTATCACAGGCAAAAACTAGTCCCTGGTCGGGGCCGAACTCATCCATCTCTCATATCTCTGTCCGTAACCAGTTTGATAGATTTGGATGAGATAACGGAAGGGGTTACTCACCAAAACTTGGGAGGTGCATTGGGCGGTGCATGTCTGCACACATGCCGGGGCGCATTCTGCTGCTATCTGGAAGAAAACATGTAAAGTGCTCAGAGGAGTCTTCCTCTTGAGAGGATCTGCTACTACCTGGGAAAAACTTACTAGTCTAAATTTCAATATTTGTTATGATTGTTAAAAAAGTATATTATCATTTGTTAGAACAGGTTCATCTTTTTCTTATTGGGAAAAATTCAATGCACATAACAATCAAAAAAGAAGAAAGTCTATCAAAACTCAAACACCGAAGAAGAAGAAAAACACGATTAATCGATGGAAGATGATTTTGGGCCACATGATTTGATAGTATGGGTTTGAGGCTTTTTCTCGAGAGCTAAGGTTCCTACCAGAGACAATTCAAAAAATTGAGTTTGAAAGAAGTTTAGGTTTCTGAATGAGCTGTAGGAGACCTGCTCTATGCACGCGGGTTCGCAAGCCGGCTGGCAGGCGGGAATGAGACAGGTCGGGCTCTCCATGGCGGACGCTGGTCGGATCGATGCCGTTGTTCCCTGTTCAAGAAAAAACCTCTTCTATAGTTCAAAACAAATAATGTGGGTTTTGCCTTGATGAAAAAAATCAATTTTAAACTTGGAATCACGTAAAGGAGAATATAGGCGTTAAAACCTTGAAACCTTAAAAAAAACTCTTGCTGGCTCCATATCTAAGCTTTTCGATTGCCCTCGAAAACTTTTCGATTGATATTCTTGTTTCCCTGGATGGATCAAACTTGTCTTTTTGGATTGCATCATCCAGTTTTTCAAGTTTTTGACAAAGAGTTTCGAGTTCCGAGAAGACGAAACAAACGTCTAGAAGTAGCTGCTGAATTGGCTGCAGAAGCGCCGGTGGCAAAAGCTGCCGCTGGCCGCTTGTCATGTGGACTGGCTGCAGGACGGGCTGGATGAGTGGATTTGCAGCCATGCAGCCCTGGTCGCACATTGGCTGACAGAGGGGAGCGCAGCCCGCGTGATAGTCGATCCGAGCGATCAACTGAATCAATTCTCACAGTTACAAGATTTCACGTGATTTCACGTGCCAAGTTTTCGGAAGTACGCAAATTTTGTATGAAAAAAATTAATGTTTTGACCTTCGGAAAGAAATCATATGTAGTTTGGCCTTGCAAGAAGAATCTTTTTGTTTTAAAGGGTTGCGAGATGAGCTTCAAAAGAGAAAGTTTGGTATGAAAACATGTTTCATCCGTTATTCCAAACGAAGGAAGAAGCGGCTAGTTGGATAAGCTTTTTCTTTCATAGCCTCTCAATGTATTTGTGATGAATAGTCTAAATTTGAGTACTTGAATACCACTTTATTCGAAAAAAAGTACTCCGCTCACCTTTTCACCTTCTCTTGCCGTTGCTACGCAACAAACTTGATTTTTTCTAAATGTTTCTTTCCCTCTCCGCGACTTAATGAAATAAAAGATTGAATGGGAGAATCATTGTTTTATCTCGTGAAGCGCTTTATGTAACTGTATAGTTTATGGAACCCCAGTGATTCGTCACTAAAGATTATAAGACAAAAACTTATTTGTTTTTTGAAGGTTTCACATCCGAACCAATGTCTTTTAAATCTGGAATACCCCAAAGGTCTTTGTTAGGACCATTGTTATTCCTCTTGTACATTGATTCCGTTAAGCTTTCGATACCTAATTCTACTCACTTTTGTTTATTCGCTGACGACATCAAGTTTATATGTCGTGTTCCTTACGCCTGCGAAGCAATACAAGTAGCGCTGGATCTTATTACTGACTGGTACAATATGCGTAAACTTTCAAGATCTGTACCTAAGTGCATTGTACTACATCTCGGCTCATCTAATCCGAATATTATCTATTACTTGAACAATGAACCCTTGCAATAGGTAAAGTTGCGAAAGATCTCGGAGTTATAATTTGTGATGACTTTTCTTATCGCAATCATTTCAAAGACAAATGTAAAAAAGGGTTTTCTCTTGTTAACATGTTGCTTAAAGCTTTCAAGTCCCCTCTCTTTCGCTTTTAACTTCCGCTTACAAAATTTATTTCAGACCGGTTCTTGAATATGCTAGGGAATAGTGGAATCCTACTACTACTGGTCTTGTGAATTCCATTGAAAAAGTTCAACGTTCATTTACTAGAAGGATCTTATCTAGATGCGGCCACTCGAGACTCCCTTAATCGGAGCGTCTTTCCATACTAGGAATGAAAACTCTTGAGTCTCGACGCGCAGTATCCGATCTTGTATTTATTCATAAATGCGTCCATGATAATTGTGAGCTGCAAACTATTCATATGTTCAGAAAATGTGCTGTCCAGAGATTTTCCCGTCGTTCACACGAATTGAGGATTATCACACCTCACAAAATCAGCAAATCTTCTATTTATACATGTGTGTCCCAACAGCTTACTGTGTGGAACTCGCTCGTGGCCTTTTGAAATCGTGTGCATTTCGGATAGTGCAATTTTCGAGAAGCTCTTTATTGAGTTACCTATTATAGCAGTACTGCCTAATCAACTTGTTCATGATTAAATGTTAATTATTCTTTGATAATCTCTCCTCTTCCTATTGTCTCTAGAATCTTTCTCCCCCACACCGCCACATCTAAACAATCCTAAATAATGCCTCTTCTGTACTTATTATCTCTGCTATATAAGTTCATGTGCGTGGAATAAAGAATGAATGAATGAATGAATGAATGAATGAATGAATGAATGAATGAATGAATGAATGAACGACACAGTCATTAAAATTTGCTTGAGTTTCTTTTTTCCGCCCAAAACGGGACTCGCTTTAGTTTGCGGGTATGAAATGATTACCTGAGAAGGGTTGGCTTGTATGCATTGCGGCTCGCACGCGGGTTGACACACGGGTGAACAGCTGGCGGAGTCGGTCATAGAGGAGCTCGGGTGGATTGACGCCTGTGGAGAATCCTGAGCAGAAGCACATGCATTTTTCGAATTACGGTACATTTCTTGGGGAAGGAGGCCAATTGAACGGCCCTGCCCTTTTAAACGAACGCAAAAACAATTTTTGACTAAATTCTTGGAGAGAAAATTTCATTTCAAGATTATGTTCACATGAAATAATAAAACTTCTTACTTCGTTGCCCATAAACGATCAATGGTTCGAGCTATCGATTATTACTGTTTCTAAGGCAATAATTGTTAGCATAGATTATTTAGATGAGAGAAAAACAGTCGCTCAAGATAGTCAATTCTCTAGTTATTGGAGAAAAAGTTCGCGTTGTAAGGTATTATGACTCCAAATACATTTTGAAGTCATCGAATACGCTTAAGTCAAACGAACCATACTAGTCATACTAGTCATACTATAAAACCATAATAGTTTTGAAGAACAAAACCGATGAACTACCCTCTTAATTATTTTAAATGTCAGCAATTATCTGCACTGTTGTAATACTTTCCATGATAGGGGATGTTTAATCATTCTTTGGTCATTCTTGTCAAATCATCTTTGGGCGACTTGAACTTAATCGAATCAAATAATTTCTCACTAAAGAATAGCTTGTTAGAATACGACTGATAATGAACATCTAAGAAAACTGAAGATATTTTGGTCAAAGTCTGAAGATTATTTATCTTAAACATGTTAACGATCCTGGACTCCGTTCAGACCTCTTTTTGGACGACTGGGACGATCTCCAGATGCACCTCCTAAGAAATAATTCGTAGCAATTAATTTTAATTAAAAATATAGTAGCGACTGCTATTTCAACTTCAACCTGAAACAAGCTATACAAAAAAATATTTTCTTCTTTAAATAAACTTTTTTCTGAAAGAATAATTTTCATACATAGTTCAAATATTTATTCAAATGTAAATTGTTTCTTCAAGTTTTCATATAGACTAGCAGCGTGATAAAGTCAACTTCCTTCTCAGTGCTACTCGTACAATTTTTTTATTTCTTATGTAACAGTTCCAAATAATCACTCAAATCATGATTATGCACATATTCTCAATGATCAGTTTTCAATGAAAGGTTAAGAATGAGTGTGTGAAAATTCACCTGCATAGGGCTTTGATGGGACTGTATCTGGGGTGAACATGACGCTTCGCACGCGACCTGAACCACATACAATTGACTGAATGAACCATTAAATTAAAAAAAAGATTCTTGCATCGATAAATACCGTAAGACACTGTATTTTGTTTTGTAACAACACCTATAAAATCACGCCAACCTGACAAATCATTACGCAGTCGGAGAGGTGGCGCGCTGTGCAGGCGTCGGCGCATCTCTGACCGCACAACGGTAGGCATGCTCCGGGGGCGTCGAACTGTAGAGAAACAAAAATGATAGAGAGAGAGAACGAGATAACAAGTAAAGCAAGAAGTTGAGAGACATAATAAAAGTATAAAAACATAACGGAATTAAAGTGGAAGCGCAAGCTTTTACATATGTATTGTAAATGTTTTACTTGTTCGGTTCTATCAATAAAAAATGTTATTTTGAGAGCTATGTTTTTAACAAAAGGATTCTTTTTAAGTTCTGAATTTTCAATCACAAAAACTTAAGATTGTGTTCTTCATTCTCTCAAGTAGTAAGTGTACTATTTTGATATCTGCGACATAAAAACAATTATTTCTTTTCTGAAAACGGTTTCTTGGTAGCTAAATGAGCTGCTGTGTTGCTGTGACTCAATGGATAGAACAACAGACTTTTAGTTCACAGCTATTAAATCGCGGATTCGGTTCATATGCTGACCGGCAAAAAACAGTTTTTTTGTTGATTTTTCTTTTTCACTTTTCAGCATAGTAGAACTCAATCTTTTCGAACTTCTTGCGCTTAATGTCGCTTTGGTTAAAGTTGTAAAAACTGAATTTGAAAGTTTTTTTCAAATTCACCCGCGAAAAACACTGACAAGCGGCGGGGTCGGAGTAGTCGACGGAGGGGGAGGCGGGGCGGGAGTTGTCGTCGTTGTTGTAGTAGTCGGCGCCTGGGCATCGAATTACAATTATTCAAAGCTTATTTATGCGATTTCATTTGCGAATAGTAATTTCCAGAGGATTCGATGGAGAAAAAAAAATAGATTAGTTTCGAAAATGTTCAGAATCGAACGTATTCCTCCTTTTCAGAGTAACAATATTTTGTTCGGAGTTAAGAGTTTAACAAACGCGATTCGGTGGAAAAATATATTCTAAAATTTTCTCTTGAATGTGCCTGCATTACGACCCATGGGTTTACAAGTGAGAGCAAGCCGATAGAAGATATTTCCAGAGGCCTCGACTCTTTAATTTACAGATGCGCAAACCTGCGTTGTGGTCGTAGTTGACGTAGTCGTGGTAGGCGTCGTTGTGATAGGCGGCAGCACAGCTTCCGGCACTAGATTCACGGGACAACGGGCGTCGCAAGCATTCTGGAAGAGCGTCACTCGAGCCAAGAAGTTTGCAAGATTTATTTTAAAAAAAAATCGTCTGCTATTTCTCCTCTGAATCAACATTATAAATAGTAGATTTGTTGTTTGATCCTATAAAAGGACCCATACCTTGTATGGTGTTTCCTGTTCGTCTTTATTCATGCTCATTTTTCATTTGTTAGCGTATAAATCGAGCGAGCAACTAATACTGCTGGTTTCGATTAATACACCCCGAATTATTCAATTGCTTTTTCCAATTCACCATGTAGAGCTAGAAAAAAATGTGAAAATGTTCACCTTGCACTGTTTGATACAGATGGTCAGCATAGGCCGGCTGCACTCGGCCGCGCACTCTGCCATGCAGACGGGCGCGCAGCTGGATGCAATTGCTGCAACCACAGCTGGCGGTGGCGGAGGAACAGTAGGCAGAGGCGGATTCGCGAGTTGCGGTGGAGTCCCCGGGGACTGAAAACCGAAGAAGAAAGTTACTTAGACTTGCTAGATTCCTCTTTGCACTTTTATTTGGACTTATAATATAACTTGGATTTTATTTGGACTTATTCTAAACTTCGCAGGTCTGCATGTTCCATGCGAGACTGCGAAATCATTCTTTGTTTAAAAAAAGAAAATTTCAGTTTATTTCCAGTTTTCTAGATTAGTTTTTACAAATAACACGCGGGGTTGGTCGCTAGGAAATAACTATAACTGTTAGAGTGATCTATTGATATTCGAACTCAGAAAGCTTCTTAGCGAGGCCGTATTGGGGCACTGAGGGCCGAATGCAAGTAACACGGCATTTCTGCGGCGATCAAATCTTGATCAACTTTCTAGTTACTCTGTCTGCATTCATTCTCTACCCATCAAACTAGAAAATTTCCTTTCATTAACATCTGTTTTCATTCCTCTTTTTCTCGATTATGTTCACTTAATTTTTTTAATATTTATTTATTCTTTTTTTCTTTTGAGTAGATAATGTATTTAACGTAGAAAATTAAAAACTTAAATGAACTTACTTCATATATTTCTTGCGTTACTATTCTCACTTTTATATAAAACCTAAACTCTTTAAATTATTTTGTTGTTTGTTTGTTGTTTTTTATATACCTCATTAATCTTTATAAATTTTCCTATATTTACTCTCTGGGATCTCACTGATGAGCCCCGCCCAGAGAGCACAGGATTCTGTCTAAGCAGGGGCAAAACAGACTCTTGTGATTATCGTATAAACAGTATTTTATCATTATCTATTGCTGAACATCTTCCTTTCCACTAACACCATAACAATTAATGAAGTTTAAATAATATGTCTGAACGGATGAATTGACAATGACCGCAAAAACTGGTGTGGAAATCGGTTAAATGGTGAGAGCACAGCAAGCGTCATCACTTCACACACGCACTTAAACTCTTGCACCTTTGAAGTCCTTTCGAAAAACCGACCAGATATTGCCCGTTTGCCGGGATAGGAGAGACGAACACACCGTGGTCTTGCTGGATAAGCACTGGCTGAGCTGTCTGCGCCATGTCTGCAATGGTCGATGAACCATTCTCAATCCTATTGCCAATGATAAAGCAACACTACAAAGTTTACAGATAGCTTGAGAAATTTAACAAGTTTTAAGCTTTCATTTTTCAAATAATTCGAGACCTCACACATCTTAATTTTACGAATCTATGTAGCTCAAAAAGTCTTTGTTAGACTATTCACTTGTCAGAAGGTATATAAGTACACATTTCTATGAGGTTCAAAAGTAACGAGGAGGCAAGTCCAAGAAGCCGGGAGTTCCGTATGTGAGCTGGCGGATTAGATCCTCCACGTACTCGCCATCGGACGGGTTCGACACGCTGCACGACAGAAGTCAGTTAGCCCCTTAGACCTCTTTGTTCCCCTCTCTATCCCTCCCTCTCTGTCCTCCTCTCCCTCTATCCCTGTCTATCCCTCTCTCTCTCTGTCCTTCTCTCCCTCTATCCCTCTCTCTGTATATCCTCCTCTCCCTCTTTCCTCGCTCTCTATGCTTCTCTCTTTCGCTACCTCTTTCTCTTTCTCATAATGTGTCCCTCTTTCTCTCCCCCGTTCTCCCTTACTCTTTACTCTCTCTCTCTCTCTCTCTCTCTCTCTCTCTCTCTCTCTCTCTCTCTCTCTCTCTCTCTCTCTCTCTCTCTCTCTCTCTCTCTCTCTCTCTCCCTTTTTCCGTCCTTTTCACTTGCTATCAATCGAACCAAGAACACGGGCCGTTGGGCGCTAATTGAACCGGTATGCATTGACAGGAGGGCGCGACCAAAGTCGCCGAGCAGCCGCACACTGGACCCGCCACCGGCAGGCAAGAACACTGCGAATGAGGCTGAGTAAGGCAGTTAGTGTTTGGTTTCTGAATGATTTTAAACTTTTTGTTTCTGTTTCAAGATGAGAAAGACTTCAAGTTTCATAAGTTGAAAAGTAAGAAAGCCCTTTCTAATTTCTGAACAAAAGAACGGCCACAGTCCAGGAGTCTGACAGGCTGATAAGCGGGCTTTGGAGGGGCGTTGGTCGTGGTGGTTTCGGTAGTGGGAGCCGGTGTGGTTGTGGTGGTAGTGGAAGTGGTCGTTGAAGGTGTGGTTGATGTGGTTGTGGTAGGGGCAGCCGTGCTCGTCGTTGTAGAAGTCAAAGGAGTACTGGGGAAGAAGAGACGCTGAGCAGGCTCGGGGCTGCTCACCATAGATATGCTAATGCTGCAATCAAGTTGAGTTATTATTATTTCCAACTTTGAAATTTCCCAGTAACCAAATTCGAAATTTTATCCAGAGCTAAAAATTATCAAGGTGTACCATAGTTTTTACGAAAAAAAAGGGCACAGACATTGATTTTAAACTTACAAAATCTTGCTCGTAAGAAGTCTGGGTTTCTTGTTAAGTTCAACGTGTTTTAGGCTTATAGTACAATCCCGGAAGAGAGGTTTTTTAACAGTGTTTCGAGAAAAACCGGGTATTCTCTGACTTGACTCCGTTAAAGGTCAACTCTGTTTTTCAGACAATTAAAACTGAAATCAAATTTTTTGATTAATGATTCAAAAGAAAGCAATACGTCTTCATTTATCGTGAGCCTTCCATCACTGGAAGATGGGTTTAAAAAATGCTCAAACAAAACATTAAATGATTAGGCCAAAGTCGAGAAGGATGCGAACGTACCAGAAGCAGTTGTTGGTTGGAGTTGTGACAGGGGTGCAGAGGCAGTTAGGAACAGCTCTGCAATCCCCTTCTTCATTTCGTATATAAAAATTGGAGTATTTGAATCCCTTTGAATATTAAACAACAAAAAAATTCAACGAGCATAACTATTTGATATTCTTTTTCGGCTTTTTCACCCGTTTATCTGTTCGAATAGATTCTCAAGATGTTGTTTTGTGCTCGCTGTCTCCTGCAGTTTTTCTCTTCTCTCTTTTCTTTCTCTCTCTCTTTTTTTCTCTGTCAATCTTTCTTTCCTCCTTTTTTTCTAAGCGCTCTTGTCTCTACCACCACTGTCTCTCTCGCTCTCTCTCTCCTCTTCTTCTTTCTATCTCCTTTCTCTTTTTCTCTCTCACCCAATAGATTGGCAGGAGCAAGCAGGGAAAGCGACTGCTGTATCGAGAAGAGGCGCGCACGCACAGGTGTTGCCGAACTGATGAAACCGCAGCTGCGAACAAACGTGTCAATAGAATATATGTAGATTACTCATTGGCAACAGACTCAAACTTACGTACAGAGATATAGTTAGGGCTGGGTTCGATCCCACCCTGCGAGCTAGCTTCTTGCATTCTAATAGTTTAATCAGTACAGATCATTCTCGCAAGTTCCGAATGCCTCGGAAAACTCTTAAAAACCTATCTTATATCAATGTACTTCTCTAATATAATTTTCCTACGATCAATATTTTTTTCTTATCTGCTTATTCTTCTCTTCACTTATGTTTCAAATTTACAACTTTGCCTATCGTCTCTAGCTTCTCATCGTGCGGTTTTTGTCTTGTTATCAACACTTGAAAGGATAAAAATCGGTAGAAGCTTCCAGAATCGATTCATAATCAATCATTTTCATTTGATTGGTATGTAATAGGTCTTGTATGAATAAATTGATCTTGTATGAACTTCATTTGAATGTCCGTATTTCCTGTGTCAAAAACTCGTCACGAACAGTTTTATGATCAAAAGTGTCCTCGAACTTAAATCAGAGAGTTGAAAATTCATGGTGGAACTCAAGAACTGTTTATTATGATAATAAAAAATAAGTTCGGAAACATGAATTTTCCATTGCAATAATTCAATCATAGAAACAAGTTCTTCTGAGGGATATTAATATCAATATACCGATAAAAACTACTTAAATTGACGACGTGTTTGTCTATCGTCTTCAGATAGTACCCAAAATGACTGGTTGTATTGCTATGGAGGGAAGCAGTCTCTATAAGTGACCCATATCTATGTAGTTCCATTTTAGGATCGTCGTAAACGAAGAGTGCAAAGAGCTTGCTTATAAATGATTGAACTATCGCACAGACAAAGTTAGTCCTCCGGGCGGGATCGAACCCAGACCATATCGACTCAAACCGGGAGCGCGTGTTACCATTACACCACGGGGACACATTGCTATTCCGTGCGATAGTGTTATATGAAAGGCTCATATGCCTTGTTCTCTTAGTCACGTTCTCTTAGTCATCTTAACCAGGCGTCACTACCTTTAAACGGTGTAACATAGAATTTGAAGAGCTTGCTTATAGTTCGAAAAGTGAATTTGAATTTTTCAATCAAGAAAAGTTTATCAGTCCAGAAAAACAATTTTTTAAAAAAAGATAAAAAGTCACGAAATGTGGTAAACAAAAATCTGGAGAAGATCGAGAAAGTTGAAACAAGTCAGGAGAGCGCAAGATTGATATCAGAAGGTGCAAACGGGAAGAGAAGCTTGGAAAACTAGCATAGACTTGAGCAGAGGAAATTACAGATGAGAGTGAAGAGAAAGAAAGAAAGGGAGAGAAAGAGAGAAAAGGAAGAGAGACAAAACAAACAGACACAGAGAAATAGTGGAAAATACAAGAAATAACAGAGAACCATGCAATCGCTAATGATGATAGAGAAAAAGACCAAGACCGTTGTTAAGAGACGTTAAAAGAGCAGGTAGTGAAAGAGAGGTTTATGTGTTAAGCTAATAGGAGAGAGTAAGAGAAAGAAAAAAGATTATGTTAGTTGGAGAGGAAGAAGAAGATTGTTAGATGAAATGATAAAGAGCGAGAGAGAAAGAAAGAGACAGAGCCCAGAGATGACACACAGTGAGTGATATGCGGAAGCGCGAGGAATGAAATAAATGACCGGAAGAGAAAGGAATGGCAAAAATGGAGGAGAGGCGAAAAGAACGTCTTTCGTTCTTGCTAGAAATGATTAGAGTGATAGATAAGAGGGGCAGAACGAGCAAATAGAGGTAGAGAAGCGGAGCGCTAGAAAGAAGTATGGTGTTAGAGCAGAGAAAGAGTGACAGAGAGAGAGAGGAAAAGAGGGAGAGAAAAGATAGAGATAGCTACAAAGAGAGAAAAACCTCAGAGAAAGAGAGGAAGAGAGAAAAAGAGAAACAAAGCGAGAAAAAAAGCGGAAGAATATAATGTATGAAAAAGAGATAAAAGATAAAGAAATAAAGAGATAAAGAGAGAAAGGGAGGGAGAACTGGAAGAGAGAGAGAGAGAAAAAAGAGAGAAGCGATCTTCAAAGCGCAGAGCTGGCAGGAAGCTGGTTCCTTCCCTTAAATTGTCTTCGGGCGCTCAGTTCCCTTTCTGATTTTTTCTGCTGTCCCAAGCCCAAGCTTTTTATGCTGTCCCTCTTTCTCTTTCCCTCGCTAACTCCTCTCTCTCTATTAAGCTCTCTTTTTTCTCTATCTCTCTTTCTCTCTCCCTTTTCCTCTCTGTCTCCGCTCTCTCGTTTCTCCCTGTTCATTTATGTTCTCTCTTAACAAAGTTTTCTCGCTCTCGTTATCTACTCATTACATTCCATGATCCTTGGTTTCCCTCTTACCATATTTTGGATGATATTCTAATGCTTCCTCGCCTTTTTCCTATATTTCCATTTCTTTATTCCAAGCACATGAGATATCATGAAAACACAAACAAAAACAAAGTTAAATGCATGGACTTTCTTCTAAGTGGCGGTGTTTAGGGGTTGCGGTATAGATGAAAAAAGGGGGGAGGGTGATATACTTAAAATCGACAATTATATTAGTCATGAACGAAAGGTTTAGGTAATATCTTTTCAGTTGGCAGAGATAATAATTGTTTTTTGAAACTAGCAGTATTAGGTGTACTGACGATCTCAAAAGGTAATGAATTCCATACTGATAGCTGGCGAGAAACACATGTAGAAATAGAACATTTGCTAATATTATGAGGTGTTTTTAGCCTGAGCTCATGAGAATGGCGAGAAAATCTCTGTACTGTAGACAACTGAAACAAGTTCATAGTTTCAAGTTCACATTTTTTTGTGGACACATTTATGAATAAATAAAAGGTCAGATATAGCACGACGATATTCAAGAGTTTCTAGGCCTAACATGGAGATTCTTTGTGAATAGGGAAGTCTGGAATGGCCAGATCTTGCTATGATTCTTCTCGTAAACGACCACTGAACTTTTTCAATAGATTTTACTAAGCCGAGGGATGATGGATTCAATAACTCACTAGCGTATTCAAGAACAGGTCTGACATAAATTTTAAAAGCTGAAGTTAAAAGAGGCGGACATGGTGACTCCAAGGCTTTTAACATCATGTTAACAAGAGCAGAGCCTTTTTTACATTTGTCTTCAACATGATTACGATAAGAGAAACGATCACATATGATTACACCAAGATCTTTGGCAACTCTACCAACTACTAGAGGTTGAATGTTCATGTAATAGACGCTGCGAGAATTGGATGATCCGAGATGAAGTACATTACACTTAGATATGGATAGGGACAAATTCCACTCTAGGCACCAATCGGTTATACGATTCAAAGCTAGTTGGATATAATTACAAGAGGTAGCGCGTCCCATTGTCTTTATATCATCGGCGAATAAGCAAAAATTGATAGAATCTGGGACAGCTTCTTTAACAGAGTCGATGTACAACAAGAATAACAACGGGCCTAAAGATGATCCTTGAGGTATACCTGATATTACGGGAATTGGGTCAGATAGACTATTATCGATCATAACTGTTTGTGAGCGGCCAACAAGATAATCAGTTAACCATTTAACGATTGGAGAAGAGATACCAAAAGATGCTATCCTATTTAGAAGTAATCTATGATCAACAGAATCAAATGCTTTACTGATATCAAGGAATATTATCGATAGGGATGCTTTGGGATAACGAGTCAACAATGAACGAATGAAGTTCAACTAAAGAGGTCACAGTAGACCTCCTAGCTCTAAAACCAGCCTGGTAGGGCGATAAAAGGTTCTCTTTTTTTAAATAGCAAGATACTTCCTTAACAATAATTTTCTCCATAACTTTTGATAAGGAACAGCATAGAGAAATAGGTCTGTGATTGGTAACTAGATTCCGGGAATTTCTCTTGTGTACTGGTTTTACAATAGATCTCTTCCATAGTAGGGGAACAGAGCCAGTAAGAAGGCTATTATTAAATAGGATACATAATGGTTTAATCAGGGCAAAGCGACATTTCTTCAATACAATATTAGGAATAGAATTAGGGGACGTGTTACACTTAGATTCAAGAGAAGATAATGCTCGTATTACCATGTCTTCGGTTATATAATCGAAATTGAACGGCTCAGTAACGATTGGTAATTTAATTTCAGGTAATGGACATTGAAGAGGTACAGAAAATACGGACGAGAAATAGCGAGAGAACTCATCAGCTTTCTCTGATGGGGAAAGTTTTTCATTTAAATCACTATCGATCAAAGCGGGAATAGCATTATTGGCTGTACTCAAACGGCTCCTACAAGCCGCGAAAAATGATTTCTGATTACCTGATTTCTGATTACCAATTACCAAAGATATTCCTTCCCTATGCAAGATTTTGATAGACGTTAGCAATTAAAGAACTGATCCGCCTTTTAAAGATTGATGAAATGGTAAACGGAAACAATCACAGCTCAGAAAGAAATTCAGAAAAAGAAGAATTAGTGATACATTGAATACCGTGAGAGATTGGGGAAGAGATTGGAAATGAATGCAGATTTTAGCGAGGCACAATAAGATCGAATTTTTTTAGAGAGTTTTTAATTTTAAAAATGGGTTTCGTAAAACCTGGAGATAAAAAATAAGCATTTTCCAAAATGAGAAATGTAGTGATGAGATGAACAAAAAAGAGCAGTTAGAATGCAATGAAATGTCAATGTATCGAAAGATAAAAACAATGATATATGATTCAAAGACTTGGATAAAAGTAGAGCTGTGTTGAAGTGTATTATTGTATGGCGCTTCATGTTTATGGCGTTGGTTTCAAAGTGATTATACATATATATGAATGAACATGAGTGAACAGCTGGGAATGGATTAAGATATATGAGTTATGTGTATAAATGAAAGAAATTTTCGTTTACATAGAAATAGGCTACAGAAAGGGGGAAGCGATGTAATTTCACAAACGTGATTATGGGTATCCTTCTAGACTTGAAATAAGATGGGAAAACAGAAAACACATGAAAAGAGAGAGAGAGAGAGAGAGAGAGAGAGAGAGAGAGAGAGAGAGAGAGAGAGAGAGAGAGAGAGAGAGAGAGAGAGAGAGAGAGAGAAAGAGAGAAAGACATCAACAATAAGAGAAGTTAAATATAGAAAAGGAAAAAATAAGAGATAACGATAGATAGTAGAAGAGTGTTATAAGTGTTCACGGCTCTTCACAAGAGATGCAGAGTTTCCTCACCGCGTTGACCGGTTGAAGCAGAAAACATCGCATGCGCGCCAATATTTCGAAAACTCAAACGCGAACAAATCTCCCATTTTTAGATTTCGTTCCTGAGACTCATAGGCAAAAAGACTTATTATTTTTTTGCGTTATGATTGAATATTTTCGTATGATTTGAAAAAAAACCTCGAGGAATGGTGAATATACAACTTGGAGGGAGGTCTTCGCTTGACCCGTAAGCCTGTCGCTATCTTATAAAGAACGGAAAAAATAATGTTTCGGAAAAAAATCTTTAGCTTCCGTAGACTTTTTTTTCAATGACCCCTTTTTATTAGAACACATATCGTATAGTTGGTAATTTGAACAAATCGTGATGACAAACCATGCAGACCGTTTCCCGATAATTGCATATCTGAAGTCTAAAGAGTTTATTGGTTCTTCATACAAAAGAAATTTTTTGGCCTGTAATAATTGGTAACAACGGCTATGATAAGGGATGAAAACTAGTCCACCGAGCGGGATCTAACCCAGTCATATTTCTTCCTAACCAGACGTCACTGCCTTTATGCTATGTAACTTAGCATTAACGATGGCGGTTTCCTCCGCAAAGAGCTCCTCAGTTCTATCTATTTTTATCCCATTCCATAGACGGAATGAAAGCAGGCTTCTTCGTGGTCAATCTGATTGGAAATAACACCTGTTCTAAGATCGCTTATCAAAATGAACGTCCTACTCTTGTACTATTCATGTTACAACACTGTAAAAAGAGGAACGGACTCAAAAACAGTCGTGTATTTGTAGTGAACCAAACTCGTGTCCTCTGTTTTTCAGAGAGAGACTTTTTTTATCGAACTATCATTACACATGAGCCCTCTCATGATATTCTTTCCCTTCCCCTGCTCTCGAGATGGTTGCATTTGCTTGTCTCCACTCTTCAACTGCCCCGTGAAACCATCAATTCTCTCTCCCTTCATGAAACCACAAGAAGGCTACTTCCATCGCCTTCTTTCTTCTGATTCCTCGTCTTCTTCTCCACTCCACCCTAATTTGTCATGAGGTCGTTTCGGCTCCCAAACACTCCATTAGATGAACTCCAGCTCGTCAGAAAAAACCCCTTCCTGTATTTGATACTTTTAAACTCGCATTAGCGAGATTCCTCCTTTGTAAATCTTCAATATGTATTTGCAAGGAATAAATTCATTCAAATTCATTCATTCATATGCCAAATCATTAGTAGAATGAATTCCGCTCAATGTTCCGTTATATGAGGATGCAAGCGTCCTGATGGGAAATTCTCGTAGTACTAGAGTAAACTTGTATATTATTACTTAATCGGTAGATGTTGTGCAAGGTATCTACTCTAGAGATTTTATTACGCTTTTTCTAGGTTTAAAACCAGCCAGTTTTTGCAAACACTAAGCCCAAAACGGATTTAGATTTTCCAGGGTTTTGACCTTGTCGGCCAAAAAAGCTTAGATTTGAACTAGGAAGCAACTAAAGGTTTTATTAGTCCTTAGTTGAGTTACGAAGAAAACCTTGTGACTGAGAATTGAGCCGGGAAAAGCAAGCCTGATAGGTTGTTTCTTACCCTTCGTCAAACACTAATAATGAGGCAACGGCAGACTTTGGAGAGGGAACGGAAGCGTCGCATGAAAAATAGAAAACGCATACGAACATAGAACATTGCATCACTAGCCTTTATATAGCGCATGGACTTTACCCGCAGTGCGGGTTGGAAAAACATCTTGAAGCCTGTCACTGTGCGGGAGTGAGCAGCCTTATATTAGGTTGTGTAAAAAGTTCTTGCAGTTTTCGTTACTTGCTTAAGAAATGATTCATTTTCAAGAAAAGTTTCAACTTGTGAAATTTCGCATTAGGCTCTGTCTTTCCCCATCCTTCTTAGCTGCCCTAAAACACGGCCTGCGCTGGCTTGGCTGTTACGTTCAGTTCATGACTACTACTTCGTCTATATCCACTATGAGTCACTTTAGTGTAGGGCTGAGTGTGCTCGACTGTGAGTTGTTCGGTGAGAGTTCGGACTCGCTCTGATGAGTAATTTTTGACAAATTTTATTTTTACATCAGAAAATTGTTTTTACATTAAAAAAGGCTTAGGCTTAGGAAAAAGTTGGCTTTAATCTACTTTAGCCATCCAAAGATTTTTTTCTCAGAAAGAGATTTTATTCATGAAAACTCCCTTCCCCTCCCCTTTCTCCTTAGGGCCCCCCTTCCCCCTCCCCCTCCCCCCTAGGGCCCCTACCCCCCCCCCTTTGCTTAGGTAGGGCCCTCTTCCTCCCCCTTTCCCCTTGAGGGCCCCCCTCCCTACCATGCTTAGGTTAATCCCCCTCCTTCCTTTCCTTCCCCCAAAATTTATAAAGATTATTTAAAAAGAAAGGAAAAGAAAAGAAAGAGAAAGAAAAAAGAAAGAAAGAGAACAAGTAAGAAAAAAAATTGAGCCAGGCCGTTTTTAAGTTGAGGCCGTGTTTTAGGGCAGCGAAGAAGGATTGGGAAATGGCAGGGCCTACTGCAAAATTTCACAAGTAAAGTTTCGTTATAAACCGGTGAAAATATAAATCGTTTTGTGGCCGCTCTATCTAATCGTGACATTATATTTCGAAAAAAAATTAATTTGGTCTCCTTTTAGAACTTCGGAAATAGCATGGACAAGAGACAAATTCGCACGATTTTCTTGTTCCAGTTCAAGCTTGGCCGAAAAGCTGCTGAGACAGCTCGTGATATCAACTATGCTTTTGACCACCAAACCATTAACGAACGTACGGCACAATGGTGGTTCAAGAAATTCCGTAGTGGTGACGAGAGCCTCGAAGATGATGACCGCATTGGTCGACCCCGTGATGTTGACAACGACCATCTAAGAGTCTTAGTCGACGCCAATACACGTACAACTGTTCGAGAGCTTGCTGAAGAGTTGAATGTAACACCTAAGACAGTTTCCAACCACCTGAAAGAGATTGGGAAGTCGAAAAAGCTCGACAAATGGGGGAAAAGGTCGACAAATTTGTCGAGAAATCTCGACAAAAAACAAGCGACCCTCCGAAAGCTGAACAAATTGGGTTACGAGACTCTGCCTCATCCGTCATACTCACCTGATCTCTCGCCCACCGAATACCACTTTTTTAAGCACCTGGACAACTTCCTGCAAGAGAAATGCTTCAAAAACCATGACGACGTCCGAATGCCTTCAACGATTTCATCGCTTACAAAACTCTGGATTTCTATACTACTGGCATGAATAAACTCGTTTCTCGTTGGAGAAAATGTGTTGATTCTAATGGTTCATATTTCGATTATAAAGTTATCTCTGAGATGAGTTATGATTGTTTAAAGTAAACGGTTGAAAACCGCAAGAACAACCAATACATATACGACGCTGCCGTTTTGATTTTTTGCCATAAATGTACTTTTCGATGAGTTTTATTTACTTTATGGCAGATTCTAGCAAAATAGCCTTATTTTATGGCGCTGCCATCAAAATAGCCTTATTTTATTGCGCTGCCATCAAAAATCAATTTGACAAAAAATCAAAACGGCAGCGTCATATATGTATAGAACATTTCCTTAGTTTAAGAATACAAATGATTGAACTATCGCAGAAAAAAACCTAGTCCACCGGCTGGGATCGAACCCAGCTATCTCGACTCAAATCGGGAGCGCGCGTTACCATTACACCACGGCGACACATTGCTATCTATTCCTTGCGATTGTGTTATATGAAGTATGGAATTCATTACCTTTTGAGATCGTCAGTACACCTAATACTGCTAGTTTCAAAAAACAATTATTATCTCTGCCTACTGAAAAGATATTACCTAAACCTTTCGTTCATGACTAATATAATTGTCAATTTTAAGTATATCACCCTCCACCCTTTTTTCATCTATACCGCAACCCCTAAACACCGCCACTTAGAAGAAAGTCCATGCATTTAACTTTGTTTTTGTTTGTGTTTTCATGATATCTCATGTGCTTGGAATAAAGAAATGAAATGAAAGGCAAATATACTTTGTTCTCTTTGTCACGCATGTTGATTGTTTCATGAATGGAATTAACGATTAAGAGAATTAACGATTAAGACAGAATAGAGATGGAAGATCGATGATGAATCATCAAATTCTAAGTTACACAGTTTAAAGGCAGTGACGCCGTTGTTAATCACTCCCGGTTTGAGTCGAGATGGCTGGGTTCGATCCCGCCCGGGGGACTATCTTTTCTCTTCTCTCGCAATAGTTCACTCATTTGTCATCTTAACCAGGTGTCACTGCCTTTAAACTGTGAAACTTAGGAATTGAAAAAAGTTTAGAAAAATTACTTGTTGCTTTTTTTCTTCTTCTTTTATTTTAATTTTAAGCCTAGTGGAAAAGGAAAGTAGAAAAGAAAAAAGTCAATTTTAGTCTCGTGAAGGTACTAGCTCATATATATGTATTTATTATCTATTAAACAGTCTGTATGAACAGAGAGGACGATTTCATGTAAACGAAGACGCCAATTAGGCTGTTTTTGACGATGAAGGTCTCAAAGTCCAAGAAAAAAAGGAAAAAGGCTTTCAAGGTTGAGTTACTAGACTTTTCCGCTCTATAATATGCACCAGAAGTTACTGCAACTTTACTAATAAATAAGTTACAATTTCGATCACTCAAGAAGGTAGGAGCTGTGAAATGAGTAACTATAGGAAGAACTGAATGGAAAACTTCAGTCTCATAAATTGATTGATGTTTCGTTATCAAAGTAAATCTTCTTAAAGCTGATGCATACGCGAATAATCAGTTATTGAATCATTTTCAATTATTATTCTCTAATAAATGCTAATTTTCGTCCTCCATAGTCACAATGAAACTCTGACCTCCAGAAATTTTCGGAACGAAGTCGGTGAGCTAACCATTCTACCAATACTTTTTACTGCAACGTCTTAGTTGCTTGTTTTTGTTGTTGATATTATCATATAAAACCCTTTCTCTGTAAAACCAATTCCGCTTATTCGCCAGAAAATAGCTCAGAGCAAGTTTGATCTTCACGATGAAAGCTATCAACAGTGGAACTGCACTTAGATCAATTATCAGTATTAAGTTAAATTTATGTAGCAGTTTATCCAGTCTACGAGAGAACGGCTAGTAATTTAAGGAGACTTGATTGCTAGCTTGGCTGGAGTCACACACGAAGTCAGTGTTAACTGGTCAGTCACGAAAGAGTTTTCGACTAAGAGCCTACGACTTACTCTATCGGTTGAGCACTAGACTGCTAGTCTGGAAATTCTCAAGTTACGGATATGGTGGATATGGTTCATAGAATGTCCAGCAAACGATTCTTTACCTTCGCTCTTCATTCTTCAACTGAATGAATTTTGCTTCTAATAAGATTTGGAATTTTTTAAACCATACCGTCTGAACAAATCCACACTCCCGTTTTTTTTGTCTATGTTTTACGTTGCAATAAGAATGCGGATGATGGTTGCATTCTGGAGAATTGTATAAACTATGGCGGTTTAATGTCTATATCATTTGACAAAAAACCAAGTCGGAACAAAATTGTATAAATATTTTACTCGTTGCAAAACTACTTCTTAATATGAAAAATAAAACAAAATAAATAGTTATAACTGAAACAACCATAGAAAGAATCAATGAAACTATGATGAAATGCGAAAGAATTTTTCTATGTAGGTCATGAAAAGGTCATGGAGTATGTCATCAATAACCCTTTTATATTCTTGCAAAGTCGGATAGAGAAGCCTCAAGCGAAAAAGAAAGAGAACAGAATTTTAATGAATTTTAGTGTCCTATAATTGATCAAGCTTAGAAAAGCATGAAAAAAGCCATGAGCAGATCAGAAATGATTATTCGAGAGTCTGTTGTGCTTGCGAGGTACTACTATTCAGTGAGCGAGCTCAAGTATTATCGGCTCATGTTTTAACATAGAACAAAACTTCAAACTTCCAAATTCAAATATTTTCTTAAAAAAACAATGCTTGCATTGGCTCTCTATTTTTTTTAAACAAGACAGCTCAGTACGGATCAGGGCTTTGAAAAAATTTTTACTGGTTGAAAATCTTCGATATTTTGTTTGATAATATATTTTTTTTGAAAAGAAATTGCATGTTCATGAAAAGCTCACGAATTCACCTTCAAAACTGCGGTTGCCTGAGCCAAGTTCTTTCAACCCTTCGCATTTCGCTTAATACCGTACTTATAGTATGCTGCCACACTAAAGTAGTTAAAAAAGGTATTGGAGAACACACCGGATCAGCGGTGACCGTAGTTAGTGCAGCGAGTGCCGCCAGTAGAAGACGGCTGCATCGCAGTGTGCAAGTGGCTCGGGACGAGGGAGTTGTGGTAGCCATCGGGAACCAACCAGAAGGAGCGGGCTCTTATATCCTCAAGGGCCGCTTCTCAAGAGAGATCTCGGAGAAGGGGTGGAGCCTATCCAGGCACTGTGTATTGGGCGGCAATGCCAGATGAGAAGGGATACATCAGCAATCAGAGAAGCAAGCAAGCAATTCAGAGCGAGCAACCGGAGAGAGCACACTAAAAAGGATGAATCTTTTTCCGGGATAAAGACTCACATTCTCGCGTGGCCGATGGCCGCGCACGTTGAATCAGCAACAAACACGGATAAGAGTTTACTTGGGAGAGTGCGGGGACATAGAAGAGAGCAGTAGAGAAACGGAAAATGGTCGTGGATACTGTGGCAGATCGAAAGCAGATTCGCAGTAGAGACAGAGAAACGGAGGGAAAGAGAGAGATTCAGAGAAAGAGATAGAAAGAAATAGAGAGATAATGTGATAGGAGAAAGACAAAACATAGGAAAGAAAGAGAGGAAAAGAGAGAGTGAGGGAGAGAAAAGAGAGAAGATAGCAAAAGAGGAACGATGAGAGATCTTCCAGACTGTTTAGCAATGTGAGTGGACAACACGGGTCAGTAGACAAGACGAGAGAAGTTTCTGAGAAAAGAATAGCATAGAAGAACGGGATTCACGCACTCAACAATATTTTCACGGAAAATGACTGAGCTTAGAGAGTCTACAAGAGGAGGCAACAAAGCAAAAAGGATCATGGAAGCTTGAAGTGTGTGGAATATGTATAGCCTCCTATAATGCGTCGTTGCTAGTCCGATGAGAGTTTTTGTTACAATGGCCGGCCTGTTGTTGTCACTTTTTTTCTTCCCCTTGTTCATTTGAAAAAAAACTGGCCGTTCTTGAGTTTTGTACGTCGTTTCTAAACAAGGAATCTAAAACTTGTTGTTGGTGAGCAGTATGTAGTTAAATTTACATTCATCTCTATTATTAATGAGATTGTTCGCACTTTTCCAGTGACTTTAAAAAAATCTATGATTTCTACATGAAGCTATTGTTTTAACAGCAAAACTTTTGTTAGAAATGAACGCTCTTTGGTAGAGTTTTTAGAATTTAGTGTCTGCGAATGCAGTACCGTTTTGCTGTGAGTTTGAAAAACTTGGTGTGAGTTTGAAAAAACTTGGTGTGAGTTTGATCTTTCGAATGACCGTTTGCTTTTGTCGAGGATTCCTCAATTTTCATGCTGTTGCTTTTTTGAGAAGCCTCTCATTTTGCGAGAGATAGAAGCATTGAGTTCAGAGAAAGAGAGAGAGAGATAAAGAGAGAGAGATAGAGATAGAGATAGATAGAGAGATAGAGATAGAGATAGAGATAGAGATAGAGATAGAGATAGAGAGATATAGATAGAGATAGAGAGAAAGTTGGACATTCAATCAACAAAGAATGTCGAGATTTGCTTAGTGAGAACATCGTATGTGAAGAAGGGCGCTGATAAAAAGATTCCGGAAGAGAAAAGAAGTCAGAAAGATGAATGAAAATCTCTCGGCCATGATTATAAGGGCGACGAGGGGAATTCCCAGAATGAACGTCTTGGGGATTTCGCGAATTATTGGAGAGATTCCCGTTTGAATGGTCTGAGTGATCTCAGACTGATTACACAGATATCACAGATTACTTTTTTGTTGTTGTTGTTGCTGTTTACCATCCCAGAATCATGTAACAACCTCACTCGAAAATTTAGGTTTTTATTGAGGAATTTACGCTCTGACTACTAACTTAGTGTAACTAGAACATGTTCAAAACAATTGACGGAAAGAATAATACGGGGAAAACGAGATTAATGAACAATAAATACGGCGGAAGGCTTAGTCATTGGTGTTAACCGGATGGGGAAGGCTGAGTCATTGGTGTTAACCGGATGGGGAAGGCTGAGTCATTGGTGTTAACCGGATGCTCGGGAATATAATAGTATCTCAACAAGGGTAAATGAATATAATATCTCAACAAGATGAGTGACAGAAGAGGAAGAGTAGCACTTCGATCGCTATTGCTTGCCTCGCTCAACCTCCGCTCAACGCTCAGATCCCATAATCGATGATTTACCGATGTGGCTTGTTGATCTTGATAAAGCGTTTAAATTGAAAAAAAAAGGGTAAAGAGAAACCGGTTCACTCAAGTGTCAGCGGGAAGAGAAAGAAGAAAAAAAGAAGAGCCATTTTGATATTCAAAAAAATGTTATGAAAACAAGAACTCGAGAAAAGAAAGAAGAATTTGAAAGAAATCTAAAACTCTATGAAAGTGTTAATCACGACTCAAAGGTTGGCTACGCAAACTTACCTTAGAAACTCGATTCAGCTATTCAATCAAAAAATATATACCAGATAAATATGCGGATCAGTGCCTTTTGTTTGTAGTTTTTTTGTTGGTTTTTCTAACAATTTTCGAAAAAAACTTTTTTTTTCGAAAATTCGAAAAACAAATTAGTCGAAAAAAACTTTTCGAAAATTCGAAAAAAAACAACATAGTCTAAAAAAACTTTTTTGAAAATTTAAAAAACAAAATAGCCGAAAAAACTTTTTTCGAAAATTCAAAAAAAAGGTCCAACAAAAGTTTTTCTCGAAGTGTCGCAAAATTTTCAAGAGCAAACCAAAAAAACCGAAAAAGGGCCAAAGAATAGAGTTTTTGCCGTGGTTTTGGTGTTGCCTGCCTGGCACATGTTTCAGTGCTTTTTACAAACAGAGTTTCAGCGCTTGCGTGCTAATAATTAACTGACCCGATCGAACCGAATTCCGGTATTCTCGGAAAATGAGTGAAAGGTTACATTCATAAAAAAACATTTTAAAAAAAAACATGAGAGAAATAAGAGTTACATACAAAAGAAAAGCTCTGCAAAATAACGCTCTGCAAGGTGTCGCTCTGCAAGGTGTCGCTCTGCAAAGTGTCCGGTGTAAGGTGTCGCACTGCAAGGTGTCGCTCTGCAAGGTGTCGCTCTGCAAGGTGTCGCTCTGCAAGGTGTCCGGTGCAAGGTGTCGCTCTGCAAGGTATCGCTCTGCAAGGTGTCGCTCTACAAGGTGTCGCTCTGCAAGGTGTCCGGTGCAAGGTGTCGCTCTGCAAGGTGTCGCTCTGCAAGGTGTCGTGTTACCGTTACATTCAGATAAAAAATTTTAAAGTTTTTTGTTGGTTTTTTTGGTTTTTAAAATTAAAAAAGAAGCTCGAAAAAATATTTTTGGTTCTTAAAATCGAAAAAGTTCAAAAAATTTTTTTTGGTTTTTATAATCGGAAAAAATCGAAAAACTTTTTTTGGTTTTTTTTTTCGCCCACCCCTGATACGGATCCATTTGCACCCTAGCATCTTATCGCGGGGGTCTAGCTCGGTTTTGAATAAAGACGTGTTAATATCAAACCTTGGGGATTTTTAATGGGTAAACTAAGAGTATAGATTCTCTTCGTGAATTGGTAACCTCGAAAAATTGTATGATCGGAGTGAGTAGTTTTCTTGTCCGTGTCTCTCTCAACAGGCGACTCAATCATATTTTCAGGGTATTTACTACTTTCATACTCATGAAATCATTCCGGTGAAGCAACTTGATGTTTAAATTGTATTCTATGATAGCTCGGTTTCCCTCACTCCGTTTATTTGACATGTGTTCTGTGATAAGTTCAAGCTCACTATATACCATGTGTTGTCACATTTTGAATAATGTATGAATAAATAAATAAATAAACTTCAAGAGTCATCCCTATATAAATAATTAAATAAACAAATAAATGAATCCCTATAAAGTAATCCTTCCAGGGTCTCTAACAATCTGCATCCCGTAACTCTAGAATAAATTTTTGACTGCTCTTCAGAACCGAACAAGTTATTGACTGATCTTCTAAATGCAAACTCTGAGCTATGTAGAGAGTTTTGTCGATGTTGAGAAATGTGATCAGTTACTTAAGATGAAAGCTTTTTTCAATGATACGGTCAAAAGAGAAGCAGCGAAGAGTAACCTTGAACGTGGTTTGGTCGAAGTATTTATCGAGGTTATCGAGGCGCACTCTTTAGTTGAGTCATCCACGATTCTCTCACATGACAATCAAATATATTAAATTTTTATCTATGTGTGTATGTTATTGAAGATCAAAAGGAAAATACAAGTCAAAAGCTGGATGGAAATGCTTTTGAGTCAAGTCGAACTTTATCCTTAGCTTCATGGTTTTCGCTGGGATCAGAAAATGTATAAATGCATAAGAGACAATCGCAACGCAAAATAACAGAAACTTCTTAGTAAGCGATCATCACGAGTCTTCCAGTGTATTTTGACAATTTCTAATATGAGAGCAAGCAGCTCTATAATTTAAATATCATAAGGGTGACGATGTTTATATCCCGCTCCGAACTGTAGATTCGATTAAATAAAGGTACAATATTCTTTTTTTTCTTATACAAAAAACAAAAACATTTTTTCTATATATATATTTTTTTTTACAAAAAAAAAGCCTTCGAAAAGCTTCAAAAGCTTCCAAAAAGCTCACGGAAATAAGAATACTAATAATTGAACTGCAACCAGAAAACAAACTTTCGACAAAAAAAGTTTAAACTCTATTTAAAACACATCAAAAACAAATGAGTCATTCTACAAAAAAATCTAATAAAGCCACACAAACAAAAAACAAATTAAAAAAATGAATTTTGCTTCAACATTAGAAAAATTGGAAAAATCTAGTTTTTTTGCGAATAAAAATAATAATCGGTGCAAATGAGTTCGGTTCATCTTGAAGCCGACATTCTATCATAACTGCAACATATGATTTCATGAAAATACACGGAAAAATGAAAAGATGTTCGCTTTTTGCAAAATTATGTTTTAAAAATTCTTTTTTTGTAGAATTAAAATGTGAAAATGTTGGATTAGTAAACCTTCACTTTGGGAATTTAATTTCAATTTAACGTGAATTCTTTAAGTTAATACTTGTACAAAACATGCTTACTAGAGGTTTTTAATTACAAACATGGTGAGGTTAGACCTGATCTTGAGGTTATTTTAAGGACTTGAGAATCAAGAAGGATCATATAAACCAATCGAAGTTTCAATATCTGGTAAGATAATCTCATTTGATGAACTATTTTAAATGTTATTTCCAACAAACCCTGGATCATTCTTTAGAGTAAATGCATTTAAAGAACTCCATTTCTAAGGCTCCCGAATAGTAAACCAACTTTGATGCTGTGATTGCATGTTCGCTATACTAAAAACTCAATAAAAGTATTTAAATGTGAAGTTCTAAGGAAAAAAACGAGAAACACAAACTTTGAAGCGTGTTTTCTATAAATTTTGACTTTTTTACGTAGAAGTTTTGTTTGATTCCTTTGGTAGGGTGGATCATAATTTCCCAAAAGGAAGTTCTATTTCCGTGAAGATGAGGCCATGAACTTTTTGCCGATCGTAGATCACTCCGGGAGTCTGAATATAACTGCAGAAGAATGCCCATCGCTTCGCGTAATACTGCAAAAAAAAACAAACAAACTTTTGAGTTGTGCTCAGAACTTACTGATAAATGTAAGTTTTAATAACAATTTTTGGTAAAACACTGAAATTGTAACTTCTCTAAGCTAACTTCTAAACCCCTTGCAATACACAGTCATTAATGATCCAGAGCGTCCGCGATTGCGACTTATGGTAGAATGAAAACTTGCATCATTTGCAGGGATCCTTTCTTTTCCGTGTACAAAAAAAACTCCTTTCTCCGAAAATAGCTTCAACGGAGTCTCCATATATTAACTCACAATGAGCATTCTTTTATAAGTTTCCGCCAATTCGGAAGGTTAAATATTGTAGTCCTTCCATAACTGACTCAGTTTTTACCGAATGAATTTTTGAAATCTTTTAACTAATGTTTAGGCTTCAAAAATTCAAAAAAGTTTTTGAAAGAAAAAAATTTCTAATACATTTGCAAACAAACTTTAGTCTCATAGTCGTTCTTTTTTCTCCAACTAGTATAAACCTTTTCTCCAACTAGTATAAACCTTGAAATAGCTCAAAAATAGGTTTCATGTTTGAACAAAAACTCAAGTTTTGAACCTTAACTCATTTTCATGTTCTTAGCTAAGTGTTGAAACGTCAGAGGCAGTTGCCCAGATTGTAGATTGCTCTCATTGTAAACTTCAAGTTCAAAATAATTCAGTTTTAACTGAGGTGTTGCAAGTGTGGCAAGTTAAATATTTCGCTAAGTGATAAAAAAACAAAATCGAAAAAAATGAGAAAATCACGAGTTCGAGCGATTTTCATCGCCAAACTCGTTTTTTTAAGCAATTTCAGAGTCCATATTACTTTATAAAAAATTTTTTTGTAAGTTTTAAAATTGAAAGTTTTTTATGCATTTTTTTGTTGAATATTTTGATGAAATAAATGACCAAATGATAGTTCGTGCTATATCTCAATTAGTGAGCAAAACTAATACATCCCCAGACTCCATTCCAAACATTTTTATTAAGAAGTGTAAGATTTCATTGTTGAAACCGTTACGTATACTGTTTAATAACTGTTTGGTTACTGGGAATGTACCTGACCTGTGGAAATTTGCCATCGTCAAGCCTCTTCTCAAAAACGAAAGCCCTCCCGTTCTTACCAATTATAGGCCTATTTCTTTAACTTGCTCATTTTCTAAAGTCATGGAAAAAGTTCTTGTTAACTCTTTATCGAAATACTTAGAAGAATGTTCTTTACTCTCACCTTTCCAAGCTGGTTTTAGACCTAATCGATCTACAATTACATCTCTTGCCGAATCACATTCTTATATCATACATTCCCTCAGTAGAGGTATCAATGTCGATGTTATTTTTCTGGACATCAGTAAAGCCTTTGATAGTGTTGATCATCGATTTTGGTCTTCAAAATGCAGTCCATTGGAATCGGAGGCTCTGTTATAAAATTTATCTCTTCATTTCTGAATTGCCGTAGACAATCGGTTTGCATTGACGATATTTAATCTGATCCCGCAAGTGTTATTAGCGGTGTTCCTCAAGGGTCATCCATAGGTCCTCTATTGTTTCTTTTGTTCATCGATGATATCAAAAAAGTCATCCCGGAAACTATTAGTTTCAGTATTTTCGCGGATGATGTGAAATTGTTCGCTCAAGTGCCCTTATACTCAATAGACTTGCAACTTGCAGTTAACAACATTTTTGATTGGTGCTCACAATGGAACATGTCTCTGTCCACATCTAAATGTCAGATTCTCCACTTAGGTAGGCAAGTTGTGAACTTTCCTTATTCTATAAATCAAATCCCTCTGACTAAGACGAACAAGGTCAAAGATCTAGGTATTGTTATCAAGGAAGACTTCAGTTTCAATGATCACATTAAAAAGATTTGTAAGAAGGCCTCTTCAACCGCGAATCTACTATTAAAAGCGTTCAAGACTAAATCATACGAAATGCTTATTATGGCTTTCAATGTGTACGTCAGACCAATTCTTGAATACGGCACAGAAATTTGGTCACCTATAACCAAAAATCTCATCAATGAAGTTGAATATGTTCAGCGAAATTTTACAAGAAGATTATTATTAAGATGTTCCCAACCATCATTGCCTTATTCTCAAAGACTGCAGCTACTCAAGACTGAGTCATTCGAGTATCGCAGAGCATTTAAAGATCTATGTTTTTTGCATAAGTGCCTGCATAATCTATGTTCTTTTGATTTTTCTTATCTTTATATCATTTCCCCTTCTACGTACAATACAAGGCAAGCACATTCTCTCGGTATTCGTCTTCCTACTGTTTACCCAGCAAGAATGTCTACCTTTGTATCAAGAAGCATATCAATGTGGAACTCTCTTCCTAATGAAATTATTTCATTTAAGAACGCCTCACGATTCGCTGAGAAACTGAAGAAATTGCCATCAGAAAACTGCTACCAAAGCCTATTGTAAACGATTGAATATCGAGAAGAGCAAGGTAGTATTCATATGAAGTTGATGCTAATATTGTATTATCAACTGTTGTTTCTTTTTCAGATTTTCGTTGTTCACTATTTTCATTGAATAAGATTTTCGTTGTTCACTATTTCCATTGAATAAATCCAAACCAGCACTGAAAATGAATTTTTTCGAGAATCTTTTTAACTACATAAACTAGTCCATGTTAATTCTCATCATTTTATTGTATTGATGTTATTTTATCACTGCATGGAAATAAAGAATAAAGAATAAAAAATATTTTGTCATAAATTCAAAATTTTTTAAAGGTTATCGTTGAAGCCTAAAACATTTATAAAGAAAAATGAAATTTGAAGCTGAGTCAGTTATGGAGGGATATTAAGAGATAACCTTCGCCAATTTTTTTAGCTCTTTCTTCTTACTAAACCAGCTGAGAATAGGTTTCAAAAAGAAAAATAACTTTTTTTCAAATGGTGAGATAACTCGATTCACTCTGGAAACAGATAGAATGGCGAAAAAATAGAACCAAACTAGAAAGCAGAAAAACAATGTGGTACTAACTAGACTAATGAGAGTACTAACTAGACTAATGAGAGTACTAACTAGACTAATGAGAGTACTAACTAGACTTGTGGCTACTCGCCACTAAGAATATTCCATAATTCATCATTTCAAATTTCCAGTACTTAGTAGCAGTCGTAATTAGTACACTGGAATTGTTTATTATTCTTTTTAGGCCACGTCTTGGCTTTTCACTTGAGTTTTGTTCCGTGTTAGTCTTTTATCGCTTCTCAAATTTCTTCTTACTTCTCCATTTTCTTCTCTCTCTTTCTCATTCCTTGTGCGTGTATTGTTGCTTTTAAACTTAAAATAAAGGGTTTAATTACCCAAGTTTGAGGTGCTGTCTTGTTGCCTCTGTGTTGCCTCAATCCCCAGCTCAGTCCCCAGCTCAGCATTCAGCTCGTTCGCTCATAGCAAGGAGCAGACTATACAGGTGCAATTGTGTTGTTATTAGCCGTGCATTATTTCTCTCTCGAATTGTTTGACTTGTGTTATTTTGGCAGTAAATCAGTTATCTGAAGCAAGTGGTTGAAATCAAGTCCCGCGTGGCAGCCGCAAGATTATCTTGGAACCAATTACGAGCACATGGTGCATCGGCCCCAGACGTAGCAAAAAGCCACCACTTGTGTCGGAAAAATGACTGACTTTGAGCCATTGACCGAGTTTAACAATTTTGCCATTTTTTCAGAAGACCTTTGCAAAAACGTAGCCTTAGCCGAATCGCTTGCGAAAACAAAGCCTAGTGTAGAGTCTTGCAATCAAGCGGTGGATCTGAAAAAGGGTCTGGAGCTTGACCTCAAGTACTTTAAGCATGCGATTACTGATTGGACAAAGGTAGTTAATAAGGTCAAGCCAGACTCAGAGAAAGACGCACACGAAAAACACATGCGACAGTTTGTAAAAGAAGATTTCAATAGACGTAGCCTATCAATAGTCGAGAAAACTATCGAAATCACATGCCACAGTCTAGACAAGCTCATCGAAAAATGTCGAGCATTAGAGAAATCTTCTGAGCCAGAAAATAGAACAGATAGTAAGCCAATAGCAGATAGGGGCGTTCCCGCACAGCCAGTCATCACTAACAATGGCGAGTCAGTTTTGCCGTTGCAAATAGAGATGGAAAGACTTGAAATGCGGCCAAGACTACCCCCCTTGCCTACACCGAGTCTGCCTATTTTCTACGGGGAAAGAACTGAATTTTCGGCTTGGTGGGAAAGATTTAGAGAAATGATTCACAGCCGGCCAGACATTTCGCATACCGAAAAAATGTCTTACCTTCGCCAGAGCCTCCAAAACTCAGCCAAACAAATTATTGATCAATTTCCGTCAAGCACACAGGGCTACGAGGATGCTATTGCATTGCTTTGTGAGAGCTTCTCAGCCAATAAAGCCGACGAAATGACAATGGTTAGAAAATTGGAAGGCATAGTGGCTGTAAATGAATCATGGCCAGAACAAATGAATCTGACTCTAGCCCTAAAAGTCTCTCTCGCCCTAAAAGCCCTAAAAGTTCATTATGCTGCGACAATCGATGCGAAGGTGAAGGAAGCTATAGAGTCCCATCAACGCCCGGATCCTGCACCTGTTCCAATACCTGTGAAGGCCAATGCCAAGCCAGTGAAACCACCGCCAGTCCCAACAGACCGCAAAAGACATCTTCCGAAACCCACCAAGGCCCCGTCAGCTAAAATTATGAAGTCGAGTACTCAACCATGCATCTTCTGCGACAGCGAAGTTCACAAGGCAGTCGCTTGCCCCAAGGTCTCTTCAAAATCTCATCGTCTGGCAGCGCTTCGTACCAAAGGTCGTTGCACCTTCTGTCTCTGCCTGTCTCATGGAAACCGCCCGTGCCACATTTACCCGTTCCGTTTTTGTACGGAGAGGACTCATCACGCGGCGCTCTGTGACCTCAACCCAACAATCAAGCTCGACCAACAGGAGTGATGCAAAGTTCTCGTATCTAGAAATGTACTTTATTTACTCTTCTAGATTGCACCTGTTAGGTAGACTGTACTCAATTATCCCCTCTTTATTATCCTATGTTTCTGTTAGTTTTCATCTTCGTTCTAATTTCTTTTCGGCGGGGCCCAGTGTGGCTACTCGCCACTAAGAATATTCCATAATTCATCATTTCAAATTTCCAGTACTTAGTAGCAGTCGTAATTAGTACACTGGAATTGTTTATTATTCTTTTTAGGCCACGTCTTGGCTTTTCACTTGAGTTTTGTTCCGTGTTAGTCTTTTATCGCTTCTCAAATTTCTTCTTACTTCTCCATTTTCTTCTCTCTCTTTCTCATTCCTTGTGCGTGTATTGTTGCTTTTAATCTTAAAATAAAGGGTTTAATTACCCAAGTTTGAGGTGCTGTCTTGTTGCCTCTGTGTTGCCTCAATCCCCAGCTCAGTCCCCAGCTCAGCATTCAGCTCGTTCGCTCATAGCAAGGAGCAGACTATACAGGTGCAATTGTGTTGTTATTAGCCGTGCATTATTTCTCTCTCGAATTGTTTGACTTGTGTTATTTTGGCAGTAAATCAGTTATCTGAAGCAAGTGGTTGAAATCAAGTCCCGCGTGGCAGCCGCAAGATTATCTTGGAACCAATTACGAGCACAATGAGAGTACTAACTTGACTAATGAGAGTACTAACTTGACTAATGAGAGTACTAACTTGACTAATGAGAGTACTAACTTGACTAATGAGAGTACTAACTTGACTAATGAGAGTACTAACTTGACTAATGAGAGTACTAACTTGACTAATGAGAGTACTAACTTGACTAATGAGAGTACTAACTTAACTAATGAGAGTACTAACTAGACTAATGAGAGTACTAACTTGACTAATGAGAGTACTAACTTGACTAATGAGAGTACTAACTTGACTAATGAGAGTACTAACTTGACTAATGAGAGTACTAACTTGACTAATGAGAGTACTAACTTGACTAATGAGAGTACTAACTAGACTAATGAGAGTACTAACTTGACTAATGAGAGTACTAACTTGACTAATGAGAGTACTAACTAGACTAATGAGAGTACTAACTTGACTAATGAGAGTACTAACCTGACTAATGAGAGTACTAACTTGACTAATGAGAGTACTAACTAGACTAATGAGAGTACTAACTTGACTAATGAGAGTACTAACTTGACTAAGGAGAGTACTAACTAGACTAATGAGAGTACTAACTTGACTAATGAGAGTTTTAACTTGACTAATGAGAGTACTAACTTGACTAATGAGAGTACTAACTTGACTGATGAGAGTACTAACTAGACTAATGAGAGTACTAACTTGACTAATGAGAACTTGACTAATGAGAGTACTAACTTGACTAATGAGAGTACTAACTTGGCTAATGAGAGTACTAACTTGACTAATGAGAGTACTAACTTGACTAATGAGAGTACTAACCTGACTAATGAGAGTACTAACCTGACTAATGAGAGTACTAACTTGACTAATGAGAGTACTAACTTGACTAATGAGAGTACTAACTTGACTAATGAGAGTACTAACTTGACTAATGAGAGTACTAACTTGACTAATGAGAGTACTAACTTGACTAATGAGAGTACTAACTTGACTAATGAGAGTACTAACTTGACTAATGAGAGTACTAACTTGACTAATGAGAGTACTAACTTGACTAATGAGAGTACTAACTTGACTAATGAGAGTACTAACTTGACTAATGAGAGTACTAACTTGACTAATGAGAGTACTAACTTGACTAATGAGAGTACTAACTTGACTAATGAGAGTACTAACTTGATTAATGAGAGTACAAACTTGACTAATGAGAGTACTAACTTGATTAATGAGAGTACAAACTTGACTAATGAGAGTACAAGCTTGACTAATGAGAGTACAAACTTGACTAATGAGAGTACAAACTTGACTAATGAGAGTACAAACTTGATTAATGAGAGTACAAACTTGACTAATGAGAGTGCTCCACTCCTTCCTAGCGTAGTCGATGACATTTCCTTCAGGCCCCCAAAGGGTGATCTGATTCAAGGCTTGTCGCTCGAATCGATCCGATTCATCCTCTGAAGTCCCGAATGCTCGCGCAGACAACCGCCAATTTCTGTAATGATTAATTGCTCCCAACCTCATTGGCTCAATAAACTTCTCAACCCTGTTAAAACTGAAAATTGGGACCCGTTTATGGGTCATAGAATATAAGTTTTGCAAATGCGTCCGGATATTGTTTCAGAAAAATCAAGAAAGCAAGGGGAAATTATTTTGAATACCTTTGGAGAAGATTTTGCGCTGTTAAGTAAGAGTTTTTTTGGAGAAGCGGAGTTCTGCTTGTTTTAAAACATAAACCGGAAAAAAACCGTTTTTAAAAAAAATCAAATTAAAGTTTATAAAGAATATAAAAATACGAACACATTTGTTTGTGAGGTTTAGTCTGACTTTTATAAATTCTTCTGCTCCATTACTTTTCAGAAAATGAAAAAGTTGTTTTGATTGATTGGGTTTTCCTTTTCGGAAGTTTCGCCTGTTATGGTTGAAGCAAGAAACCTCTTCAAGATTTATAAAGTTGAGTCAATTCCTCACGTGACTCAACCATCCCTCCCGTTTTTCAATCTAAGAGAGAACAAAAGAAACTTCGGAAACACACGCAAAAATATTTCAAATGCAATTATTGTTCAAAAGAAGTGAAACGTAAGCACTGTAATTGTGAGTGGAACAAAAGTGTGTTTATGAAAACTCTAAAAATTAGTAGCTTGCAGTTGTAGTATGGTGTTCTCTGAAATTTTTATAGAGCTTTTAACGATGTCCGGCCAATTCATCAACACACATTTTGAAGTACCGCTACTTTTATGTGATGAGTTAAAACAATGTTGTATGAAGCCCTCAGACATGGATAATGCGACTTTTGGTGCTCAACTGAGCTTTGTTTAATTTGACAGTTTGTGAGAATAGGTGTTTGAGACAACCAAAAATTAAACTAAACGAACGATAGATCTCTCCCGGCGACTTCGTTAAGACTTTCAAACAACACGGCGATTGCCGTGCACGCACTTCTGACCGTTCTCGTCTCGTTCAAAGCATAAGCCTCAGTTAGTCGAACAATCTCTCGATTTCCGATAAGGTACTGTAGATGCTCCCGCATTACATCTTGGAAGTCTTGCCTTAACCAAATCCGATCATAACAAGCACTTGCAAAGACTCCGCGTTGAAAATACAATTCGTTTGAATTCGGATTCACCGTGATTTGTCAATACTGATTGAAACTAACATACATACAGTACCGCCCAAAATTTTATAATATATAGGGTTATTGAAAATAACTTTTTTCAAAGATAAAATTCAAAGCTCAAATTTTCACAGAAGTTTTTTTGGGTGTCTGTACCGTACCGGACGTCGTTTTGAGTGATTTATTATTTATCTCCAGGAAATACACCGAAATTGGTATATCTTCCATTTTTCAGTTTTTCTCCATGATTTTTTTTAGTTGATTTTTTTTGTTTACCGAACTTCATTCATAAAAATTTTGTTTCAAGTCATGGTTCGAACTGTTGGACATCGAAATACAAGTAAAAGAATGCAAGAAGCTGTTGTTGCTGGGGCGAAACAGGGCCGGTCACAGAGCGAGCTCGCTCAGCAGTTCGGGGTAACTCAGAGCGCTATCTCCCATATCCTCCGGCGTTTTCGAACCCAGGTAAACGAATTTTCTACAACTGAATAACTTTGGAACACAAAAAAAATTGCAGGGACGAGTCATCGTGAAGACAAGTTCGGGGAGACCCCGCGTAACTTCGAGGTACATGGACCGAAGCATCCTGCGCGCATCTCGCGAAGACCCGAAACGCACTGCTACAGACATTCAAGCTATTATATCAACGCCCGCGACTCCTGCTCCTTCAATAACTACCATCAAACGCCGTTTGCAAGCCGCTGGACTGAATGGAAGGCGGCCTGCAAAGAAGCCTTTCATCAGCGAAAAAAATCGTAAAGTTCGAGTTCAGTGGGCTAAAGATCACCTCAGTTGGACACGCCGTGAGTGGTCTCAGATTGTTTGGAGCGATGAATCCAAGTTTAATATGTTCTGCAGTGACGGTCTGAGGTGGATAAGACGTCCAGCGGGCAAGCGTTTCCTGCCGCAATACCAGTCGCTCACCGTCCAACATGGCGGTGGTTCTGTGATGGTCTGGGGCTGTTTTTCCGCCAGCGGCATGGGTCCAATTAGACGTATTGTCGGAAATCTCGATCGTTACGGCTATGAGAACATAATGGAAAGCACTATGCGCCCTTGGGCCCTCTCCAAATTCGGCCATGGGTTCACCTTTCAACAAGATAACGACCCGAAACATCGATCTCAGCACGTTCAGAACTGGTTTCGCCGTCGGCATGTGGATGTTTTGGACTGGCCGAGCCAGTCTCCCGATTTGAACATCATCGAAAATTTATGGGAACATTTGCAACGAAAATTGACGGGAAGAACATGCAGAAATGCTGATTAAAAGTTTAAGCAGCTAGAGGAGGAATGGAAGGCGATTTCGCAGGCAACCATTGACTCTTTGATTGATTCTATGCCTCGTAGATGTCAGGCAGTCATTGACTCGTAAGGATATGCCACCAAATACTAGAATATTTGTTTTATTACTTCGAAAAAACTGAACATCTCCATAAGCACTTTTTACTATTTCCATTTTTTTTACGAATAAACCTAATAAAGCATTTTCCAAACTTGTTCTATTACTCGAAACATGTGAATTTGGCTTGTAAAAAATATCTGAAAATTTGATCTTCATTCGTTTTTTTTTGAAAAAAGTAATGTTCAATAATTCAATATATTATAACATTTTGGGCGGTACTGTATATGGCTATTTTGAGGGTGTTGCAATAGAAACTCGGCCGAAAAAATTTCTACTCCGATATCCTCTATAACTTGGGTTGTCTTTAAATAGTTTTTTGTTTACAGTCCATCTTGGCTCATCAGTGAATGGGTATCTACAAATTTCTTTAAAAGATCCATTCTAAAGATTTAAAAAAATTTGAAATTGTACAGTAAGACCTAGTTGGGAATAGGTAACATTATATAGAGGAGAAAACATTATTTTAACACATTTTGATGTGCATAACAAAAAATGGTCTCAACTAAGCGTATAATTCTCACCGGAATAACGGGTTTAGACCGATAGTTTGGTTGAGTAGCACGTAGTATTTGACAAGCCGCTCCAGTTCTTTCGTGTTGAACCAGTACTGAAAAGCAGTTCTTTCGTGTTGAACCAGTACTGAAAAGCAGTTCTTTCGTGTTGAACCAGTACTGAAAAGCAGTTCTTTCGTGTTGAACCAGTACTGAAAAGCAGTTCTTTCGTGTTGAACCAGTACTGAAAAGCAGTTCTTTCGTGTTGAACCAGTACTGAAAAGCAGTTCTTTCGTGTTGAACCAGTACTGAAAAGCAGTTCTTTCGTGTTGAACCAGTACTGAAAAGCAGTTCTTTCTTGTTGAACCAGTACTGAAAAGCAGAAACTTATTTGAAGCTTTTTTGGCATCTGTGAGAATGTAAGATCTATCTAGGACGCTCAACTGTTCTGCTTTCTCAATTATTTTTGTTTGAATTGTTCTCATTAAGTTTTTTTGTCATATTATAAGGTCCTATACAAACATCTGCCGGACGTCCAATCTCTATTTGAAAAACACCTTTTTCATGATCAGTCCCACGCTGCTCCTTCTAAACCGTTCGTAAAATGCTGCTTGTAAACTGCGGCATAGCCATATGTTTTTTCAGTGTAAATAACACAAAAGAAAATGAAAGAGTGATTCTCAATTTTTTGTTTTTCTACTGAATATGTATGTATGTTCGTTTTTAATAGATTCATTGTACTGTTTTTCTATTAGTAAGCGTATTTTTGTTGGGTTTTGAGTAGAATGTTATTACTCCTTTTGAAAACAATTTGATAAAAATAAATTTAGATGCTCTTACATTCTACAGGATGCTATCAACTCAATTTCAAACTAGGCCACGTCTTGGGAATTAACTATTTCTAAAGACAAAACAGTGGTAGTTCTTATCGGAAAATCGCATCCTGAAACGAGCTTCTATCTCGAAAGAATCCGAACGAATCGAAGAAAGCAAAGTAGTTCGAGACCTAGGTGTTTATTATGATAATTCTCTAAGTTTTTCACCACATTTAGAGAACATATGTAACAGAGCAACTTCTAGATGTGCGTTCATACTCAGAACTTTCAAGTCCAAGAATCCTTATCTATATAAAAAGCTTTTCGTTACATACGTCCGTCCTCAACTAGAATACTGTTCTACAATATGATCACCATATCAAAAACGTTTTAGAGAACTTTTAGAAAAAGTTCAACTCAGCTTCACTAAACAAGTTTACCGAAGATCAAGATTGCTTGAAATGAGCTATCAGGAGAGATTACAGTATCTACAATTGCAGACTCTCGAGGAGCGAAGAATCGGTGCAGATCAAACCATGACCTTCAGAATAATGACTGGGAAAACACCGATTTCGCCCTCGAGTATCTTCTGCTTGAGCAGGCATAGATACCATACTAGATCTCAGAAATACTCCATAACGAAAGCAAAGTTCAAGTCTGTTAATTTTTCGAACATATTACCAGTTCGAGTAACAGAGAGATGGAACAATTTACCGGAAACTATGTTCTCGTCGAACAGTGTGAAAGCCTTTAGATATGAAATTCAGCCTTTTTGTTGTTCATAACTTATTGAATTCATTCACTATTTCAACTTTTCTCACTTCAGAAAAAGTGTCACGCTTTCAGTGTAGCTGCAATTTCGCTAAGAAATTGTTTGTTTGTTTTTGTCATTGAAAGTTTTGAATGCGATAAACTATTATTAATTTCAAAATTCGGGGACGTTTTTAAGTAAATTTTTTATCGGAAGTTTTCATTACGATTTCCGCAGAAATTGACGAATTAGTTAAAGAGGGACACATTCAGTTGAAACTGCAAAATTTTAAACTCAGGAGTTATGTACCAAAACGGAATTTGAACACAATGAACATGGCCGTATTGAACATTTTCAAACTAAAAATCTTCAGAACTCCAAGCTCGATGGTTTTCGATAAGAAAAAAAGAATAATTTTTTTCTCGGGGTGACTTGATGAGTTCAAAATAGATAGATTGAACGTGCGGATGTTCTTCAATCCAAATAGTTTTTGTTCCTGGGAAGAAAAATGAGAAGCAATTTTTTGGGAGAACCTTGAATTTACAGTAAGCTCGAAAACAAACATTTAAATTTTCCATGTTGCGTTTCTTACAGTTATCACCATACATACTTGGATTGAGTTATTACCAAACATAACTTGGGCAGAAAAAAACAACGAGTGAGTAGGAATCAAAAAACGAGTTGCTGAAAATTGAATAACATCTGAAACCAGAAAAGGATTTTTTTCTTCTCGATACTTTCAAAGAGTTTGAATTTAACCGGTATAATTTTCCCGAAGTCTGGTCGTTCGTAGATGAAGACTTTGAATTTTTCGTTGTTCGATTCCTAGCAAAAAAGATTTTTTAAAGAATAGATAAACACTTTTTAATGATTTTCAGAGCTAGTAATTATTTACAAGCACTTTTTTCCTAACATTACCACAACACACGAGGTTCTTGGGAATAAATATCTATCAAATCCGATCGACTTCTGTATGCTTTAATATGATAGAGTTTTATTCGATAAAACTTTCGAAACATGAACTTCAATAATCACTCAAGGGTTTCTATAAGAGTATACACGTCCCTTTTTACTTTTCATAAGAGTATACAGGTCCCTTGTTACTTTCTATAAGAGTTTACATGTCCCTTATTACTTTCTATAAAGTTTACAGGTCCCTTATTACTTTCTATAAGAGTTTACAGGTCACTTATTACTTTCTATAAGAGTATACAGGTCCCTTATTACTTTCTATAAAGTATACAGGTTCCTTATTACTTTCTATAAGAGTTTACAGGTCCCTTATTACTTTATATAAGAGTATACAGGTCCCTTATTACTTTCTATAAAGTATACAGGTTCGTTATTACTTTCTATAAGAGTTTACAGGTCCCTTATTACTTTCTATAAGAGTATACTGGTCCTTTATTACTTTCTATAAGAGTTTACAGGTCACTTATTACTTTCTATAAGAGTATACAGGTCCCTTACCACTTTCTATAAGGGTATACAGGGGAAGTTATCGTTCCATGCAGTATGAAAAACTAAATGTTTTTCCTTTCCGAAGACTTTGTTCAGCTCAAAAATGTTAATCCTATTTTTGATTGCCAGTGATTGAAATTTTTTTGAAAATTAATAACGATAGCGCTTTTTTCAGGCTCCCACTACTTTCACGATTCTACAGAATAAGAATATTTTGACTGACCTCGAGAACGGGTTCCGAGTAGAAAGTTTTCGCTAAAGTCTGCCACGCTTTAATCGCGATGGAAGATTGTACACCGTATCGAGAAGACGCGTACGAGTTCAGCCTGTACACCAATACTCTTGAAAGATTTTCCTGCATTTAAAGATCAAAACAAAAAGCTTTTTTCTCAGTATTCTGTGTTTTTCCTCAACCGGAAAGATTATTTCTCATAGGCTTCTTTGGCTCAAACTCAACCTTATTTGGCTAAAAAAAAAGCTATTTGTTTTGTACTCATTTCGAGCGTTACTCTTTCTTTTTTTTATAACATAGGCTCTATTGAACAGCTTAAGGCAGTGAAATTACGCTATTCTAGCTTTTGAATAAGTTATGACGCACAATTCCCTGCCTTCATCGTGAATCGGGGATTTTTACAACTTACGACTAATTTTTTTCACCAGCATGCATGGCTAGGAGAATGATACATAACAGTTAGAGCAGCTCACCAACTATTCAATTCGAGAGGAACTCTTCCCGACCACAGTCGATCAATAAATAACTGGTAAAGGACGAAGTTCTGGTTGATGGCTTCCATAGTGATGCCACCGCCAACCAACGTCCTAGAAGAAGACAGGGCGGAACTCCAGCCCTGCAGTAACAGCTTTCTCGTGTTTTTTTAGTGAAGAGTCGACATTTTTTGTGAAGGATGCGTGCTTGCCCCTGAATATGTCCTTGGAGACGAGCACTTTAGTAATCGTGGTTTATCTTACAAAAGTTTCGAAACAAATAAAGCTATAATTTCCGAGGCAGATCTTTGTCTAAATGAAGAACTTACAAGAAACTGGTCCCGTCTTAGTTTCAACTGAATTATTTCCGAACTAAAATTTATGTACAAAGGGTATTATTGTACCTCCAATGATTTAATTTTGAGTTCCAATAATCACTACAGTTTTCCACAACATGAAGGTATCGTTGTTCTGGTGTCAACTAGACTGGCTGCCTATTTCATAATCGAGAACACCAACAACTTCCAGTTGCCTGAGATTGCCTCGAAGTTGAACACTTCCTCCGAAATTATGCAGAACGCACCAAACAAAGTAATGGCCGAAGAAGTCACCAAGGTTCCTGGAAACTTCGCTTTTTACCGGGTTTTGCCAGAAAACGTTTATTTACTGGTTCTCTTTTGTGGAAGCAAATTTTTACAGGATTGTCCAAGTGAAGTTCATCTGTACGTCGGTAGTTTTGAATACAAAAACTAGGGTTAACTTGAACAATGGCGTTTTTTCCGCCTGTAGGTCCAGTACGAGAAGTCTTCCAATTGGAACTCCGGAGAGAAACGCACGTATGGATTTCATACTCCATTTGTCATAGGAGAAGAACCACGACTGCATCAACCTGTAGTAACGCTTTTCTCTTTTTCAAACTCTTTTTATATAAATATTTACATATCTTCTAGTCTATCCCTTCATTCTCTATAATCTCTCTTTTTCTGCTTCCAAAAAGTTTAAAAGTTGTTTGTAATAAGGAGTTTTTAGTCTCTCAATGAAAAAACTTTTGAAACTTTTTATGTCTGTGTCTTTGACTCTGAGAGCTATCTAGCTTTTCCTCCGTTCATTACTATTGTTTAATCGGACTTTCATTTCTTTTTTCTTTCACCGCTCTCTCTCTCTCTTTTCCAATATTTGCAGACCTCACATAATCCTTACCAAACACATTTCGCATTTCCTTCTTGACAGCCGTTGAAAATAGCGGCCGACATCTGTCTTAACTTGGACTCCTCAAATGTTTTAGGCGGCATTTCATTGTATGCGTCCGCGCTGTAAACGTGTGCGATGTCTCCGTAGAACTCTCTTTGCTGCAAGGTTGGCAAGACTCGAACAGTCGCTTTCCAAAAAAAAATTATTGTAAACTTACTTTAACATAGATAATCGTTGCTTACATATAAAGTATAGTTTATTGAATTGACCCCTCTCCCCACTTTCAACACTTTGCACTTAAAAATGTCAACGAAGTATTGTAGTTTAAAATAGCGCTTGCCCTTTCCATTGGCACGACACTTCGTGGTGAGAAAAATAGCACATAATTATTATGCTTCCGCAGTGTTACTCAAACAATATGAATGTTGAACCTCGACTTCTAACGCTTCATTAGTATGATAAGAAAACAAACATGTAAATTCATGCATAAAATGAGACATAAAGGATACACGACTTTTAATTTTGAACCCTGAAATTTTTTGACTTACTCTGTAATTAAGTAAGCGTGCTAAAGTACAAATACTTCAGTTTTGTTTGACGAGGCGTTTTTTTATTAAGAAAAAGACAAAAAATGAAATTTTTGAATACTTATTGAATAGTTGCTGTTGACAAACCTTTCTAATGAAATGAGCGGAGATATTGATGAAGAAAGGTTCCGAAGGATCGAGAGAATACAAACAACTGTTGCTTTCGTTGAAGCTCAACCAGCACTTGTTCCGCGTAAACTTCAGTTCGGGATGCATTCTGAGTTATTCCAGAATTTAAATCTTCAGTACGTTCATCGACCTTTGGTGTCGCAGTTATGGCAGGACAGCCATTTACCTAACGGTTTGATATGGGTAAAACCTTATCGTACTGTGTGCCTACCCCGGAAAAACCCGCTAAAACCAAGAAGATTACAAGTGTAAAACCTGAGATCAATCACAAAGTTCTAGTGGAATTTTGAGTGTATCGTATGAATATAGCGCTTACCCGCCGTGTTACGTGAATAAGTGTTAGAGAACTGTATATTAATTTTTTGAATAAAATTTTCTTTAAAATCGGAAATTCGGTAACTCCAGTGTATAGATCATCGTTTGTTTTTGGTTCAAGGTTCACGGTGGTGAATTGGACGCTGTCAATGCATACTGTAATGTGAATTGGACGCTGTCAATGCATACTGTAATGTGAATTGGACGCTGTCAATGCATACTGTAATGTGAATTGGACGCTGTCAATGCATACTGTTATGTTAATTGGACGCTGTCAATACAGACTGTAATGTATTCAGTTGCATTTTCATTCCATTCTTCGTCGAACTCTATACTTAATACAAGAGCTAAACTTCTTTGTTTAATGTAACATTCTGGCATAAAAAAAGCTCAAAGCTACCCAAGTGTCTTAAGCCTCACATTGAAAACTCTTCAGGAACGAATCCGGCGAAAGTGGGAAGAACTGGTACGATACCAAGAGAGACCATCCGCAATGCGATTCTACGCCCCAGACTGGCTTGAGCCATGAAAAAGTCATCCGAAACTGGACCACCTAGTCTCCGTATGTTGCCCATTCGATGCCTGACAAATGCCTGGATTACCATGTTATCTTGAACCTATCAAAACAACATATAATCATCACGACATATCAAGATTGGATGATAAATCTTCAAATTATAAGTTACACAGTTTTGATAGGCAGTGACGCCTGGTTAAGATGACAAATGAATGAAATGTTGCGCAGAAAAAAGCTAGTCCACCTGCTGGGATTGAAACCAGCCATCTCGACTCAAACCGGGAGCACGCGTTACCATTACACCACTTGGACACATTGCTGTTCTGTGCGATAGTGCTATACGGCTCTTATGCCTTGTTCTCTTAGTCACGCATGTCTATCAAGCGATTCCATCATTAATGAAGCGTAACTTCAGAATTCACAAACACTTTTTGAGATTCTCATACCATTTTTGTTTTATGAACAGTTTAATAGTTAAAAAGAAGACTTCTTTCAATCTTCAGCCAATAAGTCTCCGCATGAAAATCTAAACAATGATATGAAAACATCAGGAAACTTTAGAAAGAAATACTTCGAGGACGAGAACAGAATGAGTTTGATAGAAACTGGGTTTTTTCTTTGTAATATGGCTTTTCATCAAATCAAAAGCTCAACATTGCTCATTAAACCCAGGAAAAAAATATTCTTCTTATATGACTTAAAAACTAAATTCAATACTGTACATAAAAGTTTCATTGCCGTCAAGCTCTATTCACTAGAACATTTTCACAAACATTCAGCGAAGCCGGAGTTTTTTTCATGTTTACGCCCTATGTGTCAAGGATTCATTTCGTAGTCAACCTTTTGAAATATAACCTTTAAAGGTAACTTTGAGTTCAAAAAAAAGTCAGATTACAGGCCTAGAAACTTTTTTCTTCTGTTTTTGCAGACGTTCATCAGAAAAGTTTTTTCTAATTTTTTTTTTACCGCAGGAAGTCTTTAGAGACATGATTAGTAATGTAAATGTAGGTCATAAGGAACCAAGCAGAGAACGCAGGTCCTGAGAAGAAGTGGCGCAGGCCTGTCTCCGAAACTCCCATCTCTAACCAGAGCTGCTTCCAGAGCATTTCCTGCCCAACCGGCATGTACATCATGTTGAAGCCACCTGATTTTATTATTTGAGGAATAAGACTTAGTTTTTACATCCCTCTTTCCCTCGAAATTAATGTCTCTTTAGTGGTTTGTTTGTCTAGAAGTAAGCCAAGAAAACACAACGGTTAATATGTAGAATAATTTTTTTAGGGACAAAGGGTACTAAAGCTATGAATAATTTTCCTTTAGAACATAATAAAAGTTCACTGAGTGCCATCCAATCCAGGAATCGCTCCCATTCTGTCCATCCCCACCAAGCGAAGGAATACGAAAACGTACAAGGATTCCCGAAAAATCGAATCCTGAAAGTCGAGTTTGTTTTTTTCAAGTTTTTTCTCCAAAAAATAGTGATTCAAGAGTTACAATATAATCGACTAACATCGGCGATTTGTAGATGACATCGAGCTGCTTCGGTCGACGTCGACATCGCTTGTGCGAGAAGTGCGAGCCTTCCCAAGTGACAGTTGAGAGACAGTACTCTCTGATATATGCCTGAAAATTTCATCCGTCCCGGAAATCGAAACTTAAATCCCTTTCCGAGTAGTTTTCTTGAGTATTAGTTTTCTATTTTTCAAAGAAAAACTGAATTTACAAATGAAGTGAGAATTATTTCAATACAAGCCTATTTGAATGACTCCTCATTAAATCAACATCTTTTTTTCAATTTACGATTTATTCTTGCGTAATGAATTCGGAGTGAAAATATTATGTTCTTTTGCAAGCGATGATTTTGTTTTTAAAAAAATTGCAATCAGCTAATTATGGAGAAAAAACTACCCGCCAGATAATTAACGCAAATTTTTCGAACAGATTTCTACACACATTTACACATCTGCTATTTTGGCAGGGTAGAAGATAAAAAGTTTAGTTCCTGATTAGTCACACAAAGTAAGTAATTAGGAAGATTTAAAGGTCATGAGGATTATTTACACTCTCAGCCTATCACCCACAGCAATCATTAATTATACATTTTAAAAATTATAATACTTACATGGACAGCGTAAAGAGCCCCGACGGTAGAGGATGCATCTATGTGTAGTTCCCCCAGTTCATTAACAAAGAGCCTTGCTTGCCCCGGCTCAAGTTCCCTCTGAGGTAGTACAGTAATCCTTGAGAACTCTTCGCCCACCTGTGCTTTATTAAATGGTTAGTTTGCACGTTGAGGATAAATTTCAGACATCAGCGGGGCACGCGTTGTAATTATTTCCAAGTGAGCTCGTCAACGAGCGAAGCGACTTTAAACGAGCTACATTTACTTTGCAAAGAACAGGAACTCCAACTCGGTTTTGTGTACGCCTTTTATGAAAAGCGATGTTAAACAATTCCCAGTTTCAAAAATCAAAAAAGGCAGCATTTGAATAGACAAAATGAATTAAAATCAAAATCATCTGTTAGAAGAATCATTGCATTCCTCGCTGGTATGGCGTAACTGGTAATACTATGGAAACTTAAGTTTTAAAAAAAATCGAGCATGGGTGCATGGGTATGGAAAGTGAGTAATGGAGTCTTAAAATTTAAGATAAGGACTTTTCTAGCGTTAGACTACAATAGCAGGAATTTAGTAGGTTCATGTTTCTCAACACGATTTTCTGTGGAATGTGAATCAATAACTGTGTTTCCATTGTGTCTGAAAGTATAATAGCAATCGCTTTTAACAATCACTTTACAATAAGAAGTAGCAATAAATAACATTATTTCTCTGCAACTTGTGGAGAGACAAAAAAACATTTAAAAAAATTACTGCTATCATAGTCTCAGACTAGAAAAGCCCCTTTTTTATAATATAACAAACGATGATTCTTCCAATCAAACCTCTTATACTACTCTATCTCTTACCCTCTGTGGCTTACACTTCTATCTTGCTTCTTGTTACTCGAGACCCTCACAAGCTCGAAGAGCGCTAGTTTTCTCTACAAAAAATCTTAATAGTAACCTTAAAAAGTTAAGGAACCTAAGCTGCATCGCAGTGAAATTTTTCACATAATCGGAATTTCGGAACTTCAATTGTTTGTGGCTTCTTATCGACGGAGATACAGCCTATGTTGACTGAAGTCTTGAAACACGCTGAATTATTCGTTCAACCAACCCATTGAGGCAGTCGTTGAAGAACTCCTTTGACAGCTTCTTCGTCAACTTCTGGATGTTCTATCACTAATCGGGCTTCAGAAACGCCCTCCAGAGCTATATTCTGCAGTCGAAAAGTTTTTAAAACTCCTTTTTCAGTGAATACCCACTTTATTCTTGAAACTTCGGTTAAAAGTCTTCTACAGGGCGTGGCAAAAGTTGAGATGGACAGTAATTTTTCTCTAAAAATTTAACGGATAGAGAAAATCAAGAAAAAATTCACATAAAATATTCAAATTTTGAGATAGAACTGCTTTTCAATCGAAAAGTCCTCCTTTCTCTCTTCTCTCTGACACATGCGCAGAGTCGCTTCTGGAAGTCACCCAACATGTAAGCGACGTCAAGATCATGTCACGTCTTATGGACGGTGAGCTTCCGACTGTCAAAGTTCTTCTGGAGAGAAAAACAGACATTGCTTTCAACGACCGACCACATAGGAAAGTCCAAAGTGTTCATTCAAGGCTGTACGAAGGCTATTCGGCGGAGTTGGTCATGCAGCGGAAATTGGTTTTTCACCAGTCCTCCACCGCTACGAAGGCTATGCGGCGGAGTTGGTCATGCAGCGGAAATTGGTTGTGCACCAGTCCTCCACCGCTTTAGCCTTGTGAACATGCGCAAAGCCATGCTGAACGCCAAGCTGCTAATCGCAAAGTGAGCCTGGCTTCCGAAAAATAGTTTTTCCACAAGAATGTCGTTCAGGTAGTTATAGTAATTGACTTTGACTCCCTGCTCGACAAAAACGGGTTAAGTCTTGCCAGTCACGGTAACCCTGGCTCAGACCATGACGGAAGCAGAATGGCCTTCGCACAATGCGTAGCGGTCTTACTGACCTCTTCGACATATCTCGACCAAATTCTATTGTCCTGGTCGCTGTAGGACTTTAGTGAAGAACTTCTCATCAGTGGAGAGATTATCCAGATTTTCCACCGGCTTCAATCGCTCAATCAGTTTGAAGAAAAAAAACTGCGACGACGGGTCCGTCAATGCGTGAGTCTTTTGCAGCTTGATAAAACAGAGTCACATGCAAAATTTGACGATTTCCGGGAAGACATATTTGAGATATTAATCTCTTTAGAGACTTCCGGAGACTCCGCTTATGGTTTTAAAAAAAATCTTGTTACGGATCTTTCTCGTTTGAAAAAAAGTTGCGGTCACTGCTCTGCCGCTCCCAGAACGGTTATTCGTCGTACGAGTCTCGTGAAAATGACTAGGGATGTTTTAAATGGTCCTGCTGGAGAATCCAGTGATTTTGGCGATGTCCTTTTTGAGTGTGACCGAACTGGCTGAAGCGCAAAATATAACCTCGGAAAATATCAGTAATTATTACTTAGAAACAATAAGAGCTATCATTTTGAATTTTTCATGGTATGTTTGCAATGTTTAGACTAAGATACGAGCGAAAATTTACTTGTTTGCGACAACAAACACAAAAATTACGAATCGACAAAGTCCACCTCAACTTCTTGCCAGACCCTTTATAGTGTTTCTTTGAATAGTAATGTTTTGGTTAATACCTTTTTATATATTGAACCTTCCTATTTTCCATAGATATAAAAAAGATCTTTAGTGGATAGATACACATATGCTAGAACCTTTTTGTGGAAGATAATCCGTGTTTAAATTTGCTTTTATCAAGTTTTTCATTCACTAACCTCCGTAACGAGTTGATATGCGAAAGCAACGGTAGCGCAAATGAGAACTCGCAAGAGGGGACACGTCATAGCCCGATTCCTTGGAAGGTTTTGATTTTAAAAAGGTTCATAACCACAGTTTGGTACTTTTTAGCGAAGACTTTTTGAAAATTTGAAGATTTGGTGAAAATCAAGACACCGGTCCGGCGGAATAGATGGATGTGAGGGGGAGGAAAAGAGAATAAGGGCTAGGGGAAACTGTAAATATTGGCAAATTAGGAAAATATTGGCAAACTAGGAAATATTGGCAAACTTACACAAATTTTCAGATGACTGGCATGCCGAAAACGAGACAGCATCACACTAACAAAACATGCTCTAGATTTTAAAAGATCCCGTTTACACGAAATTGCCTTTTAACTTTTATTGATATTCCGGCTAAGCCTAAAACAAATTTAACGCTAACGAATGGTAGGAACTCAGAAAAAGACCTTATCAGACTATCTATCTCATATTTTTTCGTTTTTTTTTCTGGGAACCAATAATGCAAATTAATGCTGCTGAATACCGTGGACTCTAAAATCATAGACCTCGAACGGAACTTCTAAAAACAAGATTCATTTATTTATTTATTTATTTATTTATTTATTCATAAATCAATACTGATGTGACAAAACATAAAATAACTCATACAATAGTGAGCGATGCTCTTGACAATAACATCTGAACAATGATTTTCTAGAATAAGAAAGGAGAGAGAAAGCAAACAAGGAAACAATTCAGAGATTAGGTAAGTGCAGATCGAGAATTTCAAGAACATTTAGCATTTTGAGCCTCTTTTTGAACACTTTAGAGTTAGGAGAAGTCATAACTTGAGCAGGTAAACTAATCATACACCTAGAAGTTCTTACTCCAAAAAAATTGAAAGTTAACCTCTTGTTTGTGAAGGGTACGTGGAAATTAAAGGCGGATGTTCTACCATTACACGGTTTGAACACATAAAAGGTACTAACTTTAAGATCAACTTCACCTCGGATTTTTTTGAAAGCGTAAGTGAGATCATTAATGATTCTCCTACAATAGATTTCGGGAATACTATAAACAAACCCTGAGGATTAATCAGGGATTGCGTTCTGTTAGACTGTAATGCGAAATTACTTCTGAGGACTACACCTCAGTTGCCAACTGATACTATAAGCAAATTTCCTGCATGAGAAGCTACATACATGGAAAAAGTGTGAAGAAGGGAGGGCGTGGTTAAAGTTGAGAAACAGAAACTTTCTTGATGATAATCTCTACGATATTTCCACTTCAACTAAGATTATATGATATATAGAGAAAAAAAAGCCCAAAAACTAATTTTTCATGATTTGAAGTTGATCATGTTCTCTCAGAATTTTATAAGATCTGCTTGATTGTCATGATATGTATATCGGTTATACAAAGAGTCACCTGAGACGAAGAGGCACGAAGAGGAGAGCTTAAAACGTTGTCTTGAAGCTACAAAGCTCCCGGTTTGACTCTTCAAAATTACACAGGAATGTGAATCCCATCTCGAAACTGCAGTGACTGAATTACGTTATGTAATAGAACAATAAGACTACAATCAGGAATCTCTGCTGGTGTAATAGCCATAACTTAGGCTATACAAAGCAAAAGTGGAGAAAAGGAAAGTTCTTTTCCACAAGACACATAAAACACATCAAGTATTGTATGTATAACCTATGTATGTGAAAATTTCAAAATTGTAAAAGGAAGTTCCCAAGAAAGATCCCTCAATTAAAGATGCGCCAGAAAATAGTTTGCTTCAAAACAAGCGCAATTCGTGTTGGCAAACAGAGCTCCCGGTTGTTTTGTCCGTTTTTGTTTGAGTAAGCGATAACCAAGTCTTCACGGACAGGAATACTTTCTCACGCTTTCTGGAGGCCTTGCACTGGAATACAATAGAATGAAAGATGATGAAAAGGCTTGCGTACTTTTCTTGGCAATAGAAATGTCTTGTTATTGTACTTGGAGTGACGCGCAGTTTCTGTTATTTTTTGTTGTTGTTGTTGCTTGAACTTGGCGTAGCAGAGCATAACCGAGCAAAATCATGAGAATGTTCAAGAACGTTTAAACTGAAAACATCTACATATGCAATGATCAGCTGATGGCGTTCGGAATATCAACCATTATTGTTACGTGTAGCGTCATTTTCTCCTTGAAAGTACTTTTTCTCTGGTACTCTCAACACAAAAAAGTTTTTTAGCGGTGTTACAGAAGCGGAAACCCATGAAATGGTTTACAGTAGAACGGAAACGATTGCTAGAGTTTCTTGTTAAAAGCCTATCCTACTTTCTTGTTCGTATTTTACAACAAAAAAATCATAGCTTCTCACACGAAATCTTCTCCTCAGGTCTCATATTTTTAATTAACATCTGCTGAGATGAGTTGCTCGACCACTTCAAGAGCACTAATATTAACTTAATTGCCGTTGTATGACTTAGTTTTTAAACTTTTTTTCTAGTCGCCATGCAGTACAAACAAGTCTGCATAAGTTAATCCCGTTAACGATATTTCTGGACAAATTTTTCTTGGCGTTCAAGCTATGAAGATAAACAGTTGCAAGTTAGGACATGCAATCTCGAAGTTGACGTTACACGACCAAAAGCATGGGCAAAGCAGCGATGACAAGAAATTATCTATGTGGTAATGAAAGCCAGCTGATTAAGCTTGAGGGAAGCCCCCCCCCCTTTGGTAGCCAGCTGATTAAGCTTGAGGGAAGCCCCCCCCCCCCTTTGGTAGCCAGCTGATTAAGCTTGAGGGAAGCCCCCCCTTTGGTAGCCAGCTGATCAAGCTTGAGTGAAGCCCCCCCCCTTGGTAGCCAGCTGATTAAGCTTGAGGGAAGCCCCCCCCCCCTTTGGTAGCCAGCTGATCAAGCTTGAGTGAAGCCCCCCCCCCTTTGGTAGCCAGCTGATTAAGCTTGAGGGAAGCCCCCCCCCCCCCCTTTGGTAGCCAGCTGATTAAGCTTGAGGGAAGCCCCCCCCCTTTGGTAGCCAGCTGATTAAGCTTGAGGGAAGCCCCCCCCCTTTGGTAGCCAGCTGATCAAGCTTGAGTGAAGCCCCCCCCCCCTTGGTAGCCAGCTGATTAAGCTTGAGTGAAGCCCCCCCCCCCTTTGGTAGCCAGCTGATTAAGCTTGAGGGAAGCCCCCCCCTTTGGTAGCCAGCTGATTAAGCTTGAGGGAAGCCCCCCCCTTTGGTAGCCAGCTGATTAAGCTTGAGGGAAGCCCCCCCCCCTTTGGTAGCCAGCTGATTAAGCTTGAGGGAAGCCCCCCCCTCCTTTGGTAGCCAGCTGATTAAGCTTGAGGGAAGCCCCCCCCCCTTTGGTAGCCAGCTGATTAAGCTTGAGGGAAGCCCCCTCTCTGAAAGTCTAAAAAACTGAGAAAATATTTTTCTTAACTTTTTGAACACTTTAGATCTTCCATGCCCAAATAAGCGTGACAAAATTGCGTATGTCTTTTGCGTCATCATATTCTGAAAGGGTCATAATTAAAATCTTGCATGCTTGAGAGAAATTGACTATGCATCACTCACCGAATCAGCGTTTCACAGCTTTTAAAACATAAGGAAAGGCTATGAACGAAAAAGAAAAAACAAATTGCGTTTTCTATTGAATATTCTTCTTGAAATCTTGTTCTCTAAATTTTAAGTCACCAGAAAATAAATATTTACTTTATAACTTTCTGATTGGAAAGTAATGAGAAGATCTTCGTAAACTTCATAGAGATGAGAAAATACTTGCCATTCGATTATCTAACCCCCCCCCCCTCCTTGTTGGAAGAGAACCCTATTTTCCAGATTCGCACGTGCGGAAGGCTAACCTGGACCTAAACTAGTTGATAAATATGTAACATATCCATATCAAATTTCTTCCATTTCATATCACAATTTCATAATTTCATGTTTTCATATTTTATTTCATAATTTCATATCAAACATATCCAAAAAAATTGAAAAGACCATTTCTTCCAGCTGAGAAGGTCCAATACACGAAAGGGCAGAATCAAGATCTGATTCCCGGTCCCAAAATCTAACTGTAGAGCCAATAGTTTCGCAGTCCGAAATGCTAAAGTTTTCAACAACAGCATCTGAAAATGAATTGTTTTTTTAGGAATAATGTCATTCATTGTTAAATTTATGTGTATTTAAAATGTCTGCGGAGGAAATCTCACCTCACATCCCAAATAACTGTTCGAAATTTTCTCACGGAACATTGTATGTACATACAGCCGTTCTAAAAAATGTAGTTTCATTGAATTCTGCGAACTGTTATGGAGCGTTAGAATTCCACTTTTCACTTTGCAAAGTAATCTCTGCAAAGTGAAAAAAATTTCTACTTCTCCAACTTTATGCTATATTTTACCACTCTCTCGCACCGATCGTTGTTTACGTTGTGGTTTAAGAGTCATGGAGCGTTCAACGGGATCACTTTGCAGAGATTACTTTGCAAAGTGAAAAGTTGAATTCTAACGCTCCATTAGTTGTGCTATTCGGTGACGTGATTGGGCGATCATGTCTACTTTCCTTTCAAAATTCTAGAACAGCGTGGAAGAAGCCGGTTTGAAGCGAGCAGAAGCTGGAACCCATCGACGCTTTGTTTTCCAGGCCATGTAAGATTTTTCCGGTGGAAAATCAACTCAAAGCTGCGATAATGTTAATTTTAACACACAAAAAACCGTGTTTAACTTTTCATGACACTCGAAAAAGAGCGTTGAAATCCGGAATACGAGTACCTTGCATGATCGTCTTCATAGACATGTTTGTTAACAGATACCTATATATTCCTTATTAGAAAAAAGGCCTTGTAAATTCCTTTCGAAGTCTGCAATTTACTATGAAAATTTAATGTTTCGGGTAAGTTGAGAATTCAGGAAAAAACAATCAACTTTCATTCTTTTTATGTCCACATTATTCTACTGGAAAGAAGCTTTTAGCTTCAGGAAAAAGAAAACTGAAGCAGTGTACTGCCAGAACCGAAAGTAGCAACTTCTAAAATACTTCCCTGCCAGAACCGAAAGTAGCAACTTCTAAAATACTTCCCTGCCAGAACCGAAAGTAGCAACTTCTAAAATACTTCCCTGCCAGAACCGAAATTAGCAACTTCTAAAATACTTCCCTGCCAGAACCGAAAGTAGCAACTTCTAAAATGTTATGTTTTGCAAGACAAACACAGTTTGTTGAAGTAAAACATTTATTATGCTTCACTGCGAATATTCATCAGATAGCTATGCACCCTGCGCGCACTAGCAAGATCTACCTTTTTTTTTAGATCGAAGTAGATCACTTCTGGAAGAAGGACAAGAGGGGTAGCACTCTTGTCCACGTGATTTTCTACTCGATAAAAATATTATGTAACACAAGGAGTGTGTTCTTATGCATTCGCAGAACATATCCTTCCAGTGTTAACGCGCGAGTGTTTGCTCGCCCACCAGTATAAAAGGGGCACTCTGACCCTTCTTTCTCAGTTGCAATCCTGTAGCTCTCGTGGTATGTGAACAACTTTATTCACAACATTATTCACCAAACACATCACTTTTTGGTTTTCCAGTGTCTTCTCTTCTTGCCCGGTTCTGTCTTTCTGTCAGACGATGCTTCCTTCAGAAGAGATTTCTTCTTTTCTCTGCAATAAGAGGTCTTTGGGTGGGAGAAAAACGAGAGTTTTAAGGGTGGGTATTTGTGATAAATATTCGCGGTGAAGCATAATAAATGTTTTACTTCAACAAACTGTGTTTGTCTTGCAAAACATAACATAATACTTCACTGCTCATATTCATCAGATAGCTCATTCAACACACCTCTCATTCAGAATAACCTCCTGATACGAAATGTGAGACTCTTTGTGGTAAAACTTTTCAAAAGTTGACCCCCCTGATGCCCAGTTTGCAGCAGCCATAATTGTCTTGCTGCTGAGACCTCCACGGCTTCCCGCTGAAGTGGAGGCTGCTCTTGTGGAGTGGGCTCCATAAGTACTATCTATAACCGCCGAGGATAGAACTTCCCTCAACCATCTGGCGATGGTTGAGCTACATACTTTTCCATGTGGTTTTATTGTTGACCTCATTAAATAACCATCATGTTGTCGGTATTCTTTTGTTCTCTCTATGTAATCCTTCATGTTACTGATTGGACAAATGTTGGAGTCTTTTTTGAAGCATTCAAACAATGCTGTGTGTGGCCTAAACCCAACCTTCCGATTCTTGTTCATATGTGATATGGTAAACACCCATTTATCTGTACTTTTTTGAACTGAATCTAGGGATAACTTAGCTATCTCTGAGACCCTGTTTGGAGAACATAAAGCTAGTAACATCACCAGCTTTTCCGTTAGTTGTCTTAGTGACAACAAATCGTTTTCTCCTAAATCCTCGCCAACCAGTATAAAAGAGGCACTCTGACCCTTCTTTCTCAGTTGCAATCCTGTAGCGTACGTGCTAGGCAGTCTCATCGATGAACCGCTATCCTGGCCTTCCCTTCCACGTCTCCTTGGGATCCCGATAGGACTCGTCTAGGACGTCTTACCCAAACCTGCCAAGAACCTTTCATGTTCCTACCTGGGACGCTGACTTGTCAGACGTACCGCTTGAACAGTTGAAGTGTTGGAGGAATAAGCAACACGAGTTGATTTTTCGGAATCAGAAACTCGTGTTGGAGGCTTGGATTTATTCATAGCCTGTGTGGATTCGCGAGAATCTTAACCTTAAACCCTTTTATTAAAGGTACTTCTGAGAACCTATCACGTTTCTCACCAGGGACTCTGACTTGTCAGAGGTACCGGTGGAGACGGTTGAGTTGGTGGAGGAAGTAACAACATGGGTTGATTTTATGGAATCAAGAACTCGTGTTGGAGGCTTGAAATTCATTCATAGCCTGGGTGGATTCACGAGAATCTTAACCTTAAACCCTTTTATTAAAGGTATTTCTGAGAACCTATCCCGTTTCTCACCGGGGACTCTGACTTGTCAGATGTACCGGTGGAGAAGGTTGAGTTGGTGGAGGAAGTAACAACATGAGTTGATTTTTTGAAATCAGAAACTCTTGTTGGAGGCTCGAATTTCATTCATAGCCTGGGTTGATTCGCGAGAATATTAACCTTAAACCCTTTTTATTAAAGGTACTTCTGAGAACCTATCCCGTTTCTCACCAGGAACTCTGACTTGTCAGATGTACCGGTGGAGACGGTTGAGTTGGTGGAGGTAGTAACAACATGAGTTGATTCTTTAAATCTAAAACTCTTGTTGAAGGCTTGAATGTAGTTCATAGCCTGTTTAGATTCACTAGTTCAGAACCCCTACAATTTCTTTTAAAAGATAGTAGAAAAAAGCTGACGTAGACAACAGAGTCTTTAACATGACTATATCCCATTTATGATAATGTCATTTTGAGTTATCAGGAGTGAATACTGGTCGAACTATGACTTGATAGATAACTTTCACGCACTTGATAATGCTTAGAAGAAATCAAGGTTCACTAGATCTTCAATTCTTGTTGCAGGATGGAAGAGAATCATGAGGAAGAGTCCGATCCTAGCAACTGCTCCATCACAAAAGAACCTTCTCTCAGAGCGGAATGATCTTCGAAAAGAAAGGGAAGGAGGCAGCGGGCAGCGATGAGAAGAAGATCTCCATCTCCCTCATACCCTCGTCATATTCGTCCTCTGAAGAATCAGACGAGGACGTCAGAAACCTGGAAGAGACCTTAAAAAGAACGTCAGCTGAAAGAGAAGCATTGATGCAAGCGATGCCACTCCCCACTTCGATTTATGCTCTTCCGCCAAATATCGATGAAGAGATCCCTCAGGAAAGAGGAGCATCGGGAAAGATTTCGAGCCCCAGGGAAGAGCCTGCTGGAAGAGGCACAGAAAAGGGTGGGATCGAATGACATTATCAAGTCACTCGACAAATTCAAAGCTTCGCGGAAGAAGTAGAAGAAGCCAAAGCCACCAAAAAAGTCAGCGAATTATTCCTGTGAGAATGACAATATTTTTAAGACTATCGTAAAGACCCGAGATTCCTCCCCTCAACTAAAAGCCGGGAAAATAAGGAACCATTCTCACGAATGGGTTAATGGTTTGGGATAGTTTTATCCAGCGATCCTTGGGTTAAACGATGTGTCTACGGGTACTGCTTGGATTTCGAAAGATCACCCACACTTATGAGAGGTCTAAGTAAGGTGAATAGATCTAGGAAAGACGAATCCCTTATTGGAGAGAAAGTGCATCACCTCTTATCAAAAGGAGCAATTTTCGAAGTACAAACGGGGGGAAAAGTTTGGTTATCTAGCATCTTCTGTGTCAAAAAGAAAGAAGGGGGGTCAAGACCAATTATCAACTTGAAACCCTTAAATGCATACTTGAACGTTAAACACTTCAAAATTGATCAATTTCACATGATTCGCATTTTCGCGAGTAGGAACGATTTCATGGTCGAAATTGATTTTCAAGATGCATATCAAGCAATACCCATCCACAAAGACCATCAAAAACAACTGGGTTTCGAGTCCAAGGGAAGACAGTACAAGTTCACAGTTCTTCCTTTCGGTCTAGCATCAGCTCCTTACGTTTATTCACGCTTAATTAAAGTAGTCGCTGAAGAGCTGAGAGCACTAGGAGTTCGACTTTTGGTTTACCTAGATGACTGGATCATCTTTGAGAACAACAAAACCAAATTAACAGAAATAGTAGATCAACCACTGAGGCTATTCGAAAACCTGGGTTTGACAGTGAACAAGAAGAAGTCTTGTACCATACCGTCTACTAGAGTCGAATTTCTGGGATTCATTGTGGATACTTGCAAAGGAACAGTAGAGATACCACAAAAAAGATAATAGGGTTAAACAATTAGCCTCAGAGATTTTGGAGAGATACCAAGTAAGGTTGAGTAGAATTGCGACTTTCCTAGGGAAAGCAACTTCATTTCTTCCAATATCGGGTTATCTACAATTTCACCTGCGTACAATTCCACGTTGGTTATCAACAAAAAAAATCCAAATCAACCATCATATTTTGATAAAATAGCTACCATCAGCTGTAAGAGACAAATTAAGATGGTGATGTAACCAATTCTCATCAGAACATTATGAAGATATCATCTGGAAACCGGTCACAGGAGATACGGTTACATCAGATGCTTCTGATGAGGGTTGGGGCGCGGTTTGGAATGGTATAACAACTGGCGATAGATGGTCGGAAAACGAAAGATCCTTTCATATTAACGTAAAGGAAACCTTAGCGGCTTTTTTCGCCCTGGGTTCCTTTATAGATAATAAGAGGAAAACAACTATCCGACTAGAATTGGATAACACATCTGCAGTATACTATATTAACAAGTTCGGAGGGTCAAAGAATGCACAGCTTGACAGTGTAACACATTTGATTTGGAACTTCGCCAGAGATAGAAATTTGCACTTGATTGCAACCTATAAACCTGCTATAGAAAATACTGTAGCATACTTCGAATCTCGTAACTTCTTCGAAAAGACAGAATTCAGTCTGCACAAGAACTTGACCAATCTCATTTTCAAGACATTTGGAAAACCAGACTGGGACTTATTCGCCTCTAGACTTAATTTCAAAGGCAAAAAGTTCGTAGAGTCGCTGATGCTAAAAATGAACATCTATGAAAAAAAATGAATCCGAAGATATAACTATGCAAAAAAATTATACCTATGCACATTACACAAAAAGGTTTTATACTGCGTCCGTGCAATAGGAAAACGCGTCGCACAGAAACGCGTCGCACTTCGTGTTTTCCACGTCAAAGTTGTTTCAAACCATTTAATAATGCGCTTCAAACCGTTTTTGGGTAGCGGTTATAACATTTTTTTCAGAAAACGTTTTTAACAGTGACAGTTATTTTTCTGTGTGTGAAGGCTCTTTTCCATTATTATCTGCTGAAAAACTTGAGCTCCGAAAAGGCTCTCTGTGCTCAGCAAACTCTTTCTCCAGCGTAGCGATAGCATATCGCAACGCCTGGAGTTCTTCATCACAATAAAAATAGAAAGCGCATGACTTCCTCCATTCAATGGACTGAAATTCGAAGGACTGAAATTCGAAGCAATTAATAGAGATAACAGCAGTTTGAAATCACTGATAGATCTCTCAAAGTCAAAATCGGAAATCTAAATTACAAAACGAATCTTAAAACTGATTAATTAAATTCAGCATTGGCATGGCACATTTAAACACACCTTTTCATAGGTAGACATTTTGTTCAAGAAAGGTAGACGTTTCACTAAAATAGGCACGAAATCATGGTGACGTCGCACGAAATTATACTGACGTCGCATGAAATTAGGCTGACGCTTTTTTTCAAAATATGTAGACGTTTTTCGAATTAGTCCCCCCCCCTCCGAATTCCAGACTGTCATTGTGCTGTTTGTGTGAAGAGACGCATGTTCACTGGCACGCTGCCAATGTGTGCTGGCACGATACCAATGCACTATACAAATGCACTAAAAAGACTTTCTTCTTGGGTGCAATATGTTCCTCTGGCAAGAGCCCTCTCTACTCCGTCGACGAGGACGTGGAGCTCGATCGCAACTCACACACGGAGAAGATCTTAAATGAGTATAAGTCATATGTCTTCCTGCAAGGCGGAGCGCCTTGCCGCACTGCGAAGTTCACTCAGGAGTGATGCGCAGCCAATCTTCCGGCCTTCGTGACCAAGTCGGAGTGGCCGGCTTCTTCTCCTGACCTTAACCCGTTCGAATGTCCTATTTGGGGCTACTTGCAGTCGAAAGTCTGTGCAACACGTCCTAAAGATTTGGACGTCCTAAAAGCCCGTCTGACTAAGTAATGGGAGCGTCTTTCTCCCGAATACTTGCGAGCCATGGTTCAAAAATTTGAAAAGCGTCTCAAGCGGGTTGTTAATTTGTACGGTGGCCGAATCGAATGATTTTTTTCATCGGTTATCTACAATATTTCCGATAAACATTCATGTACTGTCAAGCCTATTTTTTTCTTTCTCGAAAAGAGAATGGCTCAAAACCAATTTTCCATTTTTATGCTGCACTCTGAATTTGAAATGATTAACCGTTCTATCTAAACTGATTTTAAGAGTAGAGGAAACCGCAATGTATCACGCTTTTGCCCACCCCAATCTCAACTTTTACTTTTCTGTCATCATCATCATCATCGCTTGCCTGACCTATCGAAGTGGGAATTCTCATTGTCTTCTCATACTACCTCTCAGCATTTTCGCAAGCTCTCATCACTTTATTGATCTACCGACGTGTGGTTTTTCTATTTCTTCTCATACTTTCTCTCAGCAATTTGGCAAGCTATCATAGCTTGCTTGACCTATCATTGTATGATTTCTCTCTGTCTTCTCATAATTTCTCTCAGAATTTTCGCAAGCTGTCATCGCTTGCCTGACCTATAGATGTGGGAATTCTCTTTGTCTTCTCATACTATCTCTGAGCATTTTCGCAAGCTCTCATCACTTGACTGATCTACCGACGTGTGGTTTTTCTCTTTCTTCTCATACTTTCTCTCAGCATTTTGGCAAGCTATCATCGCTTGCATGACCTATCATTGTATGATTTCTCTCTGTCTTCTCATACTTTCTCTCAGTATTTTGGCAAGCTGTCATCGCTTGCCTGACCTATAGATGTGGGAATTCTCTTTGTCTTCTCATACTATCTCTCAGCATTTTCGCAAGCTCTCATCACTTGACTGATCTACCGACGTGTGGTTTTTCTCTTTCTTCTCATACTTTCTCTCAGAATTTTGGCAAGCTATCATCGCTTGCCTGACCTATCATTGTATGATTTCTCTCTGTCTTCTCATACTTTCTCTCAGTATTTTGGCAAGCTGTCATCGCTTGCCTGACCTATAGATGTGGGAATTCTCTTTGTCTTCTCATACTATCTCTGAGCATTTTCGCAAGCTCTCATCACTTGACTGATCTACCGACGTGTGGTTTTTCTCTTTCTTCTCATACTTTCTCTCAGAATTTTGGCAAGCTATCATCGCTTGCCTGACCTATCATTGTATGATTTCTCTCTGTCTTCTCATACTTTCTCTCAGTATTTTGGCAAGCTGTCATCGCTTGCCTGACCTATAGATGTGGGAATTCTCTTTGTCTTCTCATACTATCTCTCAGCATTTTCGCAAGCTCTCATCACTTGACTGATCTACCGACGTGTGGTTTTTCTCTTTCTTCTCATACTTTCTCTCAGAATTTTGGCAAGCTATCATCGCTTGTCTGACCTATCATTGTATGATTTTTCTCTGTCTTCTCATACTATCTCTCAGCATTTTCGCAAGCTCTCATCACTTGACTGATCTACCGACGTGTGGTTTTTCTCTTTCTTCTCATACTTTCTCTCAGAATTTTGGCAAGCTATCATCGCTTGCCTGACCTATCATTGTATGATTTCTCTCTGTCTTCTCATACTTTCTCTCAGTATTTTGGCAAGCTGTCATCGCTTGCCTGACCTATAGATGTGGGAATTCTCTTTGTCTTCTCATACTATCTCTCAGCATTTTCGCAAGCTCTCATCACTTGACTGATCTACCGACGTGTGGTTTTTCTCTTTCTTCTCATACTTTCTCTCAGCATTTTGGCAAGCTATCGTCGCTTGCCTGACCTATCATTGTATGATTTCTCTCTGTCTTCTCATACTTTCTCTCAGCATTTTGGCAAGCTATCATCGCTTGCCTGACCTATAGATGTGGGAATTCTCTTTGTCTTCTCATACTATCTCTCAGCATTTTCGCAAGCTCTCACCACTTGAATGATCTACCGACGTGTGGTTTTTCACTTTCTTCTCATTCTGCCTCTTAGCAATTGTTTTTGAACGAAACACGGTTCACATTCCATATAAGACTATGAGGTGAGGTCGTTGTCATCTAAGACTGAGAGAGTATGTAGTATGTAGACATAACGTTCAACATACTGATCCACTGTTTAAAACGAAACAAGCGGAACAAATTCAGTTTTAAATTGTGAGGTTGACGTTGCAGGGGGAAGAATGTTTTTAAGAGAAGCTCCTTGCATCTCCTTCTCACTTTCTCTTATGTCCGTGGTATGCGAGTTGATTAAATTATTCATAGAAGCAATCATTTTCTGTTAAACATCCAATGAAGTTTAAAATTTTAATTAGATAGATTTTTTTGTATCATCGGAAAAAATTTCCATGCAATTACAGATGAAAATATACCAAATTTTTGAAAATTCGTTTTTTTTTCTGTAATCAAGTCCGAAAAATTCCTTTTGAAAATCAATGTTTAGAAAATTTGAGATTAGAGTGCTTACTAAGCTCAATACTTTGCTTCTATGATGAGTGACACGGCAGCGGCATTTGTTTTTGTTGCTTTTCTTGCGGTTAATGAAGTAGCAAAATGAATAACACTGCGCTTCGGTTTTCAATATTAAAAAATTTTTTGTACTATGTCTGGACGCATTTTCATACATATACTGCTTTTTGACGTGAATGCTTGCATGTGAATATGTGAATGTATTCATGTATTGTTTATGCGCATATGTTTACGTATGTGCATACATATACATCGAAGTTCGAATTTGTAATTTGCAGAATAGTTGGACAGTGAAGATTGGGCAACGATCAATTTGATGGAGAGAAGTCAGTTGAGACGAAAAATTATGCATGTTGATTTTTTCGTTCTTAAAACTTTCAGAATCTTTTCAATGTAAAACGTAGAGGGTTTTTTTTTCATATACTGTGACAGAAACGCCTACAATGAGCTAATCACGATAATAATAAAAAACGCATACACTAAGAAATTAAACAACAAAAACGAGAAAAAAACATTTGAAGAGTAAAAAGTAAAAGGGGACACAACAGGCACTTACAAATCTAATGCGTAAATGTTGGATAAATAGTCTTCGTCACCTCCATCAGAAAAAAAGTTTTTCATTGCATTAAATGGTTTCAGATATGTCTAAAAAATAAAACAGATGGTAGGAAAATAGCTTTTTTGAAAATTCTTTCTGAGTAGAAGAGCTAGTTCATAGTTGCTATAGATACTGAAATCGCTCACAAAAAGAGCTCTTCATGAAGTGATTCAAAAAAATCATCTATCCTTCCTTCAGAAAAAAAAGAAGTGATCCCACAAAATTGTCCTAGGAAACTCTTATTATAGCACAGACTCGTTCGAAAAAGTGTTTCAAAAACTCTCTGAATATTCTGTTTTTCCAAAATTTACTTACAATGTATTTGATCTCTATTATATGTTGGCTTTTTTGAGCCAGGAACGTTTCGATCAGAAACTTTTTCCAAGCAATGTTCAGAATTAAGCCTGTTTAAACAATTTGAAGCTCGCGTTCGGCAAGACGACGCCAGAAAGACGCTCTATGACACTCTGGCCAAGCAATGAGCAACGGCAGCTTTGCACTCTCGCACATCTAATTTCAGTTTTCCATTTTTTTACCCATAGGACTCTTTTTCTCATAAGGTGGGCATGAAAATTTGTTTTTTGTGAGACTTTTTCCAATCTTCACATAGAACTTTTTAACTGAAGGTCCTTCGAAGAAGATGATCCTTCGACTTTTTAACTGAACGTCCATTGCCTAAGACTAGTTTTTCTAGTAGTTTTTTTTTTGTAATCTACACATAAATTCGTTACTACTATATTCAGGAAACTTTTCTAGTAAGCTTGCAAACGTCTGACAATCAGGTTTTAAAAAAAAGAAGATTTTTTTCCAATTCGCAAAAAAGACTTCCAACTGAACCTGAGAGTTTTTTTTTTCAACAGAAGGTTCAAAATTTTTAACATAGTAGTTTTTTTTTTCAAGGGAATTTTTTTCACAAAAAAACTAGCTTTTCTGATGAGCTGTTCGGCCACCCGCTGCTTGCGAATTGCCTGCATATTAGGTTTCTTTAACAAATTTTTTTTTAATTCGCTTAAATGACTTTTATTTAAACCTGGTATTTTTTTTAAAAGGATTGATCAAAACTCCTAAAATTTCCAGTTTGTAAGCTTTTCTCTTTTATATAATAATCGGGGCTCTTTCACTAAACCTGGAATTTTTTGTTTTCCATTAAGTTGTTCTGATTACTTTTAAGTAGTCAGTTTTTTGGGACTTTTTACCCATCTACATAATATTTTTTTCTTATAACAAGACGATTGGACTGCTCTAGTTTTTAGTTTTTCAATGATTTTCTCAATGAACGAATAGGACTTTCCAAAAGTACCTGGAAAACTTCCAAAACAGACTACCTTAGTTTCAGTTTTCCAGAAGTTTTTTCTACCAATCTACGCATGGGAATATTTAACTGTTTGTCGATTTTTTTTTCGATAGGTGCTTGAATTGCGAGACAACTGGATTTTTTCTAGGGTATCTTTTCATAATTTTCGCACTGTACCAATTTTTTTCATACAAGTTTTCGAACTGCCTGAAATTGTAATTTTTCTATGTTTTTTTCCCATTCAATGCATAGAACTCTTTTACTGCCCCCAACAGTTTTTTCACTAGGATGTTCGAATCGCCTGAGAATAAAGCTCTTCATGGGATTTTTTTTCATCTTCTTATAGGAATCTTTTTCTATACCTGTAAGTTTTTTTGAGAAGGTTGGAAAACTGTTTAAGAAATCGGTCTAAGAACTTTTTCTGCATACACTGATAGGACTTTTTTGTTTAAAAAGCTCTTTTTCTACGAAAGGTTCGAAATGCTGAAGTTCAAGTTAATTGAACGTTTTTTTTTTCAATTTGAAAATAGAACTTATTCACTAAAACCTGGAAAAACTTTTGTGAGATTTTTTTCAGTCGCCTGAATTTTCAGGGTTTTTTGCTGGCTAATAGGATTCTTCGCTTTTTTACATGACTTTTCCCTCAAATTTTTTTCCCATGACTTTTCCCTCAAATTTTAACTCTTTAACTAAACCTTTTTTTGAACTTTATAGAGTGTTTCCAAATGAAACTTTTAATTTAATTCTTATTCCGGAATTTTCTATTAATCTCCAAATTTTCATTTGTTCCTGGAATAGTTTTCTGCTACAAATGCTTTCTCTAGTTGCCAATCCTTAAAAAAATTCGCAATGCAACTCTGTCGTTTCTTATTGCTCTGGCCAAGCAATGAGCAACGGCAGCTTTGCACTCTCGCACATATAATTTCAGTTTTCCATTTTTTTACCCATAGGACTCTTTTTCTCATAAATTGTGCCTTAAAATTTGTTTTTTTGTGAGAATTTTTCCAACCTTCACATAGAACTTTTTAACTGAACGTCCTTCGATGAGGGGTTCGCATTGCCTAAGACTTTAGTTTTTCTAGTATTTTTTTGTAATCTACACATAAATTCGTTTTTACTATATCCAGGAAACTTTTCTAGTAGGTTTGCAAACGTCTGACAATCAGGTTTTTTTTAAAAAAAGAAGATTTTTTTCATTTCACAAGAAAGACTTTTAACTGAACCTGAGAGTTTTTTTCCAACAGAAGGTTCAAAATTTTCAATATAGTAGTTTTTTTTTCAGAACATGGGAATTTTTTTCACAAAAAACTAGCTTTTTTGATGAGCTGTTCAACCCGCCCGCTTTTTTTAAACTGTAACTATAAACTTCTTTCAAAAATGTGTTTGAGTTGCTTGAAATTTTGATTTATTCCGTGGGTATTTTTCTTCCAAATATATACAGGACTTTTTTTCGTCACCTAAAATTTTTTTTCAGAAGGCTTGCGTATTGCCTGACTATTAGATTTCTTCTACGGAATTTTTTTTAATTCGCTAAAAGGACTTTCATTTAAACCTGGTAATTTTTTTTATGAGTTTATCAAAATTCCTGAAATTCCAGTTTGTAAGCTTTTCACTTTTATATACATTTTTCACTAGACCTGGACTTTTTTGTTTTCCATTAAGTTGTTCTGATTACTTTTAAGTAGTCAGTTTTTTGGGACTTTTTACCCATCTACATAATATTTTTTTCTTATAACAAGACGATTGGACTGCTTGAGTTTTTATTTTTTCAATGATTTTTTCAATCGGCGAATAAAAATTTTCAAAAGATATAGAAAAATATAGACAGGGCCCTTTTTCGGCACCTTTAATTTTTTTGATAAAGCTCGTGAATCTCCTGACTATTAGGTTTCTTTTAGGGTTTTTTTTTAAATCGCCTAGAGGACTTTCATTTAAACCGGGTGTTTTTTTCTCAATGAAGTGATCAAAATTCTTGAAACTTCCAGTTTGTAAGCTTTTCTCTTTTTTATAATATTCGGGGCTCTTTCAATAAATCTGACCTTTTTTGTTTTCCATTAAGTTGTTCTGATTACTTTTAAGTAGTCAGTTTTTTTGGGAATTTTTGCTCATCTACATAATATTTTTTAATAATAAGACGATTGGACTGTTTTACATTTTAGTTTTTCTTCGATGAGAAGTTCAATTCGCCTGGAATTAAATTTTTTGGGGTAATTTTTTTCCTATCTAGCTCTAAGACTTTTTTCAAAACGGAACCTGGAATTTTTTAAAATTGTACCTGGAAAACTTTTAGAAGAGATTTTAAACAGCCTAATCTTCAGTTTTAAAGATTTTTTCTACCAATCTACGCATGATCTACGCATCTTAAACTGTACGTGGATTTTTTTTTCGTCGATAGGTGTTCGAATTGCGAGACAACTCATTTTTTCTAGGGTAATTTTTCATTTTTGTCACTGTACACTGAAAAAAATTTTCTTTCAAGTGTTCGAACTGCCTCAATTCGTAAATTTTCTTTGAATTTTTTTTTCTTCTATGCATCGAAATTTTTTTTACTGCCTTCAACAGTTTTTTTACTAGTATGTTTGAATCGCCTGAGAATAGAATTGTTTATGGAAATTTTTTTCATCTTCACATAAAATTCGTTTTCTATACCTGAAACTTTTTGAGAAGGTCGGAAAACTGTCTAAGAAATCGGTATAAGGGTTTTTTTTTTGCATTCACTGATGTGAATTTGTTTGTTTCTTTCTCTCTAAAAGGTTTAAAATGCCTCAAGTTCAAGTTATTCGAAGGGTTTTTAAACTTAAACATATAACTTATTTACTGAAACCTGGAAAAACTTTTTGAGAATTTTTTTTAATTGCCTGATTTTTCAGTTTTTTTTCCTGGCAAATAGGATTAATTCATCTTAATTTTTTTCCTATGACTTTTCCATCCAATTTCAACTCAGGACTCTGTCACTAAACCTTTTTTTTGAATTTTATAGAGTGTTTCCGAATGAAAGTTTTAATTTAATTCTTATTCCGGACTTTTCTACCAATCTCAGAATTTTCCTTTGTTACTGGGAAAGTTTTCTGCTTTAAATGCTTTCTGTAGTCATCAATTCTTATAAAATCCGCAATTCAACTCTGTCGTTTCTTATTGCTCTGGCCAAGCAATGAGCAACTACAGCTTTGCACTCTCACACATCTTATTTCAGTGTTCCATTTTTTTTACCCATAGGACTTTTTTTCTCATAAAGTGTGCCTGAAATTTTGTTTTTTTTAATGAGACTTTCTCCAATCTTCACATAGAACTTTTTAACTGAACGTCCTTCGATGAGGGGTTCGCATTGCCTAAGACTTTAGTTTTTCTAGTATTTTTTTGTAACCTACACATAAATTCGTTTTTACTATATCCAGAAAACTTTTCTAGTAAGCTTGCAAACGTCTGACAATCAGGTTTTTTTTAAAGCAAGATTTTATTCAATTCTCAAAAAAGACTTTCAACTGAACCTCAGATTTTTTTAACAGAAGGTTCAAAATTTTCAATATAGTACTTTTTTTCTGAACATCTCCTGACTATTAGGTTTCTTTTAGGGATTTAAAAAAAAAATCTCCTAAAGGACTTTCATTTAAACCTGGTAATTTTTTCTCAATGAAGTGATCAAAAATCGTGAAACTTCCAGTTTGTAAGCTTTTCTCTTTTATATAATAATCGGGGCTCTTTCACTAAACCTAGACTTTTTTGTTTTCTATTGAGTTGTTCTGATTACTTTTAAGTAGTCAGTTTTTGGGACTTTTTACCCATCTACATAATATATATTTTTTATTATAATAAGACGACTGGACTGTTTTACATTTTATTTTTTCTTTGATGAGAAGTTCAATTCGCCTGGAATTTTATTTTTCGTGGTAATTTTTTTCCCATATAGGACTAAGATTCTTTTTTTTTAGAAAAGAACCTGCAGTTTTTTTATTCAGAATTTTTTTTCTAAACATAAGAAACTTTTTATAGACTGTATGGAATGCTTGAGTTTTTATTTTTTCAATGATTTTTCAATCAGCGAATAAGAATTTTCAAAAGATATAGAAAAATATAGACAGGGCTCTTTTTCGGCACCTAAAATTTTTTTGATAAAGCTCGTGAATCTCCTGACTATTAGGTTTCTTTTAGGGATTTTTTAAAAATCGCCTAAAGGTATTTCATTTAAACCTGGTTATTTTTTCTCAATGAAGTGATCAAAATTCGTGAAACTTAAGTAATAATCGGGGCTCTTTCAAAAAGTCTTACCAATCAATCAATCAATCAATAATTTATTCCAATTCACATAATAGAATAGCACATAAATACATGCATTGATGAACTTTTCAGAAAGTTCAGAAAACCAAGAGTTCAGAAAGCTCTTGCAACTTAATAAATGAACCACATCATAATTTTCATACACTGAAACCTTTTTCTGTGTACCTGGTATCAGATTTTACATCAACTTCATTGCTATTTATTAGTTGATCCATGCTCATTGATGAATTGTGAAACTCAGACTCAAAATCATTCAAAGACACTGCTAGCCGTAAAATCACTATTTACAGTTCTTTATCTGCATTAACAATTTTGAACATTTAATCATCTAACCTGAACTTTCTATTTCTAATATCAACACCCTCCCCTTTATTTTACTTTAAAGAACTTATTTCTACATTGAAAACGCTTAGGCTCAGCAAAAAGTTTACGCTAACGAGGCCGTACGGCGGTAGTATCAAGAATATGACCCAATTGACCTGACCCAATTGAACCTCTAGGAGGGGGGCCCTAAACGGCGAGGAGGGGGGCCCTAAACATATATATATATATATATATATATATATGTATATGGCACAATTTAACTTGGGGCTGTTTTGGGTACGTTCAAAGAATGTTTTAAAAAATACAAAAAAATGTAAATTTTCTTATGCGGTCTCGTTCACCTAAGCCGTAAAATTATTTTTACATAAAATTTTTAAACATTTTTACATTCAAAAAAACGCTTATAAACGAAACCGCCTGAAAAAATTTCTCAAAACATAAATTTTTTGCCGGTTTCGTTGGCTGAATTTGTAACGAAAACAAGTGTTTATTAAGAATATTATATTTTTGATGAACATGCTTTTCCGAACACAAAGTGAAATGACTAATCAGATTGTTTCTTCTCCGGAACTGCTTGTAAACTTAAAAGCAAACACAAGTTCAAAAACAACCTTTTGTTCGCTCGTTTGTTCCTAACGTTTCCTGGATGTTTCATGTAAACAGTATGCATCGAATAATTTCTATTTTTCAGGGTACGATTCATTCTTAACCTCGCTGACGCATTCTTTTTCAGGGTACGATTCATTCTTAACCTCGCTGACGCATTCTTTTTCAGGGTACGATTCATTCTTAACCTCGCTGACGCATTCTTTTTCAGGGTACGATTCATTCTTAACCTCGCTGACGCATTCTTTTTCAGGGTACGATTCATTCTTAACCTCGCTGACGCATTCTTTTTCAGGGTACGATTCATTCTTAACCTCGCTGACGCATTCTTTTTCAGGGTACGATTCATTCTTAACCTCGCTGACGCATTCTTTTTCAGGGTACGATTCATTCTTAACCTCGCTGACGCATTCTTTTTCAGGGTACGATTCATTCTTAACCTCGCTGACGCATTCTTTTTCAGGGTACGATTCATTCTTAACCTCGCTGACGCATTCTTTTTCAGGGTACGATTCATTCTTAACCTCGCTGACGCATTCTTTTTCAGGGTACGATTCATTCTTAACCTCGCTGACGCATTCTTTTTCAGGGTACGATTCATTCTTAACCTCGCTGACGCATTCTTTTTCAGGGTACGATTCATTCTTAACCTCGCTGACGCATTCTTTTTCAGGGTACGATTCATTCTTAACCTCGCTGACGCATTCTTTTTCAGGGTACGATTCATTCTTAACCTCGCTGACGCATTCTTTTTCACATTCGCCTCTCTTTCTTTCTTTTTTTCTATCAGTAAATACATAAAAACAAATTATCTGTGTGTTAATTCATCACAAATACGATAGGTTGGGTTTATTTCTATTGAAATCATCAAAATCTCATCTCAAAACAATTAAAGCTTCATTTTTTGATATTCCAGGTCAGAACAAATGTTCGCTCATGAAACATCCACCTGAAAAGTGTATATTCGGCAAACTGATGAGTTTAAAGCCTTCCTAGTCAATTGAAGCGTTTGCTTTATATGTCACCGAAACAGTGTGACTTCATTCGTAACCATCGTGTCAGGGCTTTGAAGTTCAAAAAATGTTCGGGTAAAAAAGCCAAAACAAAAACGATAGAAGACTTTTGTGTGATGTGGCGGCGTCTGTGACCAATTTTTAATAGTGTGTTAAACCGAGAGACTTTTTCTCTGACCGCAAAGAATCACTACAGCTGATCTTTATCTCTCTCTATTTCTCTATTTATCTTTCTTTCTCTCTTTTTTCTCTCTCTCTCTATTTATCTTTCTTTCTCTCTTTTTTCTCTCTCTCTCCCTTTCTTTCTCTCTCTCTTTCTTTCTCTATCTCTCTCTATCTCTCTCTCTCTTTCTCTCTCTCTTTCTTTCTTTCTCTCTCTCTTTTCTCTCCCTCTTTTATCTCTCTCTCTTCTCTCCTTTTCTTTCTCTCTCTCTTTCTATATTTCTCTCACAATCATACACTTTTTCTCTCTCTCTTTCTTTCTTTCTCTCTATCTTTTCTCTCCCTCTTTTATCTCTCTCTCTTCTCTCCTTTTCTTTCTCTCTCTCTTTCTATATTTCTCTCACAATCATACACTATTTCTCTCTCTTCTCTCTCTCTCTCTCTCTCTCTCTCTCTCTCTCTCTCTCTCTCTCTTAATACTCTGTCAGAAATTTTTTCTCTGAATCTCTGTAAAAAAATAACCATCCATGATGCTTTTATCTGCGTCTCTCAATATTACATGCTATTTTCTTTAACGCTCTCTAGCGTTTTTCTCTTACAGTGTAGTCTTTCTCAGAAAGACACACTTTTTATACACTCTCTCTAATGTGTATTTTTGAATCTTTTATTAGACAATTTTTATGATGTGTTTCCAATAATCACTGTTTTCATACACGCATAATCTATGGATACGATCTTGGAAGGAAGCCATCTCCTACTCTCGCAACTTGCACTCTTTGCGGTAAAGAATACGTCACGTATTCTTCCGCCTTTGTAGAACAAATAACACAAAGATTAGCAACAACATTTTATCATCTCAAAGACAAAACGAAATAAACAGAAAATGAACTAAATAGCCTAGTATTTTATTTCTTAGAGAAAAACAAATCGAGTAAAAACACATCTAGTTTCAACAGTTCATTTGGAAAAATCTATATTCAGTAAAGGGTTATGTATATTTTTTTTTGTTGGAAACAACACAACAAGTCTAGAATTCAACATGATGTGTTAAAGAAAAGCTGCAATATTCAGCAGATTATTGACAGAGATTCTCAATTTCAATCAGAGATTATAGGGACTCTCTTAGCCCGTAATGAAAGTATCACAACCACTCTTTCGGTTTGTGAATATCTATTAGGAGATAGAAGTAGATCGATACATAGTTTAAAAACTATCATACCAATGTTTTTAATCTCCACTTCATGTTTTAGTTAGTAAAAAGTTATTATAACACTGAATTTAATCACCACTTCATAAATTAAATAACTAAAAAGTTTTTATAACAATGTCTTTAATCAACACTTCATAAACTAGTTAGTTGAAAATTTTATCATAACAAGGTATTCAATTGTATTCAAAAATCACAATAATGTATTCAAAATTCATAAATAAGTAAGTTAAAAATCTTAAAACAATGTATTCAATCCCGGCTTCTCAAATTAATAAAATCAAGACATCATAAGAAAGTAAGCTTTAAAGATTTTCTTACAACAACGTATTCAATCAACACTTTATAAATAAGAAAGTTTAAAAACTATTCTAACAATGTTTTCATAAACTAGTTAGTCAAAATTTATTATAACTTCATAAACTAGTTAGTCAAAAATTATTATAACAAAGTATTTATTCCTCACATCATAAACTAGTAAGTTACAAAATTCTTACAACAATGTATTCAATCATCACTTCATAAATTAGTAACTAGATAAAAGAGAGAAAATAATGTAAAACTCTGAGAAAAGATCACGAAGACCAACAACAACATTTTAATTTAGAGAAATCTATGTCAATTCTTTATCCGTACAGTGTTTATAACTATCAAGTTGTATAGTAGAAAACAACCGAACGATTCAAAGCATCAGTTGAGCGATACAGTCGAGTTTACATATAAATCAGCTGAACAGAAGTTAAGAGATAACAACGAAGGTTATCAATCATGATAGAGAACTTGACGGAATTGAAAAGAAGGTTTAATCAAATCTCAGTAGATAAATAGTAACGTGAGCATACATCGAAAAGAGAAAAAGCATATATTAAACATATGAAATTTCAAATTATAAGACAACTTATTCTCAAATGTTTTAAAAAGAGCATAGCTTGTGAGGGAGTAAAAGAAAAAGTCTTTCGAGCATATCATTTCATTCAGAAATGACTCTATTGGCAAAAAAAAGAGGCATATATGAATCGGTGCGGCACAGAGGAAGACGTAACTAAAAGAGTGACCCGAAGTGAAACGAATTTTTCACTGTAGCGTATTCTTTTGCATTTGTATGATAGAGAAAACAAATAATAACTGTATATTCTTTTATAAATTAAGGTTTATACAGTATAACATCACTATTTTCCCGTATATTCGAGAAAGTGTTGAGTAAAGAAATAGAGAAACATTGTGAGATAAACCAGATTTTGCCAGATGATCAATTCGGGTTTCGCCATAAGAGATCAATAGAACAGTTGATGTTACTGTTCCTTGAAGACTGTTCTGTAGCCGTAGACCAGAAAAAGTTCACAGATATCATTTATTTCGATTTTGAGAAAGCCTTCGATAAAGTTTCTCACTCTAAACTTATTTATAAACTAAAGTCCATTCAACTCCCTCCCAGAATTATTTCGTGGATCGAAGCTTATTTAGGTAATAGAACCTACCAAGTTCGAGTTAATCAATCACTTTCTAATAGTTTCATGGTTACCAGTGGTGTTCCCCAAGGCAGTGTCTTAGGCCCGTTATTATTCATCATTTATACATCTGAGATAGTGAATATGATAACTTCTTCTAATTGTAAAATTAAAGTTTTTGCAGACGACATGAAAGTTTATAAGTCTTTTTCTAAAACAGACTCTCATACAACACTGCAACACTCGATTGATACCATAGTGGAGTGGTGCGACGCTTGGCAATTGCCTTTATCTCTACCAAAATGTGCTGTGTTAAGAATTGGTACCCAGAGTTCCCCTCATTTTCCATATTCTATAAATAGTCACTCCCTACCCTACCTCAACGAGATTCGTGATTTAGGATTTATTGTAGACAACAAGTTGACTTTTTCTGCTCATTGCTCAACAATAGCTCAGAAAGCAAAGCGTAAATGTCATCTTATTCTTAAAGTTCTCAAGAGTCGTAAACCGGATGTACTTGTTAACGCTTACAAGATATACATTAAATCTATTGTAGAACACTGTACAACTGTTTACTCCCCACATTTCGCTAAGGACATAGCTGTACTAGAGAAGGTTCAAAATTATTTTACGCGTCGCGTTTTTCGCCGGTGCTTTGGTTGTTCGTTTAATAATATGCCAAGTAGTCAGACGAGAAACAATCAACTAGGCCTAGTATCTCTTCTCTCTGTTAGAGAATCTAACGACCTCAAACTACTCTTGAAACTGATATTTGGGAAAAAAGTACTCTCTGACAGGACGCACCACAACTTTGAAATAAGAGCGTCCAACACTAGAGGCGCATTTTTCAAAATAATCCACCCTGCTCCGAGAACTATTTGCAGAAGAAATGCCTTCTCTATACGATCAGCTCGTATATTCACCGAAATTAATAGTGTTGATGAATGATATATGTTTGCCTGGATGTAATCTGCATTGTTTCACCTATTTATGTAATTCAAACAATTCAATTGTTTAATCTCGTACCACGTGATTAATCTATGCATTGCTGCATGTAATGTTTTCACGAAATAAAATTGAAATTGAAATTGAAATCCTAACTATTCGTAGTTTCCGCACTTTCATTGAATACAGTGTTATAAATAATGAATCATCATGCTCTCAATCCTCCAGGTCCGTAATCTCTCGAGACGATCTATGGAAGAGAGCTATCTACAAACCGCTCCGGTAACGTTCTTTAGTCTTTGCGGTAAGAATACGTCATAGTGATGTAACATATCGTGAATGTAGTATTAAGAACACAGAAATTAACAACAAAGTTTTATCGGAAGCAACAAGCCAAATTAGTCTAAAAAAAAAAGATTACTTTTTTCTCTCATTTCTAAAGTTAATTCCTAGACTAATTTGGCTTGTTGCTTCCGATAAAACTTTGTTGTTAATTTCTGTGTTCTTTATACTTTTTTTTTCATTTTTTTTATAAATTTTTTTTTCATTTTTATTATTATTATTATTATTATTTTTTTATTTTTTTTTATTATTTTTTTTTTGCTCTTCTCTTTCCCCCGGAACGGCTGCGATCTAACGTCCATAAATAAACCCTGCCGTAATGTTTTCCTTCTTCGTCCTACTCGAATGGCCGCTTTGTAACGACGCCCAACAGACCTCAGTTTTAAAAAAAATCATCTTATATTGTCGCCTGAAGCCTCTGCAAGCCTCACTCCTCATAAGGTTTCATCTTCTCAAAAACCCTATTATGCTCTATCATACATTGTGTGATAAAACAATTCAATCAACAAGAAGGAAAAAACTGTAAAGAATTGAAAGTAAAATATAAATCGACTCGTATCTATCCTCAAATTATGATTAGGAAACAGTGAGACATCACGCGTACGAATACATTGTATATCCAATGAGCTCGAGAAGCATCACAACGAATTAAATGGAAAAAAAAGAACAAGTGTTCAACATAATTCAACATTTCAACCACCACTTAATAAATTGGTTAGTTATAAGTTAGTATAACATTGTATTTAATCCCCACGTCAAGAAATTTTGTTTTTTGGCTGCACTATGCTTTTTGTTTTTAAATGACTCGTCTTATCGGAAGTATGAACGTGTTTTAGATCTGTTTCAGTTTAATTTTTTGTCAAAAATATACATTTGTTTTACAGTGGTTTTCTGGTGGCAGCTTAATCATTAGTATTCCTTATATTTTGTGGAAAGAATGGTTAGAATTCTAAACTACTGGATACAGAGATACAGAGTTCAAAAAGTTTTGAACAAAAAATCAAAAATTGATAGAATTCTGCACGGTACTTTAAGTAATTTATTGAATTGTATGGATTATGGCACTTAATGTTTATAATTGATTATAAAGCTAAGAATATTATTGATTGAAAGTACTTTAGCCCTTTTTCAGCTCAAAAATCTGCGCTTAATTTGAACATTTTTGACGTTAAATTTCAACCGGACTCCAAGAACGCCTCAATTCAAGTAAATTTTGCGGAAAAACACCCATTTTTCAAAAAAACTTTATTTGTTTTTTTTGCTCTACGTATTTACTTTGTAATAATTTTTTAAAGTCGATCAATTGTTTAAGTGAATTTTTTAGGGAAATTATTTTTTATACATATCAAAGTTTAATACAATATAACTTTTGAAGAAATGCTTGATTAAAAATTAATACTTGATTGCTTTTTTCTTTCTCGTTGTTTCCAGCTGTCGTTATCGTGCGAATGTGTTTTGAAGAACTTGTGCTACAACTTTCAAACCAAAAAATATCATTGAGTTGTTGATTGTGGGTATCTTACGATGCGTCATTCTGTGTAAAAATCGCTGTTGAATAGCGCGACAATAAATGGAACTTACCCGTCCAGGTAAATAGGCGTTTCGAAAGAAATTCAAGCGAGAGGAAACCGATATGATCAAAACTTTGTCAAAACCTAATTTCACTTCAAGTTCGAGTTTTACCGAAGAAAACGTTTTCATAAAACAACGAATGAAGCTCCGCTTACTCAGACCTTAATCTTCACAAAAAATTAGAGAGATCTTCTTTTATTCTCTCTCTCTCTCTCCAAACCCCGAAAAGTAATATTGTAAACGCTAACATTACATCCATTGTTTTCTGGTCGTGTTTTTTGGGATTGCTCATTCGTTGAATATGATTCTGCGGCGACTGAGATCTCTGGTAGGAATGAATTTTTTATTTGCAAAGCCTTGAAAAACGTCATTTTTATGCAATGAGCATAAACTCACGGAAAAAGACACCACATATAAAACACAAAAAGTTCAAAGTAAGGCGGATAAGTATTTGGGTAAAAGAGAACTGAATCAGATTATAGCAGAATGTGTACCTGAGCTGTAAATTATGAACCATCGTATAAGAATGACAGAGCATGAGAATCACTTGATATGATCAGTAGAGATTGATTAACGGGAGCGAAGAAAAAAGTAAAAATTAACAGACGCACTATAATCTCACTGGCGGGGCTATTCTACGGTTAGACACTCTCTTTCCAGTTTAACGGGACATCTTTATAAGATCAAACATGACCAATATGCATAAGGTTTAGTGTTTGTAAAGCTTACGTGTACTGAAACGCCCGTATTAGCTGCTGAGATCAGACTAAAGCTTAACTGAAATGATCATGAACGGTTTGAACCGAAAACCCTGGAGTAAAAATAGCTACGAAAGCTTCACAGAGAGGGGAAGTTGTAGCACAACTCGGGCAGAAAATGCGGAGTCGTTCCAAAAAGTTTGTACTCTGGCAGGTGAGAGAAACTGCAGCTCGGAAGTTCCGTTTGAGTCGATATCTGAAAAAAGTGTTTTTTTAAAGTGAACTTTAATATTTTTCATCAACAAGGATGAATGGGCAAATTAACCTGGAATATTCCAACGCTGCCAAGAAAAAATAATACAATCTAAGCTGCAGCGAGTTTTTTCAGTATTAAAAAGATTATTTTGTAAATAAATAATCAGCAAAAGCTGTTTGAAACTTAATACACTGCGCTTGAAGTTGAAAAAGAGTGATAAGAGCGTCGATTTCGAGAAGCGAAAGATTAAAAGTAAGTGTTAATGACTGTTGCAAATTCCAACTGAAGATTTTTCCGCCAAACAGCCGCCTAATGGAGAGAAGCTGCTTCGCTCTTCCGGACACAGGGTAGGATGCGCAACATTTTCACCCCGGGCGTTGAATTGTACGATAACTTCTGCCAAGCGAAGAAGTATATCATCCTGTGTTGGCAGCTCACGGGTGATTCCCGCTGAGAAGTCAGCTTTTCATGTTTGAGCAAACAGGTTTTCGCAGAACATGGTGCATAATACATACAAACTACAGATGTTCGTGGTATTCGGGAATGTTTCTTTGTGGAGTGATATTTGAAACACATGAGAAAGAGACAATTTGTTCGAAAAACAAGGGGAACAAACATGAAAAGAAGATGACTAATGTATGTGAATGCCTTTCATTGTAGGTATAAATGAAGTAAACAATTCACTTTTATCTGCAGAGAAGAAATTTTCAGATTTCTTGTTCCTCAAGTTTCTTCCCTGTTATTTGATCAAATCATATTCGGCAAAAAGTTTGTGTTTGTTGACCTTTTTTCATGTTTCAGAAACACATTTTTTTCAAAAATATTCATGAGGTTAAGTGTTGAACTAAGGTCAACTTAGTGTATTGGAATTATATCTACTCAAACTTGAAGTTAAGTAATTTTTGTAACGATCAACTCCTACATTGAGTGTATATATCACTTTTATGAAATTTAAAAGCGATAGAAAATTTTTATACAATGTAGCAATTTTAAAACTTGATTTCAAAAAACATAAGCGCGCCCTTTTATGTTAAACCAGGCTTTCACACAATTAATGTTTAAAATGCTTTCACACAATTAATGTTTAAAATGCTTTTTTAATGAATAAGTAAGAGCTATTTCAGTTTAAGTTGATAGTGGATGCTGCTTGAATTTTCCGACTTCATCAGTGCTCAGAAGAAGGCTTAGAGGGCACGAATACTATTTAAAAAGGTTGAAGAATCTAGTGTTAGAGACGCGTAGGAGAAGCTGGCAACCGTCTATGAACCGAATGCAGAATTTTTTAAAAACTGTATTGTTCTGAATTTCCATCTCCAAAACCTATCGAATGATTTTCATTATACAGTAATTAGTATAGACTAGGCTTAGTAGAGAACAATTGTCTTCATAATAAATAAAACTAAATTTCAGCTAACACATTAGTAAGACTCTCAATATTATGCAAACTATTCGTTGTGAGTGAGATTGAGCTGCCTTTTGAAATTCCTACTTCCTCAATTCTGCAGGATATTCAACTGTTCTCTCGCACCGTTTTTTTTTTCGGACTTTTTGTTTTCAGAGTAAGTTTTATGAAAGTAACAATGAATGAGCTTGCGCGCTATATTCTCAGTTTTGTTAGCGCTCGTAAAGCGATGAAATTTGGTGCAAGCTATGTGATTGGTTGACCCTGGTCACTTGGCTGAAAAGAAATATTGACCGGCAACTTTTTCTTCTAAATATTAAATTATTCAATTTCAATTCTTTATTCCGTGAAAAGGGTGGAGGTAAAGGTAAAAGAAGAATAAGATGCAGCGAAACACGGACTGGTTGATAAAAGTCGGCACCTAAAAGGCTGTTGGCCATTGGTGCAGTTGTACTTTGCATTATGATATTTAATGAAAAGTCAATTTAAAAACTGTATTTGTTGCAATATCAAAACAAAAAACTATTAGTCTTTCACAATCGGTTTCGGAAGAAGTGAACTGAAGGGAAGCTTACTAAGGCTAACGGCAAACGCATCGCTATTAGTTATTGAAATTGTTTCATAAGGGAGGTTGTTTCATACATTTAATGGCTCTAGAGGCAAAGGTTGATTATTAGACATGTTTTTGATTTTAGGAAGTGATAATCTCAAACAATGAGTATTTTTAAGTTTATAGAAAGAGGAGATATTCTGAAAAGAGATAAGTAATCTATTTTTATATTGGAATGAACACATTTATGTAAAAACATAACGTCGTAAATTAAAACGTAAAATATAAATTAGCAGTTCGTTTTCTCACATTCTCTCATGATCAAAATAGTGCTTCACCGAGAGTTTTTTTATCATTTGAAGTATCTCAATTCCGCTGTTATAGAATAATTTAAATTATTTTCAAGTTTTTGAACATATTACTCACCATTATCATAACCTCCGAAGAAGACATTTCCACATGGAATTCTCCCAGTTGCTTCGGAATTTGCATTCACTGCGCTTGCCTTAATACGAAGTGAAATGTATTAATTTTTTTATTGTGACTTTGATTTCTCAATTGAGATACGCAAAGAAACCTGTCACGCTCAGCCTCTAGGAATCTTCTTTATCTTTTTATCTATCAATCTCTTTTATTTATTTCAGCCGACTGACCATTCCGTCAATGATCTCTGGAGAGATAGTAGAAGAAGAGCAATCCGAGTTCACCGCGACCTCAGATCACAAGAAAGTTTAGAATTAGGGTAATTTTATGCACCTCATTCATGAAGCGCCATATCTCAGGCAGTTCAACACATTATTTATGTCCCTGAGCGCTAAAAATGTGAGCGATAAAGTAGAACGCAGAGAGTATGTTTAATATGGTTTGGACGGTCTTCTTCTTCTTCCTCGCGCTTGTTCCCGCCTCGCGGCAGGGTACGCGCTCCCCTGAGATGCAGGACAGACCTATCCTGGTAGAACCAGTGGCTGCCTGCTAGATCACTGCTAGTGTGATTAGCAGCAGTGGGGAGAGTCAGATTCGTGCATGAGCACTACCAACATTTCTTAACCCCTTGGTTTGGGTGGATCTGTCCGGGGTGGGAGTCGAACTCGGGACTTTTCGCACAATGGTCTATCACACTACCACTATGCCACCACTATGCCACATAATATGGTTCGGACGGTAAGACTTCTAATTGTTCAATTCCTGCTAGATACCGAGTTTTACAATCATGGTGAGTAAAATATTGTTGAACCGAGAAGAAGAAGCTACCGCTTGTAGTTGCTTTGCAGGGGAACCGAACCTACGATTCAAAGGTGTCGAACTAATAGTCTAGTGCTCTGCCTATTGAGCCATCGCGGGCTCCAAAACACTACGCACAGGGCTATGTATTAATAGTCATATATTAATAGTCATAATTTCAAGCAATGATGATTCAAAAGTTAGGGATACAAACTAGGTTCTTGACCTTTTCTCTGTGAAAGTTGCAAGTTTCTGAGAATGAGCGTACCTCGAATGACATTCCATTGGCAGCTTGGTTCTCTTCGATTTTTCTGCAAGTCAATCGTAATAACTACCAAGAGTATTCTCTTGAACTCAAAGCTGACTCCAATCGCATTGAATATGTTTGAATATGTTTATGAAAAATGTGATTTTTCAAAGCTCTTGTAGTATTTCCGAAATGATACCTGTTGCCTTGACTTTTCTTATCATCCATTTTTTTTGATTTCCTTAGATTGTACTAAATTTATTACGAAACTGTTCCTAGTAAAAATTGCTTGGTATGTCAAAAAATGATTATATTATCAAACGAGCACCCAACTTTTTTATAAAAAGTTTCTGTTGAAAATTCATTAGTGATCAGTTGTTCACTTACGTGTCATAAAAGTCCCTGTACACTGAAGGAGAGTTGGGAAGAGACATCTTCACTCCCTGAACTAATTGTACTTTTCATGATGTTTTTTTTAAATAGAACAATCAGTTTTTTTTAAAACATGACTCGAAAACCATAACTACGATAAGCAGTACAGAACCTTTTGGAGCTCGACTCTGCATCGTCCGAAACATTGTTGAGAGAATTAGAGAAGAAGAGATCAGGTATGGAAAATATATAGAAAAAGACTTATATTAACATATGGGCAGTACACATATACATAGATAAGGCGCATCGGAACACCGATGGGTATGATAACAGAGAAAAAAAGTTGAAATGGTATTACTTATCATTTAATCTTTTTTGCCACATTTGTCTGCAGTGCCCGCCTCTTCTCTCTTACCACAAATTGATCAAGATGCTGGAAAATACACTGAGGCTCATCAGAATCCTCGAAACTCTGCTGAGTGAGATAAGATAAGGGAAATTATCAAGAAAATCAGGAAAGAAACAAAGATAAGGATACACCTTGGAAGTTAAATTATATATATTCAGAAAATGGACAATTGTTTCAAGAACTTGACAGTAAAGAGGACACTACTTCAGATCTGACCAGAAAACATTTTTAGCTAGAAAACTGGGCTAGAAAAAAAAAGCTAGAAAAAAAAACGACAAAAATGTTGGAAACTTTTTAACTGTACGTGAGTTGAATAACTCATACGGAGTAATCTGGAATTTCTCTAAAAAAATTCTTTTAAATTTGAGAAAACAATTAACATTAAAAATTGATTACTTGTTTCATATAATCTCCTTGGTAACTTCAAACTAAGGGTTAAGGTAAAACTAAGGGGTACCTTCTACCCCCTTAAGGTAAAACTAAGGGGTAACTTCTACCCCCTTAAGGTAAAACTAAGGGGTAACTCCCACCCAAACACAAGCCAAGAACCCGAGATTTCGATGAAAACAAATTTACTCGGCTATATGAAGCAGTGCCAGAAAAAGAGATATGGAGAAGCGCGAACAAGGGTGGAGGTCAGATTCGAAACGCCATAGCCTCTTTTTACTAGTTTAATTTTGGTCGAAATTAAGTAAAATTTAGCTGAAAGGAAGACGAGTAGAACGAAGGATCGGAATAGAAGTAGAAAAAAAGAAAGTGAGAGAGAAAAAGAAAGAGCGAGAAAGAGTAGCGTCCGCGAATAGCGTCCGCGATATATTCGAATAGCGTCCGCGATATAATCGAATAGCGTCCGCGATATATGTATTTGAATAGCGTCCGCGATATATTCTTATTCTTTAAACGCTGATTCTCTCATAGTGCCCGAAAGTACAGTACGACTCATAGGGATAACATAGCCTTGTCGATTTCGAGATTTTATTGGAAACGAAATAGTAGAAATAGATTGTCAGACCTTTTTGGAAAGCGAATCTTTACTGGGTCAGGGAGAAAAATAGACCTATTTCAAAATATTTAAAAAGGCACCAAGCACAAGTGGAGGTTAAAAATTGGAAAGGAACCAGAGAAGTTATCTTTTTTTGCTAAAAAATGGAAAAGAAGTAGTGAATACCTGGAACAAAGCCAAAAAATGAGAACTTGTAAGACATAATTATTTCTTTACACGGTGAAAAGATGAAATGTAAACTTAACCATCAATTTGAAGTTTAAATCACAAAAGGCAGAAGATGAACACCTCATCTAGGATGAGTCATACGTGACTCAGGCAAACATGAATCAATACATATTTTTATCGTATTTTGGACAAGTAAAATTTTTAAACTAGAATTATGAAGAAAAAACAGAACTCGAAAAATCAGACAAAGTTCGTGCGACACGAAATAGAGAAAAGAATGTTTAACAGCGAAGGTCAACAGTTAGTATATTTGTGGAAGAAGAGTGGCAGTGCCGCTACTAGTTCGGGCAAATGGATGACACTCAGATGGGCGGAGTCTGCCGTCGAAGAATAAGAGCATAGAAAACGTGAAATAAAAGGACTCATGGTAAATTCACAAAAGAGGACTCACAAAAGAGGACACATGGTAAAATTCTTGATTTGCCCATGGACCCATTGTTGGTTAAGTTGAAATCTTTCCGCAGTAAAAGCATCGAGCAGTTTAAAAAAAACAACTAAATTCAGTTATTTATTATCACCAATAGATAACTTGCTAAGCTATTCTTTATTTCGGTAATACAATAATTCTGTCCGTTTTCATTTACCAAAGATGGTCGGCTAAGATACTTTATCTTTACAATGACTACTACTCGTCTTCAATATAACACTACATTTGTAAAGCTAGACTCTTAGACAATGTGAGGTTGAGATACCAAATGGTCTACCAGGATCATTCATTGCAGCGCCACAGTTGCCCACTCCAATTTTGTGTTCAAGTTTCCCCCGATTTCTTCTCTGTTTGTCAGTCATGTTAGTGATGACTTAACCAGTAGTCCTTTGGTGATAAAAAAGTGTTAATATGAATAAGATGATCAGGTGACTATCTTCAAAATGCCCGAATCATCAAAATGCCCGATACTCAAAAAGCCCGAATCATCAAAATGCCCGAATCATCAAAATGCCCGAATCTCAAAATGCCCGAATCATCAAAATGCCCGAATTTAAAAATTCCCAAATAATCAAAATGCCCGAATCATCAAAATGCCCGAAACTCAAAAAGCCCGAATCATCAAAATGCCCGAATCTCAAAATGCCCGAATCATCAAAATGAACGTATCCTTCAAAATGCCGGAATCTCACAATACTTGCCTTTCTCGCTCTATTGAGGTTTGGAATTCTCTCCCCTCCACAGTAGCATCACTGCAGTCCTCTTCTCAATTTAAAAATGCTCTTCGTGGTCTACCAAAAGATTTGATTGTTCCTTTCTCGAAATTGAGACCAATGTAATATTTGTTTAGTATGAGAATAGTATTTAACACGAGTATCAGAACTTTAACCCACATTCGCACCTCAAAAACCGTTGTAACAATCTTTTTTTCTCTCCGTTAATTTCTGATGTATGCAAAGATTGATTTTATGAAACTGAATTACCGATGCCTTACATATTTATGAATCACAGATGTTATGCATAGTTATCTGATTTACCTAGAATTTTGAAAACACTAATACTGTATACCTCAAAAACCCCAAATATCCTGTTATAATAATTGTGTCACTTAGTGTTTTGAAATTTCTGAACTTTTTCGCCTTTCCACGTGCTCCTCGCAATCCCTGTACTACTCAATAATGTTTCCTCTTCACATACATACATACATACATACATACATACATACATACATACATACATACATACATACATACATACATACATACATACATACATACATACATACATACATACATACATACATACATACATACATACATACATACATACATACATACATACATACATACATACATACATACATACATACATACATACATACATACATACATACATACATACATACATACATACATACATACATACATACATACATACATACATACATACATACATACATACATACATACATACATACATACATACATACATACATACATACCTATATAGTACCTGAACCATATTTAACTAGAGTTTACACTGTGAACTCACACCCCGTGATCAATTTATGAATTTCCCAATGATGTTTGATGCATGTACATAAACATATACTGCTCAAATGACCAATTTCGAAGTGAATCACTGATGTGACAGCTATCCATTGTGATGTGACAGCTATCCATTGTGCAAGGAAGGAATAAATGACTGAATGACTGAAAAACAGAACGAGAAATTGGGGAAAACTCTGATAATAAAGTAATGAAGTGGAAAGCTGTGGCGTTGCTTTGAAAAATACTGGTACTTTATTATTATCATGTAATTCGTATTTTGCATTGTTTAAATTTTTGTTTTTTAGAAGAAAAAACGGATGTAAAGTTTTGGTTTAACAAAGCATGGTCAGCGAAGTTCATTCACTTGAGGTAGCACAGTCAAAAACACACACAAATATACATAAAAAAAAATTAACAGAATAAAACTAACGAAAATGAATTTAAAAAAACAGAGAAGAGGGAGAATGGAGTAAGACATTGCCTTTGTGTTCTTCGCCGCACGTATGAGCTTTGTCGCTGTTATACAGTGCGTGGCATAACTTTGAGCTCACCACCAAATTGAACATTTTCCGATGTTTTAGAAGGCGCAACAAAAAAAAAACAAACAGCCATGGAGTTGACCACGCAAATAAATAATATGACCCACTTGACAACCGTAATATAGTTTGAATGGAGCATTTCCCGCCAAAAACCGTAAAATCGACTATGGCATAACTATGAGCTCACTTTTTAAAAAGCTCATTTCAGATGTTTTTTTAAAATTTTTTTATATTTTCAAAAAAAGTATAAACTAAACGGCCTATGTGGCCAATTTAGAGAAGACCCCACCAGAAGTGCTGCAAATGCCAACTTGGGCAGCCTATACAGATTTTAGAATTGTAACAGGTTTTATCACGATTAAAATTTCTACGAAGAATGCACTTGGGTGAGGAAGAAGATTCATTATTATATCAACGTTAGTCAAATCGACATCATAAACAGCTTTTCCAATATCTTTGGTGAAGTTATCCGAAATGAGCGGTATCGAAAAAATAACTGTGTTGTAGTGAACTTCAGGTACCTTTTTGAAATACTCGTACTCGTTTCGGTTGAGAATGATTTTGGCCTTAGCTTTAGAGACGGGAGGAAATTCAACAGAGCCAACCGTTGAGGCTGTAGTCTATTGGTAATAATGCCACGTTTGATGTAAACAGGGTAGTTAAAATTAGATTATTCCGTATTCCAACCTCTCATTTCCGAAAAGTCCCCGAGATAAGTTCAATCCGAGCGTTTTTATTGTAGAAGTTCTTAAATAAAGACGAGTAGTTGTCATTTCAACAGGAAATATCGGAGTAGACCATCTCGAAAAGCAAATAGACAGAATGCTTTTGAATAAAGTTGAAAATACAGATAATTGTGCTTATTTTTTTAGGTAATAATGCGAGTGTCACGCTGGACTTGTGATATGATTGGCAAAAACTGTGTCAAGGAATAGGGAGATATACATAGGTTAATGAACCTGATGTTACTCGCGGTCGTTTGAAGGTCTATAGATAGTAACTGTTTGAAGGTCTACGGATAGTAACAATAGAATATTGAATATCATCGCGTATACGTGTGGCGAACCCGCCTCCAGAACTAGACCGATCTTTAATGAGTTACCGTCTTTTTAGAGGGGGTTTCCGACAGCTTCAAGTTTGGTTTCCTGAATCATGGCACCGTGGATGTTCATTCTATGTCATATATACTAAGTTCGCTCGCTCAAGATCGTATTCTGGTCGCATTTCAGTGTATCAATCTAAGTGTGGCTGCGGTATTTCTCTTAGTTCTATTGTATGAATATATATTTTTGTTATTATATGTTTATTACGCGTAGTAAGCACATTATAAAATACAATACACAATGTACATAGCATACAATGCAATAAAAAGCTTGAGTATAAATGACAAATCTAAACACACAATATATAAGGAAGAAAAATTTCGAACAATTGCATAGACTACATCGCCTCTTCGAGTTCCAATCGTTAAAAGACTCAAGATTTGAGCATTTGTGATGGGTCCACTTGAAGCATTTATTACAGCAGATGCCGATGCACAAAACGGTTGACGCACTTTTCGATGTCGATGCACTTTTCATGAATATCGTGCATGACCATCTTATCAGCCCCAGATTAGATTCAATTCCAGCCAGAAGTTTACGGATCAGGGTGGCTGGAATTCATTCATTCATTCTTAATTCCTGTTTTGACATAGAAATGTACAATACGGATCACTGATACGGGTGTGAATTCGGTTTGAAATATAATGCCAGAAGAAAGTAAATTAAAAAATTTATAATGTGAGTATACATAAGTTTTATCTCTAATTATGATAGTTATATATATATATATATATATATATATATATATATATATATATATATATATATATATATATATATATATATATATATATATATAACGCCAAGATGAGTACTGCTTCGATTCATTGATCATTCCTTGATCCTTTAGTGAAAAAACAAGCGTGTGATTGTTCTCTCCTATACCACAGGTGAGGAGGGAAATCCATTGGAATAGTCGTACTCTGCGTTAAACACGCTAACGATGAGACCGTTGTTGCCACGCATGTTATTGTTTTTGGCTAGTGATTCAAGACTAGTAGGCGATAGACACAATTGTACATTGGGGCGTGCTTTACTTGGAGCGGTTTTTTTTATTTACATGAGGTTGGCACTTTACTTGGGGGAGGGGTTGCACTTTACATCGAGAGCCCTACGGAGAGATGAGAGCTAAAATTTGATGAATAGAACTTTCACTTTCAGCAAAATGTTACGTAGGAGGAGCCGCTTTTTACTTGGAGGGTGGCTTTTTTTTTATTTTTTGACTATTTTATTTTTTGACGATCTATTTTACCTAAGGCTAAGCGAAAAAAATCAGTGAAAAGTAACCTGGTCCCCCCTAAGTAAAGTGCGCCCCCCCCAAGTAGAGTGCGTCCCCCCAAGTAACAAAAAGTCAAATTTAATTTATTAGCCTTTTGAACATCACTTTATCTTTATTGATAATTGATTTTGTTCGTTTTTCGTAATTTTATTGAAATACAAGCCTTTCGAACATTTTAACCCAAAAATGTAAGGATCTGTTACATGGGGAGCATGCTTTAATGGGGGGTTGCTTTACTTTGGGGGGGAGGTCAGGTTACTTTCACTGATTTTTTCGCTGAGGCATAGGTGAAATTTATGCTAACGAAGCCGTACGACTTAGGAACGAGGCCGTACGACTTAGGAACGAGGCCTCCGTCTGGCGGCTCGATTCTCCTCCATTCTACATCAGGACCTCGTTGCCATGAGAAGGGAACGGGTACTCAAGTAAGATTACACTTTTAAAAAAAAATTTATGAGCGACAATAACCAAAAAGCTCTAAAAATTTTCATTAAAGTTCCGGTTTCACTTATTGTTTTTTCTTATAATCGGGAAAACAAAAACAAAAACTGCAAAATAATGGTAAGTTGTTGTCACAGAGCGATGAAGATCGACAACCGAGCCATCTCTGCCTCGCGCCATGCCCCCGTTCAGAGAGAAGGGATCGCCCCCAGATGGTCGATGGACGATGTCCGACCGCCTCTATTCGGATCGGATTTGCTGGCCGAGATCCGCACCCTGAGTCCGGATAACGACCTCATGAAGGCCATGGACTCCCTTTCCGCCATCAGAAGCAAACCGCAGAGGTCGGTTTCTTTTGAAAGAATACTTTCGGGAAATCTGAACACCAAGGAATGGCAAAAGATAACAGATGACCCATTTGTTCTAGCGACCCTAGCGGGTTATAAATTACCCTTTATAACCGAACCAAAATGTAATCGGGATATTAGTGAGGAAAAGGCGAGCGCTTCTGTGATAGCATCTTATGAAGAGGAAGTGCGCAAATTGCTAGAAAAGGGAGCAATAGAAAAGATAGAAGACCCCAGAGAATGCTGGATTTCTAGAATCTTCATAATCCCAAAAAAGAATGACGAAAAACGAACCATTATCAATTTGAGACCTCTCAACCAATTCTTGAAAGTTGAGCATTTCAAAATGGAAAGAATTGATATGGTTCGGGATGTCCTGAAACAAGGAGACTTTTGTGCTAAGCTGGATTTGAAAGATGCTTACTTTAGCATAACTATCCATTCAGATCATCAAAAGTTTCTTTGTTTTCGAGTAAATCAGGTAGTGTACCAATACACAAAAATGCCTTTTGGTCTCAGTACAGCCCCATGGGTGTTCACTAAGATAATGAGACCAGTAATTGAACACATAAGATCGAACAAAATTCGCTGCCTGATTTATTTGGATGACATTTTGATTGTCTCCGATTCCAAAAAAAAACTTGTAAACGACGTCAAGTTTGCAGGCTCTTTTCTTGAAACTCTAGGATTTCAATTGAACTTGGAAAAGTCACAATTGAGTCCTATGACCACACTTGAGTTTCTCGAAATCGGAATCAATTCAATGTTAACGGAGTTTTTCGTGCCCCCTAAAAAGCTGCAAAACATAAAATTGGAAGCAACTAGATTGCAAAAAAGGGGTACATTATCTGGACGAGAATTAGCAGCATTTCTGGGACGTGCAAACTCTCTTCAAATAGCTGCTCCTATTTCTCCTCTATACTTGCGCTATTTACAAAGGGAAGTGGGAGAGGTTGCACGTTTGCAAGATTATGACCGCATAATTACCCTGAACCAGTCCAGCATTGAAGAGTTAGAATGGTGGGTTAATCATGTAGAACACAACTGCTCTTCTAATATCGAGGAAAAAACTCCAGAAATCACCCTAACCACTGATGCTTCAAATATGGGATGGGGTGCCGTTTGCAAAAATAGGCGTACGGGAGGTCAATGGGGAATAGAAGAAAGAGCATTTCACATTAATGAAAGAGCTTCGCCTGTTGGCTCGGGATTTTGTCCTTCCAAGACATACTGATAAGGAAAACTATCTAACTACAGTTGGACAATACTACAGCTATTGCCTTCATCAATAAGAAAGGGGGCACTAGAAGTCAAGGTCTTTTGAAAATAGCTCGCCTAATATGGGAGTGGGCGCTGAAAAAAGGGTTAGACCTCATAGCAAACTATATCCCAGGGGTACTCAACACTGAGGCTGATGAAGAATCCCGTAAGTCTTTAAATCGGGAGGCTTGCAATCAAATTTTTAATAAATTTGGGGAGCCCAGTATCGAACTCTTTGCGAGCAGAAATAACTGTAAATGCGCAGCATATTTTTCTTATCGACCAGACCCCGGGTCACTCGCAGTTGACGCATTCGCTCAGAATTGGAAGGGTCTTAGCGCGTACGCTTTCCCTCCATTCAACTTGGTAGCGAAAACCGTCAGAAAGGCATTAAGGGATGGTATCGAATCCCTTATTCTAGTAGCTCCTGACTGGAAGTCACAACTCTATTATCCCCTCATTCCAGAAGCGGCATGGAAGGACAGTCTAACGCTAGAGAACCAACCCGCTCCCCTCATGAAAAATCCAAAAGACGAAATTCATCCATGTTGCTTGTCCCCCCGCTTCAAGCTCCGCGTATGGAGAATCTTCCCAATCTATGGGTGAGCAGGGGTTTCTCTGCATCTGCCTCAGAGTACATGCTAAATAGCTGGGCTCCCTCAACGAGAAAACAATACGATTCTACGTTGAGACATTGGGTTGATTACTGCGCAAAAAAGAAATGCGATCAGATTCCCACCCAAGAATCTTTGATAAATTATCTTGCTCCAATGAGAGATGAAGGCAAATCCTATAACACTATAACAGTGCATAAAGCAGCAATTCTTTCTCATTTTGGAGCGAGGCAAGAAACAACAGAAATGCCATTATTAGAGGGATTTATCAAAGGTATCTTCCGGTCTGCTCCCCCTTGCGCAAAATACGCTGAAGTATGGGAAGTCGAGAAAGTTTTAGAAATATTAACTTCTTGGGGAACCACTGAGAGTTTAACCCTAAAACAGCTCACTTTAAAATTTACTATGATACTAGCTCTAACTTCTGCGAAAAGAGTATCAGAGTTGAGTCAGCTGAATTTTAAAACATCTCAAAAAAGGACAAACTTTTTTATTTTTCACCTGGAGATGACAAAAAATAGGAAACAGGGCCAGAAAACGCATACGGCGAAAATTTTCAAGTTCCCTGAAAATCCTGAGTTATGCCCAAAAAAATTGATCGAGAAATATTTAGAACAAACGAAACTGGAAAATCGTTCTGATAAACTACTCCTTTCATACTCGAAGCCACATCACCCTATTAGCTCACAAACGGTTGCAAGGTGGATAAGATGCGTGTTATGCAAGGCAGGTTATGAGGCATTTGGTACACATTCAACGCGAGCAGTTTCTACTACTCGCGCAAAATTAGCTGGTCTGTCTTCTAATCAAATTTTAGAAGCGGCAAATTGGTCGCCTAATAGCACCACATTTGAACGCTTCTATTACAAAGGAGATGAAAAGAGCGCATTCCAAACTGCAGTGTTGGGATCAAAAGCATCTTTAAACCAGCCAATTGATTGATTGAGCAATGAGATATAATTTTATATTTTGCTAGACAAAACGCAGTTTTGTTGACGTAAAATATTTATTATACTTCATTGTGAAATCAATCAAGTGCGAAATCATATACAGTTCCTTCCATACTGGACTGAAAAGATGGAGCCGGCGGAAGATGTCACGAGATGGAATAAACCCAAGGGTTGCGTTCAGACAGTGCAGGAGGGTTATCGTGAAGTCAGCGGGTTTGCCGTTTGTGATGAATCGAGGCTCCTCTGCGAGAAGTCTTCTCATCACCTCTACGTCTTCCTTGGTATACAGAGATGCAGTTTGTCCCTTAAAGACAGAACTCCAATTGCCAGCGGAGACTCTAGTCTGAGTCATCTGTCTCGTGCAATCAGAAGCCATCTGCATAAGGATCACCTTGATCTGGAACAATGCATTCTCTGATCAATCAATGCTAAAACAGGGTGGCTGGAAAGTACGCAATCCGAAAGTCAAACGGTTTTGTATCGTAATCAATAATCCAATTCCTCTCAATTCAACACATTTTATTCTCAACATATATATGTAGAACTGGGTGAAGTCAGTTTTTAATGCGGCCGCCCTTGGCGCGGATGACTTGGCGAAAGCATCAGTCGTGGCACGCAGGTAATCAACGTCGAGTTCCTTCCAAGCTTTGAGCAGGGCCTTCTTCAGAGACGCCAAATTGGGGTGGGGACGAGCCGAGGCTTTCGCCTCGAGGACCGACCATACGGAATAGTCGAGCGGATTGAGACCCGGCGAGTAGGCGGGCCACTGCTTACTCGTTATGAAGGTGGGCAAGTTGTTCGCACACCACTCTTGCGTCACAGCGTCCTTGTGAGTGGGCGCGGAGTCCTGTTGGAAGCAGAACGGGCGGCAAGCGAAGTGCGTACGGGTCCAGGGAAGCAAGGCGCCTTCGAGAATGTCTTTGATATAGTTCTGCTTGTTGATCTTCACGCCCTGATCAACGAAGACGAGCGGAGACTTGCCCGAAGCGCACACAGCCGCACAGACCATCAACTGAGCTGGATGGGAGATGCGGTTGACGACTCTTCCGTTGCGATCGGCTTCCTCAGGATCTCTGGCGATAACCCACACGTTTTGGGAGTTGTAGGCCTCCTCGATCGTAAACAACTTCTCGTCTGAGAAGACTATCTCTTCGGCACCAGGTGCGGCCGTGTCGCGAAGCAAGGCCCGACTTCTCTTCACGCGCTCTGCCGTGTTCTTGGCAGACAACAAGGCACCCTTGCGAGTACGATAAGGGCGCATGCCGAGGTCATCCCTGACGATGGTCTGAGCCAACCAGCGGGATATTCCGAGCTCCTGGGACATCTTGTTAATGCTCCGCTTGGAGTTTCGGCGTATTCGCTCCCTCTATGCTTTTATCTTCGCCAGCGTCCGAGCAGATCGAGGTCGGCCATTTTTTGGACGGTCCTCGAGATTTCCGAGCTCGCGGTAACGTTTGATGGTATTCCAGACAAGATCTCGACGGACGACGAGGCGTTTCGCGATGTCGGAGTTGGAGTACCCGCGCTGGTGCAAATCGACGATAGCGGCACGCTGGAGATGGGGACCCGTCATTACCTTCAAATTTAAACAATCATTGTCGAACTTCAACACGATGTTTAAAACACAATAAACTTTGAAAATCAAAAAAAAGGAATCGGTGCGTGCACGAAATAGTGCGTAGCACACTCCTAAACCACGGACTGCGTACTTTCCAGCCATCCTGTAATCATGTGATCGGAACCGCTAAGAATTGTGAATACCGACCCTAATTGAGCGGTAGAGTCTAGATTTGAGCAGTCTTTCTCTTCTTAACGAGACCATGTTCTTAAGCCGTACGGCCTCGTTAGCATGATTTTTAACTGAGCCTAAGCGAAAAAATCTGTGAAAAGTAACCCCCCCCCCCAAAGTAAAGTGCGGCCCAACCCGACGAGTGAAGTGCGCCACCCAAGTAAAAAGTGCCTTGTACTTACCAAAAATGGCAAAAAAATCTGCAAAGTTCAAACCTTTCAATTCCGGGTGCTCCCTTTTAAGTTTTTGGAATGACGACCGTAACCAGATTACGCATTTGATCAGAAACTGAAACATGTTCAGTGTTGAAAAAAACCAAAAATGTATTAAAACTATGGAAAATTAGCGTATTTGAGAGGAAAAAATTAAGAAAATCTTAGCATTCCTTTCATAATGGCCAGGAATAACAGCCCTTTTATATAAATTGATAGATCTCTGAAACAAATAATTATTCAGCGTAACCTTTGCCTGTGCTCATGCGAGAAAAAACAGTGGAAAGTAACCAGCCCCACCAAAATAAAGTGCGGCACAACCCAAGTAAAGTGCGCCCCCAAGTAACGAAGTGCCTTACATTTACCAAAAAATTCGAGGACTTGCATTTTTTAAAAAGAGGTTTTATGACTTTATTTCACTTTTTTTAACTTTGCGCATAAAAAAACAAAAAAATTTTTTTTTTGGATTTTGCGCCAAAAATTTGAATTTTTGATTTTGGAAAATTTTTTTCGCGCGCATAGATTTGCAATTTTCGAAGTGCGCATAGATTTTCTTCTAACCGGGTCAGAGAAACACCCTGATTAACACATGCATCTTATGTTACCTTCACTATATAATCACGTTTTATAAGAAAATTCTTCTGGAATACAATGAAATAAATTCTTTCGTACAGCTTCTTTACCTAACTCTATCATATATCAGATCGAGAACAAACGGATTCGTTCTAAAACACGAGCCGTAGCCTTTGAAAAAAAAGAAAATAATTCTTTACTTGATACACGAATTATTCGGTCTCGGGGTCTTAGCATCTCTAACCCAAATTTTCAAGTCATATGAAAAAAACAAAAACTAAGAAGTTTGACGATGGAAAAGCGTTTTAGAAGTAAAGGGCTTAGCTAGATTGGGTCTTATAAAAGACTGAAACTGTAAAGACTCGCTCGCTTTTCGTTTTCGTAGGCGTCAAGCAATAGTTACTTCATTTTTTCGACAAGTTGAATGACATGTAAAAGTTTCTGAAGATGTATTTTTAGATTACGGTTTGTTAGATTTAACTAACGTGCTCCGAGTTCAGCCTTCTCTCGTGAGTTCAAATTTCAATGTTAGATTTGAACTTCAAGATGTCTACAAGGTCATGGGCGATTCTCTTCTGCTTCTCATCCAATTGAAGTTCTCGGCGAGCATTTTAGGTGCTCACAACATCTAAAATAATTTCAAAGTCAGTAACAGCTGTTTCATACAGAAACTCTCAAAAATCAAGAGCACATTGATTCCGCAGATATAAAGACTGTTCCGACAGCAATAAGCCGATAGGCGTTAAGCGAAAAGTAAAAAAAGAAGCCGAGGAAAGCGTATAGCGACATTTTGTACCCGCAAATATCCGCACCCTAAATCGTTTGTCAACTTCAGACTATCACTTTCCGGCTTATCACTCTAAGGTAAGCTAAGAATCCACCGCTCCCCACATCTTTCCAAAGTAAAGTGGGCCCCTTTCTCAGTCAAATGCAATGGGATCAAGGAACCTCTCTTAATCAACAAGGAACCATAAAATTTCAGGTCGAAAACATTCAGTTATAGCATTATACAGCTCGTTTTTACTTAGGGGCCTCGCTTTACTTATGAAGGGAGGTCAGGTATTTTTCATAGATTTTTTCGCTCAAGCTTAGGTATAGATTATGATAACGAGAATAGAAAAATTTCTCACAATCAAACTTTTCGACGATTCAAATGACAGAATTCTTCGAAAAACAAATAAAATGGTTTATTAGATACAGTAGCAGGATCGCACTAAAAATAAAACCAAAAAAAACTGAACCGTTGAAAGATTTTGGACGTAGAATTTACATAAAGGTGAACAAAAACATTATCACGCAATGTGGGGTATTAAGGAAGATTTCGTTTAGCAGAAGTTTGATGAGCTACGGATTGAAGAGCCTGGAAGCGGTAAGGGAAGATGAGATGGAAGGATAAGGGCTATTAGCAGTCGGTAATTTAGGAAAAAGGGACACGTGAAGAATGATGAATGGTTGATTTACTGCTGTTACATAGCAGCCGTTCCGGGGGTAAGGGAAGAAGAAGAATGATTTTTTGTTCGTGTTAGGTTCGTGTTAGGTATAATTTATTTGCATACTAAAGAACACAATTGGGCTCTTAAACATCAATTGAATCCGAAAGAAGGTTCGCTATATAGAATGTTGCATCATTAGAGTGTATGTGTGATTACTCGATTACTGTAAGGGTGTCATTCTTTATTCAAGTTCGAGTGGTACATTTGCTAAACAATTTCAATTGTAAGTTTTCAAAATGTCGCTGTTATAGTGTCAAACACATGATAAAAAAAGTTATAGCGAACTTGTTCGTGTTAGGTATAATTTATTTGCATACTAAAGAACACAATTGGGCTCTTATATACTCACGGGCATACCCAAGACGCAGACATTTGATTACTAGACGAAAAATTGGCTTTAAACGCTCCGGTTTCGAAAATTTTCTTCATAGGTTATCATTTTGAGCATCAGATACTCCGTTTCATGAAAAAAAACTTTTACAAAAAAATTATTTTTACATCAAACAATTATTTTCACATAAAAATTATTTTTACATTAAAAAATTAATTTTACATTAAAAACGCTTAGGCTAAGTAAAAGTTTACGCTAACGAGGCCGTACGGCTTAGGCTTACGAGACCGTATCAACAAAAAAATTCCACTCTACACTGTCTGCCGTCTAGTATGCCTGTGAGTATATAAGAGCCACATGCTTGAGCGATGACGGATAAGCGCAGAAAAAAACTTGATATTATGCAAATTTTTTTGATTTTGTTATCTACCTGCCATTCGTGTAAAAGGAGAACCGACCGATCAAATCGCGAAGTATTAAATGAACAGTCTAAGACTTTCAAGTTTAAAAAAAAACTGATGGCTACAATTTGCAGTTCATCAAGCCTTGAACTAATGAGAACATTAGGCATAATCAAGAGTGAAAAACCTCAACCATCAATAGAAGTTATGAGTCAAATAACTCCCTCGCAACGCTTTCATCCAAATTATTCAAAACTATTCATCCAATCATGTTGCACTAAAGATGATAAAAATAGAGGTCAATCACTCAACCGAACTTGGAAATACGTACCGAGGCGGGATTTTTTTCTCGAACTCTGACAAGCTGTCATACGGAGGACGATGGACTCTCGGAACGGTCGGAATTTGAAATTTCCGTTTCTGCATAGGTTATTATTGGGCGAATGACTGTTTTAGAATGTAGTTAATTAGCTAGAAAAGCTTGATACAGCATTATACAGAGTCACTGGCTTGGTAGCAGGCGCTAAATCAGACCGGTCTAAGGCATGTTTGTACGCGCCGAGCGAGTTGGAAAAGGGATGTAGAGAGGCAAAATTAGTGGAACGAAAAGTAGAGGAAAAGTAAAATAGAACGGAAATGTAGATCATATTCGTGTATGCGCCAACATAGCTGGTCCGGTAACTATTTAACCCTTGCTTGGTAGTCTCAGAGTCCCGTTTTGCGTCTCTAATTATGATCTCGATTTTCTGCCCTCTTGACCGATCTTATAATTAGGATTAAGAAAAAGGCCTTACGGCTTAGAAACTCGACCGTTTCGAACAATCAGTATAGAATCACTGTTAAGTAACTAAATAATCCAGAAAGAAAGCTCATTAGAGCGTTTGACAGGATAGAGCTCTGTTAAAGAAACAGAACTTTATGATGCAAAACTAGAATCATTTCATTCTAAGCGAAATTAAAGCAAATGGTCTACAGGATGAAATCGATTAGTTCAAAGAGATGTTATATTTCTTAGGTTAAAGTCTTCATGACATGATATTGTTAAATTGCGAAGTGATAGCATTAGAAATGAAAACGTCAATGTTATTTAGAGAATCAACATTAACTAAGTCTCCAGATAATTAAGCCAAATCTAGACGAAATAAGGTACTAGTGAATTTGAGTGGAAGCACCGTGCCTCAATCTATGAGAGGGTAAAATATCAGAGCGGCGGAAACAAGCGAAAAAGATTTTTGAGGTTGAACTCCGATGCTCCCAAGAACAAGTTCTCCATCATCTGACACTGTTCTCTCGTGTAGCAATCAGCCATCAGCCCGGAAGCACTAATAGGCTTGGGTGAGAATGGATTTACTGGAAAAAAAAAACTATTGGAAAAATTGCAAACAAAGTCAACATGTTCTTTTTTTAAATTAATAAGATTTTATTTTTTTTGAAATCAGTTTTGATTTAATGTAGGGTAAATTTAAAATAAAATTTCATTAATTTTATTATTGACTTTTTCGTTTTTCTACACTGTTTTTTTTCCTTTTTTCAATACTGTTTTGTTTGTTTTTTCAATACAATTTTGGTGAAATCATCTTCTTTCTGAAGAAAAAAGAAAAGCGAAAGTTTATTAGATTTGTGTAATTTTTTAATACAAACCTGTCAGAGAGTAGACTTCCTGCTCAGGGAAAATAGGTCCAAAAAGCTTGTACTCAAGTAAGTGGTCCAGACATGCAATCTTGCGCTGCTCTTTTGGGGCTGGTAAAAACATGCCCGCTTCAGCTTGAGGAGCATGAGCCTGACCAAAATTTTTTTCTTTGTTTTTCCGAAGCGATTCTGGTTGGTAAACTCGTTAAAATAATTGTCAGATGAAATCTTCAGTTACATAAATTCGGTAAAAGACTCACATGAACTTGCAAAGATAATCATCAATTTAATCACAAGAAACTATTAAAATTCTCATAGACATACTCGTAACCCAATCATGTATCGGAAAACCATAAGTGCGCTTTTAAAAAACCATGTTTCAAAAAACTACAACCAAAAATTGAAAAAATTAAAAACAAAATTAAGATCTTTTTTCGCTACGTAACAACAGAACCTTAAATCAAGTTCGTCCTGCTATGCCAAAATACATCCTATTGCACTGTTTTTTTTTCCATTCGTAGAGCTTATTCGGGAACGTAAGTCTTTGGGTAAAAATGAAAAAGGAATACCTCTACTAAGTCAAACGCCAGAAGGTCGGCCGATGTTGGTCTTATTTTAGAACTTTTTATCCCGCGTTTTTCCATCGATGACGTCTCTGTTTTACCCTTCGGGAACTGCTCCGGTCTCATAAGTCCGGCCATAGTTAATTCTGGAGCGGTCGACACGAGCTTGGTGTATTTTTTAAATGCTGGAAATCTGGGAGGCGGTGGCTCAATCTCATTCACTGTCTCTTGCTCAGTTTTTCGTTCTTGTTTCACAAAATTGAGCAAGTCCGCTTTTAGATTATCCGCACTAGAAATTGTCTTACTGACCCGTTTAATTATTCCAGATGGGGAATTCCCTGATGAAGAATTGACCCTCTTCTCTGAGTTTTCATCCACTGAGGGAGACCCGAAAGATTCGGGTTTGTTCACTACAAAGTTCGCACTGTGACTTGTCCTTTCATTTGGTGGTATAATTTCGAATGTTTGACCGAATTTGTAGACAATTGTACTGTGTCGAGACTCGGACGGTTCAATGTCATTGGCTGTCTCAAGACTGACCTTTTGCTTTGGTTTCTGGAGCTCGAGCTCTTCAGCCTTTGTGCACATTATCCTAGAACTGCTCTCAGCTATTGCATGTGAACTAGCGTTTGAATTCGCCTCAGATTGAGCAGAGTCATTGCGGGTCTTCTCTGACTGCTTTTTCGGTGGTTTAGAATGTGCCGGCGCGAAAGCTGCCTCCGCGTCGGCTACCGTAACCCATGATCCGTTTGGATAGCGGTAATTATAGGACGGCTTCGTTTTTTTATGCACATGTGATTGGGTTGGGGTTCTTGAAGAAAGCTCAGGGAAGTTCTTTGCGTAATTGTTTCCAATCCAGCCTCGAGTTGATCTCAGCTCGTAGGAGTTCCTAGCAACTTCTTTTGGATTTCGAGAAAGCGGAGTTTTCTTCTGAGAAGAAGCAGATGAGCTATCGACGTCTCGTCGGATGCCCAATTCTTTGAACCAATCCACAGAAGACTCTGCTTCTGAAATCATACCAGAACCTGGTGATAAATGTTTCCAATATGAAATTTTTTTTATAACAATGGTGTCTGAGAAAGCTTTCAGAGATGTTTTCACTGGAATCTCGATACTCGATGCTCAAGTCACTTACGCTTTTTTATTCAAAAATTAAATTCGAAGCACATAAAATATAAATCTAAGAGATTGACCCAACTAGATCACTTTTCAAGCGAGGGCTCAGGCAAGTCCTTACCGTTTGAATGCCGGAAAAGAGCTGCGTCAGAATGTTTGTGTAATCTTCCATCAGATTTCGCTGTTCTATCATGTTCTTTTGATTCATTCCTCTGGAAATTTTTACAGATAAAACAAAGATTTGTTTCTGTTTCTTCTCACAATCCTATTTCGATATTTTTCTCGAATTTTTAATAAGCCAAAGTCGCCTGTGTTAAAAATATCTCGCTTCTGCTGCTGGAAATATTCTAAGAACTCAAATCAAAGAAGTTTTGGAAGCCATTCAAATGTTCTTTTTTTCAAACACCTCAAAACTTGTCTTATTTTCTTCTACATGTTGCATTACAAATTTTAGTCTCTGTCCAGATTTTTTTCATTCACTTTCGCAAATAAGTCTACTTGACATTAGCAAGTGACATTAGTCTACTTGACATTAGCAAGTGACATTAGCCTACTTGACATTAGCAAGTGACATTAGCCTACTTGACATTAGCAAGTGACATAAGTCTACTTTTCAGTATTTTTCTTGAAGCCTTTCCTTTTCTCAAAAGTATTTCAACTTTTTTGCTATTTTTTTCTCATTGTGTAACTTTTTTCTAGTAACCATATTCCACGTTCTTTCTAAAAAAAAACTTTCTCGTTTTTAGTGCGAAGTTTTCTCGATTATAAGCTTTTTTTTATTCGTCTTGGCTCTTTCTTAATTTTTCTTATTTTATTATTTCGATTTATTTCATTCCTCTCCGCAACTAGCAATTGACCCTTTCGAATGATTGGATAGTGTAACGTGAGTCACTGTTCTCAAATTCGAACTTCAGAAAACAAATACATTACATTTTTGGGCTCTTTTTCAGAATTCACATTACTCAGGTATGAGATATAATTACGTAGTATTCCTTAATAACTCAGTATTTTGTTTCCTTGTCATCGCACACTTGAGAACTTTGTAAGACTTGAAAATTTTATCAATTGGAGAAATTTTAGTCGACCTTTTTCTACTAGGTTATTTCGTAATCTTCTTCCAGTGACAAAAAATTGAAAAATATGTTTTCAAAATTGTTGAAGAAAAGTGAGAATTCAGGGAAAAAGCTTGTGAGGAATCCTTCAAACCTTTTTTTTATCAGCGTAGCAGTGTACCGGTCCTTCTAAATCAACACGAATTTACATCGAAGAATTCTCTAAATAATGGGTCCAAATTCATTATATACATAATATTATGTATAAAAATGGTAATTTTTTGTTTTAGTAATTTGAGCCCCTTATATTACACCCCTCATATTAAAAGTTTTTTGTCTTCATAATTTTTCCCTTCCAGCTTTTAATGATTATTTAAACATTTTGAATTTGAAACTTTGTACAGACTTCACATCACTATCCACGCATTTAATCCTTTTTTTAAATTTGAATAGTTTATCATGCAACCTCCATTGAAAGACGAAATGTCCCGATACGCCGATGAATAGGATGCTCTTCTGAAATACACATACAAGATTGAAAGAAAATAAGCTTCCGAATAAGATTCTTATTCAATTTCGTTTCTAATTTTATGCATTTTGAACCGGAGCTAGTGATTTTGGAAATTAAATCGTATGTACTCATTCTCATTCTCCCACGTAATGGATCAATTTATAGTTTTGGTACTTTTACTTTTTTAAAATATACTTTATAATTTTTTTTATATTTTTTAGATAGATTTACTTTTATACTTTTTAAACTTTTTACTTATATACTTTTTCAGTAGTATATCTTTTTTTTTACTTTTTAGATAAGATTTTTTTTACTTTTTCAGATATACTTTTTTTCAGTAAACAATTTATTATTTTGTTAAATAATTGTGTTGAAAAAATTTCTATTCAATTTTAAATTCTTCTTTTTCTTTTCTCACTTAAAAAAACGTTTTCCTTGCTGACTAAAAAATCGCCACAGTTTTCTTAATGTTTCTAAAAACAAAAAGTGGCTCTGCTCGAAACTAAGGTGTGGAGCAGCATCAGACTGCAGAGTTTTCTCTGATTTTTCGCTGCCTCTTCGTGATAGGTTGCTATCCCCTCACGCTCTCTTCAGACTTTCTGCTATTTTCGTTGATGAAATCATTCTTAAAGCTTTGCTCAAAATTTGCAGAAAATTACTTTGCAAAGTGAAAAGTTGAATTCTAACGCTCCATTAGGAATGAGACTTTGTTTTCAGTTGAGCCCAAAAAGAATATAAGCTTTCTCAGTTGTATACGATACGCATTCTTACGAATTACTTTTTGATGGAATCAGCACTGTATTTACGTTCTACTGATCTTTCTCTAGGATTCTTTTGTAGAAAAAAAGAAGCCACAAAAAGCTCATGAATGCATTCTTCACAACATCCATAGAAAACTCACTCGTACAAGTAACAACAAATATCCTAATGTGAAAATGGTTTCTTTCTTTACCAATCTCTCCTTCTCAATATATTTTTTTCGAATTTCCTTTCCTGTTACTATTATTAACTGCCTTACCCATATTGTGTATCCTGAGTTTCACTAGGTTTGCAAGGGCTTCGCTTCCCAATGAACCCATCTTTGTACAAACCTGTGCTTTGCGTCGTAAGAGTCTCTGTACTGATAGTTCTGGCGGTTTTCATCATACTCATGCCTGGACCGAGGTATCTCAATAACAAAAACTTTTATATTGAACGTTTTTAAATGACACAATGTTAAAGTTTAGTTGATAACTTGTAATTCTTCCATTTTCAAAAGAGAGCCATATCAATAAATTGGCTTTTTATCGACTTAAAAAAAATTAATTTGAATTTCCATAACTACTGATTTATCAGTGCTTTCTCATCAACTTCCTCTCCGTGACAATTATTTATACTCATTTTCAGATCTTCTTGATAATCTTCTTCTCCTACGACCTTTTCCCAAAACCTTTTTTATTAGAAAAATTTTTTACCTTTTTGTTTTTATTAACTCGAAGAACTTTTGTTTCCCTTTTCTTTTCCTCAATTATTTATTTTCCGATGACTCCACTCTTTCACTTGTTGAAAGTGAACATACAAAACTTGACTCGCTCAGATCCCGTCGTTCGGTCGCTCGAAACACCGAAGATTCTTGGTTGTATGACGACCGCTGCAAATGATTGCAAAGATTCAATTAATTCATATTTTGTGATTATGAAATGATTTCAATGATTGATTATGAAATGATTTCAATGATTGATTATGAAATGATTTCTTGGATGTAAAAAAGCTTCTTTTCTTTCTACAAACAGATCATTGAAACAATCTTGGTGAATAAGTGATCATGAAAGTAATGTCAATAAATAAAAAAGTTGTTCCTGTATGAAGCCCTGTTCCGCGTACGAACCGGGTTGTGCATAGCGAACAATCTGGCGACACTAGATGGAAGATGACCTTCTGAAATGGAACAATTCAGAAGTTTTGTTTTTTTATTCCAGCATCTTTTTTAGAACAGAGTTTTTTAGCCGTTTCTTTTTCACTTCTAAGAAAAGGATAACCAGAGTCTACAGTCGAATAAAGTTTTGAGAAGACTGTATAAGATGACTACGGATTTATTTTTTTCGTTTCTTTATTTCTGAATTCTTTTTACGGTCAGTAGGCTTATAGAAAGGTCGAAAAAAAGAGCAGTTAAGAAAAGTTCGGATTTCTTTTTATTTCTTGTCGAAGGTAAAGCAGGTTCAAAAGAGTGAAAAAACTTGATTAAATTCTACTTTAGCCCCCCCCCCCCCCCACCCACCCCTTATCCTTTCTTAAACACGGGAGTTTTAGGATACTGTATCACGATATATTCGGTTGTTATAAGTTTCGATGGACCAATTTTTCTCGATTTGTGATTGAATTGTAAATTTTTTACGAATGTTGATTTTTCTATAAAATGATTGCTTGTGCTGAGGAAAAAAAATTTTATTTTAGAGGGTTAATACTTTGTTTTAGAAATTTATTAAAAAATACGTTTTTTTAGAAATTTGGTATCTTTTAGAGAGTGTGTTGTTAAAATAAAATTCTGTGGAAGGCTTTTGTGAATTGTGTGTGTGCGGGGGGGAGGTTACAATAAAATTCTGCGGTGAGCTTTTGTAGTACAAAATTTTTCTTCAGAAATCGTGCTCGGTGGGTGGCTGATGTAAAAGGTTGCCGGGTGTGGACTTCAGCCACCCATTTGCTGTGGGGGAGATATTGTAAAATGATGACTTTATACTTTCTCCTCCCACTTCTCAAATTTATATATTTTACTTTCGCCAGCAACGAAATTTTTTTTTCAGTGGGGCTATTGTATCACTTTTTCTCTTTCTAATTGGATATTTTGGATACAGCGCGAGAGCGATACAATATTATCTTTTTAATCTTTCGATACAGCGATACAGCTAAACAAAACTATCTTTCTCGAAGTTCAAACTCTCCGTGCTTGCTTGTATGTATTACCTAAACTGATATCACTTATGTGACAGTTATCCACTTTGCACACCTATTCTTGTAACACTAGTATGCAATTTGGAATAAATATTGATTGATTGAATAGTCAGACATTTAAAAAAGTTGATTAGGACGAAAATATTACTATTTTCATATTACTTACAGCGATTTTTCTGTGAATGACCCCTGTATAGTAAAGGAATCTTCTACAGTTTACAGCGAAAAATTTGAATCTTTACAGGAAACGAATAAAAACTTACAGTTCTAGAGGCTGCTTAAAATGGATACACAGCACGCATTTACGATCTTTTTTCTTCATGTTTTTGTTTTTTCTTCTTTTTGTGCCACCTCAAGTTTTTTCTTTCTTTTTTCACCAAAAAAATGTTCAAATAGATGATTTAGTTTTTCCTTTGTTTATTAATATTGTACATAAGTGAAAACATGATAAAAATATTGACAATTTTTTATTGATTTAAGTATTGTAATGGTTTGATAAAAGCTCGAAAATGAAACAAGCAATAAAGGAAAATATGAGCCGAAAATGCAGTTAATACTAATGAAATTATAATAGTTTACTACTTTCAAAAAATTATCAAAGCAAAGTTGCACCAAACTTAACAAACCATTGTATCTGATTCAACAAATTTTTGTATCGGCTCCTGTATCGGATAAAATGGAAAATTGTAATCATTTATTTACAGGAGAGATTAGAAAGAAATGTCAATTATCGCTGTATCCAAACTTCGATTGTATCGCGGTATCGCTGTATCCAATATATCCAATTGAAAAGAGGTCCCCGGGGGAACTAAAAGTGCTGGGGGCTAAAGTAAAATTTAACCAAAAATTTTCTAGATGAATAAGAACCCTTTAAAAAAATTTTAAGGCAGTGAATATCATGAACGCACATTGAACAGAGAAGATGAACAGAAGGCAGGCAGGCAGCTTATAGCACCTTAGGAGAAATTCTCTACTCTCGATTCAATTCATACTATTTTGTTACAGAGCTGCCATTTGAAAATGATAAGCTTGTTTTGAAAGTTGTTTTTTTAAAAATCAATTTAACTATTAATGTTGAGAACCTGGGCTCTGTGGGCGCTTCGAGCAGTGACGTTGCATCTTCCGCCACTCGCAGACGCTGATCCGGAAGGCTGACTCAAATGTTCTGGATAAAATGAGAACCTGTGCTTTTACGACTTTCAAGCCATGTATACCAGGAATCCGTACCATTGGTCATAACAACACAAGTCAAAACTTGCTTTTCGATAATTTGCTCAGATAGTAATTACAGAGATCTGCTTCCAAACCTTCTCTTGTATATCACAATCTTATGGAGCGTTAGAATTCAACTTTTCACTTTGCAGAGATTACTTTGCAAAGTGAAAAGTTGAATTCTAACGCTCCATTAGATTAACTGTTTCAGAGGTTTTTTAATGAAAATTTCTTCAGTAAAATGAGAAAATTAGCCGGCACAACACAATTTTAAAATTTGTTATTGTACTACAATTGACAAATCATTGGAAGTCGATACATACAAAAAGAAGATAACTCTCTTGAAGTAATAAATTTATCAAATAGGATCGAAGAACTTTACAGTGAAAAAGGGGAATAAAGCGATTTCATATAAAGATCAACGGTGTGCTCTATTTTGTTTGGTGCTTGAATTTATGAGAGAGCGAGTAGTTGGACTGTTGAGTGCCCTTTTGATCTACAAGATATAGTTGGATATCTTGCTTATTAAAAAATTCAAGAAGAAAAGGAACTTACATAAATGAACTAGTCTCTTTTAAACACTCATTCGTATTCCCACCTCTCGCTCATGTCAACTCTCGAGATTTTTGTTCAATTTTTGAGAAAAAAGGTATTGTAAGATAAAGCGTGAACTGTTAATTTCTTTGAGAATCAAAACTGTTCATCAGTTATAAGTTTAAAAAAAATCACTTCCAGATTGTCACACCGATTTTAATAGTGCTTGTAGGTTTTTTGAAAACGCTTTATTTTCAAACACATTCATTGTAAGATAGAATGTTAATAGTTCTTTTCTATAACAAATTATATTTTATCAAATATGACTTTTTCAAATACCTTTCGGATTACAATTCTTAATTACATTATAATTTTCAATGTCTGTTCCACACATGTTAAGTAAAAAGAATTGCTTTTCTTGGCGTGATTTTTTTCAGAATCGAGCAGAATGAATTCTGTTGTGAGAAATTAGATAGATTTTATTCCTTGAAAATGAATCTCGAAGATTTCGAATAAATTGTGGAATACTTTGTGAAATAAATTGTAAATTGTAATTGGAATAATTTAAATAATATAATTGTGGAAATATTTTGAATAAATTGTGAATAGTGAATAAATTTTCTTGAAGAAATTGTGGAACTTGTTCAAAAATATATTACTGTGAAGTGAATCTGCAAAAAAATTGCATCTTGGATATGTAAAAAAAGTTATAGTTATTTTTACACAGGGTTTTGACACTTGATGCCACATGTTTTTGCTCTGCTCATAAAGTTCTCTTAGCAGCTCAACTAGCAGCTCAACTGCTCGACAACCAAGTAAACATGTTTCCCTTTTCTTTTTCAGAGTGGTGATGTCTGTGCGAAATCCGGGAGCGCAGGCTGAGATGGCCTCCTCCTCTGAAGAGGGCGTCATGTTGATATCAAATACCACACCAAGCTACAGAGAAGTCGGAGAGGCAGCTCTTGCCGATCTCAAGGTGATCTCTCACTTACTGCTTCGTTTTTGAAGAACAAGAACATTCACCTTGACGGAACTCGGCAGTTCCGAGGTAGAATGCACTTTTCCCTTTCACTCAGCGTTAGGTAGAGAACATTTAACACAACAATATCTATACATTTTGATCTAAAAAAGATTTTAAAAATATGTTTTAGCACTTTTTCACTTTAGTGCCCCCCCTGCCAGAGGTTCAATTGGGTCAGTTCAATTAGGTCATTTTCTTGATACGGCATCATTAGCTAAGCTGTACGGCCTCGTTAGCCTAAACTTTTTCCTAAGCGTAAGCATTTTTAATTTAAAAACAATTTCTTTAATGTAAAAATTTTTTATGTTCAAGTAACTTTTTGTAAATGTAAATAAGTCAGAAGTATGACCCAATTGAACCTCTGGGAGGGGGGAGGGGGCCACTAAAGTGAAAAAGTGCCTTTTTTAATAAAAAAATTGTTTTTTTCTAAACGATTACATCAGAGATAGAATGGATATTTGTATTGTAGGTTTTTTCTACATGAACAACTTCGGAACGACTAAGAGTTCATACTTTAGTACTTGTTTTGAGTCAAATGTGTCTTGTGTCGCTTGTGTCAAAATTTTTTTTGATGGCAACGACTTATTGATTATTTATTCCTGTATAATGAGTCCTCTGAGACAATTTCAATTTAAGGGTTCATGTGTTTGTTTCACATTAAAAAATTTTGGGTTTATAAAAAGTATACATATCTGACTCTCCGGTATCTTATAGGAGAAAAGAGAACAGGGAACTTGTCAATCATGGTTTGTACTTCAAGAATCCAAGGAGCTGAAATACGTTAAAAAAGGAGTTTAAAAAATTTAAGAAGATTTCGTTTAAAGGTTTAGCTACAAGCAAGCTTCAAATTTTTCAAAGTTTTTATAGCTCTTGTAATTTTTTCTCGCAGACATAAAAAATAAGTAATATGAAAATAGTAATATTTTCGTCCTAATCAACTTTTTTAAATGTCTGACTATTCAATCAATCAATATTTATTCCAAATTGCATACTAGTGTTACAAGAATAGGTGTGCAAAGTGGATAACTGTCACATAAGTGATATCAGTTTAGGTAATACATAAAAGCAAGCACGGAGAGTTTGAACTTCGAGAAAGGTAGTAATAACAATGTTTTTATAATAAAAAAGTGGCATGTTAACACTGAGAAGAGTAGTTGGTAAAAATGAACCGTGGCATAGCTATACAGGAGAATGAACAATGAAAAAAAACTGATTCTATTTTCGGATGACTAGGTTCATCATCAGTTTTAGGATCAGTTTTACCGCACGCCGGACTGCGTCTCTGACTTTTTTATGTCTCGTTCCTAAGTCTTACGACCTCGATAGCGTAACCTTTGCCTAAGCCTTTTATCCTAAATTAATTGCCTGAGTGAATCAAACTCTGCACTCTCTAACGCTGAACACTGACCCAAGAAAGCGTGAGGTGACAGCTGGCAAGCAGAGAAGAATAAGAGATAATATAGTACGAAGAGTCGGCAGAAAATATGAGAAAAATTCACTTTCTGACACTACACGCTGCACTCTGCTTAGGAAGCCAGAGACGCAGCCCGGCGTGTGGTAAGGCTCAACCTCAGTTTTGTGATGGAGCTGTCCTTAGCTCTTGTCTTTTGAACATGCCTTGTTTTAACTGAATTCGATTGTTCGTTGGAGAACTTTTGATGCAAGTTGGAGCTTTTTAGGCTCCTATGGAGACCCAGGTGCTGCGTACGTCTTTAACATGTGGTACGATACCAAAAAACAGAGCAGGAAAAATAAGATAGCACAGAGATCCAGCAGAAAGTCAGAGCTACTCTGCACTGTTTGACGCTGCAACGCACTGTGATCTCAATAAGAGCCGGTGTAAGGTATATGTATAACAGTTTTTACTGACTAGAGTAATTTTTTACGTCATTTGAAAAAGAATGAGCCCTCGAATGGAGGAGAAAGTTTTCAATTGAATTCCCAAGTGATCAAAAAAATCTAGAGAAAGTGATGATTTTTGCGTTTGATATATAGTTTGATATACATCTTTTGTCTTCTCAGGAACTCCACGCTCTTCCCGATTCCGAATGGTCTGTGAGCAAATTCGGAGATGTGGAAATTCCAATATTTTACCGTAAAAGCACTGACCCCACGTGTTGCGAGGACATGCTCAAAGGCAGTGCTCTACTCAAGGTATTTACTTTATTTGACGAGGACATGCTCAAAGGCAGTGCTCTACTCAAGGTATTTACCTTATTTGACGAGGACATGCTCAAAGGCAGTGCTCTACTCAAGGTATTTACTTTATTTGACGAGGACATGCTCAAAGGCAGTGCTCTACTCAAGGTATTTACCTTATTTGACGAGGACATGCTCAAAGGCAGTGCTCTACTCAAGGTATTTACTTTATTTGACGAGGACATGCTCAAAGGAAGTGCTCTACTCAAGGTATTTACCTTATTTGACGAGGACATGCTCAAAGGCAGTGCTCTACTCAAGGTATTTACCTTATTTGACGAGGACATGCTCAAAGGCAGTGCTCTACTCAAGGTATTTACCTTATTTGACGAGGACATGCTCAAAGGCAGTGCTCTACTCAAGGTATTTACTTTATTTGACGAGGACATGCTCAAAGGCAGTGCTCTACTCAAGGTATTTACCTTATTTGACGAGGACATGCTCAAAGGCAGTGCTCTACTCAAGGTATTTACTTTATTTGACGAGGACATGCTCAAAGGCAGTGCTCTACTCAAGGTATTTACCTTATTTGACGAGGACATGCTCAAAGGCAGTGCTCTACTCAAGGTATTTACCTTATTTGACGAGGACATGCTCAAAGGCAGTGCTCTACTCAAGGTATTTACCTTATTTGACGAGGACATGCTCAAAGGCAGTGCTCTACTCAAGGTATTTACCTTATTTGACGAGGACATGCTCAAAGGCAGTGCTCTACTCAAGGTATTTACCTTATTTGACGCCTGTTTGAGATGATAGTTGATCTAATTATCACATTAAAAACAGCTAGTTCAACCGGTGGGATCGAAACCAGCCATATGTGAATATTATCTCTGATCTTTAGTCCTAGCGCGTTATTATTACAAATAGCTATGCCTTGTCATATGGAATGCTTCACATCTTTGTCAGAAAAAAAAACTGATTCGCGAAACGGCATTGACCTCAATCGACTCTCTTCAACCGCGTGTTAACTCTGCACTACCGAGAAAACCTTGCTAATCCGTGAGAAAATGCTTTATAAGATGCTCAGTGCCCCAGCTCGAAAGTCAAGCAACTGCGTTCTAAATAGATAGAGCATAACTTTGTAAATCACCTCAAGAAGTTATGCAAAATCAGGGGCCGTATCCACAATCACATTTAAGCGTCCAATAATTTTGACCAATGGTTCCGTGTCCTCAATGTAATTAGTTGGACTTCTAATGCTTGGACGTTTTCCAATGCCTTGGGCAAGGTCTAGCCTGTCTAACTGAGCGTCCAACCCGTTGGACACTCTCTTTTTGAATGAATTTTTTGTGTTTCGAGTTTTTCGGTGTGTTTTCGATGTTTTTGTCACTTTTGTTTAAAAGGATGTATGTACATACATATAATATTTATGTATTGAAGTTTGAAGTTTTATTACGCAAAGTATTTTGAAACATCACGTGTAAAAGCATAAGTCAGAGAGAAGATAGAGGGTTTCTGGGGCATATGGGAGAAAAGGAATTTAGGGGTTCAGAGGTGTTTTTCGATGGGAGCTCGAATCCCTACGAAGGGATTCGAGTTAGGACATCGAGAATGGAAAAATCTTTGCATACCAGCGGCCCAGAATGACGCAAAAGGGAAAATTACGAGAAGTGTGGAGAGTTGTTACATAACGGCCGCTCAGGAGAATGAGAAAAGGGAAGAATGTATGTACTGGGTTGGCAGGAAAGTTTTTCCCTTGTGAAAGAACGCGGCTGGGTGAGGATTGAAGAAGTGCTGCACCCAGATTTTGACCTCCTCTTTTTTCTCGAAAGTTTTTTCAGCCAGTTGGTTCTGCATTGAGCGGAATATATGGTATTCAGACAGAGCAAAGTCAGGTGAATCTAGAGGATGAGGCATGACTTCATAGCCCAACTCTAGAAGCTTCCGTACAGTTTTGTTTGCGATGTGTGGCCAAGCATTGTCATGCAGGACGCGAACATGAGTTGCCTCTTCTTTCTTAGTAGTTATTGCCTGTTTCAGTTTATTGAGCTGACCACAGTAGACATCTGCAGTGATGGTGATGTTACGAGGCAACAGTTCCCAGTACAAGATACCGTTCGAGTTCCACCAAACCGAGAGCAATATCTTCATAGGGTGAAGTCCTGCTTTATTCGTCGTTTCTGGCGGCTGTTTTTTGTCGAGCCATTGACGCTTCCGCTTGATCTTGGCTTATCACCCCCACTTCTCATCTCCAGTGATATATCGCTAAGCTTGCAGCAAGAGGAGAATGATGAATTTTTCATCGCACCGCATTTCAGTCGTTCCTTAGTCGGAGACAAGCTAATGCAATCTAGAGAAATCTAGAGTGAGCCTTCTCTAATACGCAGATCTAAGAACATTCTAGAAAGTTCCCGGAAAAAAGTTTTCAAATTTAAAAAAAAAACGGGAAAAACTTTCCTGTCAACCCAATGTGTATGCATGTATGTGTGTGTATGTATGTGTGTGTATGTATGTATGTATGTATGTATGTATGTATGTATGTATGTATGTATGTATGTATGTATGTATGTATGTATGTGTGTATGCATGTATGTGTATGTATGTATGTATGTATGTATGTATGTATGTATGTATGTATGTATGTATATATGTATGTATGTATGTATGTATGTATGTATGTATGTATGTATTTATGTATTTATGTATTTATGTATTTATGTATTTATGTATTTATGTATTTATGTATGCATGTATTTATGTATTTATGTATGCATGTATGTATGTATGCATGTATGTATGTATGTATGTATTTATGTATTTATGTATTTATGTATTTATGTATGCATGTATTTATGTATTTATGTATGCATGTATGTATGTATGCATGTATTTATGTATTTATGTATGCATGTATGTATGTATGCATGTATTTATGTATGTATGTATGTATGTATGTATGTATGTATGTATGTATGTATTTATGTATTTATGTATTTATGTATTTATGTATTTATGTATTTATGTATTTATGTATGCATGTATTTATGTATTTATGTATGCATGTATGTATGTATGTATGTATTTATGTATTTATGTATGCATGTATGTATGTATGCATGTATTTATGTATGTATGTATGTATGTATGTATGTATGTATGTATGTATGTATGTATGTATGTATGTATGTATTTATGTATTTATGTATTTATGTATTTATGTATTTATGTATTTATGTATTTATGTATTTATGTATGCATGTATTTATGTATGTATGTATGTATGTATGTATGTATGTATGTATGTATGTATGTATTTATGTATTTATGTATTTATGTATTTATGTATTTATGTATTTATGTATGCATGTATTTATGTATTTATGTATTTATGTATGCATGTATTTATGTATTTATGTATGCATGTATTTATGTATGCATGTATGTATGTATGCATGTATTTATGTATGCATGTATTTATGTATTTATGTATTTATGTATTTATGTATTTATGTATTTATGTATTTATGTATGCATGTATTTATGTATTTATGTATGTGTGTGTATGTATGTATGTATGTATGCATGTATGTATGTGTGTATGTATGTACCGTAGGCTTCAACATATGACCTCAATATATATGTGAGTGCTCAGCGGAATATTCAGTCAATTTGGTTCTTTCCGTCCATTCGGTCAGAAAAAATTCGCTATAAAGGATATAAAAAAAACAGTTCAACGCATTGGATACGTCTAATGTTAGACGTGTCCGGTCCCTGATCGTCGAGAAAAACAAAATGGGTTTTACACACATTTAAGCTTTAAATTGATTGAAGGTTTAGCACAACAATATGTATTAGGTACCTTGTTATGAAATGAACTTCAGAACATTTTTGTACTAAAATTCACATGACTTGTCTTCAGAAAGCGGCAAAGAAATTCTTTTTTGAGTATTAAAAGATAAGAGAACAGAATGTAACGTTTTTCATAAATCTTTCTCTCTTTCTATTCATTTTTGTGTTTTTACCCTTCTAGAACACGAACCTCGCCCTGATTTGTGCTCTGGCTGCTCCTTGGTTACCCTACCGTCCTGCCTGGGATGATCTACTCGAGCGTTCTGACGTGAGTATCCCAATCAAGCTTTCTTAGGTTTATAGAAAAATTTCGTCAAGTTGTCTGTTATTTGTATGCCAAAACGTGCGATTTATCTAATAGTAAGCTTTTTTAAAGAGTGCCCCTCATAAGGTTATTAATCAATGAAAACCTGTTGTGCTTTTGACTTATTGAATGCTTTTCAGCTTAGAATCACGATATCTGCCTAACGGACACCGTGGGTAAAGTATATCAACGAATATAATCACTATTATAAAAAATGAAATACATATTCTTTGTTTGTATGAATTTTTTATCGCTCTAGGTCTTGCGAAACCTTGTATTTAATGTATGATTATTATTTTTCAACTCAAACGAGTCTGGGCGTGGCATACTGTAAGTGTGTGTTCGAAGTTTGATTGAGGTTCTCGAAACGCTGGAGGAGGAAAAGCGCTACATAATCAACCATATAACAAAGAAGAAATTGATACTATCGCAAAGGGACTCGGTATGCGTCACTCTAAACAAGTGGCTTTTACCCTAAAGAAAGCTTTATTGTTCTCATTCTTTCTTCCTCGTCTGAATCGCATCTTTCGTTCTCAAAAGAAGCTGCTTTCAATATTTCACTCCAGACATGAAGCAAATAACATTCGTCGTCAAAGAGTGAATATTTATGAGGTGGATCGAAGCTTATGAGCTGACATTGGAGAACTCGAATTTGGGGCAAAGTCATATGAGCAGTTAAAAGACCGACCGATCATACAAAAAAAATTTTAAGTTCGCGTGAAATTTTACCTCATCGGTATTTTTTTTGCTTGCTACTTGGAAAGAAATTTACAGGACATCGCTTCAGGATTAATTGTTTCTAAACCACGAGGACAAATTTTTTGAAGCCTTTTCTATTATGGTGTAACGACGCCTTTTCTATTATGGTGTAACGACGCCTTTTCTATTATGGTGTAACGACGCCTTTTCTATTATGGTGTAACGACGCCTTTTCTATTATGGTGTAACGACGCCTTTTCTATTATGGTGTAACGACGCCTTTTCTATTATGGTGTAACGACGCCTCCCTTAACACAACACTACGTTATGACCCTTTTAGATTTCGCTGATGAAGCTGATGAGGATCATGATTGATATTTTGGTTTTATCTACGGAACTTTGAAAAATCTACAAACTTTGAAATTACGTGGTGTTTATGATGTCTTGAAGGTGGACGTCGTTACTAAAGCGAGAATCTCTCCATCGACGATGATGATCTGCTCACGCTCTGTTATATATCCCTCTTGCCCCGAAACGAAGGGAATCGTCCGCACCAATCAATACCTTGGAGCTTACGTCATTGAACAGAAAGGCGACGGTGAGTCTTTCCATCTAATCTGCAAGAGACAGAGTGACGGTAACGCGACGAAGGTTTTTACCTTTGAATAAAACGATCTTTAGAAAAATTCGATTTTATATTTTGTGCGAGTGAATGAAACCAAGCAGTATCTTTCGCTCAATCGCACGAACGTTGTTACCAAATCCAAACAACTCTTGAATTTACCATAGTTCCGGCCAGACCAGGAGCATTCTGACTGTGACAAAATAGCTTTTTACGACTCGTATCTTAACTCAGGAAAATTTTACGCTAACGAGGCCATACGGCTTATGAACGAGTCAATCACAGCTCAAAATATCCATTTCGTTCTGATCTGGCCGAAACTATAGAAGAGCTAAACACCGGCGAGAATCTCGATTTTTGAAGATGTCAACATGACGATCTACTTTCAATCAGATCTCAACATGTCTGGTCCCAAACTTTTCGGCAGCATTGTCGAAAGTATCAAGGTTTGTGCACTTTGAAACAAATTGAATCGATGAGGAGTGATGCAGTCAATCAACATCTTCAACATTCCTCATGAGCATTGCATATTGAGCAAAGACTGAACAAATAAGATGTTTTAAGGTAAACAGCAGGATATTTTTCATTGCTGGTTAAATCTACTCGCAAGTCCTCTATGAAAAAGCTAATGAAAAGAGTTTAATGTTTGTATGCTTTCTCTGTATTTCATCGCATGCGCTCGTTCTCTCTCAAAATTCTGACCTCTCATGAATGACTTTTTCATCTACACCATCTTTTGGCGGGTGTTAAGAAACAGTATGGTTAACAGGTTTCTTCCATTTCAGCCGCGGTTCATAGCGGAGAAGCTGCGCTCCCTGGTTAAGGCAGTGGCGAATGGTCTGCCGGTCATAGCGGAGCAGCATCTCACTGAATTCTTGAATTGAACCGCAGACTCTTTAATCTGCATTCGAGATATGTCCTTTGACTCGGCTTGTCGCAAAGAAATCCTGCCAACATCTTTTTGATCTCTCAAACTGCCGTTTGAAAAACCAGAAAGTACTGAGATTTTTGCTTGATTTGACATTGCAAGAAACATGTTCTCTGTTCTCGAAAATTTAACCATCTATCCAGAAAAACTGATTAAAGTAAACTGGGCCCGGTGCCATTTTTTCTTCAAAAATTTTTTTACTGTTCTTTTTAGAATAGTTCGGAATCAATGTGCACTTATCGCATCGTTTTCGAAGATTTCAATGATTTATGCGTGTACTTGAATTCGGCATGTGATCTTCATTTTCTCGGCCAATAGACTTTTCTGGTGGGGAAGTAGTTCTTGGCTGCTTATAAACTTGTATTTATTTTGCGGTGAAGTCCTGGATCTGCTGATCGTACCTATTCCAATATTTACACTTCTGCTTAATCTCTCGAGCATTCGTGAGTCATGTGTAATACTTGAAACGAATGGTGAACAACAGCTTTATTCCATTCAAAAGATGTTTAGGTGGAACAATTTTACTAAGTGGTCAGAAGAGAGAAAACCAAGAAAACGTTAAAAACATGAACAATTAGTTTTAAAAAGGATGAACGAGAACAAGATCTTGTTTTGGAAACGATTCACGACAAATTTTCGGCGAACTTTTGCCACTTGTATGATACATATTCTACATCATGTGAAGCTTAGTAGCGAAAATTCACGGATCGATTCATGGGTCACAGCAGGACTTATTGAATGATGGTTGCTGGAACAGATGTTAGAGAGAGTGTTCGGGTGTATTGACGATGTGTGGGTGTTGGGTATATCGTTTAGATGGAAGAGCTGCACTCACTTTTGAGGGATGTATAACTGTTAGAAAGCACAGCACAATGGAAAATGATGAGGCAAATCTGGTGTGCTGACTTCTTATTGGGAGAGTTGAAAGAGCTACAAATCTCTTTCATAATCTCATCTTTTCCGAGTTCTATTTGGCGAGCCAAAAAAGGTCAACAGTCACGAGTCTACTGTGACGGGAACTAGATGTTGAAAATACGGATGGAACATTGCTTGAACAGATGTTAGAGTGGTCGGATGCATGGACGATGTCCGATGTTACAAATGACAGTGTAAATGTGAATAAAGATAAACTTTGAAACGTTACTGCAGAGTTGTGCAAATGAGAATTAATTCATTGGCAAACAGTCCTACGAGGAAACGAAAAGTGTGGCTATTTATGTGAAATTGCCATTGTCGTCAGTGATTTAGCGTTGAATTTACAGAAAATTGGGAACTTATTATAATTATCTATCTTTTTCTTCTAAAAAAAGTTCCAGAAAAAGGGGTCGAACATATAAAATTTTAGCGGGAGATAAAGATTTTTTGACTTGAATTTTTTTGTATTATTGTTTTTAAATCACTTCAGTTTTTCCGGGTTAGATTTATCAGTGAAGCAGATTGAAACAATGAAATGAAACGGCAGACAAAAGCCTTTATTTACGCTTTTTTGTTGAAAAGCAATGCGAAAAGCAACTATTTTTGTGTTTAAAATGGAGCTATCGAGACGATTCAGAATGGCAAAGGTCCGCTTCCGATACCTCCGCCTCATCCGATTGCTGTACAATTATCGGAAATAATCTCGAGGTTACTACAAAGAGAAGCATCCATGCGGTGAATCGCGATCTTATTGAATAGGATAAAACAACAATCGCAGATGGGAAAGATCCGCGCATCATCAGCTTATCGTGTCGTAAGAGAGGTAAGAACTGTGAAGCGTTCGTAGAAAGGATTCGAAGTTGATGAAGTGATTCGAGGGCCTACAAAAGGTACGGAGGGAGAGAAAGAGGGATGGAGTAGAAGAGAGCAATTAAGATAAGAGACATGACTATAATAGATTGAGATGAGGAAGGAGAGGTAATCGAGAGGGTCTCCGGAAGTTGTCATCCAGCTTCTGAAAACGAAAAGAGTACTTATTCAACAGGTGTAGATGATGAGATGATGCAATACATGCGCAATAGGAGGGACTCTTCCTACCCTCCAGCCTGAGATTGCGTGGTCAACTTAAGATCAACACTAATTCAGCCCTTCTTTATAACCAGGAACCGAATCAGGAATGAATTACACTTGAAACTTTCCCATCTTCCTGGCGCTTTGTTCTGCCTCGTGGCGGGATACGCGCTTTCTGAGAGGCTGGACAGACTTATGCTGTATCTATTATGGCTGGGCGCTTGTTCACTTGTGTGTTTAGCAGCATTGGGGAGACTGAAAACTTTTCCAGTTCTGAAGATAATTTATAGCGTTACAATCATCCTATATTCATAGTCCCTTCCTTTTAAGCTTCGACAAGGAAAGACCCTTATCTATGATTGTATTAAAAGTTATCACGTCAAAAAAGCTAGTCCATCGGGCGGTATCGAACCAAACCTAACAGTCCATCACCTCATTCCAGTGCGAGCGTGTTACCAGCTAAACAATTATGTCAACTTTTTCTAGTTATATCCGTGTTCAATTGAAGCCTGGTTTTCTTTCTCTCGCTCAAGCATCCACCGAACCTCAGGCCTGGGTCTCCGCAGCTCCTTCCGCTCCTTCACCTCCCTGTCCGCCTCTGCCACCTCCTCTTCCTCCGCGACGAGGTCTTCCACCTCCACGACCTCCGCGTCCACGTCCTGCTCCCTCACCATTGCCATTACCTCCACTTTCCATCTTATCCTCACGTGCCTGCAAGGAAGCAACACTTATGCTATACAATGAGTACCCACCGTACAGAAATGAGTAATATTATTGCGTTCAAAGTTATGTTCCTCTAAAACGTCTGTTTGTTTCGCGGCAGTAGATTGATTTTTGTATCAAACTAATCTCAAGTTGTTTCATTTGAACAGTCGGTTTGACAACAATTCAGTAGCAAACCTTATCTATTCTAACAAAAAATCGAGTAATAACACACTTTCTTTCGTATAATCAAACGATTCTTCATATCGATACTTCCCTTGAGACACTATTGCTAGTGATGATTCTGACTTTGAGACTCCTCTACTCCTACTCTAATTCGTGCTTTCTCTCTCTTTCTCTATCTCTTTTCCTCTCTCCACCCCTTCTCTCTCAACTCACCTCTCCCTCGCTTTCAGTTCTGCCGCCCCCTCGACCACCGCCTCTGCCTCCTCGTCCGCCACGTCCACGACCACGTCCGCGTCCACGAGGTGGGAAGCGACGACGTCCTCCCTGCTAAAACGTACGTCTTATAATCACAAAATACCGTAAATCTATCACAAAATAATGTAACACTTAGGCCACAAATCTTAACCTATAATACATAGTTTTTTTCATCAAAACTTTGAACATTCAGGTCAAAACTAAGTTTGCATCAAGACTTAGATAATCGTAAGTTATCTTGAAATTTCTTTTGATAGAGAATTCATTTTTCCTCAGCCATATTATAATCTTAATGTTTCGTTAGTACTTTGTGTGATGTCTTGTAAAGTGAATAGATGAATATTTCCACTTTTATACTAAATTAGGATACCTACTCTCAATCATTTTCCAGTTTCAGCGTTAATTTCCTCTTTTTCAAGACGATCATCACCACGTTTTTCAAAACAATAAGGCCCATGAATACACAGAGAAAGTCTCGAACACAAGAAGGGGAGAATCAGAGGATTTGAGTGTTGATAAAATGCCAGGTCATAAAAGAGAGGCTCGAGCGATAGAGAACGACACTCTGATGCGAATCCGTCCACGCAATGGCACAAACTCTGACACTTTCATGGCTTACATCGTCTCCACATTACAAGTCAAAGTTTGAGGACCCTTTCTTACAACGAGAACCATCACCAAGGTCATTGACAATACTGTTTCGGCATCAAATGACTTCGTGTTTCTAACTCTTGAACGTACGCTATTCACTTTACATGAGTGTACGGTATTCATTTACGCGGGTATAAGGTATTAAACCCATGCGCCTCAATGTTGAGTGTCCAACCTCCTCCCCAGCCCCGGCCCCCTCTCCTGATGCCACGCCCTCTCCATCTCCTCCTGAGCGAGCACGAGTTCGTCCGTACGAGCGGTTGTAGCGGCCGCGATTCTCCTGCTTCAGGGATGAGAGGAAAAACATTGGGCAGATATTGACCTTCCTTTTTCTCATTCAATTACTGTATAGTGCAAGGAGTACAGTAACATAGGGGGTTACTGTATCGTGTGAAGAATCAAGTCAGTTATAACGGGAAGATGCATTCAATAACAATAGTACGATAGCATGAAAATGCTAAAATCCGATTTTTCATTTATTGTAAATATGACGACTGAGGTTTTTGATTGAAATAATTCAAAACTCAGTTGTTTTTTTTGTTCTCTCTGATGTCAAAATCTTGATCGACGAAACAAACTGATTTTACAGTTCATCTCGTGAAGGTGTTTAGAACACCTTTATGATCTATCTAAGATAAGCACTTTTTCTTTCTGTGAACAAAAGCTTGAAGAAAAGAAGCAAAATACATGCAAATTAGTTCTGCGACAATGGGAATACGGATCAACCACAAAACACTTACCATATTGCCATTACACTAGAATACGGATCAACCACAAAACACTTACCATATTGCCATTACACTAGAATACGGATCAACCACAAAACACTTACCATATTGCCATTACACTAGAATACGGATCAACCACAAAACACTTACCATATTGCCATTACACTAGAATACGGATCAACCACAAAACACTTACCATATTGCCATTACACTAGAATACGGATCAACCACAAAACACTTACCATATTGCCATTACACTAAAACTCAAAACTATATGAGGACATCAGGGAACTATTCGACTAGATAAACGCAGTAGAAGAGATGAGAAATTTTAGGACAATCTACAAAAAAAATCGATTGTTTTCTCTTTTTCTTTAAAAAAAAACTCATGTAAATACATATTATCGAACAGACTGAATCTTTAGGTTTATCTATTTGAAGCAACAATAAGACCTATTATTGTACTAGAGAGGTCTCAAGGTACTCACCGAGTCTCTGTCTGCTGCGTACTTGCTGCCCTGCACAGCCTGGCCATTGGGTCCCGTCACATTGGCTGCCTCAGCTCCCTTCGCCCCTTCTACTACATCGAATAGGACCTAATAAGATGCATTTATGTTGTGAAAGAATGAATTGTAAGCGTAAAACTCGATATTTCATGACTAAGGTGGCTTCACAAACGTTTTTTTTTTCTTCTCAATAATCCTGACTTATTTTGAAACACTCTAAACATTAGTGATGCCCTTACGGGAATTGAATTTTTCCTCTGGAAAACAGCCATTTTTCCTTGAAAACTATGCGATTCATTTTTTTGGGTATGCTTTTAATCTCCTAGAAGTCAAAAAAGTATTAAAAAAGTGCGAGTTAAGAAGTCTTCTGACCGTCTCTCCATCTCCGAGAGATCTCATGAACTTGTTCGGGTTGTTATGAGCGATTGCGGTTTGATGCACGAAGATGTCCGCATTCGTGTCCGAACTCAACAACAAACTCTCAACGGCAATAATCATCCGCATTTTTCTTGTTTATTGAAAAATTTGATGTTTTGAGTAGATTTGGGATGCGATTCGTCAAGTTACATTATATTTTGAATGTTTCTCATATACACGCCAAGAGCACTTGATTGCAGAGTGGTACTATTCTTATTATTTTCTGACTTTTTCTAGTATATTTCTCTGTCGCTCTCTCTCCTAATCTCTATTTCTCTCTATAAATGCAAATTAGCAATGAGATTCAGTTTTTGCTGTGAGGATACTTTTCAAGGGGGAGAGCGTTGAATATGTTCTATTAATCGGACTTCCGAGTCTCTCCCTTGACGATTTCTCTCGGAGAAGAATCAATGTCACAGCATGGAAACAACTCAAACGGCATAGTGCTTTCACCTACAAATTTGGAAGATCAAAATACTAAAGGTAAAAACATTAAACGGTGACAAACCAACTCCTTTAGATCGATGTTCAAAATAATTTTTATGAATAGCTGAAAACTGACCGGTTGATGAAACCGTATCCGTTCTTGACATTGAACCATTTTACCGTTCCGCTGATGCCTCGAGCGACAACCTGCAACTTCCGTTTCTGACAAAAAATTTAACAGATGTTATATGTAGAGACCGCAATGACAATATTTTGGTACGCCAATTTTTCTGCCACACTAATATTCCTTAATTCCAAACTGTTTGATAAATCGAATAACTTGGAACTTTCAACGGATTTTTTTCTTTCTATATGTTTTTCTGAGAGATTAAGTCATTGTATTATGCCTCAATTCGTTTTAAAACTCGCGAAAATGTCTCATTTCAGTTCGAGCCTCTTCATCGGTTTTCTGAGACGGGATTTAGGAGTTTTTATGGAGTCTCGGAGCTCAGGTTACCAAATGATATTTTCCTTATTTTTGATATAAAAACGAACTTTCGATTGCTAAAAGCAAAGATATTATTCCATTTTATTAATGACAAAACTCAAGTTGACATAATAGTAGAGAAAATTTAATTTTTTATCTTTCCCGTAAGAAAATATGGCCTTTCGAAGTTGAGCCAAGCGCTAGAGTATAGTAGTAGTCACTGCTTTATATAAAGGCGAACTTTCGATTACTAAAAGCAAAGAAATTATTTCATTTTATTAATTACAAAACTCAAGTTGACATAATAGTAGAGAAAATTTAAATTTTCATCTTTCCCGTAAGAAAATATGATCTTTCGAAGTTAAGCCACGCGCTAGAGTATAGTAGTAGTCACTGCTTTATATAAAGGCGAACTTTCGATTAGTAAAAGCAAAGATATTATTTAATTTTATTAATGACAAAACTCAAGTTGACATAATAGTAAAGAAAATTTAAATTTTTATCTTTCCCGTAAGAAAATATGGCCTTTCGAAGTTAAGCCACGCGCTAGAGTATAGTAGTAGTCACTGCTTTATATAAAGGCGAACTTTCGATTAGTAAAAGCAAAGATATTATTTAATTTTATTAATGACAAAACTCAAGTTGACATAATAGTAAAGAAAATTTAAATTTTTATCTTTCCCGTAAGAAAATATGGCCTTTCGAAGTTGATGTAGATTACCAGTGCGAAGTTAAGGCCGCGTTTTAGTACAAACATGACTCACTTGACCTTCCGCGCTCTAGCGTACCAAGATTTGTTATAGGCAGAATTTTCGAAACTAATCTAAGCTCTTTTTTCTGCTTTAAAGTAATTGTTTTTGATTTTTTCATGTTTTCTTGAGATAATTAAGTGATTAAGAACACATAAAAATAACATTTTACCACCTATTCTTATTTTGATTTTAGCTATTGCGGTCTCTAGTTATATGATATATAACTTATATCATAAAGGAGTTATCTTTATTGTATGTACATATACATTATTTTGACAACGATGACCAGAATTCTTATTTCAATCGCATTGCTGATATTTGTGCAATACTCGGCTTTTGTTGTTTTCTTCGCTTCCATGCTCTTTCAATTCGAACTTTTACTGCCTCTCTCACATTTAGTTTTTGTTCTTTCTTTTTTGAATGGCAAGGAAGTTTTACACCGATCAATTCTATTTTCTAATCAAAGGAAAACTGGCCAAGCGAGCATAGTTGATAAAACTAAAGTTATCACTGTTTCACAAACTTTAAGTGCTGTGATACAAATATGTTATGATGTTTATTCTTCGCAAAATATAAATTTATCGTGGAATACTGACAGGTTTCTCGGCCGGGACCTCCGCTTTTGGTGAGTCTTCTTTCTTATCCGACATGTTTGTGATGGTTTTGCTTGGATTGGGTGTTGATCTGACAAGTCTTGTTGATGTTCAGATGTTCTGACGCGAAGCGACGTCAGTTGTTGTTGATAAGCCCCTGGAAGAGGACATTTATATTGAGTATTCAATGCGTAATTCTGCATTTCTATGCGATTGGGCCTCCATTTTTTTTAAATTCTGTAATAATCTTGTGTGTTGAAAAATACGAAGAAACGAAGGAAGACCTCTCTAGGGAAATACTCAAATAAAACACAAAACCAGTCTTTTAGAAAATATCAAATCATATCTGATGATCTACTTTGTGCTCAACCTAGCTTCTGGAAACTGACGATGAGAAGACCTCTGTAAAAAAGTAATTATTTCTAGTACTCTACCTAATTCTATATAGACTGACTTGTGTCGTCCTGGTTGTTATCGGCTGTGGAGATTGGACGAGGATTCCGCTGAGAGATGGATAGTTCTAGGAAAGAAAATCATTCAACAATCAGCTTCTTTGGTTAAAAAAGTGAATTCTCAAAAAAATCTCTATTTGTTATTACTTATATACACCTTGAGCATTCTCAGTGTCAGTCACTAATATAACCTTAATATGTATGAGCATCTATAACAACTTCTATAGCAAAGTGTTTGTTTCAGTTCTAGATCAAAAACTTCTTTTCACGGTCATGCCTTGTAACTTTCATGCATTGGTCTTTTCTCATATCTGTCATTTTTTTCCGAAAACTTTTCAGGCTTTAAAAAAATCTGAACATTCAGTATTTTTTTCCAATTTTAGAAGATAATAATAATCTTCCTCGCGCTTGTTCCCGCCTCGCGGCAGGGTACACGCTCCCCTGAGATGCAGGACAGACCTATCCTGGTAGAAC